>JANRMT010062820.1:11968876-12070664 GCA_026402145.1 Polypterus bichir lapradei
GCTGTGTGCTAATGCCACTCCAGGGGTTGGCGCTGTGTGCTAATGCCTTTTTTCTCTTCCACTCTCAGCAGTTTACAAGATTAACAACTATACCACTGCAGACATCACTTCTGGAGTCTATCCACCTGGACCTGTGTCTTCCTGCATTGGACTCTACCTGTGGACCTCCAGAGCTCCACTCCACTGAGAAGGTTCTCAATTTATGTTATTTGGTCAGTGATTGCTTGCACTATGGTTAATAAGGGGGAGGGTTATTTGACTCAAGTCAAGTAAACCAAGTGACAAAAACCTACAAATCCATATAGCTGTCCAGTGGAGCTACTGAATTGTGAAGCCGTGGAGGTCTGCGGTTGGACCCATTTCCCTAATTGATCATCAGAGGTGATTGTGTGCAGAGAGTGCAGACCTATAAATACCTGGGAGTGCAGGTGGATGATAAATTGGACTGGACTGCCAACACTGATGCTCTGTACAACTGATGACAGAGCCGACAATACTTCCTTAGAAATGTTTTACTCATGGACAATTGTGTATAGCATGTTCAAGAATAAGCCGCTCTTGTGACCTAATAACATAATTAATTATTATTTGAATGATGCAACTTACAACATTTGAGATACAACTGATTTCATTTCCTTTGTTTTTCCAATTGGAGCACAGGCAGGTGAAGTGACTTGCTGATGGGCACACAGTGTCAGTGGTTCACCGACAAAAGCACGACGGACGAATGAGCGCCGACAAACCCGCTAACTGGTTTTCGACAAATGCGCGCCAACAAAATCGCCACGACAAAATCGCGAGAGAGGCCAAGAGAGTGGGACACGTACGTGCGCATTATGTACACATTATGTGCTAGGTTATAACTGTTATAACTGCTGATGGCATGCCGCGAACAAATAATTCAGTCAAGGGTTGGCATAATGCGTCATATACAAAGCGGAATTACCAGCAGTCAGGCAGCCAGCAAGTCTAAATACGCTCAACTATCAAGACGTCTTGCTGCAATTCTTCCTACATATGCAGGGCGTGATCTTAAGGACTATCAGCATGCCGTGTCTCATAATATTGACTTCTAAAATAAACATTATTATATATGCTTTAAACTAGTAATTCATATTTAATGAAACTTTCGCGATTTTGTCTGCGCGATTTTGACGCCGCATTTTAATCGCGCTATTTTGTCGGCGCTCATATGTCTATCGCGCAAATGTCGGGTCACAGTGTCAGTAGCAGGATTTGAACTGACAACCTAAGGGTGTGAAGTCCTTTGTCCCAGTCTCAGTTCCAGAGCACTATGGAGCAGGTTCCTATTAAGGACATCTCTGTAGTTTGCTCTGTTCCCTTAACCCCCTCTAATCTCAAAGTCCCTGCCACTGAAAAACAACCCCACAGCATTATGCTGCCACTACCATGCTTTATCATTGGAATGATATTACACAGGGGAAGAGCGGTGCCAAGTTTACAACAGACATGACACTAATCTTGATTTCATCAGACCAGAGAGTCTGAGAATCTTTTAGGGGTGTTTTTTATAAACTCCAAGCAGGATCTCATGCATTTTTTACTGAGGAGAGACTTTTGTTTGGTGACTCTGTCATAAAGCCCCTATTGTTGGAGCATTGTAGTGAAGGTTGACTTTCTGGAAGTTAAAAGAAATACTTCAGTGTGATCCATCGACAGAGAAGCAGCACCACATAAATTGTAATGCTTGTGTGATGGTTAGCATGCTTGCCTTTGAACCAAGAAATCTGGGGTTCATTCCTTCCCATTACATTTAATTTCTGTGCTTTTTCTTACACAATACTTTTTCACCGTCATTGTAAACATTCATTTGACACGAAGAACTTAGTTTGTCATTTAAGCACTTTTTTAAAATAAATTAAAACAAAAAACACCATTCTTGTTGTAGTCACTTAAAATGGGGTCTGTGGGGCACTGGTCCAAATGTTTACACAAAAGTCTTACAAATAATAAAATACATCCACTTAACAGCAGCAAAGGTTTCAATTTTTAACAATACCTTCTGCATTTCTAAGGTATATCTGTGACAGTAATACATTTGGGAGTAATACATTTTATCACAAATTCATTACAATATTTTTCCCAAGGGAAAACATTTGTGTTCAGTTGTCTGGTTCATTCAATTATCATGAGTGAAGTTTTCATGTAAATAGGGAAGTCATTTAGCGCAAAATTAGCTGTTTAGTGTAACATTGTCTTTCAATTATAATGCTTAGATAATGTGCATGTTCAGGATGTGAAAATAAAATTAAATGTTTACAATTTCCATCAATTCCCTTATGGTAATATTCATAATTTGAATTTATATCTTACCATTAGAACCATTTTGATGAGAACAAGGAATTCAGAACAAGAAAGCACATGTCTGAAGTCTTACTGTAACTTGTTTTACTGCTTTTGTCTCTCCATTTCGGTCCCTCTCTTTTATTCACCTAGCTTCAAACTTTTGTAGTGTTTCATTAGTATGTACTAGCTGGCACACGAAAACATGTGAGGACCTCCAGAAGATAGAAGGAAATGATCAAATCAGGAGATGGCACCAAATGGGACAGACAATACGAGGTACACATGGATGATGAACGAAGAACATGAGATGACTATCCAGGAAAACGTACCATAGTTGTAATGAATCAAACAGGCGGTAATGTGTTCTTGGAGGCACCAGTTAGCTTCATCTAATGCTAAGGGAGGCACCAATAGGCAGAACAGAGCAATGGTGAGAGCAGGGACAGGCAAAAGGGTCACAATACCAGAGAGATATCAAAAGTACTGGTCATGAAAAACCAATACCCAGATACAAACAACGGATTTGAAACAGAGCAAGCAAAAAAAAAAAGTCTTTATGCTATCTAGATTTGTTCTCCCTTAACTACAATATGATCAACATCCTAGCGTGGCTAAGGTGAGCTATCCTTCCAAAGATGGTGAGCTACCTAAAGAAATTAGCAAAAATCCAGTGGATCAGTGCTGGCAAGCACCGCACAATGTTACCATATAAAAGTTGGCCTTGTGCCCCCTGCAGATTTTGTTTTTTTCCCCAGCCTAACTGTCCTCTGGACCTTTTTCTTTGTTACATACTGCATAATATTATTGTCTATGTTTTATATTAATTTCCTTTTTATTCCATCTTGTAAAGCACTTTAAGCTGCATTGTTTGTTTGTATATAAATAAATGCTGTTGTTGTTATACCCTTTAGGGAGCAGGGGTGGTTTAGGGTTGTGGGGAGTCGTCTGAACCACATGGCTGACTGAAAGCTCACAATGAATTGTGATTACCAATCATATACTGAAATCAATAACGTACATTAATTACGCTTAAGTTTGGATATGATGCCTGGGTAAATCTGTGAAAGTTGAGGTATAGTTTCAAAATAGCAAGTGATATGAAATACTACAGTGTGACCTATCAACAGAGAAACAGCACCAGACAGGATGTGATGGTGGGGTTACTTGGCGTTTCAATTTGGGTTTGATTCAAACCAATTACATTCACTTTTTCTTTAAGTAAGCATTCCCCTCACTATTTGTGTAATGCCCCAAGCCACTCCAGATAAGGCCATATTGTTTTTAAGAATTCATTGCAATTTGCAGTTGTCAGAGTTTACTGCTTCAAAGTCTGCCCAACCCTGAAAAAGCTTATAGCTGATTAAAGAGGACATATGGAGCAACGCTTCCTTTTCATCACTGGATGATTTGTAGTCTCCTTAGTGCTCAGTTGACCCACATAAATAATGTTTTTAACAAGAAAAAATGTAATTACATGTAACAGAAACATCTAAATACCAAAACATCGATGTAAATAACGTAGGAAAGGCAGCTCTATTGTCCACAGCTGCATCGATGCAGATTTAGTACACATGCTTTTTGTGACATGTTTTGAGACAGTCACCAACACACAGCATGATGCTGCAATCGTGATACTAAAATTGTGTTTCTTTGTGTTTTTTGTTATAATATGTTTTCTGTTGCTTGCACATGAGATGACAGAACGTCAGTGTCTGATCTGTATGATTATTGTGTTATTGTAGGCTACCACAGTGCAAGGCTGAGTGACTTCCACATATCCCTCTGATACGGACAGTTGCCGCACTGTGAACAGTGCTTAGGGTGCCAACTTCTTTCTTGTCTGAGTACTTGATCACAATCATTTTGCCTTTTTGCCACACAGCTGCTGTTGCACCACAGTGAAATTTTACATGAGCGAAGTCATCAAGTATATTCCAATGGGAATGAAAAAACCAAAAAGAGATCTAAACGAAATAAAATTTAGACATGTTCTTTTGTCTCCTGCTTCTCAGAGATTTCTCCTAAGAAAAATACCCCATAGTCACAAAAGTGTCTCCTTATGAGTTTCAGCAGAGATCTCTGCAAAGTCACACAATGGGCTCAGATCTTCCATATAGTGTCTTGACATTTTTTAGCAATGTCCAAGTATTTGCATTGTGTGCTCAGTAATATATGGTGACATGTATGGACAGCTGTTTGTTGTAATAAAAGACCTTACTGTGATTACAAAACTGTACTTCTTTCTTCTGAATAATACTGTTAATTTCTCTAATTTATATTCTTGGGCTGTAGTTAGATCGTACTGATTCTTGAAGAAAAGGCAGGCAGTGTGGCCCAGTGGTCAAGACTTCAAATCCCACTACTGACACCAATGTGTAACACTAAGCAAGTCACTTCATCTGCCTGTGCTTCAACTGGAAAAACAAAAGAAACGTAACAGATCATAGCCTAAATGTGGGAAGTTATCTTAGATGAAAGCACCAATCCAATAATAAATAAAAATATGATGTCTTGAAAGCGATTAAAACAAGACTACAAAGAGATCTCTCGGTATACCAAGCTTTTCAAACCAAATTCTTAATTATGACACATTTTCCCTCAGCTGCATCTCATGTCTCCTTTTGTCTGAAATTTTTTCTCCTAAGGAATTTTAGAAGAAACATCTGTGACAAAGTTAATTCTTAAACGAAACATAAATGAGAATTTGTTTTAAGTCTCATGAGCCTTCAAAGATCAATCTTTGAGCAGTAAAATATTCCTATGGGTTACAGCAGTTTAGCCATACAGTGCTGTGTGCATCAACTTCATTTTTCATTTCAACGTCTGCAGACCAGTCTACATCGTCATCACTACCATGGAATTCGTGTGATGGTTCAGTTTCAGTTTGTTCTAAAACTGCCTTTACAGCTTTTTATTTGTCATTGTGTTTTTCGGTTGAAGGCTGTGCTCCAGTCATTAATATCAATAAGTTACCATAAATGGGGCGAATACATGAAAATATTCGTGATTTTTTTCAGCATGATGTGATTTTATCCACTAGATGGCAAAACAATACTATTTTGAGAGGTGTTTTGCTTTAACACTGTCAAGCAGATGATTACACATCACTCCGAGTCTGACTTGGGCTTAACCATAATAACAGAATTCTGAGCTGAGTCATGATTGGGGTTAATGCCAAGCAGGTTAATGATGAACAAGCTGCCTTAGTAATATCAATAACAGGAACATTAGTAGAAGGATAACCTTAAATAAATGCAGGTGATGGGTGTATCAGAACAAGATACAGAGGACAGAAAGATATGGAAGAAGATGAAGAAGAAGAAGAAGAAGAAAGAAGATATATATATATATATATATATATATATATATATATATATATATATATGGAAGAGATGGTCTGTGATACGGTTTGCATACTTGCAGCTGGAGTTCCTCAAAAGGAGAAAATGAATCACGTATCATAAAGTAGTTTTTACTCCTGAGCTTTCAACCCCTACCAGGGGTCTTCATCAGAGGATAATGCTTAGATTTAACTTAGATTTAACTTCAAAAAGAATCGCAACACGTATACAGGAACACCACAACGCCGTCAGAAGAAAAGACTCACTATCATTGATCTATACCCATACTAAATCAACAGGACATTCATTTAATTGGGACGATGTACAAGTAAAATTTAAAGCCAATAATAAAAGTGCCAGAGAGCTGGCTGAATCCTGGTTATCAAGTGAGAACGCCTTCAACAGACACTTGGACATAAATCCAGCATATGCAAACTTAAGAAGAACTTATCCATAATAAACAAGACTTTACACCCAATAACCCCCCCCACTCCCCGACCACACGGACCTAGCCACCCCTCTAACAAAACCCGTAAGTTATTGCTATATATTGCCTTTGATTCTTGTAAGTCTAAGCATTATCCTCTGATGAAGACCCCTGTTAGGGGTTGAAAGCTCAGGAATAAAAACTACTTTATGATACGTGATTCATTTTCTCCTTTTGAGGAACTCCAGCTGCAAATATATATATATATATATATATAGTATGTATAGTAAATAATTACTGTATACACTTCCATTGTATTGAATATGCACTTGTTACTAAAAATAGCTACATTTATTTGATATCGCTCCTTAACTTCAGCTTCTGGACTTTGTACATAAACAACCAGTCATCAATACATTTCACACCAAACAAAAAGTTTTTAACATAACAGTGACGGCTCAGAAATCAGTTAATACACTGACCTTCCCAATTCTCCTGTGACACTTCTTTTTTCCTTTCTTTCACGATCACCTTATCTCTGTCCTCTCTCAACAAATAGACATCTCTTCCACATATGTCGGCGTGTTGTTTCACCCCAAACCAGTTACTAACTTTTTCCCCTCTGTTACTTTGTGCTCGATCTTTATTGGGCTAAACATCCACCAGCTCTTCTGTCTCTTTTTCCTTAGTTTCTTTCAAATGTATGAAATTAAATATTATTAACATCAACATCTCTTTAACAGTGTTTTCTTGCAATAGAAGGAAACATGAAGAATATTTTATTAGTGTAAGCTTTCCAATACTAACAATTATTGTGTGATAAATGCAACAAGTTTATGGGTAATACAGTTTGCCGTTACTCTTTACTTTCCTTCCCCCATTTTGCTTTTTCTCACCAGGCAATGCTGGGTAACACAGCCAATAGTCCATGATACTCAGCACACAATACATACTACATAGTATGCAAAACGCAGTAATCATTATAGTGCATATAATTATTGGCATTTGGTGTAAAATAGAAATTTATGTAAGTTAAATTTAATTTATTTACATTTTTTTCATATTTGTAATATTTACATATCAGATGCATGCGAAAGACCACCTGGACCCACTGCACTTTGAATATCAAACACAAATGGGAGTGGTGGATGCAATAATCTTTCTGCTACACAAGACTTACTTTCACCTGGACAAAGCTGGCAGCACTGTGAGGATTCTGTTTTTTGGTGTCTCCAGTGCCTTCAGTACCATCTAGCCATCCATGTTAAGTAAACTCAGAGATGTGCAGGTGGATGAGCTTGTGGTGCCCTGGATAATGGACTATTTGTCAGGTAGACCGCAGTGTGTGAGACTCATAAGACTGTGTCTCTGATACGAAGGTGAGCAGCACTGGAGCACAACAAGGTACAGGCCTGTCTCCTTTTCTCTTTACTCTGCACTCCTCAGACTATAAATATAACAGCAGGTCACGTCTCTTGTAGAAATTCTCAGATGATTCTGTACTTATGGGGTGTATTGATACATGGGATGAGACAGAGGAGAGGACTTTTAGAATTGTTTGCAACTTAAAATCAGCATAGCCAAGGAACTGGTGGTTGACTTTTGCCACACCAAAGGTCACTCCATTTCCAGTCACTATTCAGCGAGTGGATGTAGTGGTGCTGCTCTGCTACTGGACTTTACTAGTCTAGTAATACTGAGGAGTTATATCAAAGTCCTCAGCAGAATCCTTTTTCTTAGGAGACTGCGTCTTTTAATGTGAGGAGTGACATAACTCTATAACTCTGTGGTGGCCAGTGCCATTTTCTATTCTGTGGTGCTGGAAACATCATTTCAAGACAGGACCACCGAATTAAGCTCCTTAAAAGGGCAAGCTCAGTTCTGGCATCCACTCTGGACCCCCTGGTGGTCTTAGTGAAGGAAAGCATTAAAATAAAACTAACCATTATGAACAATGCTTCACATCCTCTCCCTGACACAATGACATTGAGGACTTTGAGCCAACGAAATGTGTCAAGAAACGCTACTATGGCTAATAAACTTTATAATAACATATATAATGCCTTACTGTGACTGTTTGCTTATCATTACCCAAGTCTGACATTTTCTTCTTTTTTGAATTTTTTTTTGTGTATTTAAGAGGTTATTGCTCTTTGTTACATTTCTTGAACTTCTGTAAAAAGTTACATTTCACTATTGGGACAAATGTATGCCAGCAGCCATACCACCAGCATTGCAGAACAGGTCATCCAGCTGAAGCTAAGCATGTTCAGGCCCGGCCAGTACTGGGATAGGAGACCAACCAGGAAAAGCTTGGGTTGCTGCTGGTAGAGGTGTTGACAAGGCCAACAGGGGGTTTCTACCCTGTGATCTGTAAATATGGCACCGTCCTTCAGATGAGATATAAAATTGAGGTCCTGACTCTCTGTGGTCATTAATGCTCTCTGGGCATCCTTCGTAAATAGTCGGGTGTATCCCAATATCCAAGCTAAATTGCCCATCACTACCTAGTCATTCTGGCCCCCTAATTATCCGCTGTTTCTAACTGGCTTACTCTCTCAACCCTTTACCACCTAACAGCTAATGTGTAGTGAGTGTCTGGGACCAAAATGGCTGGCATCACATCATCCAGGTGGAGGCTGCACGTTAGTAGTGGTTGAAATGGCTCCCTACTGTCTATGTAAAGTGGCTTTGAGTATCTTGAAAAATGCTATAAAAATGCAAAGAATTATTCATTAAGAATTATTAAATAATATATCAATCTATCTATCTATCTAGTTTTGCTCCATTGGTTTCACTCCATCTGGTCTTGTCCCACTGTTTAATGACAAAAAGAGCTGAAAAGTAAGCGTAACATGTATTTTATTCAAGTGAGCCACTTTCTTTTCATCATACAGTAAATTGTGGTTTCCTCTTGTTTGCTGGTTCATTTTTTCAGTTGTATTACATATGGCCAGCAGAATTTCCCACTCTGCTCTAATAAAACCCTCTCTGGCCTAAACTATCTCTTATACAAATCTTATTCAAAGTGTAGGTAAAGAAATAAATATATAAATAGAAGGCAAGCAAAGGAAAGAGAACTATCTCACAATAATAACTTGCCTTGCCACACATGCATGTAAATAAGCAACAAGCCGACGAGATGCCTGGCAGAACTCTAAATATGTGGCTCCGTATTATTGTACTCATTCAACTTTAGATGAATACAAATTGCTCATCGTAGTCCAGCTGAATAGCTTGTTCTCATTTTAATTATATTTGAATACAAGAAGCTAATAAATACACAATGAAATGGTGTAAAAAGATAAAAGTAAAAATTTCATTTAGATTTTAAAGGATGACAGATGATGGTTGTTTTTTCATTCCGAAGTGACTGGTTTAACAGTATTTTACTACAGTGATAAAATGTCCAATTGGAGGCACTTTCGGCAGGAGCAGGCCAAGAAAGATGACAGGCTGTGAAGTCAAACGCTGTATCTCTTTTCCGATCCACTCATCCAAAGTTAAAGAAATGAATGAGAAATGAACAGCTAAAGAAATGCGTCTGTCCCTAATTAGATTCCAATTCATCAGGCAGGAAGCGTGCTCTAGGCAAATTATGACAAATGTTGAATTAATATAGGAAGTCATGAAAGGATCGTATTACTTTGAAGCCCAGTCTAGTTTAAGAATGGCAAATGAAAGCTAAACAGATAAGAGAACAAGAGTTTATTTCATTTACAAGAGTGTCGCATTAGAGTTCTGTTGCTCAACTATTACTCAACTTTTCAGATTCTTTCATTCTCTGGCAGAGGTCCTGTTCACTCCTTGGGATTATTTCTAATTATTACCTTATAAATGATTATGTTAGGGCAGCACTGTGATGCGGTGATTAGTGGTTCACCAGGAAGCCACCTTGGCCTGCTGACTGTAAACGTGCAGTGTGCACATTCAGTGTCTGACTGGGTTTTCATGGTGTAACCTTTTCAGATCCCAGAGATGTGCAAGTGAATTGGACCAGTGTAACTGTAAAGTATGATGGACTGTTGTCCTTCTAAAGTTGATTCCGGACACCATTGTATTGGGATATTGGAGAGGATACTCCAGTGCCCTACCTATAATGTGCTTTTCCTACAAATGTTTACTTTACTACAACTGTGTGTCCTGTGTGGATAGATTTTCTTCGATTATTGTGCAGTTTTGCAGAATCTTGAGTTCTATAGAAATATTAATTTTTTTAATATCAAGACTGTGATCTTTGTGTTGCTTTATACTAGGGTTCATTTTAAAGGAAGGGGAGTACTTTTCCATTACAAATGTATGGTATTTGGTTCACCTCCCATCACTTCCCAGGGGGCGCTCACCCTGTGGTCTAAATGTGGACCCCAATGCCCCAGTGCAGTTACAGGGACACCATGCTGTAAAACCGGTGAAATAAAATTGAGGTCCTGACTCTCTGTGGTTATTTAAAATTCCTGGGCATCCTTCATAAAGAGTAGGGTGTATCCCAATGTAAATGTTTGCGATTTCAGGACTGTAATCTTTGTACTTTTTCATTAGAAATTTAACAGTGGTTACTTCAATTCTCATTAAAAAAATCAAGTCCACATATGACATCTGGTATAAAGTTCTACCATATCATTGATCTATCAATAAAGGAAATGAATGAAAAAAGATGGTGGTCTGATGACCCAGGATGAAGTAGCTAGGTATTGGGTCATTACTTATCAAAAAGCAGTACATAATCACCCTTTGGCACCATGATTGGCAATTGCAACAACCTTACATTGAAACTTCTGACTTTAACATCTGAAAAATCCCAAAAAAACACTTTACAACTCTTTTTCCATTTAGAGACATATTAAGTTTCATTCAGAGTTGACAATACTAATTATGTGCTTTCCAAAAATTTTCATTTATGCCTTTGAGAATTTCAAAGACATATTTAAGTTCTCTGTGGTGGGCTGGCGCCCTTCCCTGTATTGCGCCCTGTGCCTTCTGGGATTGGCTCCAGCAGACCCCCCATGACCCTGTAGTTAGGATATGGCAAGTTGGATAATGGATGGATGGATGGATAGTTAAGGTCCTCAAGGAATTCTCCTCTGCTCAAGACTAAGCAGGTCAGTTAGAGTATGACATTAACAACAATGACAACATTAATTTCTATGGCACATCTCTCTATTATGAAAAAAAATCTTGGAAGGGAGACTAGGGAGACGAGACGTGATCTTTTTGGAAGACAATTTGACTGTCCCGTGAGAGACACTTTAACATCACACGAGACAAAACAGTGAGACAACATTTAAAACAAGTTCACAGACATCTAACCTAGCAGTTGTTGGAATGCTTTTGGCAGACAGACATCATGTGCTCCCAGTTCTTAAACACGACAAGCAGAACATGCAGCTCGCCAGCAGCAGCAGCAAAACGACAGCAGATGATCCGATGGCATCTCCTTAGCGTGCGTTCAGCCTCCCCCCCCCCCTTCACAACACGAGCAGCGTTATACGTCCTGCACGAAAGAGATTTAACCACGCCCAGGGCCGGAAATAAAGGACAAGTATTGTTTTTACAAAAGTTTTAAAGTAAAAGTGAAAAAAATGCATATGTAACAATTCCCGTGAAAATAAAAACCTCTTTAAATTGTATATCTGGTAAACCAAACCTGGGGGTGGGCGAGCGAAGCGAGCAGGGGGCAGAGCCCCCTAGTTTTCATAAAAAGCATATAGCTCAAAGTGCTTTACAAGATGTCAAAGAAGTAGTTACATGCAAAGAGAAACAAATGAAGTTTAGATAATAAATAATGCACACTTACATAAGACAGATATACTCTATCATTAAGAGAAATAAAGTCTTTAAATATAGAATTGATCTTTTAAATCTCTAAATGTAAGTCTATTGATAAGGTCAGTTGGCCAGGATTGGCAGAAAAAAACATTTAAAAACTCCAGTTGAGCTGGAGTTAAAAACAAAATCTGCAGGGGTTCCAGGCCAAAAGACCACCCAGCCTCCACTGGGCATGTGTTTAAGTAGTTCTTCATTCCTTGTTTTTTTTTAGGCTTCCTCTTACAGGATTCATTGAAGTGGGAGTGAAGGTGCAGGTCAGTTCCACGCTACTGGGTCTTTCCTGGGATCCTCTTGAACCCGCTACCACCAATAATGTACCCGAGGGACAAGGCTAGCAAATGAGGACACTCACACATAGTGAGGGGTAGGTGCAAAGTGATAAGAGCTTTTATTAAAACAAAGTCAATCAAAACGAGTGTTCAAAAAGTGCACTGCTCTCTTCTTTAAATAAATAATCCATAAAAACACTGATGGCCCATGAGTTTAAAATCCAGATTAAAATGAGATTCAAACCAACAGCCTTCTGATCCTTCATTTTTTTTGGTGCCCCCAGTACCACTCCATTTTCGTCTCCCCGGCTCACCCATTTCTTGCTCAGCCGGCAGAGACGTGAGCAGCTGCAGTCCTCACTACCCGACCCCCATCTTAACTGCCTCCAAGTGATGCCGGCCAGACCGCTCAGGGTCGGTTGTCGTCTGGTCTTACTTCTCACACCTCTAGTGTACCTCAGATCCCTGGGGTAGGACGCGACCTCATTCATTCCCGCTCCTCAACAATTAATCAGTGGGGATGGTCCAACCTTATAGCTGCTCCTTCGCAGACCAACAACCATGCTGCCTCACATCCACACTGCCTGTCTTATCCTGCCTCTCTCAACAATGATGTTCTCGCGGCTCTCTCTCTCTCTCTCTGTCTTCTATTTTTTCTCCCATCTCTGCCCCTGTAGGCTCCTTTTAAACTGACACTGATGGGGGCACAGTTGTGCATGCACCACTCCCTCCACCTGCTTGACATACACACTCGCTCATGTCTTTGCAATCAGACAGGGCCTCCCCACCATCCATCCATGAAGCAAAGCACATTCGTTCACCATCCGCGCCCAACTAGAGCCCTCAATTTGCAGGGTGTAATTACTTATTTAATATTAGCACAGCGCCATTGACCACTTATTAAAGTGGGATGTCACATGAAGCTGCACAGGATTTTGACCAGGTGGTGGTGGAGGTGGTGTAGAATGCCACCAAAGAAGAACTGGAAAAGAAAACAGAGATAAGTAAATATTAGTAAAGACTGCAGCTTCATTGAAGAGTATGATAACTCTATGCATATCTCGTTTTTGTTATCTATGAAAATCCAAATTAAAAAAGTGTTTTTTAGGATTTTTTGAAAATGATCTACAGTGTTAGCCTGGCATATCACAAATGGTAAAGTATTACAGATTTTTGGTGCATAACAGCAGAGGGCTACCTCAGCACCTCTTTTATGCTTGGCTCTTGGAGATGTCCTTAAGTCCCAGGATGCACCTGGTCATTTCTCTCTGCCCAGCTTCAAGTGCTGCTATCTGTTTCTTGTATCATGGTGACCAAAACTGCACATACTACTCCAGATGTCATCTCATTAGTGTGTTATATAGTCCAAGCATAAAACCTTTCAATTTATATTCACCAGTTTTTACGATATAAACTAACATTTAATTTTCCTTTTTAATTGCTTTTGCAAATTGCTTAGATATTGAAAACGCTGTGTCAACATAAACCCCTAAATCCATTTTAGAGGTTGCTTCCTGTAGCTCAGAGTCACCCATCATCTCTCTCTCTATATATATATATACCTGTATATATAAAATCCAATATCTGTCTGCCTGTCTGTCTGTATGTCTGTCCGCTTTTCACACGAGAACTACTTAACGGATTTAGATTGGGTTTTTTTCTATAATTTGCTTGAACATTCCGGTTGATTTTGTGACCTCGCTCATTGTGCCAAGTATCATATCATATCATCGGTACCGATTTATGTACGTGAATCCGAGAGAGACCCAACAGGTCGAGGGTGGGGTTGGGGGGGGGGGTTGGGTCCTTCCTTACTCATGCGTTTGCCTCGGGGCATATCTTAAATCCACTTAGCTAGCGAACAAGATAACTACTTAACAGATTTAGATTGGGCTTTTTCTAGAATTTGCTTGAACATTCTGGTTGATTTTGCGACTTCACTCATCGCGCTAAGAAGCATAGTTCAATTTCAATAGTAATATATTCACGCTAATCTGAGACATAGGCTGCAGGCCAAGAGGAGGGGTAAGTGTGACATCAGGAGTAGGGAGCCAGTAAGTCCCCTCCTCGCTGTCTTGTTTCACTTCTACGTGGGCGAGGACGTGGGGGCGGCTAGTATACCTATAATTGACATTCATTTTTCTCAGAAGTTGCACTTTTCCACATTAATTTTCATTATCCAAGTGTTGGCCCAGTTCTGAAGATTATCCAAGTCTTTTTGAATTCTTCTTGTCGTCTCCTCTGTATCTGCTGTCCTTCCAATTTTGGTATCATCAGCAAAGGAGGAGGAGCTTTTTGTCGCACAGTTCATCCAAATCTCGAATAAGGAAATAGTTTACATTAACTTATTTGGCTGACGCCTTTATATCCAGGATGACCTACACCATTTGTCATACAATTGGTTACATTTCTTTTTTTTCCCCCAATTGGAGCACAGGCAGGTCAAGTGACTTGTTTGGGGTCACACAGTGGTATTAGTAGTGGGATTTGGACCAATGTCCAAAGCCTAAATCCACTACACCACACTTTAGAAGTGCACAATGCCCGATTATTAACTCTCTTACATTAGGTTAATTAAGTAATTAATTATTTATCACATATTTTATAATTATGTTAATGATTTTATGGATATTTTTAAAGTCATGTATTATTGCTGATGTCCATTTATTTTCTTTATGAGATTCACAGTCATTGGGTTTAAATACTTACTATTTCACTATATATTGTACTGTATGTATAATTTATATATGACAAATAAAGTTCAGTGTGGTCAGATTTGATTTGAAACTTCACAAGTTTATAACTACACCAGACCTGACGTCATTAATATAAATTAGAAAAAGTATTGATCTGAGAACAAACTCTTGAAGGACTCCATTGATGACCTCACTCCACATTCTCCTCTTGTCGTTACTCTTTGACTCCCACCGGTTAACCAACATGAGATCCAGTTTTGCAGGTTACTCCTGATGCTTACAGCTTCCACCTTCAGTGTGGGACCATATCAAAGACTTTTTGAATGTCTAATTAAATTATGTTGCATCCTTTGCATTTGCCAACTATTCCAGTAGCCTGCTCAAGATATGGAGTAATTTGGTTTGGCAAGCTCTTCCTCTTATAAATCCATGCTGGCTTTTATTTGTGAATTTCCCCTTGGGATTAATAAAGTATCTACAGTATCTATCTATCTATCTATCTATCTATCTATCTTTTTCTAGTTTCTTATTATGTTCACCATTGCATTCTGTTTATTAATGCTGTTTCTGAAAGCTTTTCTTATATCACTGTTTTCTAGTCATTATGGTGTGACCACAAGTTTAATTCATTTAAATACCTTGTTCATCAGAGTGTATGAGGACACTACACCCTTTTGTAGGAGTTATGGGTACAAGGCAGTGTCACACCATGTAGGCGGTAATCAGTTCACTACTGTTAGCACACACACACATTCACACACTCACTTGAGCCCACTGGAGCAGTTCAGACTAACTCTGTATTTGTTCAAAGCGTTGGAGAAATCTTGAACATCTAAATATGGAATTATTCACAGTTATTGTAATTAGAACAGGAGAGACTAAGCTGACAATCATCAGATATACAAAGTTGTGATCAAAGGAACGACGAGGGACAATCTAAAAAAAACTGTTAAGTAACAGGCATAAGTGAAATACATTTTTAAAAAATCATGACAGAGTCATGAGAATAAGAGGTGAAAATGTGTCAAAAAGTAGTAATTTTCACATACAGCACAAGAGAAAAAAGCAGGGAAGTGTGATTAAAGACTTGAAAGAAAATCTGAGAACTGGGAATAAATATTCTAAAAGAAATAATGTCTATATACAGTACATATATTTTTTTAGGCACCTAACAAAGCTGAAATCAAGATGTCTTTTAAAGGAAGTAAAAGAAGGTAAATTCTTCAGATAACTTTATGCAGAACAGCTGAAATGAGAGTGGTCCTTACCAAAATGTGAGTGAGATAAGAGCACACACACACACACACCAAAAGGAGAGTCGGGTTACACTCAGACCTCATGAATAATAAAATAATTAAAAGTGATGTCACGATTGGGTGTTTGTCTGTGTCCATTTCCCATGATTTGCGTTACTTCCAGGAAAAACAAGAATTCAGTCATTGCTACTTCCATACAATTATGTTCTGAATCAGATCAAATACATTCAAATCAATATCAGCACCCTTCCACTACGCCATCTGGAGAACTATATAAACCAAAGGCCCAATGTGTATGGCGTCCATTTTAGGACATCTTCCTCCTTTTGACAAAATGCCATCCTACTTCTTTCAGAACACATTCAGCTGTCAGACAAAACGTCCCTGCTCCCTGTGGCAAAACTCCATCCTTCCTTCTGCTTCTTTCAAAATGGAATCTGTCCTCCAACCTCCAATAACACGCTACTCACATTCTGCAGTCCAAAAAAATGCTACAGCATCTTCCATTCTGCCTATGATTTGCGCCAATTTCTCTCTCCTTCCTTAGACAATACACAAGTGGGATGCTGCGCAAGTGGGCACAGCAGCGGTCAATCACTTTGACGGCAGGTAATCCATCTGTCAAACTTTATTTCAAGTTAGACTTTCTTCTTTGGGTTTACATGGGAATGCATTTTAGAGAGCAGATTGTGTTTATCCCCTTTAATTTGTTTTGTTGAGACTTCTGCACGCAGGCTTTATTTTGCCTTACACCATTTCTATAATCTGCTTTTTGTAAGTCATAAATGATTTTAAAAAGTAAAATGATGAGGTCTACTCTGTTCATTTTCCTTTTTCTGTCATTTAAAATTGGAGTAATACATCACATTTTAGAAAGATGATGCAATTTTCTATTATTTTTAGAATTTTTTTAAACATGATGAGAGTGCAACTTGAAATAAAGTTTCACAGATGCGTATTCTTTCTAATGACCGGGTGGTAGTGAAAATTTGGATGAGTTAACTGATTAATGGTTACCACACCCTCGTCCAAAGAGCCCGCCTTGCCGTTTTCTCATTTTTTTTTGCGTGTGAGATAGTTAGTAGTTAACCTCACAGATCAGAGTGGCACACTTCACACCTTTGTCTACAAATGCACTTCATTTTCAGCCCTCTAATGTTTAGTGTAGATTTCTTAATCCACTACAGTGGCATCTTCTAGTCATTGATAATAGGAGTGAACTTCAGCGAAAGTGATTGGCTGCTATGGCCTATCCATTGTTAGGCTGGGCTAGGGATGAATTCTGATCTGCTTCTTTTGGAAGTGCAGTTCTATTACTATTAGCCCGACTAAAGCCCATCTTCTTTTCTGCACATGTCACATAATAATAGGGCCAACATTAAACAGATTTGTTTTGGATGGTAGTTCACTTTTGATACTTCTGTGTCACTAAAATGCATAGGAGCCAGGTTAACTTTCCTGTTATCTCACAAGAGCCCTTCTGATACTCACTAAGCTGATGTGTCCAAAGACATTTACTGTAAATGTGTATTCTTGCCTATTCTTTGTCTTAATGACACAGATCATCATCCAATAGCAACTGCATGATTGTCTGCACTAAGTGTGTAGTCCTACCTCACTGTATATAAGTCGTCAATTATGTGGGAGAGATAGATATACTTACCGTATATACTTGTGTATAAGCCGGGTCTTGAAACCTGAAGAATCGATCATCAGACCCGACTTGTACGCCCGATCAAAAATACAACACTTAATTTTTTTTTTTGCATCTTCTTGCCTCCTCCAATCTTGCACCAGTTTCTCAGACACATTGAATTTTGTTGCATCAGCGCAGTTACCAATTTCTTTTGCCACTTCAATGACTTTCAATTTAGATAGATAGATAGACAGATAGATAGATAGATACTTTATTAATCCCAAAGGGGAAATTCACATACTCCAGCAGCAGCATACTGATAAAAAAAACAATATTAAATTAAAGAGTGATAACAATGTAGGTATAACAGACAATGACTTTGTATAATATTAACGTTTACTCCCCCAGGTGGAACTGAAGAGTCGCATAGTGTGGGGGAGGAACGATCTCCTCAGTTTGTCAGTGGAGCAGGACGGTGACAGCAGTCTGTCTGAAGTTGCTCCTCTGTCTGGAGATGATGCTGTTCAGTGGATGCAGTGGATTCTCCATGATTGACAGGAGCCTGCTCAGCGCCCGTCGCTCTGCCACGGATGTCAAACTGTCCAGCTCCGTGCCTACAATAGAGCCTGTCTTCCTCACCAGTTTGTCCAGGCGTGAGGCGTCCGTCTTCTTTATGCTGCCTCCCCAGGACACCACCGCGTAGAACAGGGCACTCGCCATAACCGTCTGATAGAACATCTGCAATATCTTATTGCAGATGTTGAAGGATGCCAACCTTCTAAGGAAGTATAGTCGGCTCTGTCCTTTCTAATTTAAAACCAGCTTCAAATTTTCTTCTGATCGAACGCTCCATCGTAGATGAGGGATGCTCTTACGATAAAGGTGTATGAGGATGTGAGATATGAAAAACACAAATCAGTGCAAACATTGCTTCGGAATAGTTTGGGTATTACTGTGTGGTCACGTAGGCACAATACACAGAAAATAAAGGCAGTGTGCTCCGTGGTCACTCTCTCAGGTGGGTGTTAGCATATTGTAATCTCTTGGACCAATGGCGTGAGTTTTCTACATTCGACTTATATGACCGACATTATAAAATACCAGAAATTATACGGTAAAATCAAGCCCTGACTTATCCACGGGAGAACTTAAACGTGAGTAAACATGGTAATAAAACAGCCACTTGATGTGTTTTAAAACTTTATTTTAACTTAATTTCATGACCGTGCCTTCAAAGTTTAAATTTGCCATAAACACCTTTTACAATATTGAACCTAAACCCTGTGACACCCAATTCCCTTCAAATACCTGGCAATAGTTCAACTTGGGGTATCAAGCAGTCGTACTGAGGATAAACCAGGGTGGGTGAGCAAGACACAGACAAGTTGTTACAAAAATAGGCAGTTCTTTACTTTAAAACAAGTGGTATGAAAATATCAAGTGTGTCTGACTTGTTAACATAGTGAGAAAGAATCACATGAATAAGTCTTTCATTTCTCAGCTTATGTGTTAAATATAAATAAAATATGTAAAGAATATACATATATAAAACCAAGCAAAAACACCAGAACTCCAGCCCAGCTTCCTTCTTCCTTTTCAAATAGCACAGAAGGGACTGCCCAGGTCATTTGGGCAAAACAAAACATGCCAGAAGTCCCAGACTTTTCCCCCTTCACCTTTTATCAGGCGGTTCCAGAGACCCTCAAGGACCTCACCACACAAAAACAACTCAAAACAAAGCAATCATCCTATACGTGCTTTAAGCTGTAATGGATGGCCTGGTGGGACAGACGTCATTGCCGGAATGGACTCCTTTCCCGTACCTGGCCAGGGAGCCCAGATGGAAAACGGGCATGAAAGAGGCAGGAGGTCTCTGGAAGTACACAAGGATCTGGGCAGATGCTATATGAGGAATAAGTACACTGGCATCCCGGCTGGAATCAATGGAAGTACAGGGGCAGCAGGATTATTACATGCTCCCCCAAACTGCTAGATGGCAGCATCCCTGGGCACAGGTACACCCACGGACAAACACAGGGCATGCTGGGAGTTGTAGTTCTGTAGAGCAGCCCTGTTTAGGAGGTGCTATTAGGAGCTGTACTCCATGGTCTTTGGGATTTCCGACTGACCTGAAAGTACTTCTGTTAGGCTATGCCCTGGCACCAGAAGTATTCCCAGGTCTGAGAAAAGGAACCTTTCTGCCAAATCCAGGGGAGAAGGAATTGGAGTTGGGAGGAAGGAGGACAACACTCACCTGTAGGTGTGGAGGAGAGGAAAAGATGAAGAGAGGTATTGTGTGTGCATTGGAAGACTGTTGTGAAGAATTTGTGTCAATAAATCACTTATTTGACCTTAAGACTTGTGTTTGTGTGGTGGCGTCTGAGGTTTGGGAGGCTGCAGTGCCCCCCCACTGCCCACACCACCATATTTATCCTCACTCTCTCAGCATTTTAAAGAGATAAAACCAAGAGTACACGCACTTCCTCCTCACCTCGTTCAGCCACGTCAGGAGTATCTGCGGTTCACCCCTCCACTAGACAGACTCCACGTTAGTTACAAAAATGAACTCCCTTTTCTTTGCTGATGTCCATTCTCTCTCTTTTTACACCACATGGGATTCCTTCCACCAATCACATTAGTCACCTCACCTATCTCCTTCCAATCATTTAAGCACAATGCCACATAGCTTATTCTACGCATCACGACCCAGAAGAAAGCCCATGCTCATGTTGACATGTACGTGTACCAACATGGACACCCCAGATCGGACCTCTCTTCAGTAAGGAGCCTCTTTTATCAAATTCTTGGACCCTCCTAGCTCACACTTAAATGGTTTTCTCCATTTTCTTCCCTTTCCTTCGCACATTGGCATCTTTTTTCCAGATGTCCCTGCACACCCAACCAGGGTTGAGTGGAGAAGCGCTCCTCCTCTTGCACCCGTACCTCCACCGTGGTCAAGTGCGCTCTTGCAGCTGCATCACCATTTCCCACTCTGGACACCACCTTTTAAACCATTTAAAGTAAGCGTTGACCCGTGCTACTGTTTACACCTTTGTTTAACTCTATAAACCGCTGCGCTCGCACCCATCATTTGCACACTGACACACACACACAGAGTCACAATAGTGCGTCTTATCACAAACCCACGAGCAGCGACGTAGAGTGCAGGTATGTTGTAAATGCAGAGCACCTTATGATGAGGATGACTACAATCTTGAACTTGTGTCATGCTTGCCAGATGGAATTTGAAGTGTGTCAGTAAAATCATTTATTTCTCACACATAGTCTTCCATAAAAGTAATTCTGCTATGGGCTAGAGCGCTGTGATAAGATGTGCTGGGGTAACACATTTAGAGTAATGTGCATTACGTAGTCTGGTTACTTTTTAAATTAAGGAGTCTCCTAATGCAATACTTATTTTATTAAGGCAAAAAAACCTGCATTACTTACAAAAAAAAGGAATATGTGTTACTGTGTTATGCCAGCCACTAGAAAAATGTTATTTAGTATAGATATTGTTTTTTTATACAAACATTCCCTGCTGAGGTTGGTAATAACATTCTGCATAAGCGCACGACAGCTGTCTGGTAACATCTGAGGAAGAAGTTAAGCACATGTGTAGCGTACGTGAACATCTTGTGAAGAGATTTGAACAAATGTATACATTTAATTCTGCATGTGCTGAGGGGTGAATTTAATCAGCCCAGTTGACGGTGACAGGGAGCGAGTGACCATCACTGCAGCACTGGTGCAAAGCAAGAAGTAGACGTGGTGGATGCCGGTCCTTTACAGGGCTCAATCACATAGCCAAGCAGAAAAAAGTGTGCGGCATGCAATCCAGTCAGAGAAATCTATAAATGAACTGTCAGTTTAGTTCTGATCCAATTAAATGCCACATTGTTATTTGAAAGAATGTGATCTGGTGGCACAGCAGCTAGTGTTTAAAACTCAAAGCCTAAGGTGGTTCAGGTTTGGGAACGGAAAAAAAAGAAATGGTGTTATTTACTGTACTTCACAAAGTATGTATAAAATACAAGATAATTATCACATTTGGCTGTTTCTAATCAGTTTCATGAAGGTTTATAGAGAAGAGCCAAGCAAAATGACACCTTTTATTGGCGAGGCAGCTTGGATATTTTAATATTTTAAGTTAGCCAATAAAAGGTGTGATTTTGCTTGGCTCTTCTCTACATTCATAATGGCTAACACGGTACAACACCCTAGTATGAAGGTTTATATAAAGTATGTCCGTAGGATTTCATGATAATTGCTGACCAGTGAAATAAGCAGTTTTTCATACAGAAGAAGAAAAAAAATAACACAAAAGTAACACACTGTTTGCAACACATTACATTTTATAATAAATATAACTACAACTATCCCCCTTAATAAAAGGACAAGCACCTGTGTGTTCGTCCGGTTGCTATGTCTCTGTTTTCCAACAGGTGGCACCTCACTAGCTCTGCTTTTATGAATACCATACCAAATGGCATATAACAGAGGCATAACAACAGGACAGAAATGATGCCCTGCTAGCCTTTACAGTGAATACATCCAACAGACAGTAACTGCCAGACAGACAGAAATCAGCTTATCCACCTTAATAAAAGGTCAAATGTCTGTGTACCTGTGTGCCCGTCTGGCTGCTATGTCTCTGTTATATGCCATTTGATATGGGATTCAAAAAAGCAGTGCTAATGTTTGTGATGCACCATCTGTTGGAAAGGAAAATGTAATGCATTTTATTATTACAAATGCTTGAAATGCACCATCTGTCGGAATGACAAACATAATACATTTTATTACTACATGTATTACAAAATACATTGAATTCTTAGATTTCATCCAATCTTAGATGGGTAGCACTGCTAGTATAACATATTTAGTTATTTTTCTTTGTAAGTAATAAGTACTGTAACTAACTTACTTTTAAAAATTAACTTTCCCTAGCAATGGTGGTAAAAGGAGTCTAAAAAAGCCAGATAGAACAAAAAATAAATAGACTGAAGAGCTTCCAACAAATGGCACTGCTGAGCTAAACCTGAGCCGACTACACAGGGATTGTTCTGTTTCCTGGGGGGACTTGAAGAACCATTCCTACTGTACTGTAAGCAGCTCTGTGAGATAACAAGTGGTAAAGAGGATTTAAAAACACTGAGGTATCGAGCCATTTTAGTTACTGGCATGATATTACAAAAAAAAGTCTATGAGAAATTCAGACAAGTGCAAACTGTTAAGCTTCTGATTGGAAGAAGAGATATCAGTGTATATGAGAGAAGACAATGTCTTTACTTTACACACTTTCTCAAGCAGACAGGTTATTGAGTAGTCGTCAAAACATAACTTCACCTGACTAATGAGAGTTTGCTCAATATTGGTGCTATGGCACCCAGGCAATCTCCAATCATGGATTATATGCACTTGGTTTCACTTTGGTATTGATTTCTCTGTGACAGCTGACACTAAACAGCTTTCATTAGGACGTATTTATTACACTACACTTTACAAAACACAGACCCACTTCACTTTCTATTAGCTGCTCTGAGATGCATGACATGCTGTCTGTAATGCTTCGGCTGCCATGCTGCCCTTTCAACTTGAAACACTCAGATGTTCTTTTGTAATTTAGTATGTTTCATCTCCTGAAGATACATGGAAGGTTTCTTGGCTCTTGGAGTTGCATTCCAGCATAACCCATGGTGGTGCACTTCCATCTTACTTTATGCCTCTCTTATCATAAGAACGTGTCATTTCTATAGAGCTTAAGTTATTATATGACTGAAGCTTTAGCTTGAGTGCAGTGCGAGTGCTACATTGGATAGACTGGCGTCCCGAACAGGATGGAGGCAGGTAGACCATAATGGAAAGAAAAATATGGTTCAACATCCTATCCAGGATTGCAGGATTGATGCCAGTTCAGGATGGGAGGACTTCTTGGAGGGACATAAGGACATATGTCCCCCAAATGTGCACACAATGGCAGCATTCCACTGGTGATACTCTAATATGGATACCTTCAGGGAAAGGTTGGAAACTTCAGTCCCATGAAACAGCCCTGTCAGGGATCTTGGATAACACTAGGGGGATCTGCAGGGTATTTGTTATACCCTCTTTGAAGGGCTCCCGTCCAACCTGGAAGTGCTTCCAGTGTGCAATGCTATGTTAGCAGGAGTAGACCCTGGTCCGACGTATAAGAAGTCGAGTGCATGAGACTACGTGGGAGGTGTGGAAGGAGAGAAGAGAACATATTGTATTATATTATTATTGTAAAGGATTTGGAGGTCTGTTGAAGGTATTGTGAAAGTAATATCAAACCCAGGACAGTGCTGCGTAGTTGTGTCTCAGGGTTTAGGTACTCAATGGCACCCCATGCTGATGACATCAGATAACACCAATTGTACAATTGTGCTTATCTAGATCTAATACTGACTGTAATCTTCACCAGAACCAATTCTCAATGCCTTTAAATCTTTCATGGCTATTCGAAAATCATTACTTTTGTTTTTTGTTTGCCAATCCAATGTTGTTAAAGAATCAAACAAGCTGTTTTTCTCAGGAGCTCTAGACGTATTAAGGATTCAGCAGTGGGGGAGTAGTCTGTGAGCCCTACCTCTTGTTTCTGCTTTTTACTAAATAAATAATGAAGCCGGTGAGAGGCTTTAGATGAAGAATAAGAAATCAAAAGTACGCACCGCACACTAACAGGGAATGGGTGGGGACAGCAGGACGGTGGGGTCATGACAAACATCATCCAGGCATCTGTGCAGCTCCTAGTGCTGTCCCACTCAGAAAGGGAAGGGAAAACCAACCTTTAGAGGTCCTGCACGTGTGAAATGAAATAGCTGGCAATTTTAACATTAAGTTGTCCATTCATCCATTATTCAACCCACTATATTCTAACTAAAGGGTGAAGGGGGTCTGCTGGAGCCAATCCCAGCCAACACAGGGCACAAGGCAGGAAACAAACCCCGGGCAGGGCGCCAGCCCACCGCAGGGCATGCACACACACACACACACACACACACACACACACACACACACCAAGCACACACTAGGGACAATTTAGAATCGCCAATGCACCTAACCGGCATTTCTTTGGACTGTGGGAGGAAACCGGAGCACCCGAAGGAAACCCACGCAGACACGGGGAGAACATGCAAACTCCACGCAGGGAGGACCAGGAAGCGAACCCGGGTCTCCTAACTGCGAGGCAGCAGCTATCACTGTGTCACCCACATTAAGTTGTATTTCTTATTTTTAATTTGCTATTTTATGATGATTTATCACATGTTGAATACATAATCATTCTGCCAAGTTGGATTTTGGTTGTTATGCTGCAACGGGAGATATCCTATATGCACATGTCATAGCAGTCTTGATATTTCACAGTAACTGTGCTACTCATGAGCAAAAAGAACATCAAGTATAAATTCAAGATGGGAGACACGGACCTAAAGGAAGCAATCTCTGAGAAGGGTTTACGTTGACACAACATTTTCATCATCTGAGCAATGTGCAGAAGTGATTAACAAGGCAAATGAAATGTTAGGGTTAGGTTATATCATTAAAACTGCTGGATATAAACCAAGGGTGTGTTACTCTCAGGCTATGTAATGCACTTGTGAGACCACACCTGGAGTATTGAGTGCAGTTCTGGTCACCACACTAAGAAACATACAGCAGCATTTGACGCTGTGCGGAGGAGAGCAAACAAGTACATCTCAGGAGTTAAGGGCACGTACTACTGTGAAAGGATTAAACCTGTTTAAGTCTCAAGAGTGGGGACCTAATCCGGGTGTTTAAAAATCCTCAAAGGTGTGGATAAAGTAGATCTAGTGGAATTCTTTAGACTAAATGGTGACTCACACACTCGAGGAGACCAGTGGAAATTATTGGAAAGTGCATTTAGGACTAAGTTTATATAGAACTTTGTTTCCAATTCCCACAGCTCATTGCATAAACTACCAAGTCATGTATTGAAGCAGAAATGTGAACAACATTCAAAAAGAATCTGGATGAGATATAGGGACAGCTTAGCTATTAGCTAAACAAACAGGCTTGATGGACATAATGGTCTCCTCTCGTTTGTCAGATTTTGTATCTTTCTTATTGTCCTTGATGCCAAATACTGTACATGGATGTCTGCATGTAATGGTGCGGGTCCTGCTCCATGCTCCCACCATACTTCACAGGGCCTCTCAACAAAACACTGTTGGCAATGTACCCGGATGAGTTGATCTGATGGGGACAAATCAAACTGAGCAAGGGGATGGTACAAAAGGTGCAAGAGCTTTTATTAAAAAAAAAAAAAAAAAAAGTATCCAAATAAATAGTGCAGTTTTCAAAGTGTTCTAATAAATAAAATCAAAAAAGGTAAAAATCCCAAATTTTTAAAACGAGGCTAAAACACGAGAGTAACCTTCAGCAGCCAAACACAGCCCCTTTCCAGTCTCTCCAGCTCACCCAAGATTTGCACAGCTGAGGAGACTTTAGCAGTCACGGTCCTCATGCTATCGACCCCTGTCTTGGCTGCCTTCGCCGTCGTCTGCCAGACTGCTCAGGGTCGGTTGTCCTCTCGTCTTCCTTCTCACACACATAGTCGTCCCTCAGATCCCTATGGAGGACTCCACCTCAAATGAACCCACTCCTCACATTCAGTGGGCGCAAACCGTTACTCCACTCTGGACCCCTGAACGTGCTGACCTCTCCCTTTCAGCTGGCTGGCTCATCAACTCTCTTGCACTGCCCCCAATGCCTCGCTCTCACTCTCGGCCTCTCTTTTGTTCTTTTCTTTTTTGTCTTTTTTTAGAGATGGGAAAATGATACTGAAGCGTTGAAGCTTGTGTCAGTCAATCTGAGTGTAGTGAGTAGAATCAGTGTGTCGGACCTTGTGCGAAAACACAGCTGTCGCGTGACCATTGATGTTTGAAGCTTTGAACGTCATCAGTGCTTCACAGCGTGTTTATTGGTTTGACAGTGTTTCATCAGTTTGACAGCTTTGGTGCCAAATTAACAGGTAGCCTATAAAAAAAATGCATCATTCACATTCAACAATGTTGGGTTGAGAGGAGAGAGAGATTTGGAGGGCTTTGGTGACAGATGGCGACTAACAGCGGAAAACGGCATTTAAAAGTTAAATACAGTGGAACCTCGGGTCACGAATGTCTCGGAACACGAAGAAATCAGGCTACGACCAAAAAGTTCGCCAAACTTTTACATCTGTTCACGACCACACACTCGGGTGACGAACAAGCCAGTTTCCCTTCCAGTTCATACGTGCCAATGACTTCCGCACGTGTTCAGTCTCTTCCTGTACGTTGTTCTCGGTCAGACTTGCGTGCATTCGCTGTGAAGTCTTTGTACTCTATTTCATGTGCTTTTGCATTAATTTTACAATTAACCATGGTCTCTAAGCAAGTGAAGAGTGGTAGTGTTGGTGAGAAGAAAGGTTAGAAGAAAATTGAAATCGAATTAAAGAAAGAAATTATTGAAAAGTATGAGCATGACGTTCGTGTTACTGATCTTGCCGCTGAGTACAAGAAGTCAAAATCTACGATTTCGACTATTCTAAAGCAGAAAGAGGCCATTAAAGGAGCTGATGTTGCAAAAGGAATTACAGTGTTAACTAAGAAGAGGCCTCAAGTACTAGAAGAGGCGGAAAAACTGTTGCTAGTGCGGTTGAACGAGAAGCAGCTTGCAGGGGATAGCATAAGCGAGGTGATGTTATTCGTGAAAGCCATGAAGATTCATGCCGATTTGCTACAAGGTTAGTTTTCTTGGTTGTTTATGGTTAGTTTTTGTATAGATTAAGGATTTTTCAAATTTTCATTTTTTTCCCTGTGCTTAAAACTCATTAAAAAAAGTGTTTACAGCAAGCGGTTCATAAAGCGGTAGCGTGAACTCTTGCAATGTCAGTTTTCTCTGTTCAAGGTTTTCTCAGGGTTATTCAATGTTTTTACATTTAGTTTACTATTACACTGTGCATTCTATGGTATAATTAACTGTTTTTGTGCTTAAAAATCTTTAAAAAAATATATTTACATACAGTTTGTACGGTCCGGAACGGATTAATTGTATTTACATACAATCCTCTGGGGGAAATTAATCGGGTTCCACTGTAATATAAATGGACAAGGACCTTATCAGAATAAAATGAACACAGACTTTTCTGACTTTTTACTGGTGACATGAGACTGAAACAGTGAGTGCTGCTTCACTTGCGCTCTTGAGAGCTTGCCTTGACCTCAGTTAACCTCTAGATATCGCTGTACATACTGGGGCTGAGGCTTCAAAGCTTCAAACCTTTTTCGGCACAAACAGAAAGAAAGCTTCAAAGCTTCATGAGGCTTCATTTTCCCATCACTACTTTTTTCCTCCCGATTTCCTGTGCCGGCCCATACTTATACGGCTCCCTGGGCGACTCACCCCAATTACCTCATCAACTCCCTGTGGCTGCACGATAGCACCCACGGAGACTGATATGACCAAATGGATTATTTAAAAACAGGACTTTCATTCAGAGCCGCGGACCCACTATACCACACTGCATGGCTGCATCCTGTGACAGCCTGCCTTATGCTTGATTTAGCAGAGTTAAGCTTCTTGTAATCCAGGACTGAAAAATCAGATTTTCTCATTTGTCAAATTTCTTGCGTTTTTAGTGTATTCTCTGTCATTGTCTGAACGTATATACTTACACACTCTTTTTTCTTTTGTGTTTTAAAACCTCATTTTCTGTTTCATGGAGTCTAAGAATTTCTTTTCACTTGTGTTTGCTTTTAGAGTTCTTGAAGCATTTATTGCTTCCCTCAAACTAGGGGCTGGGGTCTGTTCCTCTGCTTTCTCTTCTTCCTTCTCTTCTGCTTGTTCTGCTTTATCTCTTCTTTATCTTCTTCACTACTTTTATTTGTCCTGTGCTCTTCAAAAATGTAAACGAGGGTCTCAGATACAGTAACACCTTCATTCACATTTATAAAGTCAGAAAATGAAACACCTGATTTCAATTCTTCTCAATCTGAAGCATCAATGCATTCCTGTTTTTGCTCCCCTTGGACCTCATCAAAAGAAAAAGAAATATTTGAAGTGTTTTTTGATGCTTTCAGCTTTAACTTCACCTCAAGCACATTCAATAAAATGAAGTGCTGCTAACATATTTATCTTTATTTTGTCGGATCGCAGTGATTTCTCTATTTGAATTATGGCTTTCTGAACTGTCGGTTTCCTAAAGGGGGCTATGAAATATTTAATGATGTTGAGGTCAAGGAGCCGTGATGGACTTTTTGGGTGGAGAGCACCAACTTAGTATTTCATAAATGTTTCTCAAAGGGTATGTAAATGGTCTTTTAAAATCACTAATGTCATCCAAGGCTTTGAATTGGGTTTATATTCTGTAAGATAATGCCAAATGTACAGTATTTAAAGCACCAAGGATTTCCTGCCTCTCCAGTCACTAAGGGTCTCACCTTGGCCCTGCCATCGGAATTACGCACTAACAGGACTGTGATTCTCTGCTTTCTCAATTTGTGCTCATAACAGACCATGCCTTTGAACAGAAGACAGTGTTTTGGTTGGAAAAACACTAAAGAAAAGGTGAGTCTCATTTGTATTAAAGACATCCTTTTCTTCATATCTTTACAGAATATTTTAACCAATTGATTTGCCTCCACTGTCTCCTTTTCTGCACTTCTACTCTCACCTGCCACAACGTTATACACAAGTGTGACATCTTCACTTAACTCTGTTCATCCAGCCTTTTGAGCCAGCGGATCCATCAGTTCCAGGCTCTTCTGCTATTTTAATGCTTTTTCCATCAAAATCACACCACACACAAAAAAGCTTTGAAGCTCTCAAATTAAAGAAGTCATCTTTTAGGATTTCTACTAATTGTTCAAATTTCAAGTCTTTATGTGTTTCCTCTTTTATCAAGACACCTGATTCTTCTTTAACTGAAAAAAAACTTCCTTTGTGACATTTAGGCTTTGTAAAATGTTCACTTAAATAAGTATAAATGCATTTAAATACATTGTCAGGTTGAAAATGCGATTCAAGTGACACTCACGTGACAGCAACATTGCCGGTTGAAGACCATCTGAAGCCTTCAGTGGGTTTGATGGACGTTGCCACACATTGGCACTAACTGGGAGTTCGTATTATTAGACTTCATGGCCTGCCTACTCCTCTGTGTCCACAGCACGCGTCCCTTTAATAGCATAAACGGCACATGTGCATATACTGTGTTCTTCAAGGAGCATACACTCTGGACAAAAGAACATTAGAACACTCTAGATGGGAACAGGCCATTCAGCCCAACAAATCTCGCCAGTCCTATCCATTCATTTCATCTAAAAAAACATCAAGTCGAGTTTTGAAAGTCCCTAAAGTCTTACTGTCTACAACACTACTCGGTCATTTATTCCAAGTGTCTATCGTTCTTTGTGTAAAGAAAAACTTCCTAATGTTTGTGCGAAATTTACCCTTAACAAGTTTCCAACTGTGTCCCCATGTTCTTGATAAACTCATTTTAAAGTCACCTTCATGATCCACTCTTCTAATTCCCTTCATTATTTTAAACACCTCAATCATGTCACCTCTTAATCTCCTTTTACTTAAACTGTAAAGGCTCAGCTCTTTTAATCTTTCTTCATAACTCATCTCCTGTAGCCCTGGACTCAGCCTAGTCGCTCTTCTCTGGACCTTTTCTAGCGCTGCTATGTCCTTTTTGTAGCCTGGAGACCAAAACTGCACACAGGACTCCAGATGAGGCCTCACCAGTGTGTGTTATAAAGTTTGAGCAGAACCTCCTGTGACTTGTACTCCACACATCGTGCTATATAACCTAACATTCTGTTAGCCTTCTTAATGGCTTCTGAACACTGTTGGGAAGTCGATAGCTTAGAGTCCACTATGACTCCTTCTCATATGCTATCCAAGTCATTCTGTAATGATATAACGGATTCCAAATTATCTGCTAATCCACCTATCTTGGTATCATCTGCAAACTTAACCAGCTTGTTACTTATATTCCTATCTAAATCATTTATATATATTAAAAATATCAGCGGCCCTAGCACTGACCCCTGTGGAACACCACTCTTAACATCGGCCATTTCTGATGAGGTTCATCACACCGTCACCATGCTTCCTGTGTCTGAGCCAATTCTGCAAACATCTAAAAACATCACCCTGAACTCCCACTTCTTTTAATTTGATGCCCAACCTCTCATGTGGCACCTTATCAAATGCTTTCTGAAAGTCCAGATAAATAATATCATAAGCTCCACTTTGATCGTATCCTTTTGTTGCCTCCTCATAGAATTCCACCGTGTTAGTAAAACACGACCTCCCTCTTCTGAACCCATGCTGACTGTTCAGAATAACTCCTGTCCTTGCCAGGTGTTGCTCAATCTTATCCTTAATAATTCCTTCCATTCATTTTCCTGTGATGCAAGAGGGGTAGACAGGCTGTCAAACTGTAATAATAATAATACAGACCCCCACGATAGGGACACTGCTAAAGTTTAAATTGGGGTTCTACTGTGTATAAAAATGGAACAGGAATCTCCCACCTCAAAATGACTTTCCACCTTCAACATTCTAGCCATAATAAAGACATTGTAGAAAAGAGTTTACATGGACTGTGCGATACTGGGTAGAATGGCCCAACAAACCGCCTGGTCCACCAAAAACGACAAGGGATTAGAGGTCAGTTACTCACCACCCAGATCCAGGAAAAACATACCAGCTCTTGCCATGTAGTGATATTCGACCTAAATGACCAGTTAATCTTCACTACACATAGCCAAAGAAACATCATGTCAAAATAGGATAACTTCTAGAGCTGAACAGATGGAGAGTTTATTTCCACTAAGAGTTTAGAAACAGTTATGCAGCAATTGTACCCACTGAAATCAACCTTCTTGGCAAAGATTTAAAAGTAGAGAAGAGAGGTCCAAAAGTAGAAACACATGAGGGGTGTACATTCTTAAATCACAAGAAGAAAGTACCAGGAGTTTCCACCAGGCAAAATTGTTAGGAAGGGTATGTGGTTAGTCTCACAGTATAGTGATCATGAGGTGTGATGTGAGAATGGTGCACTTTGTTGAACTGTACAGTTTGATGGTTTGGATTTTTAGATGATAACACAATGTTCTCAAATACTGAATTCCATGATGTATTGAAAGGAGAGGGAAGATCTCAGTGCCAAATTAATTGAACTGGTAATGATTGGTAGGAGGCCCTACATAACAATGTCTTTAGGTCTGCCACAGGTGTTGAAGTGACTGTTAGTGAGGAGAAGTATGTATACTGTAGACCGGATGAAGTAGGTGTGGGCAAGACAGGGGAACATCAGGTTTTAAGGATGGATGTAAGTTGGAGACAGGGAAGAAAAAAAAAATATTAAAGCTGGCCCTCAAAGCCAGGGATGTTCAGAGCACATGTCATCATAAATGTTCCCTAGTATCCATATAACCTAAGGAAAAATTATAGGTTTGCCAGCACCTACTGTAGGGCCTAATTATAGAAAACCACCACTTTGGACAGGAGATCAAGCGTTTCTCAGGCTTAGAATGACAGCTGGCTAGGATAAAGTCGGCTCTACGCCCCTTATAAGATGAAAATGGTGGATATTCGCTGCTGCCTAACGGGATCATATATATTCCCTTTGGTTCGGGTGCATTAATTTGTGGATTATCTTTTGAGGTCTTTTTGCTAAAAAATGCATTCCTTAGCTTTTCATCTGTGTTCAACAATGATTATAAAATAAGAATAATTAAGGCTGATATTATCATTGCATATAATACAGTGGAAATGGCTAGGTTTAAAATCTGTGTGTATAAGGGGTAACATTTGACTTTAAAATGGCACAAATATCTTAACACTGCAGTATTTTATGGGGTGAGCAGCTTTTTCATAGAATTTAATGGCACTTTTCTGCCTCACTCTGCGCCGTCTGTGCAACGCGGCCGCAGAGAGCTTAAACAACTTGGCACATCCACATAAAAAATGACAAGGGGTGATCGAGCTTTCTTGAAAGCTTTTTACTGGTCGTACCTCATTGTAAACTGAAATATATACAAAAGAAACATACAGGTATATACAGGTGTACAATCAAAGACAATAAAGAATGATTCACAAAGCAATACATTGCAGACAGTATACATTAAACAATAAAGCTTTAAAAGACACTTACAAGACGAGTGATTTCCACGGTTGGATCAAGATAAAGAGAAGCATGTAGACAGAGGTTCAAATTGCTGCGTACCACAACTAACCAGACCTACTGGTTTATATACCTTAAAGATATGCTTTAGACGTGACCGAAACAAGAGATAAAGGGGTGCCTATGTGAGACACATTGGGTGTATTGTATTCAAATGTTTATTATGGGACCTACATGCTTTACATGAGTTTCATAGACTTTTATATCACCACTGTGAGTGTGGGATAAATCAGTCCTCCTCTCCTCCCAGCAGCTCTGTCACTCTAACCAACTAACTCCGGCTCAGCTTGCTGGGTCTGCACCAGTCCTTTAAATAGTCCTTGACCCGGAAGTGTTTCTGTCCTTCTGTCCATGTGATTTCATAGCACTTCCGGATCAGATGAAGACTTATATTTTTCTTCAGCCCGGAAGTACTTCTGTTCTTCCGTTCCCGTGACTCGTCATTTTATCTGGACTGAAGAGGGAAATTGTCAGGATATAGTCATGTTTAATTGTATTTTTGTGTCATCAGTATTACTTCTTATAAACTGTTACATCATTTGTTTCCATTTCCCATTTATGATGTTATATTCTAATAACATTATTCTTTTCTCTCAAGGTTTGCCATCTTGCGATCATTTTAAGTATTAAGCTAAGTTTGTTCAATCCACTTTTCTTAAGAAGGCAGTTTAGTGAAGTTCTGAACGCTGTTCATGTCACCTGTCCTTTAACGTTAAGCCTTGGTGAAGTTTCTCTTTTAAATAATTATTTTGTAAATGCTTGTTAGGTTGTTATCTCTTATAGTTAATTGATTTATATATAAATGTATTTCTTTATTGATTGATTGTTTGGTGTTAGCATTGTACTGAAAGCACCCTTTCTATTGTATTTTATAGTTTTTAAAATCAAGAATAAAAGATTCACCCATAAAGGCCTCACTCCGAGCAAGAAACGAGTTTATTGGAGTTATTGTTCTCTGTCTGTCTAGCTTTGTATGGACGCACAATCACGTGGGCAGAATAAACATAATGGCAACTATGTGATTAGTCACCATTGAAGGCTCAGTTAATTTATTATCAGTTTTACTTTGGCCAATGTTAGTAATTAATTTAAAACAATCATTTCACATCTCTTGTGTTCCGGCCGGAAAGTGAAACAAAGAACCCTCAATCAACCAACATTTAACCTGCAGTCCCTTGGGGGGCATTTTGTTGATTCTCGTATGGAAACTATATTTAAATAGGCCATCACACATTCAAACGCTGCTCAAAATATCAATATGTTTATAGGAAATGTGAATAAGTCTTTCAGTTTTTTAATTAGTATTGGATAATACATGAAAAATGGGGTCACATGTGATGCAATAATTCACTTAGCTTAAATTTGTATTGACTACCTGTTAGAATATTTACAGCTTGAATTACATATTTACTATGTGTTTACTGTATTAATGAATTATGTTAATTTTTATTGAATATTTTAATGAAGTGAGATGCCTCAGTATTATGTAAAGCATCTAAAATAGTTCGCACAACAACTTAAAGGTCAGATCTTGCATATTTCCAGCAAATTGCTTAACTCGCCAGACATTTGTATATTCAGTCCTAGAGCATGTGAAGATAAGGATTGTTCTCTGTAAAAAAATACATTAACTGTCTTTAGTATGTAAACTTTGCTGCAAAGGGCACCAGAAGGCCAAAAATTAATGCTTACAGTTTTTTTTCCCCCAACTGTTTAAACACATTTCCAGAAACTGTGGCTCAGTTTTTCAAAACTCCAAATACAAACTAAAAACTACTTTGTCAAAACTCCACACGTCTCATACAAAATGAAACACGGCACTCAAAACCATGTTCTCTCTTCTTAAAACCAACTCCTTCCACCTAAACACACAATACATACAGCTATGACATGTTTATGTCTTACAGAGCATCAAATAAACACTGATGTGATAAATTCAAAACACTAACCAGTGTTCATGTCTGGTTTGGCTTCATGAGGCCATGTTACATATTCAAATGCATACTAGTGTCTGGAAATAAGTTTCCTTTTTCCTGGTTTTGGTGAAGTGTAGGATTGTTTTGTCTTGAAATACCATTTACAGTACTACATGTATACGCAACACAAATATTTCCTATTTTACGCAGCATATAGCAAAACCAATTTCAACACTACAAAGAAAATTAGTGCACAGATACAAAAAGGTAACAAAAGAAATATTTATTCAATATTGCAAGATATAGTGTCCAGCTGAACTGACAAAAATTATTGTAAAATGCAATGAAACAGATAATTCTGCATCCCAACTCTGATTCTGGTCAGGCCAGAAGACCTCATCCACGTTGGCTGTGATGTTCTCCCTGGCCAAGCAGCGGTGGAAAAAACACCTGGCATGCCGGATCCATCCCTGGCATTCATCTGTGTAGATGGCATCACACTGCCTGGAGTAGTGCCACATGGTCGTTCATACACTTTCCACCACCTTGCTGAAAAGAATTGGATTTAGAAATGGGGAATATGGTGACCCGGTTGAAACTTACATTATCCCCAATGACAACAAAGGTGGGCTGCTCTTGTTCCTCTTCTTGTGGGAGGGTGAAGATATTTTTGAGTTCATCAAGGAATGTTAGCAAATTGGGAGTATTATAGAGGCCAAGTGGTGCATGGTGACCTTTATAAGTCAGTTGAGGCCTCTTTTATACTCTGACTCCTGACTGAATTGTTCACCCAATTGAGTTTGCACAGGCGCAACATGAATGAGACTAACCGGTAATCAGGGTGTTGCATTTTGAAGGTCATTGTTTATAGGTGATCAAAGTGTGCTAAATGATACAATTTGCGTTCAGAGATTTGCAGCAATGTGGTTTAAAATGCTGTTTGAGTGAGATCAATGGAATTGTGCTTAGAGCTCGGCAGTTTGGTGTCCCCACACTGTGGAAGACCGTATGCCACATCCCGATTCCCAAGAATGTGAGATCCAGTGAACTCAATGACTTCAGGTCTGTGGCCTTAACGTCCCATATCATGAAGACCCTGGAACAGCTACATCTTTGTCTCCTCAGACCACAGGTGAATCAGTCACTAGACCCCCTGCAGTCTGCATATCGAGAGAAAGTGGCTGTGGATGATGCCATTCTCTACCTCCTCCACTTTATCTATTTGCATCTGGACAAAGGATGTAGTACTGTGAGAATCATGTTTTTTGATTTTTCCAGCACCTTCAACACCATACAGACCCTCCTACTGAGTGACAAGCTGTACAGTATTAGAGTGGACTCACAACTGGTGAACTGGATCACACATTACCTCACTAACCGACCTCAGTTTGCTAGAATGGGTAACTGCACCTCACAGGCTGTAATCAATAGCTCCATAGGGGACTGTTCTTTCTTCTTCATCCTGTGCACATTGGACTTTAGCTAAAATTCAGGGACACATCACTTGCTGAAGCTCTCTGATGACACTGGCATTGTGGGGTGTGTTGGAGTGGACAGAAGGAGGAGTCTGGTAAATTACTATGTAGGATGGTGTCAATCAAACCAACCACTGTTGAACACTTCCAAAACAAAGGAGATGGTCGTGGACTACTCTAGTCCACCACTAAAGGGTTTGATGTGGAGTGGGTCAAGACCTGCAAGTACCTTGGAGAGCAATTGGATGACAAGCTGAAATGGATTAGAGAACATAAAAGCTCTGTTCAGGAAGGGCAAAGCTATCTGTATTTTCTGAGGAGGCTGGGCTCCTTGAGCATATATATGAATCTCCGGTAGATGTTCTGTCAGTCAGTGGTTGCCAATGGAGTGGGAAAACAGGGAGAGATATAAACAGATGATGTATTTATGTTAGTTGAATTATTTAGATCTTTAATTTTGTTACGGAAAAAGTGGAGGAATTCCTCACAGACTTCAGTAGAGGAGGTAGTTGGGCCAGATGTGGGTTCGAGTAGTTTATTAACTACAGAGAACAAAACCCTTGGGTTATCGTGGCCATTTTCTATTATTCTGCCATAGTTGGTGTTCTTAGCAGCAGTTAGTGCTTCTCTGTAAGCTCTTTGGTAGTCAGAGAAAGCCTGGATGTGCACGGTGAGGCCAGTCTTAGCTGACATTCTCTCAAGGCGTCAGCCAGCAGCTTTCATAGGTCGCAATTCTGAATTATACCAAGGAGCTGAACGTTTAAAGGAAACCTCCTTATGTTTTAAAGGAGCTGTTTTATCTAATGCTGAATGAAGTTCGTTCTTTGTGTAAAGAAAAACTTCCTAATGTTTGTGCGAAATTTACTCTTAACAAGTTTCCAACTGTGTCCCTGTGTTCTTGATGAACTCATTTTAAAATAACAGTCTTGATCCACTGTACTAATTCCCTTCATACTGTTAAACACTTCAATCATGTCACCTCTTAATCTTCTTTTGCTTAAACTGTAAACTCTCTGCTCTTTGAATCTTTCCTCATAATTAATCCCCTGTAGCCTTGGAGTCAGCCTAGTCGCTCTTCTCTGGACCTTTTCTAGCGCTGCTATGTCTTTTTGTAGCCTGGAGACCCAAACTGCACACAGTTCACCAGATGAGGCCTCACCAGTGCATTATAAATGTTAAGCAGAACCTCCTTGGACTTGTACTCCACACATTGTGCTATATAACCTAACATTCTGTTTGCTTTCTTAATGGCTTCTAAACACTGTTGGGAATTCAATAGCTTAGAGTCCACTATGACTCCTAAATCCTTCTCATAAGGTGTACTCTCGATTTTCCGACCGCCCATTGTGTATTCAAACCTAACATTTTTACTTCCTATGTGTAATACTTTACATTTACTGACATTAAATTTCATCTGCCACAAATCTGCCCAAGCCTGTATGCTATCCAAGTCCTTCTCTAATGATATAACAGATTCCAAATTATCTGCTAATCCACCTATCTTGGTATCATTTGCAAACTTAACCAGCTTGTTACTTATATTCCTATTTAAATCATTTGTATTTATTAAAAATAGCAGCGGCCCTAGCACTGACCCCTGCTGGACACCACTCTTAACATCGGCCAATTCTAAGGAGGTTCCTCACACCATCACCCTTTGCTTCCTGTGTCTGAGCCAATTCTGCACCCATCTAAAAACATCACCCTGAACTGCCACTTGTTTTAATTTGATGTCCAACCTCTCATGTGGCACCTTATCACCTTATTGTTATATCCACCATCTACATTACCTGTATTTAACTGTAAGATTACAACTCCAGTGTTCTTACTTAAGGTTATTTGTGTAGTGTGTACCTAAATGTTTGTATCTAACTCAGCACAGTATGATCCTTGGCTACTGATACTTAAATTTCCCTCGGGATCTATCTATCTATGTTGTTGATACAGGAGCTTCACGTTTTCACAATTGTCTGCATAGTTCCATTTTTTGTGTATAGACGAAATGTGGGAAAACTGTAAAAAGAAACTTTATTAAAAGACTATTCTTGCTAACAAAAAGCATCTCTGTGTTCTGCCACATCGCTTTCACATAACACACTGCACTGCAAAACAAGTGCACTAAAAGAAAATATAGTAACCTCAGTAATGAAGAAAAATACAATCCTGGGGAAAAAATAAAAGTAGAACCTGAATAAAGATATTAAGATGCAGCATCTAGCTGCTACTATTGCTCTGACTCCAGGGGCCTCTCGCACACCCTGGGCAAGAAATAATATTATGGCTGAATATGTGAGTTGACTAAGCAATAAAAGCTCAAGTCTGCATTGCTGCTGCAGTCGGGTGACCTGTGCACTCTTATAGAGATGACAGCTGTGTCTCATTTCTTCAGGGCCAAAAAGAGAAGAGAAAATACATTACATGGCCAGGAGTATGTGGACCCCCCCCCCCCTTAGATTTTTCAGTTCATGTGTTTCAGTAACAGAAGCACATAGCCATGCAATCTCCTTGGTTAATCATTGACAGTACAATGGGTCACACTGAAGAGCTAAATGACTTTAAATATGGCACTGTCATAGGATGCCACCTTTGCCACAAGTCAGGACGTGAAATTTCTATTCTGCTAGATCTGCCCTGGTAATCTGTAAGTGCTATTATTGCAAAGTGGAAGGAAGTGTCAAGGAGCTACAACAGCTCGACCATGAAGTGGTAGACCACACAAACTCACAGAGCAGGACTTCAAAGTGCTGAAGTGCATAACGTGTAAAAATCGCCTATCTTCTGCTACATCGCTCAAAAAAGAATTCCAAACTGGTTCTTGGAGTAACATCAGCACAAGAACTGTGCATCAAGGGCTTCATGAAATGGGATTCTACGGCCAAGCAGCTGCACACAAGCCTAAGATCATTATGCACAATACCAAGTGTAAGGTGGAGTAGTGTACAGTATGTCACGATTAGACTCTGGAGCAGTGGGGATGTGTTCTCTGGGGTGAAAATTCATGCTTCACTCTCTGACAGTCTTTTGGACGATGCTGGGTTTGATGGATGCCAGTGAACTCTACCTTCTGGACTGCATGGTGCCTACTGTAAAGGTAGGTGAAGGATGGCTAAAGGCCTGGTGCTGTTCTTCTGGGTTTGGACTCAGTGACTTGGTTCCAGTGAAGGGTACTGTCAGTGCTACAGCATACAAAGACATTTGAGATAACTGCACACTTCTGACTTTATGTCAACAGTTTGGGGGAAGCCTTTTTCTGTTCTAGCATGACTGTGCCCCTGTCTACAAAGCCAGGTCCATAACAGTATGGAGGAACTCAAGAGGCCTGCACAGATCCCTGAACTCAACCCTACTGAACACCAATGGAATTAATTAAAACATCAATTACGAGTCAGATCTTTTCTTCCAACATCAGTACAGGACCAAAATCTTGTGGAATGTCTTCCCAGAAGAGTGGAGGCTGTTATAGCTACACTGGGGTGATGGGGGATTGTGCCCATGGCTTTGGAATGGGATGTCCATGAAGCTCACATAGGTGTGATGGTTAGATGTCCACAATCTTTTGGGCATATAGTGTACATAGCTGAGATTGTGCGACCTCCCCAGACTGCTGATCTCACCTGCACCTGCCATAGGTTATTCTATAGAGAGCTGAGCTTCTGGACCTCTTGAGCAACAGGACAATAAGAAACTTTCACCAACTAACCTACCTAACACACCCTGTGTGACACACAGTTTACTTCAAATGCATGTTTTCCAGTTTATATTTTTATGAATATACTGTAGGTGCCAGTTCTTTCAAGATTATATTGACTCCAACATTATTGTCTATAATAGAAGCACAGGACAGTTAGAAAGAGTTGGAACACCTCAAAGGCAAACCCCTTATATTTGATGGTTAAAGTTAAATAAAGAGGGCAAAAAGGGTTGAGGGTGTTTTGAAACAGCAGTCAGAACGTTGACTGACTCAAAGATGGCAGTGCTGCCTCTTAAGAGGAAGCCAGACCGGAAAGGATGGGGCCTGGAGGCTACAACCTGGAAGTAGCGTCATGGAGACTGGCGGTAGTCTGATCTGTAGGAACTAAAGGAGGAGAAGCATTTGGCTTGGGGTGAAATTACATCTAGATGAGCCCTCAAGTTGTCTCCCAAGCACACATGTGTGACATGTCGTAATGCTGAACAACACATAGAGTATAAACAACAACATCTGTGACAACGTATTGTTCACATTTATCATTCATCCATTGATGTGTTGAATGCCAATATATAATCTGATGTTACAGAAAGGTGCTACATGATGTTACATTTATTTTTAAAAAGCACAATGAGCTCTCTGCACAAGCTACACACATTTATACACTCACCGGCCACTTTATTAGGTTCACCTCTTTAACTGCTTTTTAATACAGTACAAATATCTAATCAGCCAATCACATGTCAGCAACTCAATGCATTTTGGCCTGTAGACATTGTCAAGATGACCTGCTGAAGTTCAAACTGAGCATCAGAATGGGGAAGAAAGGTGATTTAAGTGACTTTGAATGTGGCATGGTTGTTGGTGCCAGACCAGCTGGTCTGAGTATTTCGGAAACTGCTGTTCTACTGGGATTTTCACACACAATCATCCGTAAGGTTTGCAGAGAATGGTCCTAAAAAGGGAAAATATCCAGTAAGCAGCAGTTCTTTGGGCAAAAATGCCTTGTTGATGCCAGATGTCAGGAGAGAATGGCCAGACTGGGTCGATCTGATAGAAATGCAACAGTAATTCAAATAAGCACTCGTTACAACTGAGATACACACCTTGAAGCAGATGGGCTACAGCAGCAGAAGACCACACTGGGTGTCAGCTAAGAACAGGCAACTGAGGCTAAAATTCACATGAACTCACCAAAATTGGACAATATAAGACTTGGAAAACGTTGCTTGGTCCGATGAGTCTCAATTTCTGCTGTGACATTCAGAATTTGGCATCAATAACATGAATGTATGGATCCATCTTGCCTTGTATCAATGGTTTGGGCTGGTGGTCTTGGAGTAATGGTGTGGGGGATACTTACTTGTGGCACTTCGTGCCACGGCCCACCTGCCAAGTTGTTTTGCCTGCCTAAGTTAAAGTCATCCCTGATGGAGGATCACAGGAATCGTGGGGTAGAGGGGTCCTTTTATCGGATTGGCTGGTCCAGTCCTGCTTCAGCTGTGGAATGGCCAAATGAGGGAGGCAGCTTGATGACTGCGGTCTTTAGGACTCTAAACAAATCCAAATCGTATTATGGGATATCATCTACTGTTAAATTCTGCTCCATACTTGTAAAATTTAAATGTTTATACTGTATTGAGAATTTGTTCTGTTCTGTGTATTGTACTGTATTGTATTAACCCCCTTCTCTTTGACACCCACTGCATGCCCAACCTACCTATAAAGGGGTCTCTCCTTGGACTGCCTTTCCCAAGGTTTCTTCCATTTTTTCCCTACAAGGGTTTTTTTTGGGAGTTTTTCCTCGTCTTCTTAGAGAGTCAAGGCTGGGGGGCTGTCAAGAGGCAGGGCCTGGTAAAGCCCATTGTGGCACTTCTTGTGTGATTTTGGGCTTCACAAAAATAAATTGTATTGTACTGTACTTGGCACACTTTGGGCCACCTTAATACCAATTGGGTGTCATTTAAATGTCACAACCTACCTAAATATTGTTGCTGACCATGTCCATCACTTTATGACCGCTGTGTACCCATCTTCTAATAGCTGCGTCCAGCAGGATGATGCTCAGTGTCACAAAGCTCAAATCATCTCAAACTGGTTTCTTGAACATGACAAGAAGTTCACTGCACTCAAATGGCCTCTACAGACACTAGATCACAATCCAAAAGAACAACTTTGAGATGTGGTGGAACAGGAGATTCGCATCATGGATGTGCAGATGACAAATGTACGGCAACCGTGCAATGCCATTAAGTCAAAATGGACCAGAATCCCCAAGGAATGTTTCCAGCACCATGCTGAATCTATGCCATAAAGAATTACGGCAGTTTTGAAGGCAAAAGGGCATTCAACCCGCTACTAGCAAGGTCTGACTAATAAAAAGGCTGGTGAGTGTATATCAAATAGAATTTTTTTAAGAAGCTTTGAATGTAGATGGTTCACTGTAAACAGAAGCTTGCGGTCTTCTGTACCAGGTTAACGAGAGCACCTCTTGTCTTTGCAGTTCAAAATCACCGCCACTACTTGTAGCGCCGCCTGCTTTGGATTGATTTAGAAATGTGACACCCAGTGAGCCGTCTAATTGTTTCCACTCAGTCTTAAGCAAAATTCACTCAAGGTTGCCTGGCTTCAGCGAGACTACTTGTTCCCAAACATTTCAGAGACGGATGTTTACACGATTATGTTGACCTCTTTTGTAAGTAGCTTCTGCTAAGCAAATAAAAGTAAAAGTGTAACAATCAGCTTGCACGTTCTCACCACACTGACGTGGCTTTCCATATGGCACTCAGTGTATGTTTTCTGTGATGAACTGGCATCCCTCCCAGATTGAGTTTGTGCTTTGTGCTGCTAAAACATCCTTAAAATGGATTAGTAGTCTACAAAAGTGATAGATGGCTGCACCTCCCATGACATGCCCCATGAGTTCCCATGAAGGTGAACTTGAACTTTATGTGCATAAAAGTAATTCAAAATTAGTGGATATACATTTTACCCTTTCTATGTGCCTGCATGTATTAGTTTCCCCTTCATACCACATATGATATTATGTATTTGAAATACATTGATAAAATGATTTAAAGTAATTCAATGAGTACTGGAGTGAACTTGTTGAAAGTAACCAAAAAACAGTCATCATGTGTTTACGATTTACTCACAACTTCTTTGAAGACAATCAGAATTGTTTCTATTGGCTCATTATTGTACTGTAGAAACACTATGCACAGCTGGCACAATTTATAATGCTAAAAATAAATGTCACATATTAAAATGTGACAAGTTTTTTTTTTTTTTTTTTGTGAAACTCCACAAAGGAAAATAAAACCAAAATGTGTTATAAAACTGAATATTATGAAATGTTTTAAAAGCGTAGAAGATAGCAGATGTTTCCTGTATGACACAGAAAGAGCTACAAAATTAAACAGAGCATAATGAAAGGATCAAGTGGAAGGGTCCTGAAGGAAAATGAAGAAAAGTGGTGACACTCTGGTGCACGTGCTGTCCCACAGCTCCGGTATTCTGCTCGGGCAGGGTGACAGTAGGTTAAAAAAAGAGAATAGAATCAGAAGATGGATTGAAATGGTCTGGATTCAAGCAGGAGAAGACTGTAATCAATAGACGACCTCTCAGGATGTGAAGCCAGAAACGCAGTTAAGGATCAGAATGGTAATATAATGATGGCACAGGGTGGACACAGTTTTGAGTAGGATGGAATAAGGAGATGGAACGTAGTGGTAATAATGAGCTAAGGTCAAAACTAAGAGGACCAAACTCAAATAATCAATGGTCAGGACATGAGCAAAAAACAAAAATGAAGAGACGTACTGAGGAAATTGAAAACCAACATATTTCATGTAGCCAAGTGCTGATATAATAATCTTTATATATAATACGTTATCGTGGCTGTCCGTTTGCCTGCCCAGGATTTTAAATCACCTGTAGCTCACAAACCTATTAACCTGAAATTTGGTACACATATACTTCTTGACATCTACTATCCGCTTTCGGGGTGATGGTTGACCTTCAAGGTTATTCCTCTTTTTATTTTTATTTTATTTTATTGTAGAATCAACTCTCGGCAGTGGCCAGCAGGGCGGCCGTGGGGTGCATGTGTACTGGCGCCGTTCTCATCCCTACCACCTTCGCCGTCACTTCCCCTATCTCTTCATATCTTAAATCATTCTTGAAGCAGATTGAAGACTTAAGTGCCAACTTAACACTAGAATTACCAGAGCCTACGAAAAAACTCGTAGATCCGTCCCACCTTAAAACGCTTCTCACCTCTCCGTCAGCGTCTTTTGTCCTTTAATTGTGTTGATAAGCAGCAAACAGCAAGCAGTCTGCTATCACATTGCCCACCGGCACACAGTTTTCTCAGCTCAAGTCTGTTTACCTGCCTGTCAGTTGCTTAGAGTTGTATAGAATGAGAAGTCAAGCAAAATGACACGTTTTATAAATACTATATTGTTATTTGGAACACTTGCATTTCATGTGCGTTCCATGTCTACAACGATCTTTGCACAGTAAACACATCGTTAAAACAGAAACGTTTTTCATGTTTTAGTAATAATTGACAAAATGTAGACATGAAGTGTATAATGTGTGAAGCCTGAATTCCAAATATCAAAGAAACACTTCAACAAAAGATACTAGTGAAAAATGAAAGAAAACGTACTAAGTAATTGCAACACAAACACTGACAATCAGTTTTAACACGAAAAGATGCCGACGAAAGAGACGAAGCGGGCCGCTAGGGTGGAGAAAAGAAGAGCTGCTCAGGAAGCAGCAAGCGCATCAACCTCTGAGGAAACAAATTCTAAACGTACAGAGAAAGAGTATGAAAAGTAGGAATACTCAAGTGTATTCACTGCACGTTATTGTGCAGTATGCCGTTACTGGTAATCCATAATTCAAAGCCAATGAGATCTGTAACAACTATGAAGGTAGAGTTTTAAATTTCTCTGAAACTTGGACAGTAAGAGAGTGTAAGACGTTGACCTTTGTACCGTTGCACATGTCACACTCCTGGACATCTTGTCTAACAACAGCCTGGCAATCTGCATTACAAACAGCAAACAAAGGCAGTGCTGATACTAAAAAAAAAATGGCACCTTGGAAAGATGTATTCCAAAATTAACTTCTTAAAATATCCCCTAAATCAAAAAACATACCAGGCCATTAAATTATGTGACTTATAAAAGCCCCTTAAATGTTACCGCCATCATTTTCAGATGTCAAGGGAACGGCTGTAAAAAAAAAAGAAAAAAAAATAATAATAATAATAATATACGAGTAAAAAGTTCAGATCATGATGACAGGTAAGTCATAAGTTAAGAAAGTTTTCTTGTAACCAGGACCAAAAAAAAAAAAAAACACAAGATATAATTCATAGTCAGAGGACAGAAAATTGTAATCAGTTAATTCAAATCTAAGGATGAAGTGATCTTAACGTTTTCTGTTAGTAAATCCAGTCTTGGACAACTGTTGAGGTCAAGACTATTATGATAGGGTTCAATTTAATTTTTTTTTCTCTTGTTAATTCTAACCTGAAAGCTAAAAGTGCATCACTGGTAAATTAATGGAAGGAGTTCATGCGGAAAAGATTGAGCAACACACGGCAAGAACAGTTTTACTGAACAGTCAGCGTGGTTTCAGTCAAGGGAGGTCGTGTTTTACTAACATGCTGGAATTGTATGAGGAAGAAACAGAAGGATATGATCAGAGTGGAGCGTATTATATTATTTATCTGGACTTTCAGAAAGCATTGTGGGAGGTCAGGGTGTTTGTGTGTAGGTGCAAAATTGGCTCAGGCACAGGAAACAAAGGGTTATGGCTAACATTAAGAGTGGTGTCCCACAGGGGTCAGTGCTAGGGCCACTGCTGTTTTTAATATAGATACATGATTTATATAGGAATATAATTAACAAGATGGTTAGGTTTGCAGACGATACCAAGCTAGGTGGATTGTCAGATAATCTAGACTCCATTGAATCATTACAGAAAGATTTGGACAGCATACAGGCTTGGGCAGATTTGTGGCAGGTGAAGTTTAATGTCAGTAAATGTAAAGTGTTACATGTAGGAAGTAAAAATGTTAGATTTGAAAATGCCATGGGAGGTTTGAAAATTGAAAGTACACATTATGAGAAGGATTTAGGAGTCACAGTGGACTGGACACTATCAACTTCCAAACAGTGTTCAGAAGCCATTAATAAGGCAAACAGAATATCAGGTTATATAGCGCCCTGATGTGTGGAGTACAAGTCACAGGAGGTTCTGCTCAAGCTTTATAACACACTGGTGAGGCCTCATCTGGAGTTCTGTGTGCAGTTTTGGTCTCATAGCAGCGCTAGAAAAAGTCCAGAGAGAAGAGCGATTAGGTTGAATTCAGGGCTACAGGGGAGTTATCAGGAAAGATTAAAAGAGCTGAGCCTTTTCAGTTTAAGCAAAATACGAATAAGAGGAGACATGATTGAAGTGTTTAAAATTATGAAGAGATTAGTCCAGTGGATCGAGACTGTTATTTTAAAATGAGTTCATCAATAACACAGGGACAGTCGGAAACCTGTTAAGGGTAAATTTCACACAAACCTTAGGAAGTTTTTCTTTACACAGAGAACCATAGACACTTGGAATAAGTTACCAATTAGTGTGGTAGGCTTTAAAACCTTTAGGGACTTTCAAAACTTAACTTGAAGTTATTTTAGAAGAATTAAGTGGATAGGACTGGTGAGCTTTGTTGGGCTGAATGGCCTGTTCTCATCAACATTGTTCTAATGTTTTTATGCATGTCTTATACACAATACATTGGGAAATGGGTCTGTTACAATATATTAAGGAAAATATATATTTCCTTATATTTCAGATACAGTCTTAAAATATATATATATTTGAACTAAATACATGCTACATTATATTAAGATATATGATTTGGGTATTTTGCAATACATTTCATTTTAGTGAGGGGTATTTGGACCACCAGCTCTGGCCTGTGAGGTAGCAGCACTAACCACTTTGTCATCAAGGAACAAAATCTTTAGAATAATTCAAGAAACCTCTGCTTTGAATTATTAAAGTACTCTCTTAATATATTCTACTGATCATATCATGAAATTTTTAAATTCTGTTGGCAATTACAAATTTTTACTCTTCATAAGAAAACTTTGTAATTGCTTTCACTGGACTAGAAAAATTAGTCTAGATAACATATTTTTTAATTTGTGAAATACTGTTGCCTCTGTTTTGCCTCCATAATTGGATTTCATAGTGTGAATACTAACTTTCTTCCTTAGAATGTAGAATATTATTCTTACTACAGTACAGTCTCTTTGTGCTTCCATCAGTATATGTTAATAACACACAAGTGTACTGTTCAATTGTACATTTATTCACATTCCTTCATTTTGTTGTCTCTTATAACTTATCTTGAATTCAAGTCTTCTTTCTGTGGTAACCAGCTCTAAAAGGTTGCAAATTATATGGTCATCCTTATTTTCTAATCCTGAGTATTTAAAGGTCAGTATCATGGGGAATTGAAGTTTATCTTGGGATGATCAGTACGAGGCTAGAGCTAACTCTGGAATGGCTGTAGGTCAGTTACGGGACACTCTTTGTGTTGGGCCAGTTTAAGGTCACCTGCCTACCTATCAAGCATCACTTTTTAAATCGGAGGAAAACCCAAGTGGACACAGAAAGACTGGTGAACTCCATCCAGACAATCCAATCCTGGGTTGTCTTTGGAGGCTCTGAGGAAGCTGTGCTAACCATAATGACCTTCTCATTTATTTAGCAAGCCTTTCCTACAACTCAAGGTTATGGCACCAGAGCCTATCTTGGCAGAACTGGAAGCAAGGCAGGAACCAGCATTGACAAGATTCTAGTCCATCGCAGGGCATGCTTGCGCACACTTAAAATGGTGGCACATTACACATTCTTCTAGATGCAAGGGATGTCAAACTTGATGACTCGTCACCAAAGGACGTCAGATTTCCTGACTAGAAACTGCAAGGGCTGTCAAACTTGATGACTCTGGGATGACTTTCCAAAATATCGTAAGCTTGACACTTTGACAACTAATGTACTGCCTGAAAGAGTTGTGGCTTTTGCCAAAGTTTTACAAATATAGCTGGTGTGTATTGGGTTGAAATAAGATGTATTTTATGTTTAATTGCTGTTTTGGTTAATTTTGAGTTATTATTTTTCATGTCTTTATGCTTATTTATTTCTGTTGGTTTCAAATGTGATGTTGTAAGCTGACTTATGTTTCTTGTTGTTGGATCCTCAGGAGGCGGGGCCACCCTGATGTCACTGTTTCTGAGTCCTACCTTTAGGCAATTTAAATTGGCTGAGAAGTTGGATGAGTGGGAATCATTTGTTTAGGGGAGTATCTGGGATTATTGCTGTTTTGATGTTGAAATTTTCTGATTATTCAATTAATTAACTTTGTTTTGAGAACTCTGATTTGTGGACTATGATTTAGACTTTGCCATAAATTGCATTTTTTAGGCAAATCCTTATGCCTCTTTTTGCTCTTTTCACCTTTTGTGCCTCTTTTTAGCTTTAGTTAATAGAAAAATGTGAATCCCAATCACATAGAACTCTTGCAAAAGGTGATTTTCCAATCTAGGAATTTTGTTAGTAGGAACCAATGAGTTCTTCTATGATGTTGCACTGGGCTTCTTGTAGTTCCTGGCTACTTTCGTGTGGTGCCGGCCCACCACAAAACAGGAACTCTAAGCTTTATTCAAAATATATGACATGAAAAAAAGAGTGATGCAGTGCAAAGTGTGGCACATTTGGGCGTTCACAATATACACCCACATCAACTTATTGCTTTGATGTGGTGCATGGTGCCAAGCAGCAGGGAGGCAGCTCTGAAGAGTGATGCGATGCAAAGTGAGGCATGATTGAGTCCTTTCAGGGGAACCAAAATAAATGTAGACCTTGGATGAAGTACTAACAAATCCTGCAGATGACTATCCTTGACACAGTGATGAAATAGTAACCAAATGATCCAGTTAACACAAAAGATCTGCAGCAGTTAATCTGAAATGAACGGATGAAAAGGCAAATCCCCTTCTGTCCCTCAGCATCCTTTTAAATCAAACAGATGTCTTCCTGGCAGCCCCTGCTCAGAATCCCCAGGGCAGTCTGGTGGAGAAGTGATCCCCAGGGATGCTGGGATTTGGAGTCCTTTAAGTAGCACTGCTACAAAGCATTTTTGTTATGAACAGCTTAATTTAACTTATGCTGTTTTATAAAAAATGAAACATGGGATGGTGACAGGTTACTTTTAATTTTATGCAGGTAAATTTTCTTTCTGTTTGCTCATACATACATTGTTGATACTGCTAGAAATAATGCACATCCCACCTCTGAGATATTTGCATATTAAAAATTTAAATGTACCTTAAAGTCAACAGTATTCAACAGTAAAAGGAAATTAAAGAGACTTTCTGTAGCTCAGTGCTGCAAAAACAAACTATAGTGGAATCATATCAGCTCATTACAGAAAACTGGGGACAATCTTTACTCATTTATCCAGCACAGCAATGAACATTTCTGGTTCGGCACATTCAGCAAATCGTTTGCATTTTGACTGCACGAAGAAATAATTAACTTCCATACAAGAAGAAAATAATGCAGGAAATAATTGTGGACTGTAAATGTTACATATAATGAGCATATTTTCAATTTCAATTTATTTTTGTATAGTGCACTTCACTGCGTTCAGGTTCAGAGCGTGTGTACAAACCCACATCTACAAAATATTAATAGCAGATGGGTAAACCATTTAGCATTTACATCCATGAACGCACAAACTACTTTAAATGCACAGTAAGACATATAGATATAAGATATAAAGTTTTTAATACTGTAATTGAGATATGGAAATTACAGAAGCTAACCAAAATGTTCATTTTTACATCAATCGGTATACTATCATGTAAGTCTTTAATTTATATCTGCTTTTCATTTCCTTGTATGCTGGTTAGTGCTGGTCCTCCTCACCTCCAAAGTCTTGGGTGCAACTCCAGGCCCAGTTATGGTCTGCTTAGGCTATGTACAGTCTACCTGCATTTTCTTCAGCTCTTCTGATTTCCTCCCTGATTCCAAACATAGGGTGACTGTAATTTGGTACCCCGTGTTGGAGTAGTACAGCCTCCAGGATTTTTTCTTGCCTTGTGGTCAACGGTAGTAGAATAGGCTCCAGGGGCTTCATTATAAAACTGGATTTGAGTGTGAAAATATGTGAACAGGAAATAAACAGGAAAATGAATACTCTAAAAAAATCAGATTTATAAAACTTGGGGTAAACACATTCCTACTCAATTTACCTTTTATAAATCATATTCCCCTTGTAAATATGCACCTTGAATGTTGCATGCTAATAAACGTCATGCATATGAAAGAACTTCATTGACTGGTGGAGCAGCTTCTTCCTGACATGTCGAGACCCCACAACCTGCATTCAAGTGTGTCTTGCTGTGCTCCGCAAATGAAAGCGTGAGATCATATGCAGCATTATAGCGCATCTCCTCTGCGCATTCACAAGTGACAACTGTGCACAGTGCTTGATTCTTTTTGGCAGACAACAAACCTATTCTTTGTGATAATCTCCGCTTACCTTTTGAATTCCTGATTTTGATCCTTTGCTGTTGTATTTTGAATTTTTGATTTGTGTCCTAGACATTGACAAAAGATTGCTCTGATTCCCAGTTTTCACCACGGTCTCTTTCTTGACTATCGTATCTTCTGGTCATTTTCATTTTTTTTGTCCTCTGTCTCTCTTTAGACAGAACAATACATTCCAGAACTGTTTAGGAGATGGAGAGGGTTGAGATTGACATGAAACATAATCACATGGCATGTAGTATCATCTATTCTTTTCCTCAGCAGGTAAGTATGTCCAGTAGCTCCATATAAATCATATACTGCATATATCAGATGTAATCTCTAGAGGGTGCTATTGTGTCAAACTCTGATATTGTCTGTGAGGCAAAAATAAGTAAAAAGAAAAATGTTTTCCTTTACTCAAGCGTTTTACTGGGTAGGTAAGTAAGTATGTCCAATACCTCCATAGTAATCAGATACTACATACTGTACATTCTATGTGCTCGCTAACTACTGCTTGGTGTGCGTTTCTCACATTGCACCTTGCTTGATGCCTCAATGTATGTATAAGTGTGAAGTGAGCTCTGTACGAGCAGATGCATTAAATGCGTGTGCACTGAAGTGAACATCAGCTCAAAATAATTCATTTGCATTAAATCAGCTTGGCTGCTGCTGGCAATAAGCAAAGCTCCCAACAGCCAATCAGTAGTCAGTAATTACACCACAACAATGCATTCTGGGAGAAGCCATTGGTTTTTCAAAGTAACACCTCCATGTCCTCTGCCCTGGATAATTCTTTGGAAGTAGTAGACACCTTTACAGTATACAACTCAGAAATCAACATGCTTTATGCATTCTAGGGGCTTGACAACTTGGTTTTATTGTAAATTGCTCTGCATCTCACGTATCACATTTTAGATGTGATTTATAAAATGAATAAACTAAAATAGTAGAAAAAAATTTAGTAAAATGGCACTAGCCTAACCATAATCTTAAAAATAAAGGTGCCAAAGTGGTTCTTCAGAGCGATGCCGTAGGGAAACCATTTTTGAATCTCAAAGGACTCATCCACGCATGAAAGTTCCAGGGAGAACCTTTATTTATTTAGATCTTTAACAGGCTCCATACAGAATAACCATGAACAGATGGTAACAGACTGGTTAAATAGTATTTAAAGGACTCTTGCTGCATACGTACAGTAACAAAGGTTAATTTCAGGTTTTCTTAATCTGTTAGTGTCCTGCTAGGTAGTCTAACATACGTTAAAGATTTTTTTCCTACATATTAGGAAATGTATTAAAGCACAAAGAACCAACTTTATATGCAAAGAACTGTTCCCAGATTGAAATGGTGCTTGGTCATGTAATGGCTCTATGAGGAATCACACAACCCAATAAAAAACTGCAAAGTGCCATTAAAGAACCAGTATTTTGAAGAGTGCAGTGACTTTATTCTTTTTAGTCTGTTTTTCAGGTCCTCTTGACTTTTTATTCTGAATTCTTACTTCCTTGTCTTTTTCAGATATACACGTCTGATACACCAGGGTTGTCCTTCAGTCCACTGAGTGGTAATTTTTATATAGAATTCAGCTTCTGTTTTAGTGTTAAATTTTAAATAATTGGTCATTTTCTTATTCTTAAACATTAGTGCATTAGAAAAATCTAGACGAGAACAGGCCATTCAGCCCAACAAATCTCCCCAGTCCTATCCACTTAATTCTTCTAAAAAAACATCAAGTTGAGTTTTTGAAAGTCGCTAAAGTCCTATTATCTACCACACTACTTGGCAGTTTATTCCATGTGTCTTTAGTTCTCCATGTAAAGGAAAACTTCCTAATGTTTGTGAAAAATTTACTCTTAACAAGTTCCCAACTGTGTCCCCATGTTCTTGACGAACTCATCTTAAAAGAACAGTCTTGATCCACTAAACTAATTTCCTTCATAATTTTAAACACGTTAATCACCACTTAATCTTTTTTTGCTTAAACTAAAAAGTCTCAGCTCTTTTAATCTTTCCTCATAACTCATGCTCTTCTGGCCTAAATCGCTCTTCTCTGGACTTTTTCCAATGCTTCTATAACGTTTTTGTAACCTGTAGACCAAAACTGCACACAGTACTCCAGATGAGGCCTCACCGGTGTGTTATAAACCTTGAACATAATCTCCTTGGACTTTAATTCCACACATCATGGAGCTAGCTCACACTTTGTTAGTCTTCTTGATGGCTTAACAACACAATTTGGCAGTTGATTGTGATGAGACCACTATGATTCCTAAATCTGTCTCATGAGGTGTCCTTTTGATTTTCCGACCGCCCATTGTGCATTCAAACCTAACATTTTTACTTCCTATGTGTAATACTTTATATTTACAACAACAACATTTATTTCTATAGTACATTTTCATACAAACAATGTAGCTCAAAGTGCTTTACATGATGAAGAAAGAGAAAAAAGAAAAAGAAAAAATCATTAATTTCCCAATCAGTCATTTTCCAATTAGGGGACACTAATTGACATAGAATAAAAGTAAGGTCCGATGGCCAGGGAGGACAGAAAAAACAAAAAAAAAAAACTCCAGACGGCTGGAGTAAAAATAAAATCTGCAGGGGTTCTGAGGTCATGAGACCATCCAGCCCCCTCTAGACATTCTACCTAACATAAATGTTGACCTCAATCAGTCCTCATTGTGTTCAGGGTTCTCATGGAAGAATTTGATGATGATGGTCATGTGGACTTCTGGCCTTTAATCCATGAATACAGGAACATCATGTTGCTTTGATTAGGTGGTGGTGGCACAGATCGGCGCCACAGAAAACCGGAAAAAGAACAGAAGATAAAGTAGGGGTTAGTACGGATTTTGGAGCCACCATGAATAATAATGATAATTAATTGAATATACAGAGCATCAGGATTAAACTAAGATGAAGCTCTGAGAAGGCCATGTTAAAGTAATGTGTTTTCAGCAGTATTTTAAAATGCTCCACCGTATTAGTTTGGCGAATTTCTATTTGCAGGGTATTCCGGATTTTAGGTGCATAACATCAGAAGGCCACCTCACCACTTCTTTTAAGTGGTGAAGCTCTAAGGTTACGATTTGGAGTGTAAGGTGTAAGACGTTCTGAAATATAAGATGGAGCAAGAGTATTTAAGGCTTTGTAAACCATAAGCAGTATTTTGAAGTCCATTCTAAATGCACGGGTAACCAGTGTAGTTACATCAAAACTGGAGAAATGTGCTCTGATTTTCTTTTCCTAGTTAGGATTCTAGCAGCTGCATTCTGCACTCATTGATGTTTTTTTTGGGTGGTCCTGAGAGGAGTGTGTTACAGTAATCTAGCCAACTGAAAACAAAAGCGTGAACCAATTTCTCAGCATCTTGTAATGTTATAAGAGGTCTAAGTTTTGCTATATTTCTTAAGTGAAAAAATGTTGTCCTAGTAATCTGATTAATATGTGATTTAAAATTCAGGTCAGAGTCAATAGTTACCCCTAAATTCTTTACCTCCGTCTTGACTTTTAATCCTAATGCATCAAGTTTATTTCTAATAACCTCATTATATCCATTTTTGCCAATCACTAAAATTTCTGTTTTCTCTTTATTTAGTTTGAGAAAATCCATTCAGAAACACAAGTGAGACATTGTGTCAGTGAATCAAGAGTGTCGGGGTCACCAGCTTCTATTGATAAATACAGCTGCGTGTCATCAGCATAGCTATGGTAACTCACGTTATGTCCCGAGATAATCTGACCTAACGGAAGCATGTAGATTGAGAAGAGCAGCAGACCCAGGATAGAGCCTTGTGGAACACCATATAGAATATCATGTGTCTTTGAAGTATAATTACCACAACTAACAAAGAATTTTCTCCCTGCCAGGTAGGATTCAAACCAATTTAGGACCCTGCCAGAGAGGCCCACTCATTGACTAATGCGATTTCTAAGAATGTTGTGATCAATGGTATCAAATGCGGCACTCAGATTGAGGAGGATGAGAACAGATAAATGACCTCTGTCTGCATTTACCCGCAAGTCATTTACTACTTTAACAAGTGCAGTTTCTGTGCTGTGATTTGTTCTGAAACCCGACTGAAACTTATCAAGAATAGCAGGTTTATTTAGGTGGTCATTAAGCTGCATAATGACTGCCTTCTCTAGAATTTTACTTAAGAAGGGCAGGTTAGAAATAGGTCTAAAATTTTCAAAAGCAGAGGAGTCAAGATTATTTTTCTTCAGCAGGGGTTTAACTACAGCAGTCGTAAGACAGTCTGGGAAGACCCCCGTATCTAATGACGAGTTTGCTATGTCAAGAATACTATCAATTAGCACGCCCGATACTTCTTTGAAAAAATTTGTTGGTATTGGGTCAAGGACACAGGCGAAGGGTCTCAGTTAAGAAATTATTTTATATAAATCAGGTAAATCTATCCTGGTGAAAGAATTTAATTTGTTTATAACGGAGTACTGGGGTTTAAGAGGATCAGTATTGGGGAGATGTACTACTATATTTTTTCTAATATTATTAATTTTTTGATTAAAAAATACAGCATTAAATTTCATCTGCCACAATACCTGCCCAAACCTATATGCTGTCCAAGCCCATCTGTAATGATTCTTGATTATGTGCCAATCCACCTATCTTGGTATCATCTGCAAACTTAACCAGCTTGTTATTTATATTCCTATTTAAATTATTATATATACTAAAAATAGCAGCTGTCCCAGCACTGACTCCTGCTGGACACCACTCTTAACCTCAGCCAATTCTGATGAGGTTCCTCGCACCATCATCCTCTGCTTTCTGTGTCTGAGGCAATTCTGCACCCACCTACTGTGGTGTTATGGGTCCACAGCTCGCTCAACAAAGGCCATTTATTTAAATAAATAATCACCGCACTCACGGCAGCCTAGTGAGGGGGCGTAGTGGCCGTAGCAAGCCACGGGGTGATCTGCGGTGTGGGCGTATCTCACCTAGTGTACAGGTGATGGACTGCCCACATACGTGATTGTTCCTGGGATTGTTAATGTGCTGCAGCTGCTATGGCCCCTCAATATAAAAGAAGCGCGAGTCGGTTAAGAAAGGAGATGAGAAAGAACAAATCAGAAAGAAAGGATGGAGGTTGCAGGAAGTATGCACACAAGTCGGTGCAAAAGAGCGAGCAAGCGAGTGGGCGAGCGAGAGTTAGGCTCGCAGGCAGCTGAACAGACAACCTGGGTGTTGAGCCGACACCCAGGGCATAGTAGTTGTTGTCGCTCCCGCTGAGCAAACATGTAGCGGGAGTGACCAAAGAAGGAGAGACGGGTGACTCCGCATGGGGCCGCGGATGGCAGCGGGAGTCAGGATTTGGGATCTGGTGTCCTCCACGTGAGAGCCTTGGCCGTGAGAGGAATTCCCAAGTCACTGTCAGGGGGAGCCGACCGGAGCCAAGGATCGGAAAGGCGACTGACAGTAGCAGGAGGAGTAGGCAGAAGGTCAGCTGCATTGAGAGCGTCTCGCCTGTTGCAAAGCCCAACTGGGAGAAGCAGGTGAGACGCTAACGCTAACAGAAGAAGCACCGGGTTTGTCATTTGTTTTTAAAGACTGCTTCCTGATGAACGTTTTAACCTCGTTGTTTTAAGAAGATTTTCTATTTATTGATTTTAACTCCACGTTTTCTTTTACTGGATTATTTATTTAACTTTTGAAAGCACTACACTATTTAATTTAACACTTTGTTTTTATTTTGATATTTTAAATAAAAGCACTTTTGCAATTTTTAAACCATCCCCTTGCTCAATTGTTGTCTCACTGTCTAGCTCATCTCGGTAGCATTATCGACGGTGTAGGGTTCAAAGGCTCCCGAACAGCGGATGGGAGCATGGAGCACAACCCACATCGTCACACCATCACCCCACACCCTGAACGCCCACTTCTGTTAGTTTGAAGCCCAACCTCTCATGTGGCACCTTATTCTGAAAGTCCAGATAAATATTATCTCATATGCTCCACTTTGATCGTATCCTTTTGTTGCTTCCTCTCAAAATTCCAAAATGTTACTAAAACATGACCTCCTTATTCTGAACCCATGCTGACTGTTCCCTAAAACTCCAGTTCTTGCCATTTGTTGCTCAATCTTCTCCTTAATAAATCCCTCCATTAACTTACCTGTGATGTACATTCAATTTTCTGGCCTACATAACAATTCACTTTTAATGTTAAAAGCTTCATTTTGAAATTCTAGCAGTAAAAATAGCAGTGTAACTTTCAAATGATCAACACTTACTAAATGAAACTGGCGACCTGGGTAAAGCGGATTGTTTTGGTAGAATCGGCTTCTGAACTTAAATCAAAGCTCATGCTGGTTATCTAATTTTTAGTGCTTATCTAATAAGAAGTAATGTGGCTCACTAGAGCAGTAGAGGCAGAGGTAATGAATGGTGTGCACTGAAGTTCATTTTACAAGAACTTAATTCCCTGAGAAATTACAACTATTTTAACTTACACCAAAATGATTTTTACTTGTTGGATTTTTGCAGTATGCTGTACTCCATTTTATTTCACTAAGCATACTTTTGTACCAGAATATATTTTTATTTCTTTGGTTAAACCTGCTATTTACATGGACTCACTGAATTTATATTACAGATTTAAATATGGATGATTACGCTGTCGTTTTGTTCTGAAGCAAGAGAAAGGATGAAGTGGAAGTGAATACAGCGCTCATGCAAGAAAATGTTTATTAAGTAAAAAAGAACACTACAAAATAAAAATGTTAACCCTGAATTATTTCTGCTTTGCCCTGTCCAAGCACGTTAGAACTCACACTGCTGGGTTAGGCTCTGGTCCTTGCAACTCTGACTCTAAAAAGGGCATGGAATAATGAATATTAAATTATTTATATTTACCTTTATTTGTTTATCTGACCCTTTTATCCAAAGTGTCTTACAAATGTGGTCAACATAATAAACATCAGTCTAGGGGACTGTTTGGGGACAAGTGTGACAGGGCAAGGGGAAAAAATTGATTAGTATAAGTGAAGAGCTTAGTTTCATATTATTATATTTAAAGGCTAGATTAAAATGTATTTATTTTTATTCCAGTTGTGTATATAATCCACTTTATTAAAAGGATAAGTGCCAGTGTATATTTGTATTTGTGTGTCATTGGTTGCTATGTCTCTGTCATTTCAACAGATGGCACAGAGCATCACACTGCTTTTCCGAATCCCATGCTAAATGGCATATAATAGAAACATGCCAGGTCACTTCTAGCCCTAAGTTGCTGAGGGTGCTGGTACCTATTCTAGCCAGCTTAGGGCTCAAAGTAGGTACAAACCCTGCAGAGGGTGCCAGTCCATTACAGGACAAACACACACTAGGGTCAATTTAACATTGCCGGTTCACCTAAACTGCATATGTTGGGATAGGGGGAGGAAACCCACGCAGATACAGGGATATCATGCATACTCAGCACAGGGTGGGAACCATGATGTGAACCCTGATTTCCTTGCTGTAAGGCAACAGAGCTACCACTGCACCACCCTGCAGCCTCATAACAGAGACATATGCCTTGCATTTGTTATTCCAACAGATGGTGCATCACAAACATTTGTAGTAATGCGTTTTATTACTGAAGAAGAGCTGCATAGTCTGTTGGATGCATGTGACAGATGCAAGTACGGCATCTGGGTCTTATTTTTGAATGTGCAGAAAATAATGGCCATGGTTGTAAGTCAAAATAGGATTAAAATTGATATCAGAAGGGACAACACTTGAATGAAAAAAGTTCACAAATATAAATATCTAGGAAGGGCCATTAATGACCACTTTAACGCTAAGCCAGGGATTGAGCTAGTGCTAGAATAGAAAAAGCCTGTTTTGCGTTTATTAAAATGAAAAACATATTTTGTAATGAAATCTAAAATCAATGCCTTGGATTCTAAAATGTTTTTATTTGGTTAGTATTTCTCTAAGGTTATGAGTTATGGATACTTAAATCTAACACCCGATGCACGATCTGAGATGTGGCCTTACAAGCACATTCTACGTACAGAACAGTATATCGTGGACAGAGAGAATCACTAATGAAGAGGTTCTGCATCAGGGGTTCCCAACCTTTCCTATGCCCCGCACCACTAGGAAACGTTTGATTTATGTTCACACCCTTTACAAAAGTAACATCTCATTTGAAGATGAAGTCAGATTTCTAATTTTATAACCACAAATTGAACCACATACAGCACTGGGGGTGAACAAATTAAACTAAATAAAATAACCTTTTAACTCAGTGCATAAAATTTTAATTTCAACTGAGGCTTAGATACCCAGTTGATGATCCAGGGATGGAGATATCCTGTAAAGTATTAAGTGTCATGAGGAGATGACACCTGATCGGCAATCAAAGAATGGTGTTTGGGGATTGGAGACCCTTGTGAAGCAAATGTTGCTGGTGTGTCTCTAAGCAATGAAACACAGTCGATGAGCTTTGTCCCCCAATAACACCCACACTGAAGTTCTAACACAGATGTACCACACAGCTGTGCTAATGTTAGGACCTCCAGGATGATAGATGGGCCGAGTGTAAACAGCAGGTGTTGCATCCAATTCAGTCCTCCTTGTTCCCCCCTGACAAAGATGTCAATCAAACCTCAAAGTCAGTGATGTTTCATGATCAGGACTTGCACCAAAATCAATACTAGACCCCACTCTTCTGTATGGATCACTGTAAGGTCAAAATTCCATTCTCTTAAAAAAAAAAAATGTATCTGCCTTTACGAATGCTCTGCCCACAGAAAGTAACCCGTGGTAGCTCGCATTTCTGTGGCTCATTCACCGGTGACAATTGTGTGCGCAGCCCTGGATTCTTTTCATATCACAGAACAGGAGAGACTATCTAATACATGACCTACAAATGATGGCACACCGTAACACACCGATAAAGTTGGACAACGCACCTCACTCAATTTTGATAAATCATGTAGCAGCCTTCCTCTTTGTTGCACCCCGTGAATTGCCATCTGAACCCCCTGTTCTACATAAATTGAATAAGACCCTGAGGGAGGAAAATATAATAAAAAGAAATAAAAGAAAGATGTGAAATGTACAAGATATTACAATACATTATAAAGGGAAAGATTGGAGGAAAATCTGCAAAAAGAAAGAGAAGACCATCCTGGATGAGTAATATAAGAGAATGGACAAGACTTACCAGAGTACAATGGATACACACAGTGAAATGCAACTGGAGGTATGCCATGCTATCAGCCAACTTCACTTCCTGAGACAGCACCATCACAGACAGAGAGAGAGAGAGAGGAGTAGTTATAATTTGAACTACTTGAACTACTTGCAATATGCAGAGAATTCAGTGTTGATAGAAGCCCTAAGACATACCAAATAAAGTCATCAAAGGACATGCAGAGGGGACTCACTGTCAACTGCAAGCAACCATATGTAAGGATCACTCAAAAGGCAGGAAATACAAAAATACGAGCTAATGGTGGGCTCTGCCTAAAACCAGCATTGCTGCCTCATGGATTCAGTACCTTGGGTTCTAATCCCACATTATCACGTTGTACATTCTTAAGATTTTACATCGGTTTTCCTCTGGGTGTCTACTTGTCCCTTTAATGTATGTTAGGATGACTCGGATGGATTGCTTTTCTTCCTGTCTTGTGCCCAATGCTGTTGGGGTGTTCTCCAGCCCCTCTCAACCATGAATTTAAATAAGCATTGTGGCAGACGACCAGTGATCCTGCCCCACCGGGAAACCTGGACCAAGGGCGGACTTGGAGAGGGGCACCATCTTTCCCTGGGCACAAGAGGGCAGCCTTCCTGGATTCCATCAGGGCCACGGAAATGGAGCTGGGAAGCTCAACCCTGTAGGGACTCGTGGCCACCACCAGAGGGTGCCTGGGAGGTCCTAGAGCCCTGGAGGACAGCACTTCCGCCACACCAGGAAATGCTGCCAAACCAGGAACAGTGTATGCCCGGTGTGCTTCTGGGTGCAAGGGCAGCACTTCCGCCACACTAGGAAGTGCTGCCGGAAGACCAACACCGAGCACCTGGAGCACATCTGGAGCAGAATAAAAGGGGCCGCCTCACTCTATTCGAGGAGCCGGAGTCGGGTGGAAGAGGACGGAGCTTATGAGGAGGAGTGGAGGCGGCCTGAAGATAGAGAAAGGACTGAGTAGAGTGTGATATTTTGTGCACTGTCTTGGTGTTGTGTGTCATGGGGAAAATAAATGGTGCGTGTTTTGTGCATTGGAGTCTGTGTCTGTCTGTGCCGAGGCTGATCTTTCACAGTATATAGGAACGACTGAAATAACATCATGTTAATTAAGTATGTTTGTCACACATGTTTATAAATTATTGACAGACTATATTTTATTTCCATAAATAAGTATTAGAAGTTGCCTTATTAACCTAAAAATTCCAATGAAATAAATATAAAGGATGGCCCTGATTTGGTTTAAGTGCATTTGAGAATTTTATGTTAAAAATATACAGTAAATAGTAGAATCTACCAATGAACACGGAGTGCAGCCAGTCTACAAGGGTGAAATACAACAGGCGATAACGCAGAGAAATGTGGACAGATTTCCATTCTTGAATTCATTTTTAAATTCAAGTGAAATTGCTCTGGAAACTAAACACAAAGTGGCTGCTAAGTCTTCTAATGAGGTCATTTTGATAGCAGGGATTAGAGGTCATTCACACAGAATCAGTATTCTAAAGAAAAGGTGAAAATGTCATTATTGTTATACACTCTTACAAGCTGGCAAACACACTGTTTCAATGTCAGAAGAAGCAGAGGAAGCTGACTAATTGCTTTGAATTTTAATATACACTGTTAGCTCATATTGTAGTACTTAGCATATGTGACAAGTTCATTTTCAATGTACAAGAGAGTCTTCAATATTGAACAATAAATTAACAAAATGGGAAGTGTTCAAGCTGCTATGTGATTAAGTTTATTGTAAGGAAGAGTAAAAATTTCTGCATAATAAACAATGTTTGTGTATTCATTTCCTCCACTCAGTTCTCCTTAACAGGAAGTCAAAGAGCCCATTCTGACACCAATGGGTACAACGTGAGATTTAAATGTTTTTGTAACTCGTTTTTGAGACAGCTTGGCTTTAAGTGGCTGGGTTTGTATTGGTGGATACTTGTTGCATGTCGACATGTGATGGTTCTATGATATGGTATCTTTGATTGTACAAGCTGTACTGTGATGCGTGCTACTTTATTGAGGAGAAATGGTTATATATACAGTGTGGACCACCCAGCCTGGCACTGCCAGCTAAACTTGACACAGACAAGCGTGGGAAACAAGTTCAAGGCACACACTTTTTATTTTTTCTCTTTTTCCTTGTGGGAAACACCTTCTCCATTTCCCACAGGCACAACGCAGTCCAGCATAAGCACAAAACAGTTCTTTTCCTTCTCTTTCGCTCCTTCCTCCTCCACTCCTTTGGTCAAGCTTAGTCTTCCTTCTCCCGACTCTGGCTTCCCAAATAGTGGCTGCTGGCTCCTTTTATAAGGCACCCGGAAGTGCTCCAGGTGCTTGATGACTCATTTCCGGCAGCACTTCCAGGTGTGGTGGAAGAACTGCCCATAAGGGCTCAGCAGCTCCTGTTGCAGCACCCCCTGGCGGCGACTGCAGATCCCAACAGGGCTGCACCAAACTCCAACTCCCATGAAGCCCTGTGGGAGTCCGAGGCACCGCTATAACCCACGGGGGTTGCCATCTAGTGTTCTGAGGTGGGTAACGCTCTGGCCACGCTTGCTCCACCGGTCCTCCGCTCTGGCCCCGGCCACAGGCTACAACGGTATACAGGTCAGTTTATTAATCAAAATCAACCAATTTGCGATGTTCATCACAAGTAAATTATTGGAAGGATTTATTAAGGAAAAGATTGAAAAATAAGTGGCAAGATCAGGAGTTTTAGGGAGCATCCAGCATGGGTTCAGACAAGAGAGGTTGTGTTTTACTAATATGCTGGAATTCTATGAGGAAGCAACAAAAGGATATGATCAGAGTGGAGCATATGAGATTATTTATCTGGTATTTTAAAATGCATTTGATGAGGTGCCACATGTGAGGTTGGGCATCAAACTAAAAGAAGTGGGAGTTCAGGGTGATGTTTGTCGATGGGTGCAGAATTGGCTCAGACACAGGAAACAGAGGGAGATAGTTCGAGGAACCTCATCAGAATTGGCCGATGTTAAGAGTGGTGTCCACCAGGGGTCAGTACTGGTGTCGTTGCTATTTTTAATAAACATAAATGATTTAGATAGAAATTTAAATAACAAGCTGGTAAGGTTTGAAGATGATATCAAACTAGGTGGACTGGCAGATAATGTAGAATCCATTGAATCATTACAGAGGGACTTGGACAGATTTGTGGCTGATGAAATTTAATGCAAGTAAATGTAAAGTATTAGACATGTAGGAAGGCAAAATGTTAGGTTTGAATACACATGAGGGGATCTGAAAATAGAAGGTACACCTTATGAGAAGAATTTAGGAGGTACATTGGACTCAACACTGTCAACTGCCAGACGGTGTTAAGAAACCATTCAGAAGGCTAACAGAATATCATATTATATAGCGCCCTGAAGTGTGGATTACAAGTCCAAGGAGGTTCTGCTCAAGCTTTAAAATGCATTGGCGAGGCCTCATCTGAAGTCCTGTGTGCAGTTTTGGTCTCCAAGCTACAAAAAGGACATAGCAGCGCTAGAAAAGGTCCAGAGAAGAGCGACTAGGGTGATTCAGGGCTACAGGTGTTGAGTTATGAGGAAAGATTCAAAGAGCTGAGCCTTTACAATTTTAGCCAAAGAAGATTAAGAGGTGACATGATTGAAGTGTTTAACAGTATGAAGGGAATTTGTACAGTGGATCAAGACTGTTATTTTAAAATGAGTTCATCAAGAACACAGGGACACAGTTGGAAACTTGTTAAGAGTAAATTTCGCACAATTAGGAAGTTTTTCTTTACACAGAGAACCACAGACACTTGGAATAAGTGACCAGGTAGTGTGGTAGAGAGTAGGACTTTAGGGACCTTCAGGACTCGATTTGATGTTGGTTTAGAAGAATTAAGTGGACAGGACTGGCGAGATTTGTTTTGTGAATGGCCTGTTCTCGTCTCAATTGTTCTAATGGTCCAATATACTCTGAAGAAAACAGACAGAGAAATCTCCATTTTTGTCTTTGTAAAGGAGGTGAAATGTGTACATTATGCTTTATAATTAATTTCTGCTGATTTGTTGAAATATATATTGAAAAATAAGCCTTTTAGTAGATTATTAAGAATATGTAAAATGTGAATTTAAGTAAATGAGTGTAATCTGGTGAGTAATCCTAACCTATACCCTCACTATATTATACAAAGTTTTAACCCTTCCCATGCTCATTATACTTTTAATTTAAAAACATTTACACATGAGACATGATTTAAATATGTCACTAGTTAATCAAAAATAAAGCTTTATTTAGATATATGAGATAAAGACATTTCATATCAGTTTCTGATATTTCTTTTTTTCCCTGCATAGTGGAACAATAGAAATAAAATCAAAAACTGTAATAAATGTGATGCGCCCCCCTCAGTGTTCTTCTCAGCAATCACTTCAGACAAGACAGATACTATTTCTGTTAGCTGATGAGCTGATTTAATGTAGACATGACTATCTGTTGAAACAGCTCAGGCAGTGCTGAAATGGAGAATTTTTGGTTTATTTTAGATCTGAACTGGCCTTGTGATAATAAGAATACACTTTATGCATGTTTCCTAATGGTAGCACAGACGGTCTCACAATTTTCGTTTTTTGTGTACTCTTCAGAAAAGGGTACAACATGCACAATGGAGGGGGCTGTCACAATCGGCAGGCCTGCTAATTTGATCTCATTATGTAATTTCTTATCTGAACCTTTATTCAATGTCTACATAAGAACATAAAAAATCTGACAGACGAGAGGAGACCATTCAGTCCATCAAGCTTGTTTGTTTAGCGAATACTTCTTAAAGGTTCTCAAGGCTTGAGCTTCAACTAGTTTATAGTAGCTAGTATGTTATTAGTATGTTGTATATTCTCCGAGTCTGTCACAGTAGGACATGTCCTTAAGTCCCAGGATGCACCTGGTCGTTTCTCTCTGCCCAGCTTCAAGTGCTGTTATGTCTTTCTTGTAGTGTGTGTGTGTCCTGAACTCAACTCAATACTCCAGATGTGGTCTCACTACTCTGAGCATTTATATTCAACAGTTTTACATTTTAGTTTTCCCTTTAATGTCCTAAAATAATTGCTTCTGCACATTGTCTAGACCATGAAAACGTGTCAATCCTTTTCTGGGGTTGCTTCCTTTAGGACAGCGTCTCTCATCTTGTATTTACGGTTGTTGAAGTGGAAGACTAGGGAAACTTCTAGTGGCAACACAGGCATAAACTTCTTTAGACTCCCTATTTATCCGAAAAATAAAGAAGTCAAAGAAAAATGTGATTTGCATTTTGCAAAATATATGTTTTAAGGTTTATGGTTTATTGCAAAAGAGCAGAGTTAGTAAATCAATTCAAAATATACAATATTATAGTGTAAAAAAGAAATACCAAAACTTGAAAAATGATTTTGGTCTCCAGTGGACAAACCTTGCTTAATGGTCGAGAGGATAAGGTGCGCAAGGATGCCACTGCGGTTGACCCGTACACAGACAACAGAATGGAAAGAGCACAATCCTCGAGGTCATATCAGACAGTCATGTACATACAGAATGATTCTTGAAGTGGAAGTGGCAATGGGAGAATGTTATGTGGTGAAAGCTTGGATCCACAGTGAATTCAGAAAGAATTCAGACCCCTTTATTGTGTTGTTGATTTAAATTTAAATGGATACATTTGCCATTTTGTAAAACCAATCCATATTCAATAATCCATAATGACAAAGTGAAAACATGTTTTTATAAATGTTTGTAAATTTATTAAAAATCAAAACCCGAAATCTTTTGTTTATACAAGTATTTAGACCTGTTGCTATTACACTCCATGTTTTGGTCCGATGTATCCCTTTTACTTTAATTCTCTTTCAGATGTGCCTAGAGATTGATTAAAGTTTCAGTGGAAAATTGAACTGATTGGTAATTGATTAGAAAGGCACACACATATGTATACAGTAGATGGTCCAACATTTCACACTGCATGTCTGCAGAAACACCAAGTCATGAAGTCCAAGGAACTTTTATAGACCTCCACAATCAATTTGCAGTGAGGAATAGACCAGGACAAGGGAATTAAACAGTTTCTCAAACTTTGAGTGTTGCTTGGAACAAAGTGGCTGAAATAGAAGAAGTTTAGCACCACCAAGACTCTTCCTAGAGTTGGCCAGTCTAACTGGGCAAGAAGATCCTTGGTCAGGGAGGTGACCAAGACCCCAATTGTACAAAAACAGAGTTTCAGAAGTGCTGTGCTGAAATGTGAGAACCTGTCTGAAGGAGGACCATCTCAGCAGCACCCCATCAATCAGATTGTCATGGCAGAGTGGCTAACATCCCCTTGGAAGTTTATCTAATGGCATTTAAACGACTCTGAGAGCATAATAAAATAAAGATTCTTTGGTCTGATGAGGGAAAACTTGAACTGTTTATTCAGAACTCCAAACACAATGTCTGGAGAAGACCAGCCATTGATCATCACCTCTCTAATACCATCCCTGCAGTGAAGCATGGTGGTGACAGCATTATGCTATGTGGTGCTTAGCTGAGGAGAACTGACAGAATTTAGAGAAGGATTAATTCAGGGAGGGGGGTTCTTGAAGAAAACCCACTTCAGAGTGCAGAGTGCTTAGAAATGGGCAACTGAAACTCCATAGAACATCTGTGGAGAGATCTGTAGATGGCAGTTTTCAGATATTTTCCATCCAATCTAAAGGAGCATGAAAGTTAGTAAGTTCAGTGCAAGAACATTCAAAGCTGTATTACTGCTAAAGGGGCTTCTACAAAGTACTGTATTATAGGTCTGTATACAATGAGAGATTTGTTTGTGATGTTTAATGCAAAGGTAAATCTGTCTGTTTCAATCTCATCACACGTTTATGAACCTCTGTTTACCAGAAATGTCTTACCTCCCTCTTTTGTTGTGTGTCTTGGAGCCATTGTTCATCTGACATCCTAGCCCTTACATCCCTCTTTCTTTGTGCTTTTTGTTGCCTTTCTTTGATCAAGACACCGGACAATGTGACGCACAAACACCACATGGTTTACTGTTTTATGCCGGCCACATGCCTTGGTTCATTCCCATCCACTGGTGGAATCTAAAAGATGTTATGCCTGCGCACAGAGGCCGGCTGGATGGATATTTTATCTCTTTATATAAAGAGATTTTATGGCAGTTTCTTCATTCTTGAGAAGTTAGTGCTTTTATTTGCCCCAAACAGAACTGACTAGTGAAATGCTTTACAGTCAGGCCATCTAAGTTTATCCCTTACTAATCCACAGTAAGAAGAAATGGCTGCAAGAATATACTGTAACTAGAAATAACAAGTATGACCAAATATCTAAAGTAGCTTCAATGTGTTTAAAACACACATGAAAATTCCAAATACCCAGAGGAAAAGCAGCAATAAGATGACTTCCCAAAGATGTTAAAGTCGTCTTTACTTTGGTAAATTCAAATACTTCTCCATGGTGAAACAACTGTTGTATTGAATGATTAACTTTATCAAATTCTTCATAGTTTGCCAATAACTGAACATCATCTGTTGCATGTAATCCAAAACAAAAGATAAGAGCAGTAAAACATCACGTATCAGCGATTGAAAATCCTGCTGTTGCGTAAACATCTAGCAAAATGTTAAGAAAATTTTTTTGTTCTGTGGATATCTATTGTAATAACAAAGCAACAGACAGTGACAAGTTTTGGGGCATCCATAGGCAAACCCCGCATAAATGAAGTCTCAAAAAATAGAGAAATAAAATGCAAGGAAAGCGTTACGTTACGTCTTTTCAGATGGGAGTCTGGATACGACCACCAAAGACGGCGGTTCCTCCCATCAGAACCGTTTCCGGCAAGAAGGGCTATGTCCCTCTTCCAGTGTGCAGAGTGCAATCCTCTGGACCGGCAGAGCCCTTAAACTGTTCCCTGTGTGCACACGCTCCACACTCTCATTTTGTTAATTAATGATTTTGTTATGTGAGTTTAAAGCTTGTGGTGACCAACTTTTAAGATCTTGCCCAGCTACACTTGTTCAAAACAGTCCCTAGACTGTTACTCGATTATGCTGACCTGTTTGTCAGTCACTTTGGATAAAAGCATCTACTAAGAAACTACTTCTACAAGTACTCAGGGGTCCATTTCAATGGCAGGTTGAACTGGTCTCAGAACACAGAGGAACTATATAAGAAAAGGCAGAGCAGACTCTTCTTCCTTAGGAGACTGCGTTCCTTTAATGTTGGAAGTGACATCCTTCACATCTTCAAGACCTCTGTGATGGCCAGTGTGATTTTCTGCACTATGGTGTTCTGGGCTGGTAACATCACTTCAAGACAGGCCCACCGAATCAACAGGCTAATTAAGAGGGCAGGCTCAGTTATGGGGTGCATTCTGGACCTCCTGGAAGTCGCAAGTATGAAAACAAAACTGAGTGCCATTATGAACTATGCTACATATTCTCTCTGTGACACACCAGCACTGAGGACTTTCAGACAATAAATCATTCATCAGAAGTGTGTCAAGAAATGATAAGGGGGCTCCTTTATGCCAACAGCAATACTTCTGCATAATGCCTCACTGGGACCGGGACTGCCAAGTCAGTGGTTTTCTTTATTTTTAATTTCCTTGCTTTATAGTCATTCAGGTGTGTGTTCAGACCAAAGTTTGTGTGTATATAAACACATATATATTCATATAAACAATAAAAAATAATATATAATAAATATATATATTTATTTACTCTCTTACTTATCATTTTATGTATTGTATGTATGAGCTTCTGTAAAAAAAACAAATTTCCCTCTTGGGACAAATAAAGTTCTATCTGTCTATTGCAATGGACAGCAGGCAGAGGCTGGCATCCCGACTGGGACAGAGCATGATTCCTTACCTGGCTGGGAGACCACTATACTGAGTATGAAGAATAATGGGGTATTCCCAGCCTCAGCCAGAAGACTGACAGATGTTCTTGGAAGTGTGGACACAGGTGTAATGGAGGGAACGGGTAAGACGACCTATTCAGACCATTGGCTCCCCTGACAGACTAGGTGACAGCATCTCTGAGCTTTGGTGCCCGGATGAACTCCTGCAGGGCTTGCTGGGAGCTGTAGTCCCACAGAGCAACCCTGTTGGGTTATGTGGGTGCCACCAGAGTGTGCTGCAGGAATTTGTGAACCCTACTTTGTAGTGCTTGCACCTGACCCAGAAGTGCTTCCTATGTGTAATGTCCTGGCACTGGAAGTACATCCAGGTCTGAGATACAAGGAGCTACTCTGCCCCAGTCCGGTAAGTTGGAGTCGGGTGTAGAGGACGGACAAAGCTCACCTGAAAGGAGTGGAAGGCGAGAAGAAAGAAGAGAAAGGAAATTGTGCTTGTGTTTATTATTATGAAGAAACCTGTTGTAGAGGTACTTTAATATAATGAATCTTTTATTTGAATCCGGGACTTGTGTCATGGCTGTTGTGTCTGGTTTGGTGCAACGCCCCCTACTGTTCATATTATCTATCTATCTAATCTACATGTATATGCTAAGTCATAATAATAATAATAATAAATTTGAAAGAAAACAGTCTTATTCCATGTTGTACTTTGTGACTTTTAATAATAATAATAATAATAATAATAATAATAATATAATTCATTACAGTGATACAGTTTACTTAAAAAGGGCCAGACTGATGAAATGCCATTTGTCAAACTACCAAAGAAAACATCCTACATTGTTAGTTATTTGTAAGAAATAGTGGACTGATCAGTTTGGACAGTTCATATACTATTAAAATGCAGGACATATAACTATTAAATCCAAGTATTTCTTTAGTTTAACTGACAAAACATACGACTGGGTAATTGGATCATTTTTTAAATGCCAGTATGTATAAAAACCAATAACATCTTGCTCTTTCAATAAATCATTAGAGAAGAACCCAGCAGCTAAGATAATTAAAATACTGCCCCCAGAAGGAAAATAATTATGAAGTCTACCATTCAAAGTACACACTACAGTGACTAAGCAATCTCTTCTATCAACAGAATAAATAAATCCACAGTAATGAAGGGTATCTTCAAGCACAAAAAAAAAGAAAGAAAAGGGCAGTCACCTCTGATCTGTGCTGTAACTGTGAGATAATAATATGGGAACATGACTAATTCCATGGAATGTAATGTCAGGAATTAAACTTGTATAATCTAGTAACATGTAAAAAATTATACATGTAAATGTATTATTTCATCTGCAGTATTGTAAGTGATAAACAAGTACAAAAAATAAGTACTAAATATGTATGTAGTATTGCAATGCTGGGAAAAGAAACCAAACAGAAAGCCATTACCTTGTATAGTGTCTTTCTTTAATCAACACGTCCCACACGAGTACAAACTCCCTATGCCGTTGTGTGTATGTATTATTACTGCCGGGGTGCAGACCCATGAAGTGACTTTGTCAGGGGCACGGTGAGTTGTAACCAGCAGCCTGGGTACTAAATGGTCTCCTCTCATTTGTCAAATTTATTATGTTTTTACAATCTACTAGGAGTTCATCTCCTTAGCCACTGATTGTTTTGCTGCTTTTGTGTTTTAGTCATTTTGCTTATTATAAGCAGGATGTTGCGACACAGCACAGTATATCATGTACATCATAATTATCTCTTCTGAGGTTTAATATGTTTGCCACATTGACACACATTATGACAAAGGCTTGGTGATATGAATTATTATATGTTGTAGTTGTCATGGTTTGGCTGCATTTCCCTACTTGATCAAGGGTGCCCTTATTTGCCAGTTTTTCCAAAATGTACAGAATGGGTCAGAGTTACCATAAATAAATGTGAATTCCCGCATTTTCTTTTATAAATCCCCGACTTTTATGGGGAAAGCTGCATACACACATTTAGAGGCTCTTCTTGTGTGTACGGAAGTATTATAAATCTGATTCTAGGAGATGGGAACAAAGTCAGAGCCATAAAAGAGTCAACACTGGGAGATCAAAAAAATAACCAGCCAACCAGAATTCAAAGGGCAAGACGAGAGTCACAAAGGCCAATCAATTGCTGTCGCCATCCTATTTCTGCTTCTTAAATTCTGGCTCAGAGGGGTCTGGCAATATGGCTGCGTTTCCCTTCAAGGTTCTGGTGACCGGTTTTCTTTTTACCTTTTTAACAGGGCATATTTTGAGTGGGTTGGTTGTATTTTTAACTGTTATTACTGCATTTACAACTGTTTTCATTTGACTGTTTATTTTTTTAGAGACATGTTGGTATCATTATTTCTATTTCTCATTATGTTATTTAAGCTTCAATAAATATTTAATCAGAAAAGAAAAAGCCAAAACAAACCTACCATACAGGCCTACTTGGAAAAAAGCTAACTATATTGCATGAAACGGGATACTGTTCATCCCTGAGGGATCATTCAAGCTGACTCCGGTGTGAATTTATAATGTTAACAAGTATGATTTTAGAATTGAGATGGTGCAATCACATGACTCGAAGCAACTGCACTGCATAAACAAAAATAAAAGGGTGGTGAAACTAAACGTTTCAAAACTTAAACAAAATGAATGTTCGACAACAAAACTGGAATGTGTAAGCTATCAAACAATAAAATAAATGAAAATATATGTGTACTAGCTGCCCCCTGCGGGTCTGCACACGTAGTAGTGAAATGGGACAAACTTTAAAAATCAATAAAAAAAAAAAAAATGTATTCTGGCCAAGCGGGAGGTCGGTACACGCCAATGTTAAAAGTTGGCAACGTATCCAATTGTGTTCATCTCTGATGGGAGAGCATCCCTCGTGTGGGGAGAAAAGCACAGAGCCGTGATATCTCTGCCAATCAGACACACACGTGGCTCTGATCTCTCTCTCAAACACAGCAAACATTACTCTTTAACAATTTCAAGATGATAATGTCTGCTGAACAAACAGGTATCTCTAGCTAAACGGAGGCAAGGTACACTCCAACACGTGTCGAGAGGTAGACTCAAACAGAGGCTGGCGCGTGAGTGAGTGAGTGAGTGAAGAGGGCCTCACCTGCCTCCCCATTCCTAAGGTCATGCTTCCCCCCTCCTCTTGGACCGCAGCCCCTCTCTCACGGAGCCGCATGAATAAATTGCTACTGGGAGCAAACTATGGTACTTAGCACGATGAGAGAAGTTGCAAAATCAACCGGAATGTTCAAGCAAATAATAGAAAAAAAACCCATCTAAATCCATTAAGTAGTTCTCTCATGAAAATCAGACAGACATTGGATTTTATATACATATTGTCACAGACGTTTGATTAGGAGGCAGTTAATGGGCTTAAGCAACTGTAATACTACGTCAGACCAGGGGGTGGCAGAGTGTGCTGACTGTCTCTCTCAGTCTCTTGCAGACCATTCCTGGGAAATCCCACCAGGTTCCAGCGCAACTGATGATGTCACTTCCAGTTTCCGGTGCCACTGATGATGCCACTTTTGGTCCCGAAGTAACTGATGATGTCACTTCAGGTCCCAAAGACGCCTCTTCTGGTTCCGGCGTGGATGACATCATTTCCTCTTCTAGCCCTTAACACTAGAATTACCAGAGCCTACAAAAAAAACTTGCAGATCCGGCCCACCTGTTCCAAGACAGCCGCTTTCCCCAGGAAAGTAAATTGAGTCATTGTTAGGTGCCCTTTCAATGTAATAGTAACCACAGCATAGAGAGATGTTCAACAGGTACACATGTTGTAAATGTAGGAAGGACGGTCCTTGCGTGTGTGTGAACTGTTAACATTTGAATTTGATGATTGCATATAGCGCTGAACTGACCTCTCTGTACTGTTCTTTCCTCTGCATGTCCTGGAGTACAAAAGAAACATCACCATACAGCAACATGTGGGGACTGGCAAGATCGGGGAAAAAAAAAAAAATAAAAAACACGCGTCACCGATTACAAGATGTTATGCAAATGAATATGAATAATATGAATAATGTTGCATCCGTGCCACAATGTTGTCTGAAATGTACTGTACACATCATAAAATGAATAATTCCAAATATCATATATACCTGTCTCTGTTTTTCATAGACCATAAGGTGCATACTAATTCAGCGTGATCATGAACACGCAATAAAACTGAATAAAAAAAAAATCAAGTGACGGTGAGATACGAAGAAGGCAGATTCACCAGCGTTTGCGTGTCAGCTTCTATCCCTCCAGATCAGAGAATGTCCAGTTCCATTGTCTCAAGCCTCTGAATGGCTGAAGAAAAACAAAATGAAGACTTTGGAGTGGCCTAGTCAAAGTCCTGACCTGAATCCAATTGAGATGCTATGGCATGACCTTAAAAAGGCGGTTCATGCTAGAAAACCCTCAAATAAAGCTGAATTACAACAATTCTGCAAAGATGAGTGGGCCAAAATTCCTCCAGAGCGCTGTAAAAGACTCATTGCAAGTTATCGCAAACGCTTGATTGCAGTTATTGCTGCTAAGGGTGGCCCAACCAGTTATTAGGTTCAGGGGGCAATTACTTTTTCACACAGGGCCATGTAGGTTTGGATTTTTTTTTCTCCCTAAATAATAAAAACCATCATTTAAAAACTGCATTTTGTGTTTACTTGTGTTATATTTGACTAATGGTTACATGTGTTTGATGATCAGAAACATTTTGTGTGACAAACATGCAAAAGAATAAGAAATCAGGAAGGGGGCAAATAGTTTTTCACACCACTGTATATATTCACCACATATGTTTTATCCATTAAGGTATAATCAAGTGTGTCATCACCATCTTATTAAAACCAGAATATCTGATTCTATCACCAGTGATGGCAAGCACAGTCATGTGGCAGGAACCAAAATATCATTGTAAAAACAAGAACAAAAGACTGTAGTGAAAATCAACAACATTAAAAAGTGATACTAGATCCAATAAACTAATTATAGAAGTGAATTCTTAACACTAAAAAAGGCTTTAGGATAAAAGTAACCCATAAACGAGCATGTTGCTGTTTTAAAAAAATAAATTACAAAAAAAATCATGTCACCAGTAAAGGTTTGGTAATATCACAACAGTCCTACCACTGTTTGTATCCACCTGTCGATTTTGAACTTATCTACAATAAAATAGCTTGCACAGAACACGGTACGTGTCAATAGCAGAAACTGGTTACATTTGTCTTTATAGTTTAATATTTTGATATTTCAGTTGCTAAAGAATTGCTATTATCTAGAAAATGAAGGGATTTTCAATTGTGACACATACATGAGCTGGAATTAATACAATCCAGAATGAATAGAGGATCAAGTTTTGCAATAAGAGCTAAGCAAATACATTTTTTTGTCATTAAACTGAGTTCATAAGGAATTTCAAGTTTGTTTTTTTTTTTTTTTTTGGAATTAACAGAAGGACATTTGTGTTATATCCAAATTAGCCATGGTAAATACAACTTTTATGTAATACATTTTTTTTATTTTTATTGATTTTATTATAATCATTCCATACAGATAGATCAATTTTTACAAAAATTGGATTGAAAACAAAACAATCCAACCCCCACCCCTGAAAGAGAGAGCATGGCCATCGGAGTAAAACTTAAAGCTGGTCAAAATACATAAATTGATGAGAATAATAGGCATATATAAAAAAATGCGAAGAGAATTATTTCCTCAGTGCTTTAAGAGCTTATTCTAAAATATTACTGATTAGATCCTGCCAGGTTTTGAAAAAGTTCTGCACAGATCCTCTAAATGAAATACATTTTTATGCTTTTAAAAAAGCATCCCTACCAGGCGTCTTCAGATTTGACAGTATCTTGCTAATCAATTTCTCCTCGTTTCCTCCCTCTCATTTATTTCAAAACAGTTTATGATGCATGTACAAAGGTTTAAATGGAAGCACATTAGCTGGACAGCTGTTGGCTCTTTTATCATTTGCACCCCATTATTAACTGATGGCTGATTAAGAAAATGGGCAACTAATGAATCCTTTGAAGCCGCAGTTTAAAACTAAAATAGACAATTAAAGGTTCTCAAATGAGTTAACTACAACTAAGCCCCAAAAAATACATTGCTTTAGTAGTAAATAAATTGGTTCTAATTAAATATTTGGTTAAAGCAAAACCCTGCAGGCACTTGGACCACTATGACCCGAGCTGAGTACCTTGTTTTCTATAGATTCAAATACAGCAAAATATCTGGATTAAATAACATTCTTTGGCAAAACATCATATTGAATAGAAACTTCTTATATGCATTATAAATACTACAGTTAATGAAAAAATATGATCTTATTATCTCCATGGTGAATTTGCTCGAGAAGCCTTGGTTACACAGAATTGCACACAATAATTTTCCCTTAATAATAATAATAAATAATTCATTACATTTATATAGCGCTTTTCTCAGTACTCAAAGTGCTATCCACACAGGGAGGAACTGGGAAGCGAACTCACATACAATACATAACTCTGTCATTTTCATTTTAATTTACTTTTTTCTGCAGAGTTTCTAGTCATAATTATATCTGAGTACTGGCAATTAATGATCAGCAAAGTGGACATGGGTGCAAATAACACTGAATGTTTAGGGGAGCAACTACTTCTGTGTTATCCACTTGCGTGCTTATTAGCAAATAGTGGCTTAAATAACCTGTTGTCACGTATGTGCACGACAGATGGGTTAAAGGCCTGGGTAATGGCAGTTCTCCACCAATCCAGGTTATGGCGCTGTGTGACCACGGTCCTCTGCAGAAAAGAAGAATGACGGCTCTTCGCCTTGGATGTCTGCCCCCCTGTACCTGCCTCTTCCTTCCAGAACACCTCTTAACTGGATGAGCCCCCATCTTGTCCAGTCCAAGTGGCAGGACACAAGTCTGAGGAAGACTCAATTTGCACTTAAGACACATTTTTAATTTTTTTTTTGCTCCTTTTGCTTTTACAATTATACAGGGTTTGCTGCAAGGTGCCCCCAGCACTCTGAATTTGTCTTGTTCACCACCGATCCACTATATATTAACAAATCACAAAATAAGAAACAGCAAGATAAAAAAGACCGAACCCTAACTAACCCTATCCCTACCCCTAACCCCATCACTGTCTAACACACACTTGCATCATCCAGTAGCCATGTAGTGCCAGAAGATCATAATTTTGTAGTAACACAAGAAAACACAGAAACTGGCAACTTATTTAATTAATGAAGGATTTCGGCAAAATTCTGTAATGACAGGTGGCCGAAGACTGAAGCTGAAAACCCTGGTGTTAAAGTACTTAGTATTATTTTAATAAAAGTTAACCTCACAAATTTGGGTTAGTCAGACACTTTTGTGTAATCTAAAAAATTACCATGACCAGATGACATTTATCCTCGAATGCTTATTAAAGTTACTGATTTAAGGCCGACAGAGTTGAGGGCATTCGTACTTAACGGCCAAGGGTCATAGGAGAGCAACAGGGCAAGAATGTTCTAGAAATTGGCAAAACCAGGCACTACAGGCCTCAAAGGCTGAGCTCCTTTTTAAAATCTCGTACTTGTGGCTGTGCTATCAGCCGTAGAGTGCTACACTCTGCATACAGGCACTGAGAAAAGTGGTATTGGAGCTGCGGAGGTAGCGGCCTCCCGGCTGTCCTCCTTCCTGTACTAGTGCTACAGCCAACAAATAATCAAATGCGTTTAAAAAATAAATATCATTGTGCTGACAGAGTTCCAATCTTAGGGCACTGATTGGCCATGCCATGCAGCATTGTTCTGAAGTTAGCACGTCTTTTTTGTTTCTGATGTGCGCAGATGTTTACACTTTTTTCTTCCATCAAGAAGATAGAAAGACCTTTTAAATAATAATAAATGTTTTGTTAATATTATTATTTCACAGGGTCTTATATGTTTTCTGGCTCTTGGAGGGGCCTTTAAGGTTTGCTTTCATAGGCCCTGCTCCATGTAGCTAATTTGGCCCATATTGTCTTCCTTTACACTAGCATTTCATAACCTTTATGATCCTGTGTCCCAGTTTTGCCTTTTTAAATTCATTGGCAACCCACCAGCAGCATTCGCAAACCATTCCCTTGTTGGGGGGGGGGGGTATGCCCCGGTGCCCCTTTGATGAAACATTCTCATTTAGCAATGGGTACACGGCGCAGTGCTGTTGATAGCTAATGACACCCACCACAAAACCACTCATGAACCAATGACTGCAAACCCATGATCCAAAAGTAGGTAATGACCTAGTGGTTAAGAAACACAACCTTCCAGACTCAAAGATCAGTTTGTAATACTCCATTAAAGTATGTGTACTGGTGACGCACACCACACCAAAACGGCTGGTCCCAAATGGAGCTGTCAGTTGGTGCATTACTGTAGGTATAAAAACTCTTTTTTTTTTTTAAATTTTATTAGAATCAAACAACAATCCATACAAGCAAGTCAAGTTTAACAAAACTAGGTTTGAAACGAATCAACTCTCACCCATGAGAAAGAGAGCCAGGCTAGAAGAGCAAAACTTTAACAATAGTAAAAATATGTAAATAAATAAATAAAAATAGAATAAAAAAAGAGGGGAGAGAATCTGCTTCCTCGATTTAAATGCTTATTCTAAAATATTATGGATTAGATCCTGCCTAGTTTTGAAAACGTTTTGCACAGATCCTCTAAGTGAGAATTTGATTTTTTCCAATTTTAGATAATATATAACATCAGTTACCCACTGACTTAAAGAAGGCGAGTTAGACTTATCTTGCTCAACTGGAAGAATCCTATGTGCCAATAGTGTAGTATAGGCAATCACAGTTTGTTTGTCCTTCTCCACTTTAAGCCCATCTGGGAGCCCACCAAACACAGCTGTTAATGGATTAGGAGGGATTTTGACACCAAGGCTGTCCGGGAAGCATTTCAAGACTTTGGTCCAGAATGATGTTAATTTGGTGCAGGCCCAAAACATGTGGCCCAGTGAGGCCAGAACTTGATTGCAAAGTTCGTAGGTTGGATCTTGCCCTGGAAACATTTTGTATAATTTTTAAATGAGACAGATGCACTTGATATACAGTATATTTTTTAAGTTGGATAATTGTATGCTTTCCGCATGTGGAGCTAGAGTGAATTCTATGCATTGCTACCTTCCACTTCTTTTCTGAGATGTTGAGTGAGAGATCCTTTTCCCACTGTCCTCTGGGATCTTTGAAAGGGAGGGGCTTAAAAATATTTTTTATATATTACAGAGATGCTGTCTGAGTGATCAAGACTCAGCAATATTTTTTCCGGAATAGAGGTAGGTGGGAGGTGAGGGAAATTGGGCAGGTTTTGTTTAACCAAGTTTCTAATTTGAAGGTGGTGAAAGAAATGTGTTGCAAGAAAGTTCACTTTGGAGTGTAATTGTTCATAAGATGCAAAGACGTTGTCTATGTACAGATCTCTAAGTGATTTAATCCTGAATGTTTTCTGGACATGAAAAACTGCGTACGTTTGACAGGGTGGAAAAATGTGGTTCTCATGCAGAGCTGTCACAGATAAAAGCTCTGTCTTAAAATACTTCCTACATTGGTTCCATAATCTGAGTGAGCGAAGCACAATTGGGTTGTTAGTGTATAACCCTTAACGCATATTTTTCCAAGGATAACAAATATTATCCCATTGTCTCAAAAGGGTGATCGAGCTGATCCAAGTAACTATAAAATTTAACATGCATCACAGCTAAATGGAAGAAATTATTAAGGAAAAGACCGAGCAGCATCTGTCTAGAACAGGAGTGTTAGCAAATACTCAGCATGGGATCAGATGAGGTTGACAATCTCCTCCCATTAGCCCTCATGCACTCCTACTGCCTGATGGGATTTGCAGTCCTCATGCTGACACTGTTTTTTTCAAATGCCTCCCTTTACTACAACCCCTCTTCCCAATATGCCATATCTCCAATATTTTATGTCGAGTCAACACAAAATTTTGTGAAAATTAGTTCAACCATTTTTCTTTATGATTTATTTATTTATGTAGATAATCCAAGTTCAGCATAAAAAAAAACTTCACAAAGCAAATACTGCCAATACAAATATACTAATCAAGCAGCATTCACAGATCACTAAAAGAAAATAATATATTAGGCAGAAGTGATAGCCATCCTTTTTTTTTCTCAACACCAGCAGGATGTTTTACATAAGCCATTCATTGCAATACATAACCCTCTTTTAAATAAATGGCAAGAAACAATTTTGTTCAATTTGCTAGTTTCTAAACATGGCTACACATTGACACATAGCGCTTTTTTTGCTAATGCGCATGATTATAGCACATTATCTTACATCTGCAAAACCTGCCTCCCATTTCCTCTTATTATAATAACTTTGATGTTAAACATTTATCAAGCTGCTTTTAAGGTCACATCTGTCTCCAGTAAATATTCATTTGAATTCTGAGCAGCAGCTGGAATGCCCTACAGGAGAAGTTGAAATTAGCCACCCTTTTTCCCAGATCATGTATTATAATCAAACTTCAGACTTGCTTCCAGTGACATTTCCAATCATCTGGGATGTCCCTGTGATGTTATTTGGTGACTTCCAGAGTTGCTTGATCTTTTTAAATACGTTTCAAAATAATATTGCATGCTGGGGATGAGGCTGAATTTGTGGACTAGGCTGATGATGTCTTATTCATTAACTCGTTTGATTATTTTATTATTGAATCAAAGGCCTGACTTAAAAGCAGGGGTTTTTTTAGAGCAAGAGCAACTTGAATGTGATGAAATGATTACATTTATTCAAGTCAAACATAATACCCCATGATTCATTTGTGTAATGGTTTTGCACTGTTGAACCAATCTTACATTGATATCATTACTCCATATTCGGCAGACACCTTTACCAAAAGTGACTTAGGATTGGATCAGTTCTTTACATATAGTTTTGACAGCTGGCACAGAGGCAGGTTAAGTTTACCCAAGATCACACAGTCAGTGGAGGTAGGAACTGAACATGATCCCTGTGGTTTAAAGTTCAGTGCCTGAGCAGTATGCAGTCCTGTCACTTCTATGTTTTACTCTTTGGAGTGTCGTCACTGTTTCCCTCATACTGGCATGTCTCACAATGCTGTTACCATTATACAAGGTGTGCTATCTGGCTGCTATCTCTATGGACTGTGCACTGGATATGTAGTTAATGCTAAAAGTTCATAATGCACTGAAATTGTCTTGTGTTTTACTATTGTTTTCCCACTACTGTCCTATTCTGCTAGTTAATGTCACTTTTGTTTATTATCTGCTTTGCTTTCTATGCCTGTGCTATGTTCGAAGTCTTTTGTGAGTGGTACCCTAAGAGGCAGGGCCACTTGCCAGTCACAACCAGGAACTGCCCTCTGGTCTATATATCCAGAGGGTCTTCCTCAAATCCTGGTGGTTCAGTTCAAATGTGCTAGGGAGCAATGAGTTCTTGAGCTTATTGTGGTTTTTCTGGATTTTTTTTTATAACTTTTTTATTTGTCTGTACCTTGGATTTCTGCGTTGGGACTTTGTTCACCTTGGATTGCCTTGCCAGGAACTCCATCAAGCCATTTGTATTCTTCTGAGCTTCTTAGTAAAACAGAGCATTTTGTTAAAATAAACTTTTATTTTATAAAGACTATGTATTCATCCTTATATCTAGCTGGAGTTTGGTGGTATATTCCCCACTCTAGTATTTTTTGGAAGTGCTTTTGGGACTCCCAGTCATAACACTTATAAAGTGAGGAGTCCAAATTATGAAATCTTTGGTATATGGATACCTGTCCATAGCCTTCTGTGAAGCGTGGTGGAGACTTATGGGTTAGGGGTTGTATTCTTGCTGATGCTAAAGGAGATCTGGTCAAATCTAATGACATGATGACCACTGAGTCAAATAGATTTTAATTCTTCATGATGCATCTTTGGCAAAGTGATTTTTTAGTAGTTACTGAAATGCTTAGCACATTAATGACCCCAAACACAATTAATACCTCCTTGCAGGTGAATCTGCAGAATGACAGAATTCACTCTAGCTCCATTTGCACAAAGCATATAATTATTCGACTTAAAATCTTTTATCGAGCTCATCTGTCTTGTTTAAACTTGTCCAAAATGTTTCCAGGGCAAAATCCAACCTGCGAACGTTGCAATCGAGTTCTAGTCTCATTGGGCCATATGTTTTGGACATGCACCAAATTAACATCATTTTGGATGAAAATGTATAAATGCCTTTCAGACAGCCTTGGTGTCACAATCCCTCCTAATCCATTAACAGCTGTGTTTGGTGGGCTTCCAGATGGGCTTAAAGTGGAGAAAGACAAATAAACTAATTGCCTTTACTTCACTATTTGCACACAGACTTATCTTGCTCAATTGGAGGAACCCTAACTCACCTGTTTTAAGTCAGTGGGTAACTGATGTTATATACTATTTGAAATGAGCATTTAAATTGGGGAAAAAGATTTTTCCCCCTTTTGTTTCCTCCCTACATTTAAAGTTTTACTCTGTCTGTTGGCCTAGCTCTTTCTTATGAGTGGGGGTTGATTTGAACTTTGTTTTGTCAAGTTTGACTTGCTTGTATGCAATGTTACTTGCTTTTATTAAATTCAATAAATTGCTTAAAAAAAGAATCTACAGAATGAATACTAACAGTATTAGACATGCCACCTCAGAGTCCTGACCTCATTAATTGGATATGGAAAAAGAAAAAAGTAGGAAAAGTCAGAAGAAGAGGTATGGCAAATTCTGAAAAAACATGAAATATTGGCCATGATGTATGTGTATTTTCTGTTTTACTGCGGTATTTTGATGTATTTTTTTTTTATATATTTCTAATTTCTGTTATGCATGCTTATTATGCAATATTTATGTACTCTTTTAATGTTAGTTCAATCCTTACATTTTGTGGGTGGAGCCCAAGGAGGCAGGGCCACCCTGACATCACCGCTGTTGGGTCCTGTGGAAGACATCAACATCTTTCTATTATAAAAAACAAAAAAAAAAATCTTGGAAGTCTTGGAAGGAGATGATACGTGAATTTCTCGGAGACACTTTAACGTCCCGTGAGACAAGGCAGTGAGACAAAAGGACAACTGCTGCACAGGCTTTAAAATGATCGACGTGCAGCGCAACAAGCAGAACACGCAGCGTTCAGCGTCCCCCCTTTCACAACGTGAGCGGCTGAGATGCGAAGTAGCGGGAAAAGAGGTGGGCGAGCAAAGCGAGCTGGGGCATAGCCCCCTAGTATTAATTAAAGAAAAACTTACCGTCAACCAGGACAAGTTTGATAAAAACCACTTTGAGTCAGAAACCAGTCAGAAGGAAACTTGTCCATTGCGTCCTTTATTTCTCTTGAAGAGAGAGCATTCATCACAGCATTCTGTGATGGAATGGTCAGAAAAATAAGGGCAGAGGTCCATTTTATAAACAACTGACTTTACATAACCGTGCTAAATTAATCCTGACATTTACTCTGATTGGTTCATTAACTTACACTGAAATAACTTATCCACGTAAAAATCTACTCCATGACACTCTTGTTCTTCTCATATCTTTTAGGTTCAGCTATTATTCTTGAAATCTCTGTGTATGTGACAACTGTCCAGTCTTGTTGTTTACAGGACATCTGCTGATCTCTTAATCATCTTCAGGTACATTTGGTGTATTACATCTACCATTCTCCTAGTACCTCCTTGTCTTTTATTTGTTTAACCATTTCAGTAGCTCTCTTCATGATAAACAAATGCTTACATATTTTCAGTGTGCACTGCAAACCAAAATACTTTACTGTCACCTCCAAATCATTCTGAAATCACAGGGAGGGGAGCTCCAGTGGATCATTGAGTTTGCATGGTGTGTTATTGTATGTGCGTTTCGGTTTTATTTTCCTTGTTTATTGGATTGTTTCGTGCCTTTACTTCTTGCATTTGCTACTGGATGTTGCATTGGGACTTTGTTTTGAATCCCCTTTTTGTGACTTGTATTATTTTTCCAGTTTTGTTAATGGATCTTTATTTTATCAAGATTCCTTATTTTAATTGTCTTTTTAAGCCAGGGTTTTATGGATTTTTTTCCCTTCTAAGATATTTTTGAAAAATTTTGTGACTTTCCTTACATTTTAAACTTTTAAAGCTAACTCACTATTGTCGTGCCTGTGTGGGCTAAAGCCTGCAGATAGTTATATGGGACTGGCTGTGTAGGTGTGAGGCTACTTAAAGACGGGCCAGTGAAGGTCCTGGCCTCCTTTGGGGGATATTTTGGAGGCCTTACTCCCACTTTCACAATCTGGAATGCCTGATCTCAACAGAACCTCAGGACTACTTGAAAAAAATGATACAGCAGTGGACCAAAAGGAATTGATACAGTCTGAGGGAGGCCACACAATATACTAAGGTGTTTTAAAAGCACTATACATTTTATAATTTTTTTACTATTTCAATGTTTATTTCCTTTTACTTCTAACATTATACAGTGTTTTCAGAAGCAAATAATCACGCACTGCCCAGATAGCTATGTTTAAAATAATTTACTTTTGTAGGCTAACAGCAGCATACCTGTCAGTATGTAATATTTTCACTGTCAATGTCCCTCACATTTTGATGTTGGGTTCTTTTTGTCAAATGTACAGTATATACCATAAAATTATTACTGACTTTCCTGGAATATTAGTTTGAGTTTATGATTCTGACAAATAATAATAATAAATGGAATAAAACTAGCTCCAAATGATTTTATCAGGGTTTTTTTTTACGCCTGGTAATGCATGGGCCACAATTATAATAAACTAGATTTGAATAATGCTCTTTTTCTTTCTCTTTGTTTTGGCCACTGCAAATAAATCAAGCAGTTTATTGAATAAATATGCTACCTCAGAGTAAAATTAAGCCACAATATAACAAATTAAGTGTCAAAGCAGTAGAATAAATTACAAAAATTAAGCATGCAATTAAATGTGGCCTTGGCAAATGAACTGAATCAAAATGTAAAGTTGGAGTTAATTGAATTATCTGAAAAATCAATGCTATGTCTTGGAGCACTTGGAAAACTAATCTAATGTAGGTTTTGTTTACTTCAAAAACAAAAAAAAAACAAATTAAAACAATACTTGGTACCTTTAAAGGCATTAAAGTAACGCCATGTTCTTAAAAACCAAGAATGGGTTTAGTTTGAGAATCTGGGAATGAGAGAGCAGTGTACCCTTCTGATCCTAAGATGGAAAGGGTCTCAGTCGCCTTGTCTAGGACTAGCAGATCTATCACTTTATCATTGAAGGGCATTTTGAATCAAGACCTAATCGAGATGCACTAAAGAAAAATAGCTCCATTTCACTTGAATTTTCAGCAAAATGTTAAGAGGTCAAAGGTTTGTTGCTCTATGTGAATAATAAAGGCAAACAAATCAAGAAAGAAATTTGCATTCCTTCCAAAGTTCTAGATTGATGGAAAGCTAGACATGAAAGGTACTAGATAGATAGATAGATAGATAAATCCAAGGGGAAATTCACAAATGTAATAGATAAATGGATAGATAAGATTTGACTTTTTACAGAAGCTCTTTAAATAGATAGATACACACAAATTGGTCTGAACACACACCAGAATGACTAAAAAGGAAAATCAAAAAGGTGCAAAATTTCTGATTCAGAAGTCCCAGTCCAGGAAGGTATTATGCAGCTGTATTGCTGTTGGTCTAAAGGAGCCCCCATATTATTTCTTGACACACTTCTGAATAATTAATTTGCTGAAAGTCTTCACTGTTAGTGTGTCAGACAGAGGATGTGTAGCATTATTCATAATCAGTGACAGTGGACTGCATGATAACGTGCAGTGAATACACTTGACTTTTAGTTTTCATCCTCTTTCTCTGTACGTTTACCATTCATTTGCTCAGAGGTTGATGCGCTTGCTGCTTCCTGAGCAGCTCTTCTTTTCTCCACCCTAGCGGCCCGCTGCTTCTCTTCTTCCGTCAGCATCTTTTCGTGTTAAAACTGATTAAGTCAGTGTTTGTGTTGCAATTACTTAGTATGTTTTTCTAAACTTTTCACTTAAGCTGGCACTTAAGTCTTCAATCTGCCTCAAGAATGATTTAAGATATGAAGAGGTAGGGGAAGTGACGGTGAAGGGGGTAGGGATGAGAATGGTGCCTGTACGCAGATTTTACATAGTTAAATCTACAGTAAAATAAAAAAAAAATAAAGAGTAATAAAAATCATCAACCTGAAAGCAGATAGTAGACGTCACATAGTATATGTGTACCAAATTTCAGGTCAATAGTTCAAATGGTTTGCAAGCTACAGGTGCTTAAAAATCCTGGACAGACAAATGGACAGCCATGGTAGTGTATCATATAAGAAGATGACACTCAGTTTTGCTTTAATTCTCTCCTTTGCTATGCTCTCCATGGGGGTCCAGAGTGTTTCCCATAACTGAGCCTACCCTTTTTATTATCTTATTGATTTGGTGGGCCTCTCCTGAAGTGATGTTACAAGCCCAGCACACCACTATGTAGAAAATCATACTGGCCATCATGGAGTTGTAGAAGATATGAAAGATGTCACTTGCTACATTAAAGGAACACACAGTCGTCCAAGAAAAAAGAGCCTGCTCTGGTATTTCATATACTGTATAGTTCTTATATAGTTATGTGTTATGAGACCAGTTCAATCTGTCATTGAAGGGGACCCCCCAAGTATTTTTTAGCCACCTCTACATCCACTCACTGAGTAATGACTGGCTCTTTGGTGTGGTGAAAGTCAGTAACCAGTTGCTTCCTGCAGACAATTCTCTTTGCACCAAGAAACAATGTTCTCCACTTGACTGCTCTTCTTCTGTCTCACCCCCTTATCAATACACCCTATAAGTGCAGGGTCAACTTAGAATTCCTGCAAGTGACATGACCTGGTGTTATATTCGTAGTTGGTGGTGTACAGAATAAACAGAAAACGAGGCAGGACTGTTCCTTGTGCTGCTCACATCCATATTATAACCACAGTCCTTGAGTCTCACAAACTGCAGTCTGCCCACCTGATAATCCAATATCCAGGACACCACAGGCTCATCCACCTGCATACTTCTGAGCTTAAGCCTTAACAGCGAAGACTGGTTTGTATTGGAGGCACTGGAGAAATCAAAAAACATAATCCTCACAATGTTGCCAGCTTCTGCAAATAAATTAACACTAAATTCTTTAAGGTTCAAAAAATATACTCATTGTTTTTGGTAATTGAGTGCCACAATATACTGGTAATTACTTTTGTCCGTTTCATTTTTATCATTTTAATTGTTTGTTTACATCAGGGTTCTGAAAAATCTAGTCCTGAAGGGTTTGAAGTCTGTGATGAGTTTTTCAAAACAATATGGGTCTGTAGACAGGTTATCTGTGTCAGTCTGAGAGATGCAAACAGTCCTCATACCTGGCCATAAAACTCTTGTCTCTATTCAAGCCATGCTGTAATGTATTAAATTTTAACATGAGCTTAACTTCCCATTCTTTTCTCTCTTGCTGTGTTTTAAAGTTGCCCATAAGCACTGTGACTTTAAAGTCCCTCTCACAGTGTCCATGGCTGTTGAAGTGGGCCGCTACAGGAACATCTGTGTTGCCATGTGTAATGTGGAATCTGTGCAAATTCATTCTCTGACGGAGTGTTTGTCCAGTTTCTCCCACATAGAGTGCAGTGTCAGGACATTTCATGCAGAGAATTAGGTAGACAACATTGGATGATCTGCAGGAAAATGATCCCTTTATGTGATGTTCAAGTCGGCAGTGTGGTATAACTATACGGTCTGTATTGTAGATGTGGGCACACGTTTTACATCTTTTCTGTAGGCAGGGAGATGTGCCATTTGCTGTCGTTTCATTTAGGGAGCTTCGGACAATAAGTTGCTGAAGGTTTGGTGGTTGTCTGTATGCCAGGAGGGGAGGTTCAGGAAATACATTTTTCAGTGTTTGGTCGCTGTTTAGCATTGGCTGAAGTTCTTTTATAATTTTTCGAAGTGTTTCAAGATGTGGGTTGTAGGTGACAACAAGGGGGATGCGGTTCTTGTTGTCTTTGTTTTTATATTCCAGAAGGTTGTCTCTGGGTATGGCAGTAGCTCTTCTTATTTGAGTGTCTGTTGTTTTGGGGGTATAACCTTGTTTGATGAAATCTTGTCTGAGCTCCTGCAGTTGTTGATCCCGGTCTATCGGGTCTGAGCAAATACGATTGTATCGAATTGCTTGGCTAAAAATAATGGAGTGCCTTATATGCTTGGGGTGGAAGCTGTCACTTCTTAGGTAGGTTCGTCTGTCTGTTGGTTTGTGAAAAACAGAAGTTACAAGGGTGTTGTTTTTTAGTTGAACAGTGGTGTCAAGGAAGCTGACTTCTGTTTTTGAGTAATTCAGCTTCAGCTTTATGTTGGGGTGAAAAGAATTATATTCATTATGAAAATGGAGGAGGTCCTTCTCACTGGCAGTCCAGATTATGAAGATGTCATCTATGTAACGGAGATATAACATTGGTTTTATGATGCACATTGTCATGAAATCTTCCTCCAATTTTGCCATAAATAGGTTTGCATAGTGAGGTGCAAAACGACAGCCCATTGCAGTCCCCATTTGTTGTAAGTAGCAATCTTGTCCAAAAGAGAATAGATTATGTGTCAGAGTGAATTTTATCATTTCTATTACTGACTTTGTGGGTAAATCATGTTGTCTGAGGTACGTTTCACATGCCAATATGCCATCATCATGGGGGATGTTTGTGTACAGGGCCTCAACATCCATTGTGGCCAGTAATGGAACCCAAACAGAAATGAAAGGTGACGTGAGTGAGCCAGCAGAAGACCAACTAAGTCAGGGCCTCAAACTCCAATTTCACTCCATAATTAGGCACTGGCTCTTCTTGTTAATTAAACCCGTTCTTTATTTCCATGGCTTGTTGCTCCTCTCATTGTGCAATAACATACATTTCTGATATTGCTGATTTTCGTTTTTCTAAGAGCACTGGTAAACTGTTTTGAGGACCTGAGCAGATCACCATTCCTGGGACCTTCACATTTTTGTTTTCGAATGTTGTATGATGGACACAGTTTGCTGGTAATTTTTTGGCTCATTTTGTATCTCATTTTTTGCCAGCTAATTAAGGAAAAAGAATCAAATAAGGTGTAAAGAAGTTAATAAATGAAAGGTACGCTATTCAGCATTTCTTCAGCACAGAAGCTCATTTGTCTGTTAGACACACACAAGTTTAGTTCTCATCTAAAGCCAATTCACAACATGCGACTTCTAGTCATAGGATATGTCAGACTTGCCAACCGCAGATCACTAAAAATAGCTAGCCATGTCAAATATAACAACTATGTGCCAACATTCCAGCATAGTCTTGCTCACCCTAACAACGTGCTGCCTGTCGGAACCGGTGTTGTATGAAGAGGTAACTGCTATGGTGAGATTCAGCTACAATATCAGCCATTTTTTTCCTCATTTCAATTCTGTCCTGGTACGTAAAACATGACACATCAGACACACAAGCTTCTCTTCCATTTGCGAGGTCCAAAATACCTGTGTTCCTTATTCCTCGTTGCTGCATTCTATGCATTGTACTTCTAAATCAGCATTCATTTGGTTGTCTGCTCTCAGAGCTTGTACCTATGACTAAATATAAAAATCAAACCTGTTTAAATTTGTCAGTGAGAGTCACAGACTAGTTAGAGTGAGACGATGGCCATGTCATATTACGCAACTGGCTAAATGGGAGCACACGCTAAGATAATGTAAATGGAGTCTGTGAATGAAAGTTGCTGGAAAAGTCATCAAATGTGACATGGCCTTAGGCACAGAGTGCAAACACAGCCAGTCGTCTCCACGGTGAAGGTTATCAAATTAGTACACAGCAGTTTTTAAGCTGCTAAAGCAACATAACCATTAAATTAATTTAATTATATTAATGTATCTTGTGCATCTCTCTAGCTCTTTCTGAGTTTGTCAGTGAGGCTGTGACTGTGCTCACAAATCAACTTTTGCTTTAAAGCTCACCATTTCTCCTTGGGCATTTTTAAATGGTGTGATGGACAGCCGGGTCCAATGCCCGGCCGGGACGCCCCTGCTGCATATGTTCTGGGGGAGCCACCATGGACAGCTCAATACCTCCCCCAGGACGCTTGGTGGCAGCCTCCCTAGCCGATGTGGATTTCCCAGTCTCCTCCATGGGACATGGAGTCCTCCACAGCCTGGTTAGGAGCTGGGGTGGCTGTTAGGAGGTGCTGTCGAGACTGGAGGTGCAATTGGGTCCAGGTGGCCAAGCACCTGGAACACTTCCGGGTGGGCTATAAAACGGGCCAGCCTCCACCACTAAGGGGCTAGAATCGGGAGGAGGAGGACAAGGTTGCCTGGGAGGAGTGGTGGTGCAAGGTGGAGAGTTGTTTGTTTGTGTTTAAAGTGCTTTTGGGACTGTGTTGGACCTGTGGGACACGGGGAAGACGTGCCCCACGGCTGAAGAGAAAATAAAAGCCTGTGTGATTTTTACACGTGCCTTTGTGTAAGTCTGTGCCGAGTCGGGTACTATATAGCGCCTTTATCACAATGGCTATACATTTTATAAGTAAACCTTACATACCTGACATATGCTTACATTTCTGTGCTGTTTAACAACACTTACTGTCATTCTTTTCCATGGTATATTCATCATTTGGATTCTTTTTCCACTTTGATTATTTCTTCTAATTTCTCATGCATTTGAATGATCTTACAATACAATTTGTTATCTTGTTGTTTTAAATTACATTGTTGTAATATTCATCTGGAAATAATAATGCATATTCCATAAATCCTGGTATATAAAACAAAGCTTATTAATTGTCAAGGTTCTGGTTCACATTACAATGGTGAAGATCAGCATAATTTGATGAATACAACTGTAGGGATGTTTGTTAAATATGAGTTTAGTAAATGGAAACGTTCCCCGAGTCTATTCTTGCTATTTTGCATTATATTTCTTATTATGTATTATTTTCTTATTCTGGTAAAGCTATTTTCTGTTCTGTTTTTTTGGATGGAGGCTGTCATTTTAGGACAACCTTATATGGCCACCTTCATTGTTTATGGTTGACATGTCTGTTGCTGGGCGGCACGGTGGCACAGTGGTAGCGCTGCTGCCTCGCAGTTAGGAGACCTGGGAGTTTGTTCTCCCCGTGTTTGTGTGGGTTTCCTCCCACAGTCCAAAGACATGCAGGTTAGGTGCATTGGCGATTCTAAATTGTCCCGTGTGTGTGCCCTGCCCGGGGTTTGTTTCCTGCCTGGCGCCCTGTGTTGGCTGGGATTGGCTCCAGCAGACCCCCATGACCCTGTAGTTAGGATATAGCGGGTTGGATAATGGATGGATGGAAGTCTGTTGCTGGTCACTTGACATTTTGTTGCATCATGTCCCATCTATGAAAAATGGTGACACTGTTTCTGATATCTAAGTACAGCATTAGTTCAGTTCTGTCAGCGGACTTTGTAGCCAAATAGTGCTATTAACTGTGTTTTGAAGCCTTCCTCGTTTTTGACTACCTTCTGTTTTATTGTTTCAAATTTTTTTTTTTTTTTTCCCCCACTTCTAATCTGCCTAATCTTTAATGGTTCCTTCCATATCCCAGTTTCCTCTATACTAAAAAATATTTCTGAATAACTTTTCAGGTAATAGTTCCAACATTTTTGATGAAAGAAAATAAAGAGGTATTGTCAAATTGTGCACTGTTTGAGTTTAAGTGTGTTTCAGCAGACATACTACTAGCACTATAGAAGTGGTCATCCACCTGAAGCTAAGCACGTTTGGGCCTAACCAGTACTTGGATGGGAGACCAGCAAGGAAAAGCTTGGGTTCCTGCTGGAAGAGGTGTTGGTGAGGCCAGCAGGGGGCTCTTACCCTGGGAGCAGCAAGCGGAAGCACAGAGCAGATCAGCAAGCGGAAGCACAGAGCAGCGGCGTCTCCCACAGGCACATAGCCCTTCGCAAGCACCCGAGCAAGTTCATCTGAAGTAAAGCCAGCAGCTGACCAATAGAAATAACCGGCTGTGAGAAATTAAAGTCGATCGCTCAGCAGGTGGTGGAAACTTAAAGTCGACGGTCTCTTAGTGATTCACCTGAATGCGGAAAGCACTTAAGTTACTACAAAAAATGGAGAAGATGACATCAATCCTAAACGCAAGTTCTATCTGCTCTCTGCCCATTGAGGGCACGTTTATATGTTGTGTGTCCTGCAACATGTACAGTTCAGGTTTTCCGGCCGACAGTGTAGACAGCTGCACCTGCCAAAAGTGTTTAGTTAATTTAGAGTTGGTCGGGAAAATACGCGAATTGGAGGACAGCGTTAGGAATCTGATAGCGATTAGGCAAACCAAAAATTGGATCGACTCGGTTTGTTTAGACAATTCGGCTACTTCTGATTCAGCTTCAGTCTCTCCTGGTCCTACTGTAGTCAGTGCGCGGCCGAAATCAGCAGCACCAATTCAGCCACAGGGCGAGTGGGTAACAGTAAGATGGGGGTCTAAGAATCCAAAATGTAGTCCCCCGGCACCCAGGTCACCAATTCGGACCCAGAACAGATTCTCAGCACTCCGCAGTGCGTCTGTAGAAACTGAGAATAATAAAGTGCTCATAATTGGTGATTCCACAGTGCGGAATGTTAGAATTCCAAGCTATGTTAAACCAGCAGTTAATGTTAAGTGCCTCGCAGGGGCCAAGATTTCTGGCATAGAGGCCACATTGGACCGTGTCACCGACGATGAAGTATCTACCTTATTGCTGCATGTCGGCACTAATGATATTTATTTACAGCAATCTGAGGTATTCAAGCGGAACTTCATCTCTCTATGCATCAAAGCTAAAAGAAAATGTCAGAATTTAGTTGTATCTGGTCCCTTAGCAAGATTATATAGAGGGGATGTGATTTATAGCAGATTGCATTCCTTTCACTGTTGGCCTGAAACCTGGTGTACAAATAAAAGCATAGCGTTTGTGAACAATTGGGATGATTTTTGGGAAAGGCCTGGATTTTTCAGAAGAGATGGTCTTCATCCTAACTGGAGGGGATCTTATGTATTATCCCAAAATATGGCAGCAAAACTGCCTGGTTGACTGATTAGAGCACCATCCAGGCCGCAGTCATGTGATCTTAAATCACAGGCTGTTTATCCCACCTGTTATTTTCCTGAAGCCGTTACCCTAAACCCTTGTCGTGGGGCATCCAGTAAATTTAGTCTTGATACAAACCTTAAATTAGTTGATAACCAAAAATAAGCTGTATAATTAGACCAAGGGATAAAACCAGACTCTCCACCAGGGGCATCTGTAATAGAAATTTACTTCAAATTAAAACAAAAAATATATCACCAGCTCAGAAAGAACTATGCAGTTTTAAATGCTGTTTATTGAACATTCGTTCTCTTGGCACTAAAGCTGTTTTGGTAAATATTATATTAAGCACAAAATCTGATCTGTGTCTTCTCACTAAAACCTGACTTAGTAAATGTGACACTGTTCCCCTAGCTGAGGCATCACCAGATGGATACTCGTTCCTTCATAAGTCTAGAGATTCTGGTCGAGGAGGAGGCCTTGGAATAATTCATTGTAATAAAATGCAAATCACTTCTAAAAATTTAGGCAACTTTACATCCTTCGAGGTATTCATTTTAAATATTAAAACAGATTCCAACACAATTATAGTGCTAGTCTACAGACCACCAGGGCCATATTCATTGTTCATGACTGAATTTAGCAACCTTCTGTCTGATTTTGGCTATAAATTATGATCACGTAGTTCTGATGGGGGATTTTAATGTACACATTGATGTGGAAACTGACACTTTTAGCAAATGTTTTACTTATTTGTTAAATTCAGTAGGATTTTGTCAGATTGTCAAAGGTCCAACTCAATCATAACCACACATTAGATTTAATTATAACTTACAAAGTTGAAATTCAAAATTTAAATATTACTCCATTAAATGAAGTTATTTCCGATCACTACTTAATTACATTTGATTTAGTTCTGCCAATGCCAATGCACTCACAGATTAAAACAAAGACAGTGCGACATCTAGATTGTAATTCTGCTTCAAAATTTATAGATACCTTGAGTAAGTCGAGTGTAATTGTGGAAAACCATTTAGATCAGTTACCATCAAATGTAAACATGGAAAACAATTTAGATCAGCTAACATCACATTATAATGTGACCTTGAGAGATGCTCTGGACGCAGTGGCTCCCCTTAAAACAAAAGTGATCAAAGCACATAGAAACTCTCCCTGGTTTAATGAAAACACTCGTGCTCTTAAATTAGAGTGTTGAAAACTGGAGCGCAGATGGAGAAAAACAAAGCTACATGTCTTTCAAATTGCATGGACAGAAAGTGTTAACAAATATAAAAAAGCCCTCTTTAAAGCTCACTCAGATTACTATTCTACATTAATAGATAGCAATAATAAAAATCCTCGGGTACTGTTTAGAACAGTGGCTAAATTAACAAATGGGAATTCAGATCAACAGTGCAAAATACCAACAGATATTAGCAGTACAGACTTTATGAACTTCTTCAATGAGAAAATTAAAAATATAAGATCCCAGATCTCAGCATCACAGTACAAACTAAATACTAGCTTAGCAGATCCTGTTTCACACTGCATTCAGCACTTTAATAATTATAATCCTGTAACTGAGCAGGAAGTCTTAACTTTAATTTCTAAAATGAAGCCCACTACTTGTTCCCTAGATCCAGTGCCAACAAAACTAGTAAAAAGTGCAATGGATGTTCTTGCAGCGCCTATTCTAACGATTATCAATAGTTCATTACTGCATGGCACAGTACCTGATGCACTAAAAGTGTCAGTCATTAAACCATTACTTAAAAAGTCAGACCTAGACCCACACATACTAAATAATTATAGACCTATTTCAAATTTACTGTTTCTTTTTAAAATACTAGAAAAAGTAGTCGCTAAGCATTACAATGTATTTGAGAAATTCCAGTCTGGTTTCCGCACTGGTCATAGTACAGAAACGGCACTAACACGGGTTGTAAATGACATTCTGATATCCTCTGATGAAGGAAACTCCACTGTAATTATGTTGTTGGACTTAAGTGTAGCATTTGACCCCATTGACCAATCTATTTTACTGCACAGGCTAGAAAATGATGTTGGGCTTACAGGCCACATGCTCGCTTGGTTTAGTTCTTATTTATCAAATCGATTCCAATATGTACAGAAATGTGCTGACAGTACGCCATCATTAGACACTTGTCTTTAAATACAGATAAAACAGAGATGTTAATTGTTGGAGGGAATGACGCTGATCACAACAATATTCTGTTATATATATATCATTTAACTCAGTTGGAATCCCAATTAACTTTACTGAATCAGCCCACAGTCTAGGAGTTATCTTTGACTCTAGCATGTCATTTAAAGCGCATATTACAAAGTTGTCCAAAACATGTTTCTTCCATCTTAAAAATGTTAGGAAATTAAGGCGCTTTCTAAATAAACAGGATTCTGAGAAATTAATTCATGCATTTATCTCTAGTAGGATTGACTACTGCAATGTGGTGTTCACTGGCTGTTCAAACTGTTCTCTATACAGCCTCCAGTTAATCCAAAAGGCGGCTGCAAGAATTATTACAAGAACAAGAAAATACGAACACATAACTCCAGCTCTTAAATCCTTACACTGGCTCCCGGTTAAGTTAAGGGCAGATTTCAAAATCCTCCTTTTAACATATAAAGCATTAAATGGCCAAGGTCCGGCTTACTTGTCTGAACTTATCATGACTTACAAACCTGAGCGCGCATTAAGATCTCAAGATGCTGGTCTGCTTATGATTCCAAGGGTTAATAAAATAACAGTGGGAGGTCGAGCTTTTAGTTACAGGGCCCCTAAACTGTGGAATGGTCTGCCTGCTACAATAAGAGATGCCCCTTTGGTCTCAACGTTTAAATCCCGGCTGAAGACTCACTATTTCAATTTAGCATATCCTGACTAGAGCTGCTGATTAACTGTACATACTGCATCTCTGTTGTTAGTCATTAGCACTAAAACATAACATGACAGTTATAATTGAATACTAAACTTCACCCATTCCGTTTCTCTTCTCGGTACTCAAATGTGGCTCTTGGTGCCATGGCCCACCTGCCAAGCTGTTTTGCCCACCTATGGTAAAGTCATCCCTGATGGAGGTTCTCAGGAATCATGGGAAAGAGGGGTCCTTTCATCAAATTGGCTGGCCCAGCACTGTTTCAGCTGTGGCATGGCCAAATGGGGGAGGCAGCTTGATGGATGAGGTCTCCAGGACTCTTAAAAATATCCAAATCTTATTATATGATGATATCGACTGTTAAATTCTGCTCCGTGCTTCTAAAATTTTTATTTTTATACTGTATTAAGGATTTGTTCTGTTCTGTGTATTGTATTGTATTGACCCCCTTCTTTTGACACCCACTGCACACCCAACCTACCTGGAAAAGGGTCTCTCTTTGAACTGCTTTTCCCGAGGTTTCTTCTATTTTTCCCTACAAGGTTTTCTTGGGAGTTTTTCCTTGTCTTCTTAGAGAGTCAAGACTAGGGGGCTGTCAAGAGGCAGGGCCTGTTAAAGCCCATTGCGGCACTTTGTGTGATTTTGGGCTATATAAAATTAAAATGTATTGTATTGTATTGTATTGTATTGTATTGTATTTGATTGTGGATCTCAATGCCCCAGTGAAGTGATGGGGACACTGTGCTGTAAAATGGCGCTGTCCTTCGGATGAGACATAACAATCGAGGTCCTGACACTCTGTGGTCTTTAAAGATCCCTGGGTATCCTTCATAAAGAGTAGGGTGTATCCTGATGTCCTGGCTAAATTGCCCACCATGGCTTAGTCATTCTGGCCCCTAATCATCTCCTGTCTCTAACTGGCTATCTTTCTCATCACTTCACCACCTAATAGTTCATGTATGGTGAGTGTACTGGTGCAAAAAAAATGGCCATGGCATCATCCAGGTGGAAGCTACACATTAATGGTAGTTGAAGTGGCTGCCCATTCACTGAAACACTTTGAGTAGTGAGAAAAGCTCCTTATATGTGTAATTATTATGATGATGATGATGAAGTGTAAAACGAACCAGTAATCCATTTCAACCAAATAGCAAGTACGCTAGCTGCTGTCTGCCCATTATTTAAAGAACAGCTAACCTTACGTTTTTCAGGATATCGCATGTCATAATAAAAGATGAAATGAAAAAGAAAGCAGAATATTTGTGGGGGAAATGCCAGGTAAGCTCACCACTTGAAATATATTGCCCATTTTTAGACTGGAAAAATTTACATTTTGCATAAGATTATAATATTTTATAGAAATGCATACAGCAAGAGGCAAATTTAAAGTCAGCAGACTCCATATGTGCACTTAAATGACCACATATCCGGTGAACAGAACACAAGGAACAGAGGCTGATAAGTTGGTAAATAATTCAAATAATTGTTAGATCATCAAGTAACTTGCCTGTTGAAGTTTAAAAGGAGAACAGAATATTCACACAAAAACATACAATTCCATGAAAAAGACTTTGCCCCACTCTGATGTTTAATCTGTCATTTCACTTAGAGAATACAGCCAGTGATGTACAAACCTGGACACATCATCAGTGATATTACATGGAATCATGGGGTGTTTCTGGACTTTTGAACATCAGACACCTCATCCAAGGTTTATCACGTCTCAGCCTGTGTCCAAGTGGTATGCTCCCTCTCCCATTGCTCATCCCTCTTTTGCCAGAGCCACATAGAGCGTTCTCTGCTACCTCAGTGATGGACATGATGGCACTTTTTCCGTTCAATCCTGCGATACCCAGGGCTCCATAGGTCTTACAGAGGGACTGGTCTGTGAAGCCCCTACAGCCTACTTTGATGGGCATACACTTTGACCTCCACCCTTGCCTGTGGCCAATTGTCCACCAGCTCCGTGTATTTTGTACACTTGCACTTTTTGGCCTCTCTAATCTTCTCTTCCCACTAAACAGTTAGTTGCAGTTTGATGACCTGTCTTATTGCTTCAGAGATCAGAATGATGTGAGGTTGCCCTGAAGACAACTGAAATATACATGATTCACTGCTGTCCAACGAATAGGAAGTAAGCTTTGATGAGTCACTTCCAATTTTTCTAAAAACGGCAAAATGGCTTGTATTTAAAGCAGCACGGTAAAGACTACTACTCTGCCAAAGCTCCAGGATTCTGGGCGTGAATTCTGCCCCATCAACTATGTGTGGAGTCTTCATGCTCCTCTCGTTGTGAGTTTTCTTTTGTGTGGAGGTCCTGTCTTGGTATGGATAGGCTCACAATGCAGGCAAGAAGTCAGGCAGTAAGAGTCCCGTTATTGAAAGGAATTCCGTGATGTCTTGGCACTTTAAGGCCAATATTCTGGCATGGACATCAGGAACCAATTAAAGGAGCTCTAATCTGGTGTCCATGGTCCAGATGGAAGCTAGGCTCTGACCTAGAGGTGGTTTCAAGGAGATTGGAAGAGGTTGTGGGCTGGTTGAAGGCCAGGTAAGGGTCAAGAGGAGAGACGGACAAGGGTTTGACTGCTAGAAGGATAAGTAAGGAAAAGTGGACAGAAGGTGTTGTTGGAAGTTAGCAGGGTGTGTATGTTAGGGTTTTGGAGGTGGTTAAGTGTACTAGACATCCCATTTCATAAGAGAGGAAAGAGAACTAATTAGAAATGGCTGAAAGGTCCAGTAGGTTTATCATTTTTAGATTTGTTTCTAATCCTCCCCTCCTTTTTTTTTCATTTAAGTCATTTTTGGTCTACCATGTGTGTTTGGGGAAGTGTTTGAGAATGTTTACTTGAGCCTACACTGGGCAAAGCAGTTTCCTTCTACATCTCAAAGATGTGTACATTAAGTCAACCGATGGCTCTGAAATGACCCGGTGTGAACATTCTGGAGCTACCTTTAAAACATATTTTGGAAAAGTGGATACCGTATATGAATTGTTTGTGCTTAACATGTTAATGCGATATATAAGTTACTTGTTAAAATGTTGAATATTATTCCACTGAACTGCTTTCTGCACTTCGAGATTTCATTAACACAACTGCATTTCTTGCCTTTTATTCTCTTTCTTTCTAAATGGGTATAATTACTGCATGAACTTTATATTATTTAGAAAAAGACAAGGGCATTGTGGAAGAATCGTGACAAAGTGCAGATACTGGATATGGAATTGTTTTGACTCGTAGTATTATACATGACTTAATTAGATTTTAATTTCATCGAGAAATCCTTAATAATTAAGACAGCAAGATGCCTGCCTTTTTTAAGTGAGGAGTGATTCACAATGGCTGTAATTAACATTGCAAAGAGCATTTAGATGTTATGAATTTAAAATTAAGACATTATTGCTTTATATTCCAAGAGCTATGTCTACCACATAATAGTTGGTCGTGCCTACAGGGAGACGTGAGCTTTTGTCAAAAAATATTATGATTCTACCCTCCTCCTCCTTTTATCAACAGTTCTGCTTTCATATAAGGGACATGTAGGGTATTTCTTACTGCTCAGCTGTCCCCTCACCCACCACCTCATTTCATAACTCCTCTATATTCTTGTTAAAGTATGTCTGTGAAGATTCTCAGTCATCCAGGTGAAATTATCTGGTAGCTGAGTCATGGCAACTGGACTTTGTTCTTGTTAGGTAGATACATTTCACTGCTTATCCAAGCAGCTTCTTCAGTCTGTTAAGGTAATTCACTTTTCACTCTTTTTAATGTAAGCCTTCTTCCTAAATCGTTAAAATAACCAACAATATATCTCTATCCCGTTTTTACTAATCCTCCAATGTAATCTACTTTCTTACCCGACGTCCAGTTCACGGTTACGAGGCATCAGTACCCACTGTCGGAGAACTACACACAAACCAGGAACCAGTCCATCAGAGGTCACAATTTAGAGCTTCTGTTCTGCCATCACACAAGTGAGTACAAGACCAACAGAAGAACTGAGAATGGAAACATGGCCAAAACCAAATAAGTCAAGCCAATCTGTTGTCTTTTCAAAAGAAGGGATTCAGAAATCAACATAAAAGAATAGAACTGAAAGTTGTTAGCAGCAAAAAAAGGAGAGATCCAATTGTAAAGAGCAGCCACGATATCCATAACCTTGGACAAACCAGGAACCGTCCAATGCTGACTTTTATACTTACGACCCTATGATGTCAAACTAAAGTACAGTGTGTACTGTTATGCTATAGAAAATGTACTGTATATTTAGGGATCAATGTGCTTTTAATTATTAACTTTTTAATCACTCTAAACATACTGGTTTTCATTTTTAAAGTCGCTTATAAACCCTCATTTATTTGTCAGTATAAAGGCTGCTCTTTGCTCGCAAACAGCTTGTTCCTTTTTTGCTACTAAGTTTAAAACTTCAGTGAGATAATAAAAAGTCAAAAGGACACGGTGTAGTCCGAGAGCGCCAAAGAACCCATTGTTTTAAGAAATACAGCTGCTGAGATTTTAACCTTAAGAGGAAAGAGGTGGAAATAGGTGTGTGGTGCTCCCGATATCTATGCGAAAGGACAAAGGCCCAAGTGTTTAGAGTCCTGGTGCTTCCTGTCTTGCTATATGGTTGCGAGACATGGACATTAACCAGTGACCTCAGACAAATACTGGACTCCTTTGGTATGGTGTCTCTCCAGAAAATCTTTGGGTACCGTTGGTTTGACTTTGTGTCGAATGAGCGGTTGCTCATGGATTCCCGAATGAGGCGCATTACCTGCATTGTGAGGGAGCGTCAGTAACAACACTACAGCCATGTGGCACGTTTCCCTGAGGGTGATCCGAATTGTAGGATCCTCATTGTTGCGGACCTGAGTGGCTGGACCAAGCCAAGGGGTCACCCGCGTAACGCTTGGCTGCGCCAGACAGAGGGTCATTTCCAGATGGTGGGACTGGACCACGTGTCTATCTGGGGGGTTGCCAACCGGGATCCCAAGATGTTTCGTTGTGTAGTGGGTGAGGCAACACACTGTACCAGTGCATGCTTCCCTACTTGACTGGACTTATTTTTCCTTGATTTATATAATCTTAAAATGTTAAATAATTTGCAGATTGTTAACAGCTGCTTATAATGGATATCTAAGGTGCTACTGCATATTCTTTAATTTGACTGACAAATGATTTGGAAGCTCTATTCAAATATAACACGAGTTGATTTTTATTACTTGGGGAGTATTTATTTTTTCATCACAGGGGTTTATTAAAGCATAAGGTACTAACAGATCCTTCTATTGGACTAATTTAATTTTTGAATCCATTAAATTAGCAAATTGTATCACAGTTAATTACTTTCTCATAGATGGTAGACTAAGAAAAACACAAATGTGAAATAGCATAAAACATTTTTATTTTGTGAAATGCAGATTAAAGTTGGCTTTGACAGTGAGGCATCGTTTTACATAAAACCTGAAAAGTCAAATATGTGAGAAAGTGATGACTTCCTGACTGTAGACCTTTCATAAATAATCTATATTTACATAGTTATTACAGAAGGTGGCGAGCATTTCAAAAACTTACTGGAAAAAAAAACTAATTATCTTTGAGGCAGACAAATTGCAGAGTACAATGCAAGCAATATGGTAAGTTCTCTTCCTTGACAACGTACACTTGTAAAGCAATTGCAAAGATCATAAAGAGGGGGCTAACTGGAGATGAAATGGCAAAGCATAAAATGCATTTTCTGTCTTCATTTTCCAGCTCTTTAAATCATTAGATTTGACCCTAGGCATGCACAGCACACTCTGCTCATCTTACTAGCGAAATTCATTGTACCCTCTGACTTAGTGCTTCACATTCCTTTTATCTTAGTGGTTGATTTGATTGTAATACAGTCCAAATTATTTCTGCCTCTATTATGGAAACAATTGCTGACTAAATAGAAAAGCAAAATCGAGTTACGTTCCAGTTAAACAGACTTATTATTGCAATGATGTTATTTTATGAGCTCAAATAACTGCAGACTTAGAAGGAGCACGATAGGTGTAGCGGAGTGGTTGTTAGAAACAGCCCTGACAATTGGCAATAAAGAAGTGTACATTACTGTAATGGTCTCATCTTCAAAATTTCTTTAACATGCACGCTCTGCACTGATCAGATAAGACACCAGTTCAAGATTATGTTTATTGCCATATGAATATTGTACAGAGTGTGCAAATGACAATAAAATTCTTACTTCTATGTATCCCGAGAATAGCTAACAATAATACAATACCCGCAAACACACATACTCAGAAAAAGTATATGCAGTTTTATACTGTGTATATTCTGACTTTCACTTTCTGGCCAGTTTTTTGTATAGATTTAATTTTAAGTGGATAAATTTGCCATTTTTGCCCCTCATGCTACACTCAGTAACTCATAATGACAAGTGAAAACCTGTTTTCAGAAATGTTTGCAAGTTTAATAAAAAAAAAATAAAAATCTGAAATCTCTTATTCATATAAGTGTTCAGACTGTTAATTCAGTACTTTGTAGAAGTCCTTTTGGTTGCAATTACAGCTTAGTCTCTTCTTGGGTAAGTCTTTATGAGCTTTGCACATCTGGATTTGGGCAATTTATCCCATTCCTCCAGCCAGATCCCCTGAAGCATCTGTAAATTGTCCTCTTCCGGTCTCCCTCTATGGGGGTTAAGCAGTCCAGCCATAACCCAGATTTAAGGACAGGACAGACTTGTCCCAAAGCCACTCCAGTGTTGTCTTGGCTGTATGCTTCAGGTCATTGTCATGCCGAAAGGTGAACTAATGCCGCAGTCTGAGGTTACATGCACTCTAGAGCAGATTTTCTTCAAGGACCTCTCTGTTCATCCTTCCCTCAATTCTGACCAGTCCCTCTCTCTCTCTCTGTCCCTGCTGCTGAGAACCCAGAGTAGAATTAATTTTCAATGGCTAAATTTGCTATTTTTGCCCATCTATGTACACTCAACAGTCCATAATGACAAAGTGAAACATGTTTTTCACATGTTTGACACCCACTGCAC
>JANRMT010062820.1:12075664-12096129 GCA_026402145.1 Polypterus bichir lapradei
AATGCAGTAGACCCCCGAATTGTCACTTTAGTATCAAATCTGCAACAAGAGCACTGTTGGAAACTTGTTAAGGGCAGATTTTGCACAAATTGTTTCCTCATGCAAAGTAGCAAAGGCACATACAGTAAATTCCCAAGTAGTGTGGTGGAAAGCAGGACTTTAGTGATCTTCAAATCTCAGCCTGATGTTTATTTTGGACAATCTACGTGAATACAATACAATTTAGTTTTGTATAGCTCCAAATCACACAAGAAGTGCAGCAATGGGCTTTAACAGGCCCTGCCTCTTGACAGCACCCCAGCCTTGACTCTCTAAGAAGACGAGGAAAAACTCCCAAAAAAAACCCTTGTAGGGAAAAAATGGAAGAAACCTTGGGAAAGGCAGTTCAAGGAGAGACCCTTCTCCAGGTAGGTTGAGCGTGCAGTGGGTGTCAAAAAGAAGGGGGTCAATACAATACAATACACAGATCAGAACAAATCCTTAATACAGTATAAAAATAAAAAATTTACAAGTATGGAGCAGAATTTAACTGTAGATATCACAATAAGATTTGGAATAAAATGGACAAGCGTGTTGGATTGAGTGGCATTTTCTTATCACAATTTTTGTAATATTCTAAAAGTTTGCAAGTTTATTAAAAATCTAAAGTTGAAATATCTCCTTCATATGTGTATTTAGACCCTTAATTCATTACTTTGTAGAAGCAATTACTGCTTTGAGTCTTCTTGGGTAAGTCTGTACAAACGTTGCACAACTGAATTTGGTCAGTTTAAAGTGCCTGGACTTTTGCATTTTTGTCTCGTCAGACCAGAGAATCGTCTTCCTCATGCTGTCAGAGCCCTTTAAACTGTCATATACTTTTTATTCAAGAAAGGCTTGCATCTTGTTACTATTCCATAAACACCTGATTGAACGAGTTTCGGCCCAAAAACTGGGAAAATGCAAAAAAATACTATACATTTCTCAAAAAATGCGGAGAAAGCCTCACAAGGAGGAGGGTCACTGTAAAGCTCTGGCTTAATTACAATAACAGCAAATAAAGAATTTTAATGAATAAAAAGAATCTATTTAACAAAATAGAAAAAATGCACGAAATATGATCAAAGAGCAGAAAAGGATTTGCCTAAAAAGGTAACAGAGTTCCAATATGTTACTCAAAAATGGAAATCCTTAAACAGAGCCAAAAACGTCCAAGCTCATATAATGTATGTGAGAATGACAGGAGGCCCCGCCTCCTAAGGAAACTTTCCACAAAAAACAAAAGACCTGGCAGAACAAGCATCTACACAGAAACCAAACAAATAAAACCAATAACAAAAAAGAGAATTACACAAATAATAAACACAAATAACATTAACATAAGTGATAATAACCAAAGCACCAAACATGAAGGAAAACATAAAAAAGGAATTTAAACCCAAGAGAGACTAGCGACCCTTAAACGTAACACTTTCAGATATGAGACCAAGAGGTGTTTTGTTCTCAGTCAGGGCATTCATGAGGTTCAACTTATTACTTCTGATAAAGCAATTAGTTTCTTTTAAAAACAAATAATGAATCTTTTACATTTTTTTTTTACAATTTAAGAATTTCAGTTTTCTTGCCTAATCTATACAAATATAGATTTATTGTCATTGCAATAAGAGCAGTGCAAAGTATGCTTTATCATTTTATTGTTTTCTTGTTAAGAAACATTTCTCTGCTGGCTAGATTTGATAAGTTTCTTAATATTTATTTTTACTACAAAAGGAAGCATGCAGTCATAGGTTTTTCATTCCTGAAACAAAATTTTCATTATTTTCTATCCAGTGATTTATTGACCAACCCTAAATAATGACTTATTCATTTGTCTTTGTCATCATTATTAAAAGTCATTTATTTTATTTGTGTTATTGCAGTATGTATGAATTAAGTACAACATTATAGGTTTATGTATTCTATATGGTATACACTTTTAATAAAAAAACTCCCTCTTCACCTAATAATTTGTCTTACCCTTTTATGTCAGAGTCTGTATGTCTGTTTTCAAGATTTTGTGCAGTCTTTTGGGATAACATATGGGTAAATTAATGGTGTGGACCTCTTTATTCCCAAAGTGAAAAGAGCATCTCCCTACAGGAGCATAAAACACGCTCACGTTGTTAGTACATAAAAGGTCAAAATTTATCTTTGCAGAAAAAGAAAGTGTAATTCAACTGAACAGCAACATCTTTTCATTTAAATTTGCTTGATTTCATTCTCCATCCCTTGTACTGGATGACACCTGGTACTAGTGGGACTTTAAGTTAGAAGGTCCAGGCAGCAGTTTAAAACTTTCTGATAGAATTTCCAGGTACTATATATATACTGCAACCACTCCACATACCTTGGACCTTACTCCAGTGGGCCATACCTGGTACACTTGCTACATGAAACACACAGGGGACACCTTCACCACATTACCAAACCATGTTAATGGGTTCCTCATGGTCCAGAGAAGCAATGGTTCTACTTTAATGTTTGTTAGGTTCCTCCTCCAAAACAAGACAAACACCACCATGGGGAAACATGTTCAGGGACATTTGAACAATTCTGATGAGAAAAGACCATTTAGCCCATTAAGCTCACCTACGTAATTTACATAGACTGTCCAAAATATCAAGTTGACGTTTGAAGGTCACTAAACTGCTGCTCTATACCACACTACTTGGTCATTTTCCATGTGTGTCTATGGTTCTACTGTATATGTGGAAAATAATGTTCTAAAATTAGTGCAAAAGACTGCTCCCCAAATAACTTTCCGTGTCAAAGATATTTTAGAAGATGGAATGAACAATGAATACTTTTTTGTGCAATGCAAAATGATAATCTGTGCTTGAAGTGGCCAGATACTGAACTGTATTTTGCAAGAAATTTCTTCTTCTACCATAAACATGATTGATTGAGGTTGAATATTTGGTTAAATTAATTATTGGTGTCATCTTTGTCAGTGATATCAATTAATTAAAAAAAAACAAAAAAAAAAAAACAAACTAGTAAGACGCCCACCCAGGCAAATTATTCTAGCGTGCGTATGAGGATTTTGACTTCTCCTCATTCAAGGATCTCCGTTTCATAAATTGTCGACAGTCAAGAAGGCAGGCGCCTCTTCACCTAATGACTACAAACCAGTGCCACTTACATCTCACATCATGAAGAACTTCGAGAGACTGGTCATGGATTATACTGTATGAGTCCTTTTGTGGTAGACCACCAGGACCCACTGCAGTTTGCCTATTGGACAAAGATTTGAGTGAAGGATGCAATTATTTGTCTGCTCCACAAAGCTTATTCTCACCTGGACAAAGCTGACAGCACTGTGAGCATTCGGCTTTCGGATTTCTCCAGCACATTCAATACTATCCAGCCATCTCTATTAAGGGGTATACTCAGACAGGCAGGTAGATGAGCCTGTGGTGTCCTGAAAATGGAATATCTGATGAGCAGAGTGCAGTTTGTGAGGCTCAAGGACTGTCTTTGATTTGAATTTGACCAACACTTGAGCAGCACAAGGAACAGTCCCGTCTCCTTTTATCTTCACTCTGTACACCTCCAATTAGAAATGGAGCACCAGGTCATGTCATGTGCAGAAATTCTCAGATGATTATACACTTATGGGGAGTATCAATAAGGAGGACAAGACAAAGGAGTCGGGTGGAGAACTTTGTTTCTTGGTGCAAGGACAATTGTCTTTACATCAGCAAAACCAAGGAATTGGTCATTGACTTTGCCACACCAAAGAGCCTTTGTATCCAGTCACTATTCAAGGAGTGGATGTAGAGGTGGTCCACTCCTACAAGTATTTGAGGGCCCACATTAATGACAGGTTGGACTGGTATCAGAACACAGAGAAACTATACATCAAAGGGCAGAGCAGGGCCTTTTTCCTTAGGAGACTTTGTTCCTTTAAAATGGAAAGAGACATCAGTCACATCTTCTACAACTCTGTGATGGCCAGTGCAATATTTTACACTGTGGTGTGTTAGTTGTGTAACAACAATTCAAGACAGGCTCATCAAATCAACAAACTAATTAAAAGGGCAGGCTCAATTATGAGACACATTCGGGACCCTCAAAAGGTTGTAGTAAAGAAGAAAATTAAAACAAAACCAAGTGCCATTATAAATTATGCTGCACATCCTCTCCCTGTCACACTAATACGAAGGACATTCAGCCAATGAATTATTCAGCAGAAGGGCTCCTTTATAACAGCAATACTTTTTGCATAATGCCCACATAAAGCCTGCTTAATCTTGAGCATGATTATGAGGAAGCTGGCGCCTTACCCAGCAAGCACAGGGTGCAAGGCAGGAACAAATCACTGGACAGGGCACCAGCCCATCTCAAGGTGAATAGACACACACACACACCACGACCAATTTAGTGTCACAAAGTGCATGCCTGTGGAGCACCCAGAGGAAACACGTGCAGACATGGAGAGAACATAAATGCTCCAGAAATGCAACCACCACTTAATTATTGTGCTTCTGTAAAAAGACAAAGCTCTCTTTTGGTAAAAAAAATAAAGTATCTACTGTATATATCCTGTCACATGCGTGCATACAGAGAACATCTTAAGAGTGACGGTAATTCCCTGCTGTTCCACAGGTTGGCGCTGTGTACCAACATCTTTTCCTCCCCCCCACCCCATCAGACCGTAAGATTGACAGCTTGAACATCGATGATGTCACTTCCAGTGTCCATCCACCTAGACCTGCCCCTTCCTTTTAAATCTGAAGGAACAACCAATTTGGGCAGTCAAAAATTAGAAAAAAGTCGTTATTTTACTCAACAATGCCCCAAAACGTTATGTGTCTCTGTCTTTCTACCTTACAGTACATAAAACAAAACATGTAGATAACTTCAGGGTGAGTGTTCAGAAACTTTCACTTTGCCTTATTATAGCAGTAGACCTAAATATAATTGATTCCTTAAACCCGTTGGTTGTGTTTAATTTCCTTTGAGTGTTTTAGATGTGCTTCCCATCAGTAAATTTACTTTATGCACTTTAAACAAGCCAGTTTTGTCTAAATTGTTATTGTCTAACTAACAAGCCAGTTTTACGGTTTGAGGGCCAGATTAGTTTCCACCACTAGATTTAGGAAATTAATAACGTCCACTATACTATCACATGTACAGTAGTTCAACAAAGTAATGGAATGCAACTAGCACATTCTAGTTTGCAATTATTACTGTATTGTTAACTATGTATTTGGTGGTCACTAAAGATTAATGTATAATTTAAGAGTATGATTTCTCAATGTAATACATGAAAATAACATGTTTTAAGACTAAAGAATTCAGAAAAGCATAAAGGCTAAATAATTTTTCAAGACACTCTGTGTGATATACTGAGCCTTCCTTGAGCTGCAATCTCTTCTCTTAGTAAGACATTTTCCTTCTTACTTGATAGATGTGTTACTCTACTATTCAGGAATAAAATAAAAATGTCAGTTAGACAAGAATAATAAATGAAGTATTACACGTCTTAACTGAATATTATAAGCAATGAAGCCATTACAAAATCTGAATGCTTTAAATGTTAATCATATAATTTTCAGAGGAAAATTGATGCACATAAACCATTTTTATTTCTATAAAGTATTCACCTCTACTGGCACGAAAGATCAATAATAATTTTCAAGTATTTAAAACATTTTATGAGCACGTATCCCTGGAGTCCCATATAAATGCAATTTTTTCCTTTGACTCTGTGGCATTCCCAGATGGGTGAACAATGGCTCATGTATGAATGATGTGGCCTATGCGCTTCCCTGGCATCAACCATAATATCTGTCATATACTTGGCACTGCGCTCGGCGCATTAGCATGGTGACCTACAAAGGCCCCGGGATGAGATTTTGTCAATAGGACAGAAAAGTCACAGATCTATTAGGCACAAATAAGATTTAATAGATTAGAAAATGATTTTACCCTCAAGCATATCTAAGGGAAAAGAGATACATTGTAAAATGTGTTTAATGCTGAACTATTTTAAACATTAATTAATTAATTTTTGGATTATCTTATTTCCCTGATCTCGAAATACTGTACACTGAAAACAGAAAAAGACTAGATAATGCAGTGGAAATAAAGTAAAAATGGAGAAATGGAACAGACCATCTATATTAGGAAATTAACTCCTTTCACTCCAAAATCTGAAATATCAAACAATCAGGATGGGGTTTAAAAACAAGTTCAAAACCAGAGGCAAAAATCAAGGTCAACAAACAAAGCAAAATTTTGCACAATTATTACCTAATTATGCCTTTTTGCTTCTTATAGAAAATCTAAAAATTTGGACCATTGGGAGTACACATCCCAATCTTAAATAACAGCAACATGAAAACATCTGTTATAATTAAGAAATGGTAAAGGTGTGGGACTTCAAAACTAGAGTCAAAAGAAGGCCCGTATCCTGTCTACCCACTCACTGTCCTGAAGCTGAAGTATCTATTCAACAGGCTGGCTTCATCACACATCTGGCCAACTAGCTTTTTAGGCTCAATATGTGTAAACATACTTAAAAATCCCAGTAAAAGTGTCTCTCAAGGTAAAGCGGAAAACTCCTTGGCTCCTGGAAAGACTAGTCGTCCAAGAAGCAACAGATCTTTATGAAACCTTCAGTTTTGGTTTCAATTTTGGGTGTAAAATCGGTGAGGATGATGGAGGGCTTTCTCTCTCTTGTGGCCACAGAGCATCACAGACTTGAAGACTTCATCAGCACAGATCTACAGGTCTTTCCTGGTGTCGATCTCAGCTCCATCCCCAAAAACTTGATTATAACGTTTGAGAAAGGAAATGTGATTTATGTGTCTGTCCAAAAAAATACCGTTATCACTATTTCTGTCTGTGAAAACGATCTTGGATTCGCAATGGAGGGAACATTTAGGTGCAGAAGGAGGGAGCTGTACAGGCCTCCGAGTAACAAAAGGACAGGAGACCTACCGCGGAGGATTGGCCATGGCATCATAGCCACAAACTCCTTCTTAAAAATAATTAAAGTTACACAGGAAGACAGATGTGATTTTTGTAGACAAAGAGAAACCATTTTTCACATTTGTATCATGCATAAGATTGGGAATTTGTTTCAAATTTTTAACTGATTTACGTACAAAACTAAGATCGGACTTTAATACTGCAATGTTTGTTTATGGAGCCACATATAATAAGAACAAACAGGCACAGGACACAGTTGCTGAACTATTTGCTTGTTGAAGCAAAATTAGCAATCTTTAAAAGCAGAAAAAATTAACAGTGTGGAAAAGGACCTGTGGATATCATTTTACTGTTTAGGTTGAACATTCACTCAAACTAGAATTTACTTATTAAAAACTAAAGCACACAACTGACATTTTTGAGGATGTGTGGTGTACAAAAGGGAGAAGTGAAAATCAATTTATAATTCACTATTGAAAAATTGTAAAAATGGAAGTTTTATGTAGCAAGTAATGCTCTGTGAACAACACTGGGAATCTGAGCTTTGGTTTTATTTATTATGTACATACATGAGGGCAGCACTGGGGTGAAGATGAGAAAATATAAAATATTTATATGATAACTGTGTGTGGGGTTACATGTGGTTAATAGGGATGGAATATTTGGAATACTTTCTACTATTCATTTCTTTGTATAGGTTATTTATAACACTTTTTGTTGTATCTGTACTGATGTTTGCTCGTTATATTTTTTGTTTCAATAAAGTACTTTAAAAAAAATAAAATAAGAATCTTTATAAATAACATATATTAACAAGAAAGTTGCAGAAGGCTCAAAAAAGGACCAAAAAGAGTTACCTAGAAGGCAATCCAATGAAACAAAACCCAATGCTAAATCTGTAAATCAAAAAAAAAAAAAAAATGAAATAAAAAAAATAAACATGAGCAAAAAAAAATAAATAAAATTCTATATAAGCTCAGTAATAAAAAACTACTTTATGATACGTGAGTCATTCTCTCCCTTTGTGGATCTACAACTACAAATTTGCAAACTGTATCACAGACCTTCACTTCCATTCGTACAACCTTCGGGCAAGAAGCCCTCCAATGTATTAGACGATGGGAAACTTCGGCAATCCGAGAAGCACACAGCTATGAAAAACTTTTTTCAATAGTTCTATTAGGCACGATGTAACTCCCAAATTCTTACGGTTTAAACCACCGAACAAACACTCCGAAGATGGCAGTCATCATGCAGCAATTCACAAAACATGTTTTGTACAAACTTATCACCGAAACACACCACCAACAAACCAGTTACAGATCCGAAACTACAAAGCAACGATCCAAATTCCTCACAACATGCGGACTGACGATTACAGAGGAATGGGCCTGACGGATCTAGGACACCGCTTCCAAAAGCCGTATTTCTAAGCGATACACACTCAACAAAAAATGGAATAAACTCACTGGAAATAAACATACCAACGAACCACAATCCGGAGTATACTTCTCCAAAAGACAACTCTCCACCACAGAACAAAATATTCTCGCTAGAGGAATGAAATTCAACCACAAAGACACATCCGACTTGAACTTCCTAGGTCACCTGGAACACATCTTATTAACCAAGAAAATACTGACAGACAACGCACAAGAAATAAGGTGCACAATTTCCAGCCAGTTACATACAAGACATCCGACCATACATATTTCGACAAAAGAACAGAAAGCTCTACGATTGCTACAGAATGGTAACATCGTTATCACACCAGCCGACAAAGGAGGCGCAACTGTCATATTAGACAAGGAACAACATACCACAACAATGGAAGAAATGCTTTCTGACACCAATACTTAACAGCTGAATAACGACCCAACTAAGACCATGCTTAACAAAATAAACACCACTCTGATCAAACTCCAGAACCACCACCTTGACGCACAGAATTACTATAAAATGAAATCCAGCTATGCTAACTGCCCTGAATTTTATGGACTCCCCAAAATACATAAAACACTTCTGAAATTTAGACCAGTGGTCAGCCTAATAGGTGGGCCAACTTACAACTTATCAAAAAGACTTTTTCAGGTGCTCAAACATTTAATTTATGACTCTGAATATTCTGTGAACAGCGCCGAGTTGGCATTGCAACGCCTGAAAGATGTATCAATTGCTGAGGATGAGGTCATGGTCTCGTTTGATGTCATATCACTATATACTATGAGTCCGATCCATCTGGCCACAGAAACACTACTAACAAGACTGAATAATGACCCCACCATAAAGACAAGAACAAAGCTGTCCACTAAAGACATAATGCACCTAATATCACTTTGCCAGAAAACTCACTTTCATTTCAACGGAAAATACTACATTCAAATAGCATGCCAATGGGAACGCCGTTATTAGGACTTCTGGCAGAACTGGTAATGCAGCGATTCGAAAATGTGGCTCTCAGTGCACACCCAAAATTTGGATACGCTACATAGACGACACATTCGTCATATTAAGAAACAACCAGCTGAACGATTTCTACAACCACATCAACACAATAATCCCTGCAATCCAATTCACCATGGTAAAAGAAACAAACCCACGCATCAATTTCATGGACATCTCCATTGAAAGAAGTAACAACTCCACCCTGATTACAAGTGTCTACCGTAAGGAATGCTATTCAGACAAGATATTACACTTCACCAGCAATCACCCAGCATTTCAAAAACGGAGCTATGTTAAGGCTTTATGCAGAAGAATTCACACCCATTGTAATAGGAAAGAGACAAAAACAAATGAAAGATGCCATCTTTACCATCTTTTCACTTCAAACAGCTACCTAAAGATATTCATTAAACAATGGCTACAAAGGAGACGCCAGAGAACCCAGCAAACAATCGACTCCAATCTGACCCCCCCATCCCACCTGGCACACACTTCCTTATCACAGAGTGTCAGAAGGTGCAGCACGTATCCTGTCCAAATCAGGCATCAGAATAGCACACAAACCTACAAATAATCTGTGCACTGTCCTTTTTAATGCCAAAAACAAGAAATCAGCAGCAGAGACACGAAACGCAGTTTATAGCATTCCATGCAGTTCTTGCCCAGCGGTATACATAGGACAAATGTCAAAAAGAATCGCAACACCCTCGGTTTCTTTTCCGCTGTACTTCCATTTATATAATTCTTTTGTCTGTTCTCCTCACATATCCATACCACTTCAGTCTACTTTCCTCTACTTTCTTAGATATCTCTCCCACTTTTGTTATACCTCTGATCGTCTCATTTCTTATTTTGTCCTTTTTTAAAACTCCACAAATACATCCCAAACATTCTCAATTCTGACACATCTAACGTCTACTCCTGCTCTCCCTTTACTGCCTACATCTCAGCTCCGCCCATCACTGCTGGTCTTATCACAGTCTTAAAATATTACCTTTAACTTTTGCCTTATTTCTTCAATCATACAATACTCCTGATACCTTCTTCCCATTGTTGTTCTATGCTCACTACACTAAATTGGTTATCTTTGGATCTAGTTCTACATCATGGGTTACCACCAATCCTAGATATTTAAACTTAACTACTTGTTTCAATAGCTCTCGCAGCAGGCTAACTTCTGAATTCCGAGGATCATTAAATCTCATATATTCTGTTGTCTTCCTATTTTTCTTCAACCCTCTGTCTTCCAAAGCCCTTCTCCAATTTTCCAACCTCCTCTCCACTTCCTCCTTTCTAGTGCTACACAACACAATCTCATCAGTAAAAAGCCCGCATCGGGGGTACATGGAAGGTCATGAGGTCACTAGAAAGTGGTGTGTGGTACTCCCGATATCTATGCAAAAGGACGAAGGTCCAAGTCTTTAGAGTCCTGTCTTGCTATATGGTTATGACACATGGACGCTATCCAGTGACTGGAGATGAAGACTGGACTCCTTCGGTACTGTGTCTCTTTGGAAAATCCTTGAGTACCATTGGTTCGACTTTGTATTGATTGACCGGTTGCTCATGGAGTCCTTAATGAGGCACATGACCTGCATTGTGAGGGAGCGTCAGTTACAACACTACGGCCATGTGGTGCGATTCCCTGAGGGTGATCAGGCTTGAAGGATCCTCTGTTGAGGACCCAAGTGGCTACCCCAGGCCAAGGGGATGCCCATGTAACACCTGGGTGGACCATGCGTCTGCCTTGGGGTTTGCCAACCAGGATGCCAAGTTGTTTTGTGGTGTGCTGGGTGTGGCAACATGCTATACCAGTGCATGTTCCCCAACCTGACCTGAACAAAATATTGGCAAAAATTAAACTATGTTTATCAACGTATTTTTTTCAAATGCACACACAGATTCTCACAACAACAATAGGACACTTTCTCATCATATGAACTTTTTTCTGGAACCAGTGACTTTTTAGAAACTCAGGAACTTTTATCATATTCCCACCGCAGGAACTTGGGCCATTTGTAATTTCTGGCAGGTAGTTCTTGGTACATTTTTATCTCCTACTCCAGGGTATGAACATTTTATTTCAACAGGTGGGTAGGGTTAAACTGATGAATTGTGCAGATTGGTTAACAACAAGCACTTGTGCCATCTTACAGATCTGTTACTAGTTTAGACTCACTTTCAATGCAGTTATCAATGCATCACTCTTCATAGCCTCCTCCCAGGTGTGCTGAGCCATGAACCACATTGAAGCCATAATCTTCCCTGTGTTTTCAGGATTGCTCCTAAGCAATAATGTGTAGGGTTCCACCAAAGAACTCCCAATCGCCCTGCCATTTGCATCATATAACTCTTCATATCCACCTTCCTGCACTAAATCAAAGCAATAATCTACCCCCATGAAGCTATGATTAATCTGAAGCAATAAGGTGCAGGGGTCCCCACTGAACTTCTGATTGTGAAACACTTTGCACCGCATTACTCTTCATAGCCACCTCCCTGGTGCATTGCGCCATACACCGTACTGAAGCAATAAGTATAAGGAGGTCCCCCACAAACTCCTGAATGCACCATGATTGAGTATTGTATAAAAGTAAGATTTGAAATCTTCCAAGGGGGTGAATGTTTTTTATATCCACTCCATATACAGAATACATCCTCCCCTGCAGCGATGTGGATTTTTTCCAAGTACCCCAATTTACTGCACACCCCCAAGGATGGGCACATTAAGGTAAGCAGCAACTGTAAACTGATGCAGTGGTAATGTGGGGCTGTTGGTGACTGTGCTGTCGGATAGACTGGTAACACTCCTGCCTTGCACCCAGTGTCGCCAAGAATGGTTCTCTCTCCTTGAATAGGAATTAGTAGTTTTAGGTAATGGACAGAAGGATAGAGTTCTAATGTGATCACTGCATTTTAACATCTCATCTTTTCTTCACATTAAAGATTGACTGTCAGCATATCGGATTAATATTTCATAATACTCGGAAGACAGAGTTATAAAACTGGATATATTTTCAACATATGGAAATTTGAATTCTGTGTTTCTATGATTTACGAGGTTTTTCTCAGTTTACAGGTGGCAAGGTCAAAACTGCACATTTCTACTGCACCACTGAGATTGCTGCTGCTGTCGAGTGGATCATTGGTCCACATAACTGGTATACACATGTCTAACATCAGCTCTTTGCTTTAAATTTAACAAATATTTTCCCCGTTAAGGGATGCTGAGAATAAACACCAATTTTCTTGGATAGACAGAGAGAAGGAGAGAGAAGAAAATGTAGAGGACTGCTGCACCACACTCTTTTTGCATTAAATTTCAAAACTATACAGCAGAGTATGTGCCTGTCCTCGACCCACTGAATCAGCGTATTTTATGAGAACAATAAAAAGTATGTTCGGTGTGGAGGCTTTTTTCATTAGTTTTTCAAAAGAACTATTAATCAGTGCAAAAAGTTGTATGGCAAAGCTGCAAACCAGCATAAGACATATAAAAGGCATCCAGCATTGCTTCAGAAAGTTTTCTTCAAGAGGAAAATGAATTTCAGAACCACCTTTGGAAAATTATTTCAGTGTATTAAAGGGCTTATAAAAGATAATCTTCATGAGAGAATGATATACACTTCCCTCTTAGATAACCATCTCATAATGCTAAAATATTTAAACATGAGCTTGTAAATTCTTATATTTTACATCTAAAGTTAAGGGAATAAATGATTACCTGTTACCGGTAACACTCACTCCAATCATCATGAAGTGTTTTGAGAGAGTGGTGCTGGCCCACATTCAGAGCAGCATACCGGACACTCTGGACCCCTTTCAGTATGTCTACTGTCCCAACAAGTCCACCTCAGATGCCATCGCGGCCACACTACATTATTCCCTCACCCATCTGGAGAACAAAGACTCCTACATCAGGATGTTCTTTGTTGACTACAGCACCGCCTTTAACACGGTTATCCCCCTTAAACTCACCTATAAACTAAAAAAAAGATGACATCCAAGGGAGCACGATTACAAAATAAAACGTTTATGCCACTTTCATGGGCAACTTTAGAGTCATGCATTGAGCCAGGCCACTTCTCAACAGCATCAAGAATGATAACAGTTTGCATCTGTGACCACCTGCATGTCGATACTGTAAAATCTCTTGTGATTCACGTATGCGTTCTCATCCACACTTGGGGAAACGATGTTTATGTGCGTGACTATCAATCACATCAACAACTTCAGAAAAACATTATGTCAAGTGGAAGGATGGGGAAATGTATAAATCTGCGTATTACCTCTTATGTTGTACAGCTGTCAAAGTCTGGTGCAAATTTTAAGAAATGACTGGTTGTGACGAGCCTAAATAATCGCTTTTGCAAAGCTGCATTTTCCCTGTTGCCAAAAAATGCAATGTTACTAGCATCTTTCATTTCGCTTTACAGCACATGGCTTCTTCACGTAGATGGAGTGATCACGTGACGTGCAAAATTTGTTACAAATATTATTCCATCTCTGTCAAATCGATACCTTTTTACAAGTTCATTGTTGTCCAGCATTTCCAAAACCTTCTACCTTTCCCAGGATATGCATGCCGATCTCTGCCTAAACGCCATCTTCTATCGGCTCCTAGTGAGTTAGGACAGCTCATGAACACTCCGAAATCCTTGTGAAGTGAGGGGTAGTTTCCTAAATTAGAAACATGATAAACCGCTATTAGTTGCACTTTTAAGGGTAGAACAAAAATTGTGTCACTATGAGATTTCTGAGCCAGTTGGAACCATCTTCCTACTGAGAGGCTTGATAAATACAGGCACTGATTTTCTCTGTTAAGAAAACGCCTGGTGGCTGTTTGTGGAATTACAAGGGAAAAAATAAATAAATGTGGTGCTGGTGGGGCATAAGCCATAATTACAGCATCTCTTTGTAAGCCATTTGTGAACACTCAAAACTATAAATGACATTTTACTGGGCCCAAGATTATCTCACTTCACACATGCCAAACTTGCTTCTCCCAGTTTACGACTGCAAACAATGCTGGGTCTTATCTGAGCAGAATCAGCCAGTGCCAGCTTATTGAAGTGCACTCAGTCATTCTTGCAAGAGACAGCAATCAACCTTTGGCATGTGTTATGAAACTTGAATACCAACGTGGGCATGTTGCAAACAAGGAAGCTCCACTGCTGCCACTAAAGTCACCGGGTCATTTCTATTATGTATTTAATTAAACAGTTTAAGAAAATTGATGGTGGAAACGAAGGAAAGCCGAGTGTTATTGTTGTTGATCTCGTGCATGACTGGCGGTTCTTTCTGAAAACATGAAAGTGAGATATGCTATTACTATTTGAGAAATTCAAACTGTATCCTTCCTTCTTTTATTGATTTATCCATTTTAATATTTCCAATTTCACTGCTTCCTTTCTTTACAGTGTAAGCCTACCAGTTTTCTGTAGTTACAGTTTGTTTGAAAAAATAACAGGGCAAGATATTTGTAAATGATTGATCCTGAAATGTACCTATTTTCAAAGGCAATGTTGCAGAACAGATACTGTCCAGGTGGTTCTGTCATTTCTAGCACAAGTTAGAGAAATTTCCATGGCAGCAACAGGGAGGAAAAATTGAAAGGTTTCTTAATCTAGCAAAAGGCAGTTTGAGCCTAAAGCATCTGATACCTGCTTTCCGTGACCAGAGACAGTGCATTCAGGCAGCACAGTGATTACTTTTGTTGGGTATTTTTATGAGAGCTATTTCATAATAAATAATTTCTTCTACTGTTGCTACAGGGAGAAATCCTTCAGGACAAAATAGTAAATTTAATCAATGTTGGGTCTTTGCCTGTAACAGAACTATACGGTAGTATAATATTTAATGTATAGAGTATATACGAGGTGTGGCAGAAAAGTAATGAGACTGATTTTTTATTTACCAAAGTTTTTATTTTTTTCAAACATCAATGTTATCCCCTTCAAAGTAGTTCCCTTGGGCAGCTACACACCGATGGAGACGTTGTTCCCACTGTTGGTAGCAGCGCTGGAAGTCTTCATCCGGTATGGTCTTCAGCATGTCCGTTACACTCTTTTGGATGTTTTCTAAAGTCCCGAAATGACGTCCTTTGAGGACATTTTTCAGTTTAGGAAAAAAGGAAAAAGTCACACGGACTGAGGTCAGGTGAATAAGGGGGCTGGGGAACCACAGGAATGCGTTTTTTCGATTGTCCTTCTGCTCAATTGTGAGGTTTTTCGGCACCATTTTGGCACAGATGTTCAGTCAAAATTTGATGAACGGTAAATCTGTTCAAATTTAATTGTTCACTCAACATTCTTAATGTTAAACGACGGTCTGATCTCACAAGAGTGTTCACACGTTCGATGTTTTCATTGGTTTTCGAAGTTGAAGGACTCCCTGAAAAACTTGAGCTCGGGATAAAGAATGTTCCCCATAGGCCTGTTTTAACTTTTCAAACGTCACACTTGCCGATTCTCCAAGCTTAACACAAAATTTAATGGCACAATGTTGCTCCAAATTCCGCTGTTCCATTTTGCGTGCCGCACAACCAAAAACACAACTTCGCTAATAGCAGTCACAAAAATCACGTAGGTAACGGAAGGAGTTGAAACTTGCACTGAGCTATGGGAGGGTACTGATACACGTGCTCTATCAAGGACAACAGGGCAGCGTTGCCAGATCGCTTGCAGTGTTGCCAGTCTCATTACTTTTCTGCCACACCTCGTATATTGTAACAGGCAAAACCTATGCAGCAAGAAGAACCAGATGGAAGTGCCCCCAGAGCAGCAAAGGGTCCCTGGCTGCACATTATGGAGGACCGGCAGCATGGGTGTGTCCAACGGGACCTGTCCCATTAATGAGAAATGAAGGCTCAGGGATCCTAGTTACCTGGGATGATCGGCAAGAGCTGTTATAATCCCATGGTGTTCAAAAGGCATTTCTAACCTGAAAGGTAATCTCATGGTTGCCCCTTAACCTTGTTGCTGTTAACCACGAGCATCTCTTGGGCACTAAATTGGATGTGAAAACGGTTAACCCCGAGCAGTACTCAGGATAACCCGTTTTAGTAATATATCTGTAGTTAAACCCAAACACTAAGGGCAACATTCTTCTGCCATCTTATGTATAAAATAACATCATAATGCAAACACATTTTTCTAATGCGTTCTGCCACTTTACTGTAACTCATCCATATTTATAAGTTGAGCAGAACCTTCAACCAAAAACACAACTGCATATAAACAAAAAGCTGTAAAGCCAGTTTAGGAACAAACCTAAAATGAATCATAGGTTAAATCAACCAATAGTGAGGACAATGTGAATTTGTCATCAGATAGACACATATAGTGAAGCTAATGTATATGACATTGTACTCAGACTGAAGATGATTGGTAATGACCTTTTCAAATAACCCTTTCAAACAAGAAATAAGTAAACAATTGTAATCCATCCTTTATTTTACACATATGTAATCTTGTAATTAATTGTAATTGCTATTTGTTTTTATACTTTTGTCTTTGTCTTTGTATATGAAGGTGAGCAAGTAAAGTAAGAATTTAATTACATAGTTTTAACATGTGTTTTTACTGTGTATATAACAAACTTCTTGTATCTCTCAATGCATGAATCTAAACACAAATACATAGCATTCTGTGAAAACACACAATTTCCATTTTAAAATGGCATCACATTTCTTTGCATACATTTCATCCTTTTACTTGACAACTCGCATCATGTTTGCATGTTCTGAATTTGTTATTTTATAAGAAACAAGCCTTTTTTTTGATTTAGCAATAGTAATGAAGTCAGGCTCATAGGTGGTCAGCACAATTTGCAGGCTGTGGTTCAGGTCTTGACTAGGGATGGTTAAACGATTATCTTTATGGCATTCATATACAAAAAAGCAGACACACGTGTATATGTCGAGTCGATCGTTGCATCGATAAACAACGTGAGCCTCCTTGAATGAGGGAATGTCTCATCTTTTAATTTCATTTGTCCAGAATTTTTCAGGGCCAGGCAGCCACAATATTGTTGCAGGTTATCTAATAACTGAATCTCAATAACATCAAGTTGGAAAGTTGGTGTTCCAGTTGGCGTTGCCCCAATTGGAGTGGAGGACTAATTTTAAACAACACTCTCATCTGGGAAACTCTTGGCTTGACATTTGAACCATGATGGCAACTTCCGTTGAGACTGCCATCTGTAAAAAGTATGCACACTGTATATACTGAACCTAAATCACATAAGGAATTGTGAATGAGTTCTTTGCTTCTTAAGAACTTTCACACTCAAGCCTTTAAAAAATAAATGTATTGAGAAAAAAATCCTTTGCCTTCGTATGTATGTCTAAACTAGATGCCTATTTTTATTCAAAGAAGAATAAGTTTGCCAACTTCAATAAGCACAGAGTGTTAAAAAAAGAACACAAAAACAGAGCAATCTATTTCTTCACTTCTTTGCCAGTTTTCGGTTCCTCGTACATCTCAAGTGATTGCTGCCAGGTCTTGAATGCCACTTCTAGTGGTGTTACTGTCAAATACAAAAACTTTCAATGTATCAATCCAAACAAGATTTTTCTGGCTCAGTGTTCTCAAAGCTTCCAGATCTTTTTGTAGTACTGCTCTTGGAGGAGTGCTGTACTGAGTAAGAAGGGGCCGAAGCTTCTTTATGCACACAGTTTAATGATTTTAGCACAAAACTAAATGTGAAAACAGCGAAGGGGTCTCAATACTTTCTGAAGGTACTTAAACGGTGCCAATCCCAGGTCCAAGCGTGGTGTGCTGGCCTACTCACAATCCTATTAGAGACCAAGTGTCACTCGTGCTATGCCAATTTAGACATCCTCTCAAACTATGCTTATGTCTTTCAAATGTCAGATACAATGTTTCAACCTGTATGGACAAAGGGAGAACATGCAGCCCTCGGAAAGACAGTGACTGGGCCAAAATCTACACCGAAAATCATTAGAAATGAAAAAGACGAATTAAGCATTGCATCAGGGGGCAGCCTTCTGTTATACCTACAGTTCATAAATAGTCATAAAAAGGAAACTAGGAATTGACTTTGATCTTTTTTATCATGTTGTAATTAATTGTGTTTCATATCACTTGATTTCCTTAGTAATGTAAAATAGTTTAATGAAAGAAAGGTTAATCCGTGTCTTAAAGTCTGAGGTTTCATTATTGCTTGGTTGTCCTTATCCCCGTGTTATACTTCTTCAATCCGACAGCAAAAAACTTCAAAAACTATTATAATAATCGTTACTACAAATTTACTTTGAATTTTTTCTTCTTTCATTTAGAAATAATTGATTCTGATTTGTTTCAAACCTAGTTTTGTTATACTTGACTTGCACGTATGGAAGGTTATCAAATTTTAATATAATAAAATGTTAAAAATAAATAGATTCCTCCTGTTAGTGTCAGATCTTTGGGATGCATGTTTAGGATGATTTTTTAAGGTGTTTAGAAATGATTTATTCTATTTTAATGTTTCTTTTATAAAAGAATCATCACTTTTAATATAACTAATTTAACTAATGACAAAATATAAAATATATTTTTTCGTAATGACACACCATAAAATGTAAGTTAACTGAACCCAGGAAGTGACAGGAGTAAAATAAAAAAAAATTCTAATTGCGCCTTCACACCAGAGAGTTTCATGTGCATTTGAGAAAGCTCTGTGTGCTCACGAGAGTGTTTCCTGAGCACACAAGAAAGTGTAAAATGTTACACGCAAACGTATCTTGGGATCATCTGAAACTTGTGTGCATCAGCAAAACCTGGGAACAAAAGGAAAAAAGTCTAAAAATAATTAAAATCAAGCCTGGTGGTCAAAAGATGAAATTAAACAAAGATACAGTAACACAAAGGGAGCAGAAAAAACTCAATGCCTCTGTAAGACTATTTACAGGCAAAGGTGCTCATTAAAAGGTCAAATAAATGCACCCAGCATTGCCCTGCCATAGTTTCCTCTTGTTTGTTAGGCATTATTTCAAAGAAGCAAAAGAGAATCTCATTGTAATGCCTTTGGGTTCGGACTGCAGAAGGACACACTCCTCAGGTGGTGGAAGACTGTCCGAGTTGGGTAGGAATACCTGGAGAAGCTGGCCATAAAGTGACCACATGAATAACTGTTAAGGTAGGGGGAGCTGAAAGAACACACAGAGCACTTCAGACATGTCTTCTGGTTTTTAAAGCCCACTCAGCTAGTGAACAGTGCAGCAGGAGAGTTGTGTCTGACCCCGAGTGAGCAGAAAGAGGCAACAGCAGTGTGGTGTGCATGAAAGAACAAAGCTGGGACTGCAATGCGAACATTGAACACCAAGGAGGTGCCAGTGGACATGCTCTAAAGAAAACACAAAAGGTACTTGTCAGGGCCGCTCTCTAGTGATTGACGTAAAGAGGCCAATTCCATTCCTCTGTGAAGTACAATTCAAAGAAACGATTGATAGGATATTTTATTTGTTCCCAAGGGGAAATTAAAACTTTAAAAAAGCTCAAGAAAAACAAACAAACCACAAGAACCACCCCACCAAATCTGGCTTGAAAAATAAGGCAATGGTGCTGCTTTCTGATAATAGTCTAATAAGTGGGAGTAAGATGTGGTCAAATCTGCCCACTCGTACCACAGGTTTACACTTTAAAACACTGCCTTGTGAATAGAGCACGTCCAGCTTGTTGTGATCACAAATGGAACATGCTGGTAGACGTCTGCTCCTCACAAATGTCCCTAGTTGAAGTCACCAGCATTGTTAGGTCAACGTGATTCATCAATAGGGTGTGGGTTAACAGGAGGAGTCAATTTCTGTTGCTGAGCTAATAAGCATTAATCAGAATGATGTAACTTATAGTAGTATACTGTCAGGGTGCTTCTGTCAAAATTTAATTGAGTTTGATTGATGAGATTAAACCCCACCCCTTTTTAATTGATGACCGGAAGTCCCGCCCCCACCAACCACCTATTTTGTTGACCTTTGATGACCTTTCCGGAAGTCCCCTCGCCCAACCACCAGTTGTTTTGTTGACCTTTGATGACCTTTAGCCGGGCCCCTGTTGATT
>JANRMT010062820.1:12120172-12138290 GCA_026402145.1 Polypterus bichir lapradei
AAAAAAAAAAAAAAAAAAAAAAAAAAAAAAAAAAAAAAAAAAAACCAGAATTATACTTAACATTATGAATTTTTGTACATTTTGAACCCACAGAACCTCAATTCTCGCTTTTGTCTACAGGCTTAACCTTTATTCCCATTCCCTGAAATCAAAAATAAAAAAAATAAATAAATAAAAAGTTGATATACAAAATTATCACAGGAGGTTACAATTACTGGATTACTTTGAAGTGGGGGAAGGGGAAAGAAAGCCCTTTTGCCAAATATCAGAATGGGAACCAGAAGAAAAGGCTATTGATCCAAGAATGATGGGATTTAATAAAAAGAGATGGAGATATTGAATAAAATTCAATTAGGAAGAGGGGAAAGAAATTCTTTGAGAGAACTGATGAAAAGAAAATCAACAGATAGTGATCAAACTGGCAGACAAGGATCCAATGATAGTGATCCAAGACAGAGAACATCATTTGCATGAAGTATACAGTTAGACAATCCTGTGTACTATAATAAATTGGATGGTCCAATGTATTTGCAGACCCAAAAAATAAAATAATTCAGAAAATTAGAGATGAGGATGAAAAACAAAATCGGAAACACAGCAAACATTTAATAGGACTAGCCCAACCTAGACCAAGGTATTTCTACCGACTACCAAAAATCCACAGACCTAAGGAAGAATGGACAGGACCAGGGACCTCATGTATAAAACGGTGCATACGCACAGAAATATTGCGTAAGAACGTTTCCATGTTCAAATCGTGATGTATAAAACTTAAACTTGGCGCAAAGCCACGCACATTTCCACGGTACCTCATACCCTGTCGTACACAAGTTCTCCGCTCGGTTTTGCAGACTGGCGGCACCCAGCATCAAAGCAGTGCTACTGTTCCTGTGTGGTTATCCTTTCTTTTCCCCGACAGTTTTATAAATACACTGAAATTAACCGCATATTATTTATTAGTTTAATGCATCTGACTGTAATTAACCAGTAACAATATAATGGTCCACGGAATGGTCAAACTATTCTAAATACCATAGCTGCTTTAGCGTTGTTACTCTCACTGCACATTTCTTCTTTCAGCAGCTCCTATTAGGGGTTGCCACAGCAGATCATCTTTTTCCATATTACTGTCACTGCACCACTCGGAGAAGCTGATCGGAAAGAGAATTAATCGGTATACAGCATCAAGCATACGCTGCCTCCGCCATGCTTCCTATTTGAACTGCTCTCATATGACAAACCCTTCAAACCTTTCCTGTACAGATTTCGCGGTTCAGAAAGAGTTTCATCCCAAGAGCTCTAAACTCAATCAGTCCATCAACTACTCCTTGTAGAACTGTTTGTACTTTTAAGTACAATCACCTCACTGTAAACTTGCACTACAGTTATATTGCACAACCTGAGCCACTTTATAAAGTGCGTATTTACATATGATGACGATATTTTTAAGATCAAATGCACCAAAATATGTTTATCTATACTAATAAAAGGCAAAGCCCTCACTCACTCACTCACTCACTCACTCATCACTAATTCTCCAACTTCCCGTGTAGGTAGAAGGCTGAAATTTGGCAGGCTTATTCCTTACAGCTTCCTTACAAAAGTTGGGCAGGTTTCATTTCGAAATTCTACGCGTAATGGTCATAACTGGAAGATGATTTTCTCCATTTACTGTAATGGAGATGAGCTTGAAACCCGTGGGGGCGGAGTTTGACATCATCACGCCTCCCACGTAATCACGCAGTACGTAGAAAACCAGGAAGAGCCCCAAAAAGCGCTTAAGAAAACATGCATTATATAATTGAGAAGGCAGCGAAACAATAAGAAGCGAGCGAGTGATATATACAACCATATTCATGAGTTCTGCTACTTCGGAAACAAAGCACAGTGTAAACCTACACTTTAAATTAAGTTCATAGACAGGCTGCCGCTAGCGTTTGTAATTTAGTGCCTGCCCATATAAGGCCGTCCGTCAGCGGTAATCCAATAGAAACACTGCCACGAGTAAATTATTCACGGGTGAAGGACTGTGCTTATGCAGAGGAAGTTACATAGTCAGGGTGGTGTTTGGCACAAACTCAGCGAAACTGCGAGAGAAAGTTTTAAGTACCGGGACTTCGGTAGCATTAGATACAGCCATGGACATAGCACGACATGGCAACAGCACAGCTGGGAAAGTTCGATGCCTATACACCGAGCGGCTCACGTGAACTGACGCAGTGCACAGACAAAAAGCAACAGTTCCGAAGAGCGCTGAACAAAAACCGAATTACACAATTGAAAAGGCAGCAAAAAAATATGAAGCGTCTGATAAATACAAGATAAGTATGTAATAAGTACAGCTACTGCAGAAACAAAGCACACGGTGGAAAAAGTGAATGTCCCGCTAAAGGAAGACAGTGTTAAAAAAAAAAACCCCGTGCATGCAGTGTGTCAGGTCTCAGATAAAGAAGAAGACGAGCTGTTTATTGATGCAGTAAGAAACGAATCTTTTTCATAGCTTATTTAACACACTACGTCTCCGCTGCGATACGCGGGTATATATATATTTTTTTTTTTTTTTTTTTTTTTTTTTTTTTTTTTTTTTTTTTTTTTACACCCTGATCTACATACTCGAATAATGAATACTTTATTCGCAATCAATGATTGTTTTGGTAAAGCCATACTCAGTGTATTCATTAGATGAACGGTAAAAAACTAAGAGCGAGGGGAGGGTCACTTATTGAGACATACAGGCAAAACCACATTAGCACGCGGGCTCGATGTACGAAAAAATATATCTTTTCAAGTTCTATTTAGTCCATATGTGTCAAATTCAAGGGCCACGGGCCACATCCGGCCCGGCGTGTAATTATATCCGGCCCGCGAGATCATTTTATATACTGTATTATGGTTATTAATGGCCCGGGTATATGAAGCGCTGGTAACACAATAAACTACAGATCCCATAATGCAGCGCTTCACCTGCCTTGTCGAACACTTACCGCGTTAGTCAAGTCTAGCTTGCAAGTTATTGCGAAGCTATCCCACACGATGCTTAAGAGAAAAGTTGATTCTGAAAATAGAGCCTTTAAAAACCGATGGGAGGCTGAGTATATGTTTACTGACATTGCCGTTAAACCCGTGTGTCTCATTTGTGGAGCTAATGTGGCTGTAATTACAGAATTTAATCTAAGACGGCACTATGAGACAAAACATCACGGTAACCTGAAAGACCTGAATGCAATGCAGAAGAATTAAATAAGAATCTGACACTTCAGCGGACGTTTTTACCCGTGCACAATCACAAAGTGATTTCAAGTGAAGCTGCTTTTATGGGAGACACAAATGCACCAGTGCAACTTGCCCCACTTTCCCTGTTGCCAAATAATGTTGAACCAAGTCGTCACTACGGTGTTCCCAAATACGCACTTTGCTGATAAACTGAGCGCACGGCGCTTTAGTGACTTTGAAGAACAAAAAAAGTCCGTCTACATGCGGCTCGAACCTTGTGCATGTTCGGTAGCACATATCTGTGTGAGAAGCTCTTCTCAGTGATGAAGACTAACAAAACAGCACACAGGAGTCGCCTCACTCATGAGCACCTGCAGTCCATCCTGAGAATTTCCACAACACAGAACCTCACACCAAACATAAACGAACTTGTTGCCAAAAAAAGATACTAGGCGTCCAGCTCTAAAATGACATATGAGCAAAGACAACTGAATGATTTGATTTGTTATTGCTGAAAGGAACACATTTTATTTATATTTCCAGGTTTTGTTATGCAGCATGTTCATATTTGAATTTGTATAATTTTGACAGGATATATTTTTATGGAGAGCAAAATCTTTTGGGATATTTAAAATCTAAGTTTATTTTTTATATAAAATTACATAAGAGTAAAGAAATTTGAATGTTTGTTCTTTTAAAGTTTACTTTATTTCTAACTTGTATAATTTAGACAGGATATATTTTTATGGAGAGCAAAATATTATAAGTTGTTTAAGGTTTGAGTTGATTTATTCAGGAATAATATTCCTGTCTGTTTTTACCATTCCTACCAAAGATATTTCTGTCGACTAAATAAAAATTCCTTCTATTTAAAATTTAAATAGAACTTGAACAAATATGATAGTTCATAATATCCACGCAGACTTGCACGTAAGAGCGGGAGTTATCCGTTTTAACAAGCAGCGTCTTGCACTGATACGAAATAGCTGTGTGTGTATATATGTAGATATGTATGTATATGTATATATATGTTTATATATGTGTGTGTGTATGTATATATATATATGTATTTGTGTGTATATATATGTGTGTGTATATATGTATTTGTGTGTATATGTGTGTGTATGTATGTGTGTATGTATATGTATGTGTATATATGTAGATATATATATGTATGTATATATGTGTTTGTGTATATTTATGTGTATATGTATAGATATGTATATATATATGTTTATGTGTGTGTGTGTAAATATATATATATATATATATATATATATATATATATATATATATATATATATATGACAGCAACACTCATCACTCACAACAGTGACAAAACAATTACATTGACAATCATGTTACGTTATTTTCAAAATGTTTCCTTTTCTTTTTCATTGCTTCTTTAACACACTACTTCTCCGCTGCGAAGCGCGGGTATTTTGCTAGTTATACAGATAAAACTAACTTCATTTAAATAATCGATATTGTTAATAATTAAAGGACACTGTGTTGCTACGCTAACAAGGATCTGGCGCTCCGCTCACGATTGTTCCTGCATGTCTCGCACTATATGCTTCACTGGGACTGGCGTGAAGGATAAAATAATTAAACATGTACTATGAAGATATTTCAATGTTCCTTAAAAGTTCTGTTTAATCGGCGTTATAAGCTTACAGATGGCTTAACGTCCATTACAGAGCTGATTGTGTGGCGATCGGTTACTTGGAGAAATAAAAGTTAGGACAGGTATTGGAGGTTAGTACGTTTGAAAGAGACAGTACTGCAGGGGTGGCCTTAGGCATGTGCAAACTGTGCACCTGCACAGGGCCGCCAAGCCAATATATATTGAATATAAAACAGTAAGAGAAAACAACAACGCAGCTAAAAATGCAGCGGCAAATTTCGGCAAAAGTTAAACGCTTGTGTTATGAGCATGAGGCGGCTATACAGTGTCTGCAACGGACGTGGCCATCTGCCATGCATAAGATACCATATTGACATTGGAGGGCGAAGGGGCCACCGATTCTCTCTCTGCCCAGGGCCGCCATGAGCCTAGAGCTGCCCCAGAGTACTGCTGCAACAAATTTCATCGAAGGTCGCGCACAATCACCGCGCCACCGTGAAACCCATGTTTAATAACGTGCTTTAACTCCTGTCATGAAAATTATATAACGTATACATCTCAGTATTTTAGTTATTCAGAGAGCTGTAATATCACAAATGTAATGGATTCTGTGTCCTGTCGGAGGAAGAGAGCCGGTTTAAGAAGCACGTAGTGATTCATACACAGAGCACATAGAACACATACAAAGCATTTAACGTGCTACTTTACTTACAATGTGATTTGAGAAACTAGTTGAACGATTTTAAGATGAAGTTTATGATGTTCTACTTTAATGACAAAGTAAACTACGTGATTAAAGTGGAAATTGAGATTTGAAGTTGACATTTTCTGCTTTTTCCCCCACTGTGTGCCTTTTTTTTCTCTGTACCCCAATAAGCTTTCATATGACACTCAGATGGTGGGCTACAACTCACCTTTTCACAGCGACTTTGAGAACTTGAGCTTTCAAGTTTCTCCAACATGCTATGTCACTCGATCAGCTTCCTTTTGCCGATTATACCAAGGTTTAAAACAACAAATAGTATGTTTTTCCATTGCCTACACTTGGTATTCGCTGAAATTCTTATGTTTTTTCCCTGTGCTTTTCCCATTGTCTTTTCACAGAAGACTGAGCTTATGGGCTATTTATATTGATTTGCATATTCAAAAAGGCATAATTCTGGGAGGAATTGGGGCGGGACAGCAGGCGCGTGCACGCGAGTTTACTTTTCACGCTGACTGGGATTTATGTAGCGGAAGTTGGGAGTACGCACAGATTCCTGCATCTGGATTTTTCTGTGCGTAAGCAGATTTTGGCTTTTGTGTTTACATCATGTTATAGTGCGAATTCTATGCATGGAGTTATGCATGAGGCCCCTGGAGAGGTACCTGCGGGACATCCTATTGTTTGATTCTGGCAGTGAGTCCTACACTATTGCAGAATTTATTGATTACTGCATTAATCCTGAAGTTCTCAAAAACATATGATTTGTTGGGAAAAAAAAAACAAAAAAAATGGTTACCCTATAGGCAGAAGGATTCCTATTTAAATTGAAAGTTGAGAACCTTTATACAAATATAGACATACCTGTAGAATTGGGGTATACGGGCTATAAGAGTGCCTAAGGTGGGATCCGGACAAAAACCGAATGGATTGAGAATTAATAGAACTATTGGAACTGAGACAGAATGATTTTGTATTTAACAAAGAATGGTGTCTGCAAATAAAGGGCTCAGCTATTGTATTACAAATTTTTACATGGCCCTATGGGATGAGGAAGCATTGTTAATGCCTAGTAGTTATCTCCATTTTTTGGATGACATTTCAGGAATTAGGGAATATGGGGGAGGAAACGTTCCCTCAATATGTTGAGACACTTAATGAACATCTTGAAAACACAAAAAGTTAAATATAATACACAGAAAGATCAAATCCAGTTCCTAGATACAGAGGTGGGCCACAGGAAACGAAGATGATCAGTACCTTCATCAGGTACCTTTACAGGGTAGAAAATTGATTTAATGTCTTCCATTAATGCTACTGGCTGCTCTCTGAATCTTGTAAGAACTCCAATGAGTGTATTGGTTAGGCCAGGTCCTTTCAGTAATTGTTCATTCAGTGAAATCCCTTGGTAAGCAGCTGTACAATCAAAAACCACTGTTTCTCTTCAGATGATATACTCCATGACGAGGAATGTACCACACTGTCTTCTTTGAGTGACAACTGTGCTGTGGGTACCTTAATAGAAAATGTAAAAAGAACCTAACCTTCCATGAAGATTACAAAATATTTAAGACCGACATCTTGGATAAAGGATATGCTCTTAAAGCATGGATAAAGGCCAATAGCACGCTGTTCTGCAATACAAATGTTTGGCATTTCACGGGTCTCATCTTTCAAATTACATTATGCAATAGTGTCCATACACCATGCTGACTCAGACTATGTGCAAGAACTTAATGTCTTTCTGTGACTTTCCTCTTTATCCTCACAGCTGCCAAGTCCATAAAGTCTGTCGATAGTTGAGATGCTAACAGATTGGAAGTTTTCAAAGACATTGCTGTCTTCTATAACGGCACTATGAATCTGCCTTAATCTAACAGTATTATTTGCCATGACCGTGGTGCAAATGACCTCCTTCTATTGAGGTGTGAAAAGGGGACCTCTGCCACCCTTGTGAGGTAGTCTTGAAATCCTATGTGGGGAATAATACAGTAATATAAAATAGAAGATTGAGTGAGATTTAAAAAAAAAAACAAAAAAAAAAAGCACATCACTGTGCATATACACACACCCACAATGTATGCAGGTTAAATCTTATTATAGCGAATACCAAAGTAACAATTTTCAGAACAACAAATACTTTTTGTTGGCCCTCACAAATGTTCATAGAACATAATGTTAAACAAAACTCATTTTAATGAATTGTATATCTCGGTATAATGCACAATTTTTTGACCAAAAATGGCCACTAAATATAATACAATGCAAAAAAACAATGCCGTTCCTACACTTTCCGTGTCAAGACTTGGGAGCCCTGCAACAGGCTGTCTTAAAGAGAGAGAGAGACAGAGAGACACAGTCTGTTGTAAACTATAGGTGTGACATCATACACATAGGCAAATTTGGAGTCAGTGCTCAACTGATTGCGTGGATAGTTGTGTTGTGTGTGGATACCATACTGTTAGAGTTCTTCAAAGTTTTCTTTGAGATGAACAAAAAAAAAAAAGTGAGAAACGGCATCAGTTTACGCTGAAAGAAAAATTAGCAATCCTGGTAAAAGTTGATTCTAGAATGAAGAAAAATGACGTGGCGAAACCATTTTAGAATCATGCTCTCATCTTCATTTAATGTCTAATTTTCATTCTGTATTTTCATACCTGTATTTCTTTAAAAAAATAAATGCATTTAGTATCTTTATTTCATTCAGTGTTCATACCTTCATTTCAATAAAAATTACATCTAATTTTCATTTTGTATTCTTACCTGTATTTTTTTTAAATATATTATTTTAGCCCTGTCTTTAACTCTAATTCTGTTTATATGAAAAAAATTAGAGCGTAAACATGTATGCAATGGATTCATTTTCTTCTGCCTGCTTTTCAACTCTCATTTTCAAATAAATTTCAACTCTAATTTTCGAATAAAAAATTAAAGTAAAAAAAATTTCAGGCAATCCAAAAAACTAGAAGAAATGTCAATTAATTCACAAACAGTACACAATTGATGAAATATCAAAACATATATGAAATACAACTCATGGAATTAAACATAAGAACAAAGAAGTAAATGTATAGCGCAAATCAAAAAGGTACATTATGTACATTTCTACATTTAAAATTTTAAATATGTATAATTTAATTAAAAATTCTCTTTTACCAGAAATATAAAAATGATTTAATTGATTGTAATAAAATTTAAGTTCAAACAACCACCATTGTTACCAATAAAACAAAATTTCTTTAGTTGACAAAATAGTGTAACAATGAAAAACAAACTTGCCAACTGTTAGTATTCATATGTAGCCAATCATACATAAGTGTTAAAACACAAATACTGGCACAAAGTTGTGTAATTTCATCAATAAATTAATGACCTTTTGCAGAAATTCAGAACCAGCATAATGAAAATTTCACAAACATTATTAAATCACTAAAAGTGCTGTATTTTAAGCACAAAACCAAAAAAAAAAAAAACAAAAAAAGGAAAAAACTATCACAGCTCAAAACAATTGTTGAATACACTTTGCCTTCAGACGGTAACAAGTAATTAAATGTCAAAATATGACAATTTTTTTAACAGATAGACATTTGATGTCTATGAAAACGCCAATCCTATGAGAAACTATTGTGTCACAATAATCCATACCAAATGTTGGAAGTATACTTCTGTATGCTAACTATAGCTATTTTATTAAGGGTGTTTCCACTCAAGTTTCCTTATACTTCTTAAGGTGAAGTAGATACCACTTCCAGTTGTCCAATTATAATGAAACTTCATATCTGTGTGTTTCTTACTAAATTTCAATCACTTATCTTTATATTTAATGCAAGTTTATATGTCAAAGAACTACTTTCGGTAATCTGATCAAACTGGAAGTAGTATATTACTGACCACAAAAGACAGATTTGAAAATCAGTCACCTGATCAAGGTCAAATTTGATATCTAACGATAAGTAAAGATCATACAGAATTCAAAACTATTTATCTCTACTTATATAATGGTAGTAATGTATACACAATAATGCTAATACCCGTTACCATTTCTGGTTATGCAATTATGGTGAAATTCTGCATCTGTGTGTTTATCATGACTAACAGCAACATAAAATTTCAATTGTTTCTCTTCTTATAATGCAATTTCATATAAACTACTATACAAAATTTCAATTGTTTAAGCTATGTAGCAGTTTATTTGAAAAAATTTGAAATGTGTTCAGGTAAAATTTAGGGTGACCAGATGTTCCTCCAAAAGGAGGACATGTCCTTTTTTTTTTTAAAAAAAAAAAAAAAAAAAAAAAAACACAACATGGTTTCCTCCGTCCTCCAGGCATTCCAAAAATTTCTCCTTTCACAGAATCACGAACAGAGTTGACCATTTTTGACTAATTACATATGATATACCGAGAATGAGCAGCCTTCGGCCATTCTCCATTCTGTACATTCTTCCACACTGTAAAAAAAATCTGTAAATTTACATAGGAATTTAACAGCAAAATGCTGTTTTCATGAAATATCAGTAGGTTGCCGTTTTTTTACAGTGCATTGTGGGAAGACTTGTTCACTTCCGGTTAGTGGTCGAACAGTATCTCACTGTTATTTAATGGTATTATATCATATTTTTTGATTTGTGCGACGTGTATTATCACCACAAGGTAATTAGTTTGCATTTATCTATGTTTGTCATATCTAAAAATTACAGTGGAGTTTTTTATAATGTTTTAATCAGACAAAGCAATAATTAGTAAAAGTCATGCAAATTATTTCTAAAAATAATGTTATAAAAACGTGTATAACATGTGCTTTGTGCTAACGTGTGCTTTGCAAACGCTAGAGTCTGTTGAGAGTTGTTGGTTTGTTCTGTGGTGTGAGATTTAAATAAAAAAAAAATACATTTTGCTCTTAAAAACTTGGGTTTTGGTTGTGGCTAAGAAACAGTGTGGGAATTTGTAAAGCTTTTTTTCCCTTTAGAAGGTTTTTTTTTTGCTTTTTTCCACCCGCACAAGAGCAAAAGTAGCTGGGTGTTTGGAAGTGCGCTTGGAAAAGTTATTTGTACTTGTACCTGTTCTTGTTATCTATATTTGAATTAGCATCGAGGAGGCAGGGCAGAAAGTAGCAAAAACTGATATCGGCATTTGTAAATAAATAACTGCGTCGTCGTAACAGAGATTCCTTAGTTTAAAGGAAAAGAAAAAGGCCGCGGCCGACTTCAAAGCAGTAAAGGTGGAAGCTCAGCAGTGCGCAGGTATGCGGCCAGAGTTAAGATGCCGATCAGGCACAAGGAGCAGTAGGAGCAAATAAGGTAGTAAAGTTTTATTTATTTATTTTAGATTAAACAGTCCTTAGCGGTCCAGAGGTAGAACAGCTAACTGGGCGACAGCATATTGGTTCATTAATACGGGGGAATACAAACAGTGCTAGTGAAGAGCTTATACTGTAAGTAAGAGGAGCACAAAGTTAGGAGAAGAGGCAGAGAAAAGTAAAGTTAACCTCATAGAAAGGCAAATAGCAGGCAGCTGAGAGGGAGAACAGTACAGGCGCTTAAGGAGAAAAAGGTGTAAAATATCTGTAGCAGATCTTAGTGTTACCATTTAAGTTAAGGAGCAGCTGAAAGAAGAAATTTAATTTTAAGAAAAGAAAAAAAGTTATCCTCCTGAAGAAAAAGTTAAGGAAGCTTAGTAATCCCAAGTCAAATTTTAATGAGGCCAGTGCAATGCAAGTCCTGTTGAATGTTGGACTTTTTAGATGATGGTTTGGAAGAGCCTTTTGTCTATGAGGGCTACATCTGCAAGAGATGCCAGCTGATCCAGCACCTCGAGCTCAGGGTCGCTGAACTGGAGGAGGAGTTGGCTGACCTGTGTTGTAACAGAGAATTGGCGGATTTGGCCCAGGTGTCCTTTAGAGAGATAGTGAGCACACCTAAGGTGGCGCGGGAGGAGATTCCAGACCAGACAGGAATAGGTGGGTCATGGTCACAAGGCGTAAGGTAAAGGGTGCACACTGTCCGGGGGCATCAACCCCAGAATTAGAAGTGTCTAACCGTTATGTCCTTGCGGAGCTGGATGGTGACTCTGATAATTCTGAGGTGGTAGGCAGGGTTAAGGAGCCCCAACGGGCCACCTCAAAACCAGTTCCCAAAAAGAGAGAGGTAGTGATAGTTGGGGACTCAATCATTAGGGGGATTGAAGCGCAGATGTGCTCCAGAGAGAGAGTGAGTCTCGCACGGTGTGTTGCCTTCCGGGAGCACAGGTGGGAGACCTCCCTGGAAGGATGATAGGCTCTTGGCCAGAGCGGGGGAGGATCCAGTTGTCATTGTCCATGTTGGAACAAATGACATACATAAGGGTAGTCTGTCAGTTCTGTGATCCAAATTCAAAGAGTTAGGTACCAAGCTGAGGAGCAGAACTGACAAGGTAGTCTTCTCCGAAGTTCTGCCTGTGCCACCCGCCAGTACAGGTAAGATTGAGGAGATTAGAAGGCTTAACGCGTGGCTCAAATCTTGGTGCAGGGTAGAAGGGTATAGGATAATGGGGCATTGGGACTCCTTTTGGAACAGATGGGACCTGTTCCGGCGTGACGGGTTACATCTGAACTGGAGGGGCACCAATGTATTGGGGAGGCGTATGTGTAGGCTTGTCGAGGATTGTTTAAACTAGGGAATGGGGGGGCAGGGAGTTTAGGACAGGCCAGGTTTAGATCTATACATGGAACAAACAATGGTGTAGAAAAAAAATGCATAGTAATGTAAATTCTAAGCAAACACGTAAATGTAGAAGGATTAACACATTAAAAATAGCTTGTCTTAATGCTAGAAGTATCAAAAATAAGGTAAGTGAGTTGGAGTTGTATGTAGCAGAGCATAATTATGATATTATAGCAATAATGGAAACCTGGCTAAATAAAGATGGAGATGAGTGTAACATAGAGGGATACACATTTTTTAGGAAGGATAGACAGAACAGAAAAGGAGGTGGGGTTGCTGTTTATGCCAAACAGGGTTTAAATGTAAGTCATCTTCAGTTGGATGATGAGCTCCATCTTAGTGAGGACATGTGGCTTCGCCTGGAAAATATTTGGGAAAGAGGTCTTATTTTAGGAGTGTGTTAGACCACCCAATTCAGACAGTAATTTCAACACCTTTTTAGTAATATCAAAAAGGCAAGTTTACAGGGGGATATAGTCATGGGGGACTTTAATTATCCAAATATTAACTGGGATAACCTTACAGATGGAGGAGCACAAGAGCAGGAGTTTTTAGAAGTAATCAGCGACTTTTTTTAACACAGCATGTTAAAGCACCAACACGGGGTGAAGCCTGTCTGGATTTAGTATTTTGTAATAATCAGGATAGAATTGAGGGTGTAGAGGTGATTGAACCACTAGAGTCACGTGACCATAATGTAATACAATTCTCAGTATTTTGTAAGAGTACAGATGCAAAGACTAAAATTGTTAAGTTGAACTTTGGTAGGGCTAATTTTGAGCAAATGTGACAAAGTCTAAGTAGGATAGACTGGGATATACTTTTAAATGTGGAGACAGTTGAGGAGCAGTGGAACAGGTTTAAGAATGTTTTACATGTAATGCAGGAGAGATACATACCTAAATTTGGAATTAATAGGAAACTAAAAAAAACTCCACGGTGGATTAATAAAGATTTAAAAAAGAAGTTGCAAAGGAAAAAACTGCTGTATAAGGCATGTCAGACTAATGACTGCAAAGTGAATCGTAGAGTGTATGAGAACATAAAGGCAATCATTAAGAAGGATATCAGGGAGGCTAAAAGACAGTTGGAGAGGAATATAGCAGATAAGGCGAAAGACGACCCCAAGAGATTCTTTTAGTATTTTAGTAGTAAAAGAACAGTTAAGGAGGAGGTCAAGTTCATCAGGAATAGTAAAGAGGAATTAAAAGATACAGACAATGAAATAGCAGATGCCCTAAACTTACATTTTTCGGAGGTGTTTACAAGTGAGCAAGTGGATAACCTCCCAGAGGTAAACGCAACTAAGGAAGTACTGAGGGATTTGGAAATTGTAGAGTAAGAAGTGCTGCTCAGATTAAATAAGATGAAATCAAACAAATCACCAGGACCAGATATTTATCCTCGTGTTCTTAAGGAGGCTAGTGAGTACATATATAAACCCTTGACACATATTTTTAGGAAGTCACTGAGCACTGGAGAGATTCCGAAAGACTGGAAAATGGCAAATATCATCCCATTATATTAAAAGGGTGACAGGGCAGATCCAAGCGACTATAGGCCAGTAAGCTTAACATGCATCAAAGGAAAATTAATGGAAGGAATTATTAAGGATAAGATTGAGCAACACATGGCAAGGACAGGAGTTATTCTGAACAGTCAGTATGGGTTCAGAAGAGGGAGGTTGTGTTTTACTAACATGTTGGAATTCTATGAGGTTGCAACACAAGCATACGATCAAAGTGGAGCTTATGATATTATTTATCTGGACTTTCAGAAAGCATTTGATAAGGTGCCAAATGAGAGGTGGGGCATCAAGCTAAAAGAAGTGGGAGTTCAGGGTGATGTTTTTAGATGGGTGCAGAATTGGCTCAGACACAGGAAGCAGAGGGTGATGGTGCGAGGAACCTCATCAGAACTGGCCGATGTTAAAAGTGCTGTTCCACAGGGGTCAGTGCTAGGACCGCTGCTATTTTTTATATATATATATATATATATATATATATATATATATATATATATATATATATATATATATATATATGATTTAGATAGGAATATAAGTAACAAGCTGGTTAAGTTTGTAGATGATAGATACCAAGATAGGTGGATTAGCAGATAATTTGGAATCCGTTATATCATTACAGAAGGACTTGGATAGCATACAGGTTCGGGCAGATTTGTGGCAGATGAAATTTAATGTCAGTAAATGTAAAGTATTACACATAGGAAGTAAAAATATTAGGTTTGAATACACAATGGGAGGTCGGAAAAATCGAGAGTACACCTTATGAGAAGGATTTAGGAGTCATAGTGGACTCTAAGCTATCGACTTCCCGACAGTGTTCAGAAGCCATTAAGAAGGCTAACAGAATGTTAGGTTATATAGCACGATGTGTGGAGTACAAGTCCAAGGAGGTTATGCTCAACCTTTATAATGCACTGGTGAGGCCTCATCTCGAGTACTGTGTGCAGTTTTGGTCTCCAGGCTACAAAAAGGACATAGCAGTGCTAGAAAAGGTCCAGAGAAGAGCAACTAGGCTGATTCCAGGGCTACAGGGGTTGAATTATGAAGAAATATTAAAAGAGCTGATCTTTTACAGTTTAAGAGGGGACATGACTGAAGTGTTTAAAATTATGAAGGGAATTAGTACAGTGGATCGATACTTGTATTTTAAAATGAGTTCATCAAGAACACGGGGACACAGTTGGAAACTTGTTAAGGGTATATTTCGCACAAACATTAGGAAGTTTTTCTTTACACAAAGAACGATAGACACTTGGAATAAGGTACCAAGTAGTGTGGTAGACAGTAAGACGTTAGGGACTTTCAAAACTCGACTTGATGTTTTCTAAGAGGAAACAAGTGAATAGGACTGGCGAGCTTTGTTGGGCTGAATGGCCTGTTCTCATCTAGAGTGTTCTAATGTGGGTAATGGATCAATTAAAACAGAGACCGTCGTCGTAGCCGGGTGGCTACGCAGAGAAAACATGTTTGAAATTCAAAAATCTGGCGCGACACGGAGCTGCGCAACTTCCGTACTACATTAAAACTGCCATCGTGTTGCTAACAAGTAAGAGCTCGCTTTTATTCAAACTGTTCATTTGACTAAAAATCTGCAAATTCAACTCTCAAATTTGATTTTCGTATTATTTTTAAATTGATTGGATCAATACACCATATGTTACTCACTGTTTTATTGGTGTTACAAATGATTTCTAAAAATCATGCGGTAAAGATTCGGTGAAGTCGTCGTAATTAACGTAATTACATGCCGTTAGCAGCTTGAAACTTTCCAAAACTGACCGGGTAACGTTAATGTTCAAATACAAGAGAAATCATAAGCTTGTGACATTTTACCTCAGTTTAACTTTACATTGGCAAGCTCGGTACAGTACCCATAGTTGGAAAGACAGGTTTAGTTTATGCTAGTTGATAGTAAATGGGTATAAGGAAATTATCAGCTGAATGTGAATGTGCTCATTTAAAAAATTCTAACGTCAAATACTCTTGCACTTTCGTCAGGCATTTTATCTTTTGAGCGTGACTCGAATGCATCAGTAATTTGTTAGATATTGTTCCGGCTGTCCTTTGCATTATGTTTCCCTGTCATTTCTGCAAGGAAACATGTGCTACCCCTGCGATTTATGTGAAACACATGAGAATACACAGTCATGTCTCAAATAGTGTATTCCATTGCTGCATACGTAACTTAATTGAAAGTTTCAAAAACATGCAGGCTTGAAATCTCACGTGTACGGACACCATAAAAGATAAGTCAGAAACCACAATGTGCACTACACATTCATTGGAATGTCATGTTGATTTGTGTGGTGCCAAAATTTCTAGTTTACCTGACTTTCTCATATCAAAATGCACATTAAAGAGGGTCGAAGAGTCACATGCCCTTTTATGCAGTGTGGTAAAACGTTTGCTGTTATATTAATATTTACCTCTCATTTATCTAGAAAACAAAACGACACAAGACAATCACTCACGACACCTGAAGCCAGCTGCTCCCAGATTCAGGAGGATAATTTTCAGTCTGATACACAGACTGATGAAGGTGAGAACTGTGAGGAACCAGATGTAAGTCCTGAAAATGTTGATGAGACATTGTTTTTAAGGAATCTTGCTCTGTTCTATTTGAAACTGCAAGCAAAATTATTGCTTCCAGCCTCAGTAATTCAGACAGTCATTGAAGATATTCAGTCAATCCATGAAATCCACCTGTCTCATATGCTTTTCAAACTTCAGGAAAAGTTAGTTTCACTTGATGTTCCAGAGGCAATGATAAAAATGGTTCTTGATGATCTTAAAGCTGAAGATCTTTTTATGTCGTGTAACAGTCATACCTTAAGATCAGATCAGCGAAGAAAATCATTTTTCAAGAACAGTTTCCATTATGTTGAGCCAGTGCCCATTTGTCTAGGACAGAATGAAGCAGGAAAAGAGTGTCTTGCACAGTACATACCGGTTAAACAAACAATTGAATCTCTTCTTAACTGCAAGTCTGTAAGGGAACAGTACAGAGATGTGCACAGTCATGTCCCATTGAAGGACATTTTAAAAGATGTTTGGGATGGTGAAAATGTAACTGCAATCATGCATAAAATAGATAAATCTGCCTTAGGCTTGATCTTATATCAAGACTCTTTTGAAGTTGTGAACCCTTTAGGGTCTGGCAAGAAAAAACATACTTGCTATGTTAGCATCTGTGTCCTTATAACAGATCAAGCACTGATCAAATGCAATTGGTGTTTCTCTATAGGGAACAAGACTTCAAATACTTTGGTGAAAAATTGGTCATGAGGTGCTGAGTCGACAACCTAAAAGACCTTGAGACAACAGGTGTAGGTTTTCCTGATGGACTGAACATTAAAGCAATTTTGTGGGCGATAGCATAGGTGGGTTTGTGGAGAATTTCAGTGAAAGCACATACTTCTGCCGATACTGTGAAATAGATTAAAAAAAAACATTTCAGCAAGATCCACTTTCCAGGGCCACATTTCGTACAGTGCAGTCATACAAAGATCATGTTCAAAACCGTGCTGAGGGTTTGCCTCATAATGGAGGCATCAAGTTTGACTCATCATTCAATGTGCTCTTTTTCTATCATGTTTGTCAGCCAGGGTTGCCCCCATGCCTTGGACATGATTTGTTTGAAGGTGTTGTGTCGTATGACATTCCTTTATGTATACAACATCTTGTAAAAATTGACAGACAGTTTACTTACCTGGAATTAAATCACAGGATCGGTCAGTTTAAGTTTCTGGGTAACGAAAACAGGGACAGACCTTGTGAAATTAACCCGGGAAGTGAGAAGCTTGGTGGCCATGCTGTACAAAATTGGTGTTTGAGGATGCTGCCATTGTTGATTGGTGACAAAATTGAATCCCCTGGTACTAAAGAAGTTTGGCAACTAATTTTACTGTTAAGGGAAATCGTTGCACTTGTTTGTTCACCAGCCATTTCCAACGGTCAGGTGGGGGTATTTGAGAGTTTTGATTGATGAGTACCTACATTTTAGGAAACACATTTTTCCTGCCCACTGTCTCAGACCTAATCATTACTATCCTAGCCACTACCCTGACCTCATTATTCATTTCGGTCCACTCATTCGCTTGTGGACATTAAGGTTTGAGAGCAAGCATGTTTATTTCAAACAGTGTGAGTAGTACTATGTCAGGGTGCTTCTGTCAAAATTAAATTGAGTTTGATTGATGAGATTAAACCCTGCCCCTTTTTAATTGATGACCGGAAGTCGCACCCCCAACCACCACCTGTTTTGTTGACCTTTGATGACCTTTCCGGAAGTCCCCTCCCCCAACCACCTGTTTTGTTGACCTTTGATGACCTTTAGCCGGGCCCCTG
>JANRMT010062820.1:12158290-12338531 GCA_026402145.1 Polypterus bichir lapradei
CAGGGGCCCGGCTAAAGGTCATCAAAGGTCAACAAAACAGGTGGTTGTTGGGGGCGGGACTTCCAGTCATCAATTAAGGGGCGGGGTTTAATCTCATCAATCAAACTCAATTAAATTTTTTTTTTTTTGATTTTTATTTTTTATTAATTTTATTACAATCCATACAAAGCAATCAAGTTTTTACAAAGAGAAAAAATTAAGAACAGATCGATCCCCACCCCTGAGAGAGAGAGCAAGCCAAACGGCGTTAAATTCAAATTTAGGCTTGTAAACATACCTAAATTAATAAATTCTGTGCCTTAACTTATTTTAAAATATTACTGATTAGATCCTGCCATGTTTTGAAAAAAGTCTGTACGGATCCTCTGAGTATTTGATTTTTCCAACTTCAAATAATATAACACATCGGTTTCCCACTGACTTAAAAGAGGAGAGTTTGGGTTTTTCCAGTTTATGAGAATAAGTCTACGTGCCAAAAGTGTAGTGAATGCAATCACAATTTGTTTGTCTTTCTCCGCTTTAAACCCATCTGGAAGAACACCAAACACAGCTGTTAATGGGTTTGGAGGGATTGTGAGTCCAAGGCTAATTAAAAATGTTTGTCCAGAATAATGTTAATTTGGTGCAGGACCAGAACATGTGACCTAGTGAGGCTGGGACTTGGTTGCAACGTTCGCAGGTTGGATCATGCCCTGGGAACATTTTGGAAAGTTTGTCGAGACAGATGTGCTCGATATATAATTTTGAGTTGTATGATTGTATGCTTTGCGCATATGGAGCTCGAGTGAATTCTCTGCATTGCTGCTTTCCACTCCTTTTCTGATATATTAATTGAAAGATCTTTTTCCCAGTGTCTTCTCGGATCTTTAAAAGGGAGGGATTGTAAAATGATTTTATATATTGTAGAGATGGAGTCTAAGCCCTTGAGATTGAGCAATATTTTTTCCAGCATGGTTGAGGGTGCAAGATGAGGAAAATCTGTAAGGTTTTGTTTAACAAAGTTTCTGACTTGAAGATAGTGAAAGAAATGTGTAGCTGGAATGTTAAATTTGGAATGCAATTGTTCATAGGATGCAAAGACGTTGTCTATATAAAGATCTCTAAGCGAGTTAATTCCAAATTTTTTCCAAATATTAAAAACTGCATATGTTTGTGAAGGTTGAAAGAGGTGGTTCTCTTGCAGGGGTGCAACAGATAGAAGCTTCTCTGTCTTAAAATGCTTTCTACATTGGTTCCAGATTCTAAGTGAGTGGAGCACAATTGGGTTGTTAGTGTATTGCCGATAACGTGTGTTTATTGGAGCACAGAGCAAGGAATACAAAGAAGTTCTGCAGGATTTTACTTCTATTGCGGACCAAGCCTGTGTATGTCCTTCTATTTGTGTCCAGGTTCTTATTGCCTGTATATTTGCTGCCCAGTAATAAAACTGGAAGTTAGGAAGAGCCATGCCGCCTTCTGCCTTTTGTCTTTGTAAGGTCGCTCTTTTGATGCGTGGATGTTTTGAATTCCAAATAAATGAGGTTATTGTCGAATCTAATTGCCTAAAAAATGATTTATTAATGTATATTGGGATGTTTTGAAATAAAAAAAAAGGAGTTTAGGAAGAATATTCATCTTAACAGTGTTAATTCTTCCAGCTAGTGTGAGATGAAGGGTTGACCATCTATGCAAGTCTTGTTTAATTTTTTCCATGCAAACGGCGAAATTTTGTTGATATAGAGCTTTATATTTACTTGTGATGTTTACCCCTAGGTATTTAAACTGTTCTGCAATGATAAAAGGTAGGGTATCTAATCTAATATTATATGCTTGAGAGTTCACTGGAAAGAGTACACTTTTATTCAGATTAATTCTGAGACCAGAGATCTTTTGAAATTCTGTGAGTGCTGCTAAGACTGCAGGCACGGAATTTTCTGGGTCTGATATATACAGTACCATGTCATCTGCATATAATGAAATTTTCTGTTCCAGTCCTTCTCTGCAAATCCCCTTTATCTGATCAGTATTTCGACAATGTATTGCTAGTGGTTCAATGGCAATCGCAAACAGCAGTGGTGACAAGGGGCATCCTTGTCTAGTGCCACGTTCTAGTTTAAAGTAGTCTGAGCAAATGTTGTTGATGCAAACTGAAGCTTCTGGGTTAGTATACAGTAATTTAATCCATGCACAGATGTTTGGGCCAAACCCAAACTTCTCCAATATAGTAAAAAGGTATTTCCATTCAATCATGTCGAATGCTTTTTCTGCATCCAGTGATAATAATATTTCTGGGGTGTTTGATTTAGTTGGTGAGTATATTACATTAAACAGGCGTCGAAGATTGGAAGATAAGTGCCGGCCCCTAATATATCCAGTTTGGTCTTGTGATATTACCGAGGGGAGCACTTTCTCCATCCTTCTGGCTAAGATTTTAGAGAGTATTTTAACGTCGTTATTCAGAAGTGAAATTGGTCTGTATGATGCACATTGTAATAAGTCCTTATTTTGTTTTGGAAAGACAGTGATTAGTGCTTGGCGAAAGGTTTGTGGAAGAGATTGGTTCTCTCTGGCTTCTGTAAATATTGCTAATAAGAGGGGAGCTAGCCGAGCGGAGAATTTCTTGTAAAATTCTGCAGGGTAACCATCAGGGCCTGCTGCTTTCCCACCTTGGAGAGATTTTATAGCATCTAGTAATTCTGATAACGTCAGAGGTTTATCAAGTTCCTCCGCACTAAAAGCGTCTATTTGTGGTATCTGTAATTTATCTAGAAATGTATTAGATTGTGTATTGTCTTCTTTAAACTCAGTAGCATATAGGGATTTATAGTAGTCTCTGAAAGTATGCATTATATTTTTGTGTTCGACGATTTTCTCTCCGTTCGTGCTAGTAATTACCGAGATTGCGTTGCGCACTTCTTGCTTGTGAATTTGTTGAGCTAAAAGCTTATTAGCTTTCTCCCCATGTTCATAGTAATGATGTCTGGATTTGTAAATTAGTTGTTCAGTTTCTTTAGTTGTCAAGAGGTTTAATTCCAAATGTAGAGCCTGCCTCCTCCTATGTAGAGTCTCGCTTGGTAGTCTGGCGTGTTCTTCATCTATTTTAGTAATTTCGCTTTTTATCTCTGCTAGTTTCTTGGCTTCGGATTTATTTCTGTGGGAAAGATATGAGATAATCTGACCTCTTACGAAGGCCTTAAGAGTTTCCCAGAGTATTCCTGCAGAGATCTCGGGGGATGTATTTGTCTCTAGAAAGAATTTGATTTGTTTGGATATAAATTCCGTACAATTCTCGTCAGCTAATAGAAGCGGGTTGAGGCGCCATCTGCGGGGTGAGTGCATGGGGCTTAGTAATTTTAGCTCCAAGATCATAGGTGCATGGTCAGAAATAACAATAGCATCGTATTCGCAAGATTTAATCAACGGCAAAAAGTTAGTCTATAAAGAAGTAATCAATCCTTGAGTAACAATGATGCACTGGTGAGTAGAAAGAATATGTTCTTGAATTTGGGTTTAAAAACCTCCAGGGGTCTGATAAATTGTGATCACTTATAAACTTTGTAATTATCTTTGCGGTGTTAGATGCCGTTCCCCCTGTGGAGGAAGTCCTATCTAAAAGTGGATTTAGAACACAATTGAAGTCCCCAGCCATTATAACTTTATGAGTGTTCAGATTGGGAATGGATGCAAATAAATTTTGTATAAATTCCTTATCATCAACATTAGGTGCATAAACATTTATCAAAATCATTTTTCAGTTAGATAAGTCTCCCATGACCATTACATATCTCCCTTCAGGATCCAATACTACATCTGATGCTACAAATGGTACTGTTCTATGTATGAGAATTCCCACCCCTCTAGTTTTCTTTGTAAAACTAGAATGGAACATTTGGCCAGTCCAGTCTTTTTGCAGCCGAAACTGATCCTTGCTTATTAAGTGAGTTTCCTGTAAAAATACTATTTTAGCATTTAGACCTGTTAGGTGAGAGAGTACTTTCTCTTTAATTCGTGATTCAGGCCTTTAACATTCCAGCTTATGAAATTAACTGTCCCGTCATGGAGACACTGATTCTGAGTTTTTGATGTCATTTTATAGTCTTAACTGGAAGTGAGACAGCTTTGGCCTTAATTTCCTATTTCCCCTAGAGTTGTTGCCATGCAGCTTATTATTACGTTGGTAGTTATAATTAAGATTCATAGGATAGATTAGGTATAGATCAAGCCTGCTCTCTTTCTCTCCCCCCCTTAACCCCCCACCCTCCCTTTTTGCCTCCCCAAGTGAGGCTAAAACCCACTTCACACAGTCCTAGTCCTCTGACATACCCAGAGACAGAGCACGTCCAAAGCAAAACAAGCCCCAATGCAGCGGTGCTTTAGAGTTAAAAGATAGAGATATCTGTTACCAATATAGTCTTTAAAAAAAAAAAAAAAAAAAGAATTTTGCAACTCAATTAAATTTTGACAGAAGCACCCTGACATAGTACTACTAGTGTGTAAGAAAATTACATAACTTTAAAAATCTTTGCTTTACTCTTGCAGAAACACATCAGCTTCTCCAGGCATTTCTTCATGCTGGCGAGTTTTTCCCTCCTACTATTGTATCACTGTCAATAAAATCCGATTCGGAAAAATCAGAGTCCGACTCCGTGATAATGCGCAAAACATTGTCTGCCGAGTGTTTTCTTTTCTGCACTCGCTTCGCTCCCTCGTCACATGTGGATGCCATCTTGCCATTGTTTACATTTCGCAACTCACGCACACGCAAGGATTAGTTGCCGAGTCAACGAGTCTAGCATTCCTCCAAGCACAGAGGGAATGCCTGTGACGTGACAGTGAGATTTGTCGCCATTAACAGCTGATTATCGCCCTCAACCCCTCCTGTCGACAAAAGTCGACATCCGCCCTAAAAGAGTTCATTTACAGCAATGTCTTGCCTGGTGGGAGAATCGAGGGCGATCACCCTTCGGGCTTTGCCGACAAATATTGAGACCACCACAGGGCTTTTGATTGAGAGACTTTTGGAGTCGGGAGTGGAATCCAAAGATGATCTCCAATTTATTCAAGAACATGACCTCAGTAGCATTCTACCAGATATAAAAGTCAGAAAACTTCTCAGAGCTTTCAAAATGGGCAATTACATTTTCATATCTCATTTACATTCGTTCTCAGAAGCAAAAGTAGACATTTTTATTCAATAACTAGTTAGCCAGAAATTTAAATTACATAATTCACATACTCATGTCACTGTAGGTAAATACAATCGGTAATATATCTTGGTTCCTTTGTAATGGCATTTAATGGGGTTCAAGTTAAAGCTTCAAGTGCATCCAGTCATAATAGAAGTAATCCATATGACTAATAAATTTCTTCCAAAGTTAAATGATGCATTTGTGAGCAAACCTAATATTGTGAGCTAATTTAGAGATAATGTTGCATAGAAATCTATACATACAGAAGCAGACATGCAAGAAAGTAAGTTTGGGAATGGCGACATGTCAGTATTTATGAATATAATTTGTTCGAGTGTGTTGTGACATTCCACATGCCACCATTTTAAACCTACTATGCAGGAGTTTATTTTTTTATATATATTTATATGCAACATGGCATTCACTGAATGAGCTATTCTCCTTTATTAACCAAAGTCATGTGGATTACTTTTATGATTGATGGATGGATGCATTTTGTGGAGCATCAAAACCTTGGACACCATTGAATGACTTTATAAATCTAGAATGAGCCAGGCTATTTAATATAACAAATATATAACACTATTGTTTTGATCTGAAGAAAGCCATTCCTATACACTAAAGATGACGTGTGTTAGTAAATTATGGGCTAATTTTAATTTCATGGTGAACTTTCTTTAATATTAGAAAGTGTGAATAGACAATTTTAGACATGACATTTTATAAAGTGCGCCGAAGTGCATGTTACAGTAAGAGTTAAAATTTTAATGGGGTTTTAATTTCCTGTTCAACAATTTGCTTGTTCACTACAGTAGTAAAGTAAACAATGTAAATAGTTCTAAATGATGCCTACATTTGTAAAAACAAAAAACTGACCATTTAAACTATGTGATGATGTATTTATTTTATTATGTTTAATTGAAGTTGTGTCTATACAGATCAAGTGGGGTGAATTTGAACTGCCTGTTCAATATTTTGGTGGTTTATAGAGAGGGGAACGGTCACTTTGGATCTCACCATCATGGAGAACACTCCTTCCTTGTCAGCTGGTGAGCTCCTCACCATTGCCATGCTCTTCTAGTTTGTCTGTCTCTACTGATGGAGAATCCAGCAGTCTTGAATGCAGTAGGCCATCTACATCCTATATTAGGAAATCATGGCCAGACACCTTCAAAGTACCATGGCGGCTCATGCCTGCAGAAATTCAGTCTGCTATTTCCTCTGCAAAAAGGCCTTCACCAGCAGCAAGACAAATGGTTAGGGTGCTTGCAGATGAAATGAAAAAAACTGAGACAACCCCAACACGTGCACAGTGTCTTACCATTTGTAAAACAATGGTCAATCAATATCCCCAGAGCTTTGCAGACCAGCTTCATGGACGAATTATAGGGTAAGGATACAGCTCACTTTTGTCCCAGGTCAAGACAAGAATTGAGAACCTCAGTTGGACCACCAGCTTCCGACAGCACCGGTCATCAGTCCGTGGTGTTAAAAAGAGGACCAACAGACACATATGGTTGTGTACGGTTTTAGCCTGATCTTCCTTTAGAGGAAACTGATGACTCAGTTGAGAATAAACGGCAAACGCTGGTGGATATCTACTCTCGTGAAGGAACAAAGGGTGGTGAGAAAGCTGAAGTAATACAATTGATGGAGACAACTTTCTGCCTGCAACGAAGTCAAATAAATAGCATTCCAGCACCTTCTGTTGCAGAGGTAATGAAAAAGTGGCCATACCAGAAAGGCCTATTTACACATTTTGAGCTTCTGACTGAGATCAATGTCCTACATGTATTTGAACTTTGTCGAAGAGTGTGGGAGGAACATTGTAGAGTTTTTTTTAAAACCAGGCCAACTAACTCAGAAGTTAAGGCAGTTCTTTCCAAGGAGGAAGCCATTGATTCAGCCCATCTCATTGTTCAGCTCCTAATGGCTCACTTTGCAGAGAATCAAGATGGGCTTATTCTTCAAGAAAATGTTTCTTTATATACATTATGTTCTTACCATACATTATTAGTTCTTACTATGAACAAATGTGTAGGAATGGTTCAATCAAATATGTTTTGTCATACTTATAGGACTCGTTTGACTACAAATTAGGATATTTGAATAAAGAAATTGTCTGTTTGTCTACACAGTGCAAGAACATGGTTACCTTGAAACTATAAAAGGCACCATTAAGTTACAGTTTTTCTCGATTGGTTTGGCTCATTTCTTGAAACCGAGATGACATTCTCAAAATAACATGGACAGATCTCCAAACCACCTTGCAAATGTTCACAACAGAATGGCATTTCTCATTGATTTCATCAAATTGCAAATGCCTTAGTACATGTCTCAAGTGTCTCAGTGCATCTTTGCAAATGGTTAAGTACAAGTAGCCTGCAGTTAGCACAATAAGCCCACATTTAGCACATTTTCCAAATAAATAGATCTTGCTGATCTAAACTGATTAGTTGATTCTCAGTCTAATGGTTGTTCTCTCCAAAACATGTCAGCATGATTTCATCGTGTAAGTCATCATATGCACAATAGTCTGTTCAATTGTCAAAATTAGTCAAGAACATAATACCATGAACACCATATATGAATTTCTTGGAACATTTGATAAATTCATGACAGTAATTGACAATCAGGTGAAATTAGAACTTGACCAACGAAGGAGGAGTTTCCCACATCTCAGATGACCAACCAAACAGTTTGTTTAGTTACCTGACAGGTGCTGTCTATTGTTGTGAATGCTGCCAAACGTGTATATATAGAGCTTGGCTAGGGCCAGTACCATTTGAACATGGAGGTACCTCACCAAGTAAATCAAGAAGGGCAACCTCCTGCTCGAGGAAGAAGAAGAGGAGGAGGAGGAGGAGGAGGAGGAGGAGGAGGAGGAGGAGGAGGAGGAAGAGGAAGAAGAAGAGGCGGAGGAGGAGGAGTGAGGATGCGTGGTGGTGGAATAGGGGGAAGAGGCCGAGGAGCACGAAGACACCATGCTGTCCCGGATGAGATTCGGGCCACAATTGTAGACCATGTGGTTAACCATCGCCTGACAATGGCAGAGGCTGGGCGCCGAGTGCAGCCTAATGTGCCTCGCTCTACTGTCTCCTCCATCATCCAAACCTTTCACAGGGAAAACAGGTATGTACTCAGTCAATGATGGAGTCATTACAGTATACAGTACTGTGCATACTGTAAAGCAAGACATGTATAAACTCTTCATTCCGTGTGTGTGTGTGTAGGCCTACAGTACTGTAATATATTACCTCAATGTGATGTTGCAATATGATGTTACAGTACAGTAACTCATTCTGTAACAAATACGGCATACATTACGAATTGTCATACAGTGTTGTCCTTTGACTTCTACGTCTAGGATTGGACGACAACCTCACATGGGTGGCAGAAGAAAACTTCTCAATGAACAACAAGAACAAGAGATCTGTAACATGGTGATTGCAAATAATGCTCTCACTTTGAGACAGATCCGTGATGCAATCCTTCAAGACAATGCCATATTCCAAAATGTCAACTCTATCAGCATCTCCACAATAGACCGGGTATTGAAGAAGCATCAGATGACCATGAAGCAGATTTACAGGGTACCATTTGAGAGGAATTCTGACAGAGTGAAAGAGCTGCGGTACCAGTATGTGCATGTAAGTCAGTTATTGGTTGTCTATTATAGTAACATTACAGTAAGCAGTGGTTCCCAATTTGTTTGGTTTTCAGTATCCTCTTTACCTTTAGAATCCAGCTTTATCTGACTACAGCATTTTGCCTAAAAACTGCAACAGTGTTTCTCCCTCTGTGTCAAATACTCCCTGCAGTGCCTCTGCATAGGCCTGTACCCCAGGTTTGGAACCACTGGAGTAGTGGCCAGTAGCAGGCTATATTGAACTTGTGGAGGAGAACATAGAACAATCCCATGTAATTCTCTATTTCTGTTGTGTATGACTCCTCTATATGACTGATTTGATTTTTTTTACTCTATTGTAGAGAATAATGGCATTGGAAGGGAATGAAACATCTCACATCCTTGTATTTGTCGATGAGGCTGGTTTCAACCTGGCCAAGGGCCGCAGACGTGGCCGTAACATCATTGGTCAGCGGGCCACGGTGGATGTCCCAGGCCAGCGAGGGGGCAATTTAACAATGTGTGCTGCCATATCTGAGAATGGTGTGGCCACACACATCCCCAGTTTAGGCCCATATAACACTCAAAAGCTCCTCATTTTCTTGGACCGTCTTTATACACATCTGGTCCCAGAAAATGAGAGAGGTCTCGAAGGGCCTCACCTACCACACTATGTGATCGTGTGGGACAATGTAAATTTCCACCGTGGGCCGCTCATCAGGGCCTGGTTCACCACCCATCCAAGGATGCTCATGGAGCTACTACCACCATACTCTCCTTTCCTTAATCCCATTGAGGAATTTTTTTCCGCTTGGAGGTGGAAAGTCTATGAACATCAGGCTCAAGACCAGAGATCCCTGCTCCATGCAATGGATGCTGCATGTGAGGACATTACAGGGGATCAGTGTAGGGGATGGTTGAGACATTCGCGCCGTTTCTTCCCTCGCTGCATCGCAAGGGAAAATATCCGCTGCGATGTGGATGAGAATCTATGGCCAAACAGAGAGCAGCGCGTGGATGGCCAGGAGGATGAGGATGGTGGCCAGGAGAGGGACGGTGACGACAACAACCAGTGAAAGTTACCTTAGTTGTGAAACTTTATTTACTGTAAGCCCTACTGTAGGCTAGATATCATTTTTCTTGTTTTTTGTTTGTGTTTATATTTCGTACATGTACAGAATACTGTATACATTTTTATGTACTCTAATGTATGGAAGTTACTTTATGTGTGTCAATAAAAATGATTACAATTTCCTTGGAAGTAGGAGTGCAGTGTGTCTGATGTCAAACTTTGGAGGCTGCTCTTACTGTAAAATCCTTTTATTTTCAGTTTTATACATAATTGTATTCTGTTGGCTAGACCTCTGCCATAGTGACAAAACATCTAGGCATTTTGACTTGCAGTGCTTACACGATGCCAAAGGGACGATGCATTTTGGGGGCACTAACTATTTAAATGGGAAAGGAATTTAGTTTTGACACATGGGTAAACTATTTTGGGAGAGATACGAGCTTTTGCAGGTGATCCATGGTGTTGTGCTAAACCATCCAGGTTATTTTGGAAAAACGCACTAAGTGAATGCAAATGAGCCAACGCAATTGAGAAAGATCTTTGACATTTTGATGGTACTGACTCTTTATATGGGAAAGGAATCTATTTTGAAGCATGTATGAACAGTTTTGGGAAAGATATGACCTTTTGCTAGTGAGCTGTAATGTTGCGCAGAACTGTAAGACTGTTTGGCCAAATGATCTTATAGTTTTAAGAATGTAATTTCTGTTTCAAGAAATGAGCCAAACCAATCGAGAAAAACTGTAATATATAGGGCTTTGGTGATTTATTGTCTTAAAGCAATCTAATTCCATATATCTGAATGAACCACCAAAAGAATCTTTTTTTGTTTTACTGTGCATCTAGAAGTCCTCCATTTTGACTCTTATTCTGTGCACTGTACAGACAAACAGATATTAAATGTTGAAAATATGTATTTTGTGTCAATATTAACAAAAAGGTAAATAAAAGTTAAGTACACATTTGGATAAGCTATTCTTGTTTTAATAGGTACATTGTCAAATATTATTAGCACATATGTTTTTTGGAGATGTTAATTTCTAAGTCTTATCTTTACCAATAGATGTCTGCCACTCCTGCTGACCTTGAGAAGACTGGTAACCTACCTGTGACTCCTCGATTGATCCTGCTTGGTAAGTACATGTCTGCATGTTCACTAAACAAGGATAACACTCTAGGCTGGCTGGCACAACTTTTTACCATTAGGAGAACATCCATCTTTATGTGCCTCATTCTGGCCACTGTATATAAAAAAAAGTTTGATTAAAGTGTACTTCTTTTAAACTGAAGAAAATATTTTATGTGATGCCTGAATGAGTTTGTGCTGTTTAGTTTGCATATCATAACCTTAGTGGCTTGTTGGCTAAAATATTGAAACTGCAAGGTTTGTTGTCTTGGAAGATATGAATATTATATGATTGTCAGGGCTAGCATTATTTTCTCACTGCCTTTTCTATGTTAGCTCTCCAAGGATAATAGTTTATAGCAATCTGTACACTCCTTTAAGGTCCAAGTGATACTCAAGGGCAGTGGATGAAACAATGGATGATCAGCTTGGAGGGCAGAATAATCTGCAAGGGTGTGCAACCAACCTCTCTCTGGACTTGCTGCTTTGTTTTCACTGTATTACATCTTTAACCTGCAATATCAAGAGGAAGCAGCATCCACACTGGAATTCCTTCAAAAGGTAAATTTATTTTTGTCTTTCAATAATATGGTAATAGTATTTTTAAAAAGTAAAGTTAAAGTTACTGGGTCTTTAAAGGTTTAAGCTGCAAGTTTGGTAACACTTCATGACATTAGCTAATGTATTAAATAACAAGCTGTTACACTACTGTGTAAATCTTTGAAATCTTGTTTTATTATTAAAGTTTTAAGACATTGATAACAGAAAGTCTTCACTTATTTTTCATACGATTTGTTGGAATAAATCCAGAAAAAGGGACCAAGGCTGCAAAAGGAAAAGTGACATCTAAAATGACTGGGAAAACCGTTCAAAAGAAGACCATGACAGTCAATCTGAAAGTGTCAAATCTTTTAAAAAGATTTATGGACTTTGAGTGGCACTTTATTTAAAATGTTTTTTGTTTTACAGTGGTTGGTATATACTGTTATTTTTTTTTGTATTCTACTTTTTATATCCAGAAAGGGCTGGTGTTTGATAAAGCCTTTTGTTGATTTATTTTACTTATATTGTTGGTTTTTTAAACCACATAAAAAGGGGGCCAAACACTGGATTTAGTCAGATCAAAGGGGCTTAATATATTAATATTAAGATTCTGGACATCCACATATATGATCATTACTCTGTTTTTTGTTTTACAGTAGCACTATCCGAGACTAGAAACAAAGAGGAACGTATTGTTAATTGACAATTTTGACATCACAGCCGCTGCCAGATTTTCTAATAGAATTAATAGCCTGAATTCACTGGCTTTTCCAATGCAGGCAGGGATGGATCACCAGGATGTGCTTTTAGTAGCTGAACTCGTGACGGCAACAGGGCGGACATTTTCAAACAATTTCAAGAAAGACCCAATCGCTGCATCAAAAGGCTCTGATGGAGTATAAATTCAGAGTGTAGCCATTATTTATGTTCTTACATTACCACCTTACCATTCAAACAGTACAGCTGGTACCTAACCTGTTCAGGACTCCAAAGTTGAATTCCTTTCCTCACTCTAGTGGTCTAAAAGCCTATTTAGTGGTTTTGTGTTAGGTTTTCAGGGTTATGAGGAAAGGCTTGATCAAAAATTTTCTGAAAACATAGGAAGAGTGCACGATCTCAAATATGATTTACTTAATACGAGGCTAGTGTCTCCCAAGTCGTCAAAAGTTTGAACTGAAGAGAAACAAACTACTGTTCTGATGTTACCATTAATCCTGTTTTGGTTTAGTTACTTTGGCATTATTGTTTTTTTATTCAGTTTTAACTAATATTTATTTTTATTTCAATTAAAATTATATTTTTACTGCTAGTTCTGGCTTTAGTCTTAGAATTTCTTAACCCCAATAACCCTGTACCATTCACTGATATTCAACAGCAATGTAAGGAATTGTGGTTTTGATGCAAACTTCAGAACAGTAATTCTGTCTTGGAGACTTGGGGCCAGGTTGTCCAAGGATGTTCATGACCTATTGAGCTAACTTTGGTGGGAACTTGATCATTTTTGAAGTGTAGTTTTTTTCGCTGTTCCAAAATTTTCATATTGTAGTCACTCATGACATGGTGGTTTTGGGGGTGGCATGGTGTTTGTGTGGGGTGTGGAGTAGAAAAGGGGGCAGTGTGGAAGCCATTTCTATGAAACTTGTGCTTGGGGAGGGGTAGCCAGTTGGGGTCATTCCCCCTCATTTGGTTTGGACCTGGATCTCCCTTGGTGTTGGTCCAGGACATGTGTGGTTAAAACTTGATGTACCCTTATACAGCTGGCAGTGCAGTCGGTTTTGTTTAGAACACACATAGTGTGAGAAGACAGATACGGCGGCTATGGTCATCTGACAGATGTTCGATTGGACATTAGGACAGACAGAAGATGAATATCCAGAATGGACCTCTGACGCAACTGATGGGATGTTACTAGAAAGGATGTATGCCAATGAATACCTGGACATGAAACCAGTTAGCGCTGCAACAAGAGGGTTTGCTATAATAATGGCGACTGAAAAATAGAACAGCGCTGGTAAAAATGATATCCATGATGCAAAAGTTTAAACACTACGGTCATCAGAGTAATAACAGACTGGTACAACTGCAGCACTTTGGCCAGTTGCCCGTTTACTTGCCAGAAACACAAAAATAATGTGTTCAACAAACGATTAAACAAAACAAGGTTACACCTCCGTAATTGACCTCATCCAGGCTTCTCAATAAGATTATTTTTCAATCAGGCTGTGAAGTTTCTCTCCTCGGGTGGCTTAAGCCACAACTGATGCCTCCCACTGGGGGGGTCTTGGTTTTAAAGGGTGGAGTGAGTTGCCCTCACTGGGATGTCTTTCTGTGCTGCAGAACAAATAAAAGGTAGTAGTTAGTGGAGGCAGTGCCCCCTCTCTGCTTGGGGTGGTATCACATACCTGCAAACAACTTGGAATATGACCCTCTGACACATGTGACATCAGGTACAAATGACATGTTGAGGTTTTATTACTAAACACAAACACTCATAAAAAAAAGATTTTTCATAAAGCAAACTGGATTGTACTACTTTACAGTATTCAAATTTTTATTGAAATAAAAGTTGATGAATTGAATTTATCAGCTAAAGTAATTTCATAAAAAAATAGTCAACATTAAATGAAACACAAATTTACTGATTTAGTTTCGGTTTCACACATTGCATATTGAGAATAAGAACACTAAAAATGTGTAAAAACAAAATGTGTTCTGGAAATCCAGAATAATGAAAAGGTTAATTAAATAAGTGAACACTGTGTCTGAATCATAACTCTGAATATTTGTGCTCGAGTTTTAAACAGGGTTCACAAACTCCCAAGGGTTCCAATGTTCAGTACAGGTTTATTAGTCGCAAGTCCAGGTGGTCTGGCACTTATTTGCAGACTGTATATTCATGTCTGATGTGATTGGTCTACTTGCATGTCCTCAGCAGTATCGTCATAGCTGCCTAATCACAGGGTATTTTTACTTTCTATAAGGTTTAGCCCCAGATGCCATTCCAGGTAGTTGAGTTCAGAGCTGCACCCGCTGGGTTGTGTCTCGCTGGTTCCCATTGCCGCTGTGCCATGGCTGGATCTTCCTTGTGTCATATGGTCTGTTCAAATGTTGATTGTGAGGACTGTAGAAGAATTCACTTTATTGACCAATTATTGAATCACTATTTGAGCGATACAAGCACTTAAAAAAAAAAAAAAAAAAAAAATTTGTTTTGTAAACTTCCATAGGGATGCACGTTTTGTTTTATTACAGCAAAGCATTTTGTAATTCTGCTTTCATTCAGCTTAGTGTCCCAGTAAATGGAATTAAATGGCTTAAATAAGACTTAGCAACAAGAACTGTTTGGAGTAAAGTCAACCTAAACCCAACAAATACAAAACTTTTCTGCTTGCCAGAGGGTCAGTCAGGGAGCTGCAGCTTCCAGTGCTCAGGTATATCTTAGACCAGTAGATCATTTCTGTCTGCCACTTGGATGGCATCTGAACACTACAGGCCCAGGCCGTCACATGTTGAGTACAGACAGGCTTTTCTGTTATTTGTTACATATGCATATATGTATCTTTCTTCTGCTATTCATTCTGCAGCAAATATTTTTATTGCTCTTTCTAAGGATGTGCTTTCCCCATTTAGCCGTTAAGCAGAGTGGTGCTACGCAGGAGAATCTTATGTTTGTTGACGAGGCTCCAAAGGCTGTCACAGCTAAGCCTGCTGAAGAAAAGATGAAGGAAAAAAAATAAAGACAGTTTTGGAGACCTGCTATGTGGTGAGACAGATGAGGTAAAGGAAAAGAAAAAAAAAAAGAAGGCCGAGAGCTGCAGAGCCTGGGGCCCAATGAGGTAAGGAGGTCAATAAGATTCAGATAACCAATGTATGCACATTTTAGTTTGCTGTTGAAATATTTAGTAAAATACAATTTTATACACATAAATCTAGTAGGGCTTTTCAGTACAAACCAAAAATCCTTACAACTCAGTACAGCTCACAGACGACAGTTTAGATTTCATGAATGTAAAATTTTGTATATGTTCAAAAAGCAGTGTACATCAAAACTAAGAAACAGGCTTAATAGAATGCTTTGAATATGCAGATAGTAATAACCACACACCAGAAAGACTGATCTTAGACAACCAAAAAGGTGGATGTGTTCATAATCATATTAAGTCATTCATTTTTGTTCTGTATTTCATCATGTAAGCCTAAGTGCCATTTCCTCCATCTCTTGGACACACTTCAAATAAAAGGTTATGTTTTTGGTAGAGAAAAGTAAGAAAAACAAGTGTTTCACTCCTAGCATCATTTTATTTGTAATTACGTTTTTACTGTTAAACCACTCGAAGCATTAATTGAGTATGGAAGGACCGATTTAATTAACATAGGGAAGTGGTTTGAGCTCAACGCATCCCCACGGCTGGACTTTTATTCCACCAGAGGTACGGCGGACTACCGAGGCTTTTACCATTCCCCCCTCCTCTGTGGCCAAGACGGCGGAGGTGACACCATAAACAAAAGCAAGGGAGAAGGAGCAGACTACGCACTAGGCTACATGCTACCCCATACAGACCGGCTCTTCCCAGTCTCTCCCTCACTAAATGCAGGGTCTCTCGTCAATAAGATTAGGACGAGATTCGGCTGAGGATCGCCTCACGTACGGTGGACAGCTGTGTGGCAATTATAACCAAGACCTGGCGAGATAATATCCCAGACGCTCTGGTGGAGCTAGAGGGCTGCGCTCTGTTCTGGGCAGACAGGACTGCAGCTTCTGCTAAATGTAAAGGTGGAGGGCTGGCGCTGTACATTAATAAATCCTGGTGTACAACTACAAACATTATTGGAACATGCTGTCTTGAATGGTCTGAATTTCACTGCCACATATTCTAAGTCGGGGGAGCAGTAAGAGAGTTCTCCTCCATCCCGATAGTGGCTGTTTATATCCCACTGTGAGCAAACGCTAAATTAGCATTGGAAGAGCTGTACTGCCCGATCAGCAGACAAATGAATGCCAATCTAGACGCAGCTATGATAGTGGCTGGTGACTTTAATCACGTAGAATTAAAAGCAGTGCTTCCTAAATTGAGGATTTATATATAAAAAAAAACAAAAAAAAAAACAACACTTTCCCACTAGAGACAATAGCATTCTGGATAAAGTTTATTGCAACATCCCAGGAGCATACAAGGCTGTAGCAGCCCCACATCTGGGCATGTCAGACCACATCGCAGTGGAGCTGATCCCAGCCTATACTCCCATGATCTGCAATATGAAACCGACTACTAGAACAGTACATGTATGGACCGAGGAGGCATCTTCAGCATTACAGGACTGTTTTGACTGGGGAGTGTTCCAACAGGGCTCAGATCTAGAGGGATATACATCATCTGTCCTATCCTATGTGAAGTTCTGTACTGATGCGAGGGGTTTGTAGTCAGCTAGCTCTCTAACCTCTCTCTCTCTCATTCCTCCTAGGGCACGAAGCAGAAAATGGCCAACAGTGGGGTAACTCGCGTTGAAATCGTAGTTGAAGAACTCCAGGCACTCGAACAGATTCAGAAACTCCTGTCCCTGTTGGATAAACCGTCCTCGCCATCTGTAACCGGCGAAACATCAACCCCGTGTTGTGCTGACCTCAAACCCCCCCCCCCCCCGTCTCGTAGGAGCGACGCTGCCGATGACCTTGGTGGATTTCAGCTATGCAGATGGGGGTTCAAGGCCAGAGCACCTCCATCGGCACAGGCAAGCATCCTCTCTCAGAACCGGTTTGACCCTCTCCGCGTCCCCAGTTCGCCTTCAGCCCCTGGTGATGTAATAGTGGTAGGTGATTCTGTTGTTAGAAACCTTAATGTCACATGCCCTAATGCAAAATCGTTTGTTTCTTGTTTTCCCGGTGCTCGTGTCCGAGATGTGATGAGAAGTGCGGCAGCAGTCTACGAGAAACACAAGGAGAGGGCTGTTGGAGCAATCGTTTTGCATGCCAGCGTAAACGACATAAGGTACCGACAATCAAAAAGCCTGAAGGCTGACTTCGCAGCTCTGATTAAAGACACGAAGGAGAGGACCCCATCGGCAAAGATATTCGTTTCGGGTCCACTACCTCTCGTCAGACGATCCAACGAGTACTACAGTCGTCTGCTAGGATTGAACAACTGGCTATAGGGTTTCTGCAAGAAGGATGTCGGTTTCATCAACAATTGGAATCTTTTTGGAAAGGCCGCGTTTCTTCAAGCGTGATGGCTTGCATCCGAACAGTTTCGGCGCCCGGGTCCTCTCCGAAAACATATCGAAGGTAATTCGTTTAGCTTGACTATCTGCTCTTAACCCCTTCCGAAATGATACTGTTGTGCTAGGACATAGGTGTTTAAAAGAATCTTCTGTTAAAGTGCACATTAATACTGTAATAAGCAATCTCAATGCACGTAGAAAATCTAGGAAATATGGCATAAACTCCAATAATCTAATTAAAATTACTATTTTAGAGGAACAATGTATCAAAACTACCCTGTAAAGCCCACTGTTGCAGAATTACATCACTTTTAACAATTCTAAAAAAAGGCCAGCAAATGTTTTTTTTTTTCTCAAAAACACATTTACATATTTAATGGGTCTTATTGTTTGTACTCATGATGCTATTGGATGGAAAAAGTGTTTATAGGTCTGGTCATCTTGCCGTGAACTTACTCTACTTGCAAACTTCGCGTTGAGCTGATCTCCTGTTTTTGCACGCCTGGATTTGTCAAGAATTAAGTAAGTAAAATCTCTAAAATATTTTTTTGTTTGTTTATTACAATGTCTAGAACATATACATATATAGTTATTTTAGAAAACATTGATCAAATTTGACTTAGAGCTTATTATGTCTATGTTGTAATTCTACAACGTTGGGTCAGAGTGGTAGCCTGTTGCATTGTTTAGGGACAGGTGTGAATGGTCTTGAATGTGAACCTGTTAGTGCTCTGGGGGGGGATGCATGTGTCCCTTTTAGTATGATAAGTAGACTATAATAGGCCAATTAGACAGCATTGTTTGAATGTAGTGGAATTTTGATCAGCATTTGCATTGAAATGGTTATACTTTGATGGATAATACTTAGCTCTCTACCCTTGATACATGGTCTACTACCCTGTCTATTCTTTGTTTATCTGCTACAATATAAGACCTATATGTGTTATTCACATATTTAATTACATTTTTCCAAACCTTTTCAGTTTCAGAATGCCACCAATGCAGAAAGTGTGTTGCGCATGCACGAGCGTGCAGCAGCTTGGTGCGGGTGCTCCCGGAATTCTCGTGTGTTTTTACTTTCTTATATTTTTCTGTAATTATTTATTTATAATTTTTTTTTTTTTTTTTGTATTTAAAAAGTAGGGTCGCCCTTTCAAACCATGCGTTTTGAAAGTGTTTTTGTTTTTAGTTACGCAATTTTAATTACATTCTCGGCGCTCCGGGTGATCAGCGCGCAGCAGCAAGGAGGCGGCTCCTTTGTTTACATCGTGGAACAGCTGATCGCACTGAAGCCGGCCGGCATCAGGGATCCGACTCTGTTTAGGACTCTAAACATTCCGGAGGAGATACGGAGGAGGACGATAAGGGGATGCAGAGGTGGAAGGAAGCGGCACAAGGGAGCCAAAGAGGAAGAGAAACGCGCGGCACATAAGGAAAGGATGAGAAAGTACAAGCCGTATGTCCCGTCTCTCATCATGGGCAACGTGAGATCTCTGGATAATAAGATGGACGAGTTGACAGCTTTGTTAAGGACTGAAAACATCTTCCGCGAGTGCAGTCTGATGTGTTTTACTGAGACTTGGTTACATAGTAATGTGCCAGACTCTAATATTACACTGGACGGCTTCAGCGTGATACGGAGCGACAGGACGAGGCGAGAGAGTGGGAAGAGGAAAGGAGGGGGGCTGGCTGTTTACATTAACAACATGTGGTGTAACCCCGGTCATGTGACTGTTAAGGAGCGCGTTTGTAGTCCAGATATTGAACTGTTGGCTGTTGGATTTCGCCCATATTATTTACCCAGAGAATTCTCCCAAGTGATAATAACTGCGGTGTACATTCCTCCATCCGCGAATGCCGCAGCAGCGTGTGACGTCATCCATTCAGTAACAGCCAAACTCCAGACTCGACACCCTGACGCCTTTCTCTTGATCTCCGGTGATTTCAACCACACATCGCTGACCAAGACCATTCCCACTTTCACTCAGTACGTTGATTGTCACACTAGGGGGGAGAAGACACTAGACCTGCTGTATGCTAACGCTAAAGGTGCTTACAGTGCTGCAGCACTTCCCCCCCCTGGGGAGATCAGATCATAACCTGGTCCACCTCATGCCAATATATAAACCCCTGGTTCAAAGACAGCCTGCTATAGTGAGGAGTGTAAGAAGATGGTCAGAAGAAGCCACTGCTACGCTACAGGACTGTTTCGAGGCTACAGACTGGGAGGTTCTCAGTGCACCACATGGCGAGGACATTGATGGAATGACGGACTGCATCACGGAGTATATTAACTTCTGTGTTGACTCCTGTGTACCGATGAGAGATATTCGCTGTTTCCCTAACAACAAACCCTGGGTCACCAAGGACATTAAAGCGTGCTTAAATGCAAAAAAAAGTGCTTTTAGGTCTGGTGATAAGGAAGCAGTGAAGAAGGCTCAAAAAATGCTAACCGGTAAAATCAAGGAGGGGAAGGAGTCATACAGGAGAAAACTGGAACAACGGCTGAAGCAAAATAACACGAGAGAGGTGTGGAGGGGTATGAGGAGCATCACTGGCTATAAGACAAGCGGCCAGGCTATTGAGGGGAATGAGGAACGTGCAAACGATCTCAACACTTTCTTCAATAGATTTGATGTCCCTGTGTCTCACACTTCCCCCGGCTTCAGCCCCAATCTACACTTTCCTGCTCCTATGTCCTCCCCTACACAGAGAACAGTCACCACTCCTGCACTCCCAGAAATCAACATCTCTGTGGATCAGGTAAAACATGGCCTGAGTAAGATCAACCCTACAAAAGCTGTAGGCCCGGATAAGATCAATCCGAGGGTCCTGAAATCTTGTGCTCCCCAACTATGTGGTGTCCTCCAGTACCTCTTCAGCCTGAGTCTGTCTCTACAGAGAGTCCCTGAACTGTGGAAGACATCATGCATTGTGCCGGTACCCAAAACACCACGTCCCTGTGCCCAGAACGACTTCAGGCCTGTTGCTTTAACATCGCACATTATGAAGGTGTTTGAGAGACTGATCCTGGATACATTTCGTCCCCTGGTGAAGTCCTCTCTGGACCCTCTTCAGTTTGCCTATCGGCCGTTCATGGGAGTTGATGACGCCATTATACACCTGCTACATCGCACCTACTCTCACCTTGACAAGCCTAGGACCACCGTAAGGATGATGTTCTTTGACTTCTCCAGTGCCTTTAATACCATCCAACCGGCAGTACTGGGGGAGAAACTAATGAACATAAATATTGACACCCGCTTGGTTTCCTGGATCATGGACTATCTGACTTGCCGTCCCCAGTATGTCCAACTACAGAACTGTGTGTCAGAGACTTTGATCTGCAGCACTGGAGCTCCCCAGGGGACAGTACTGTCTCCGTTTCTTTTCACCCTCTATACATCTGACTTCAGATATAATTCAGAGTTATGCCACCTGCAGAAGTTCTCTGACGACTCTGTGATTGTTGGGTGTATAAAGGAGGGTGACACCTCTGAGTACCAGTCTGTTGTGGATGACTTTGTTTCCTGGTGTGAGCGCAATCACCTACAACTGATCAGGAAAACAAAGGAAATGGTTGTGGACTTTAGGAGAAGCAAGACCCCTGCGACTTCTATATCTGTCAAGGGGGAGATAGTGGACATGGTCTCTGATTACAAATATCTGGGAGTCCATCTGGATAACAAACTTGACTGGTCACTCAACACAACGGCACTCTACAAGAAAGGACAGAGTCGGTTGTATTTTCTTCGAAGGCTCAGGTCTTTTAACGTCTGTAACACCATTCTACGGATGTTCTACGAGACCGTTGTGGCAAGTGTAATTTTTTTACGCTGTGGTCTGTTGGGGTGGGAACATTAAGGTGTCTGATAAGAACAAATTGGACAAGTCAATTAAAAAGGCCGGATCTGTGCTAGGTATGGAGCTTGATTCCGTGGATGTAGTAGCGAAGAGGAGGATTCTATCCAAAGTACAATCCATTGTGAACAATCCTTCTCACCCGCTATACAGTGTTTTCGCTGAACAGAGGAGCAGTTTCAGCCAGAGACTGATTACTATCAAGTGCTCTACAGAGCGCCACAGGAGATCTTTTCTCCCAACGGCTATAAAAGTTTTCAACTCTTCTTTGTAATCTATATAAACATGTATGTTGCTTTTTTTTTTTTTTTTTTCCTTTTTTCCTTAGTCAACAATTGTGAGCACCTGTAATCGAGCACAAGCAATTTCCCTCTGGGATTAATAAAGTTATTTGAATTGAATTGAATTGGTCATCTATTCAGTGTGCAGGATGTGATTGCTGCAGTCCAAAATGGAGAGAGCGATTTTGAAATGGACTTGGATGACACTGATGCAAGTGATTTAGAGAATGAGGATGTAGGTGAAACGGACAAAGAAAACCACCAACCCATTGACTGCCCAGCTAATGATGATGTGGACATCAAGCCCCAACCAAAAAAAAACACACAGTGCCCCGTGACAGGTTTCGTTGGTTGAAAAAGGAGTTTCAGTCCTAATACAGATTTTTCTGGTTCAGAAATCACCAATGATGCCACCTCCCTCCTGACCCCACTGGAGTACTTTCAAAAGTTTGACAGAAGATATGATTGAGACTCTGACAAGAAACACAAATGAGTACAGCTTGCAAAAAAATGGAACATCTGTAAACACCAATAATAAGGAAATTGAGATGATGCTTGGCATGTACCTGAAGATGGGCCTAATGCAAATGTCTGGAGTCCGTATGTATTGGGAGACAGACACACGGTACACCCCTGTTTCTGATGTGATGTCCCGGAACAGATTCCAATCTCTGTTGACTTCATTACACTTTATAAACAATTTAACCGTGTCAGAGATGGAAAAGGACAAACTCTGGAAACTCAGACCATGGCTAAATTCATTTAGGGAAAGATGCCTGCAGGTGGTACCTGAAGAACACAACTCTGTGGATGAAATGATGATTCCTTTCAAGGGGAGATTCAGTAACAAACAATATATGCGTGGCAAGCCACACCCATGAGGGTTCAAACTGTGGGTGAGAACTGGAATCTCTGGCATGCTCTGTGATTTTGATGTGTACCAAGAGAGTGTAGATGGAAAACGACAAGCGAAATCTGAACTTGGACTGTCAGGTGAGGTTGTGATGAAGCTCGCCTCCACACTTCCAGAGGGTCAAAACTACAAGGTCTACGCAGACAACTACTTCACCTGTGTCCCACTGGTGGTCAAGCTCCTTGAGCGTGGAATTCATTATGTGGGAACAGCGAGGCAGGTACGTCTACCCAACTGCAACCTTGAAGATGAGAAGAGCTTGAAGAAAAAGGGGAGAGGAAGCTTTGATGTCCGAGTGGAGGGGAACCACAACATTTGTGCTGTCAAATGGTATGACAACAGAGCGGTCACACTTGTGTCATCCTTTGCTGGACCAGAACCTGTGCAGAAAATTCAGCGGTGGGACAAAGCCACTAAAACCATCATTGATGTTGAGAGGCCTTACATTGTTGGTACCTACAACAAACACATGGGGGGTGTGGATTTGTTGGACTCATTTGCTGCCAAGTACAAGTTTCCCATGAAATCTCACCGCTGGTACATTTACATCTTCTGGCACACCATCATCCTTGCTGTAATTAACGGCTGGCTCCTTTACAAGCGGGACTGTAAAGCTCTGAAGATGACTAAGAAAGAGATACTGAACAGGAGACAGTTTCAGGCACAACTTGCATCCTCTCTCATCCTGGTGAACACACACAACACATTACCCAAGAGAGGGCGACCATCTTCAGGGAAGACAGTGACATCAGGGAGCCCTTTGGATCCTCAGAAGAGACCATCCTCATCAGATGCGAGTCCCCCAGCCAAGAGGTCATCGGACCACCCCCCCACTGGATGTACGCAAAGACATGATTGCACATTTCCCAGTAAAGACAAAGAGAGGGCGCTGCAGACACTGCAATAATGGATACACAAACACACTGTGTAGCAAGTGCAATGTTCATCTGTGCTTCACAGATGAAAAGAACTGTCTTAGGGACTATCACTGCAAATAAACACAGACTTCATTCAAACCACACTGAATGTGACCAAATAATTATTTCCAAAAAATATTAATAAATGCTTATTCATAAAAAAATATGATTGTTGTGTGATTATTGCTTATGATATATACTGCTATGGGGCTAAATAAGTGAACAACCCTGCAAATGAATGCTTAAATGTTCTGTATACCAGTTCAGGCAAAGTGAGTACAAATACAGAAATTCTGCTCACAACTAGGCCCAATGTTGCAATATTACAACATTTCCCTAAAAACTTACTAGAAAAAAAAAATGTGAAAAATCTTTAATTCCTACATCAGAGGCCTACTAAAACAATATCTGAGAGGTCAAAAAATTTTTTGCTCATTTTTTTCTATATTTGGGTCTTACAGGGATTTATTAAAACAGATCACAGATTAAACAAAAAAATACACAGAGCTGCGCTAATAAAAATAATTTAGTTCCTATTCCAAATATCAATAACGCACATAGTATTCATCTCTGCACCTCCGAAACATTAAATATGGCACTATTAAATGTTAGAGCTTTAACAAAACGTTTATCAACGATCTTATTAGTGATAAAAAAAATAGATTTTATTGCACTAAGTGAAACGTGGCTTAACTCAGACGGTGCGGCTGTTTTAATCGAATCTGCGCCTCCGGATTACAGTTTTACTCGTGCAGACCGCCAGGGGAAAAAGGGGGACGGATTGGCTAACATTTACTCGAGCCGATTAAAATGTAAAGATGTCAGTTTTGGTAAGTTCAAGTCCTTTGAGTATCTCGCCGTTGTTATCCAAGGAGATTCTCAAGTTCTAGTATTATCCGTGTATAGACCTCCAAAATTCAACGCGTCTTTTTTTGAGGAATTCTCTGACTTAATGTCAATTTTAATTACTAACTATGACACACTAATAGTTGGCGACTTTAATTTTCATATAGATAGATAATCAGTGTGATCTAAAAGTAAAAGAATTTATGAACCTCCTGGATTCTTTTGATTTGAGGCAGCTCATAAATCAGCCTACACATAAAGCAGGTCATACGTTAGACTTAGTGATTACTAAAGGACTGAAAGTTGATGTAAAGCAGATCATTGATATTGGCCTATCAGACCATTTTCTTCTACTTTTTAATATAGAAATAATGATAAAAAACACTCATGAGAAGCATATTGTTAAAAAACGCTTTGACTCGGCAGCAGCTTTAAAACTTACAAACATTCTAAGCAATCAGTCAGTTTATAGTGCCAACTATAATAGCGAGGATAATGTAAATAGTAAGGTGGAAAGATTTAATACTAAAGTGAGAGTTGCTGTTGACATAGTTGCACCTGAAAAGACAGTGAAAAAAATCTTCTAGCATTGTTATACCATGGAAGACCCAAAGAGTGTCGGATTTAAAGAGAACATGCCACAGAGCTGAGCATAAATGGAGGAAGACTAAACTAACATTCCACTATGAAATATTAAAAGTCAAAATAACAGAACACAACACTGTCCGTCTTAAGAGACACTGTTATTTCTCCAAGATTATAAATAACAATGCTAGTAATCCCAGAGTCTTATTTTCTACAATTGATCACCTACTAAACCCAGGTAACTCAAAGGAATGCCTCCTAAGTACTTCCAGTAAAACCTGTGAGGCTATCGCTGTATTTTTCAATCAAAAAATGAATGATATTAGAAATAACATAGTATATCCCTCAAACACTAAGGATCCTCCTAAACCCCAGCATTCTGTTATAAACAAATTAAACTCTTTCACTAGGATAGATTTACCCGATTTACAAAAAATATCTCAGTTAAAATCCTCCACCTGCATCCTTGACCCAATACCAACAAGGCTTTTCAAAGTAGTATCGGGCGTGCTAATTGACAATATTCTTGACATAGTAAATTCGTCATTAGATACGGGGGTCTTCCCAGACTGTCTTAAGACTGCTGTAGTTAAACCCCTTCTTAAGAAACATAATCTTGACCCCTCGGCTCTTGAAAATTTTAGACCCATCTCTAACCTGCCTTTCTTAAGCAAGGTTCTGGAGAAAGCAGTCTTTATGCAGTTAAATGACCACCTAAATAAACATGCTATTCTTGATAAATTTCAGTCCGGTTTTAGAACAAATCACAGCACAGAAACTGCACTCGTTAAAGTAGTAAATGATTTGCGAGCAAATGCAGACAGAGGCCATATATCTGTTCTCATCCTCTTAGACCCGAGTGCTGCATTTGACACTATTGATCATAATATTCTTAGAAATCGCCTTAGTCAATGGGTGGGCCTCTCAGGCAATGTCTTAAATTGGTTTGAATCCTACCTGACAGGGAGAAAATTTTTTGTTAGTTGTGGTAATTACAACCCGAAGACACAGGATATCCGATATGGTGTTCCACAAGGCTCTATCCTGGGTCCGCTGCTCTTTTCAATCTACATGAATCTGTTAAGTCAGATTATCTCGGGGCAGAACGTGAGTTACCATAGATATGATGATGACGACGACACGCAGCTGTATTTATCAATAGCACCAGATGACCCCGACTCTTGTTTTACTAACACACTTGTGTTACTTGTGTTTCTGAATGGATGAATATTAATTTTCTCAGCTAAATAAAACACATTTTAGTGATTGGCAATAATGGATATAATGAGGTTATTAAGAATAAACTTGATGCATTAGGATTAAAAGTCAAGACGGAGGTAAAGATTTAGGGGTAACTATTGACTCTGACCTGCATTTTAAATCACATATTAAATCAGATGACTAGGACAGAGTTTTTTCATTTAAGAAATATAGCAAAGTTAGATATCACTGAAAGATAACTGAGAAATTAGGTTCACGCTTTTGTTTTCAGTCGACTAGATTACTGTAACGCACTCCTCTCAGGACCACCCAAAAAAGACATAAATCGTTTGCAACTAGTGCAGAATGCAGCTGCTAGAATCCCAGCTAGGAAAAGAAAATCCGAGCACATTTCTCCAGTTTAGATGTCACTACACTGGTTACCTTTCTCATTTAGAATTGACTTTAAAATACTGCTTATGGTTCACAAATCCTTAAATAATCTTGCTCCATTTTATTTATCGGAATGTCTGACACCTTGTATTCCAAATCGTAACCTTAGATCCTCAAATATATGTGTCTGCTTAGAATTCCAAGAGCTAAACTTAGTGGTGAGGCGGCCTTCTGCTGTTATGCACCTAAAATCTGGAATAGCCTGCCAATAGGAATTCGCCAGGCTGATATGGTGGAACACTTTTAAAAACTGCTAAAAACTCATTACTTTAACATGGCCTTCTCATAACTTAAATTTTAGTTTAATCTTGATGCTATGTATATTCAATTAATTATAACTATTCATGGTGGCTGTAAAATCTATACTAACCCCTACTCTCTCTCCCGGTTGTGTGGTGGCAACCTGCGCCACCACCACCTAATCAAACCACCATGATGTTCCTACATTGATGGATAAAAAGCCAGAAGTCTACATGACCATCATCATCAAGTCCTTCCATGAGAACCCTAAATACAAAGAGGACTGTTTCATTTATGTTAGGTAGAATGCCCAGAGGGGACTGGGCAGTCCTGTGGCCTGGAACCCCTGCAGATTTTAATTTTTTCTCTCCAGCCATCAAGAGTTTTTTGTTTTTTCTGTCATCCCTGGCCATCGGACTTACTCTTATTCCATGTTAACTAGTGTTGTCTTATTTTAATTCTTTGACTTTTTTTTCCCCCCTTTTCTTCATCATGTAAAGCACCTTGAGCTACATTATTTGTATGAAAATGTGCTATATAAATTAATGTTGTTGTATTGAGGTACATAGTTTCTTTTCCAGTTATTACAATTGGCCTTACTGTACCAGAACATTTTCTTGTTTTCCAAAGACAAAGATGTATTTAATCTTTTCTATATTGATATAGGTAGAACAGGATGGGGGGGGGAGTGAATCAAAACAAAAAGAAAAAAAAACTAAGTCTGCCTAACGTTTCACCGTTTTTAGGCTCCTGTAATGGCTACTAATAGGAAAAAGCGGAATGGAAAGCGAATCCTGTTAAAGGAAAGAGGGATTCCTTTAAGTTTTCTCTGTTTGTTTAATATAGGATGACTCTTTTCAGTGTTACCAGTACACACAGTAAATGAACAAAGAATAACGGATAGAGTTAGGTTAGAGGCGAACAAAATGCTCAAAAGAGCACATTGCCTCACTAGTCCAAAACAATTTAAAATGTAATCATCCAATGAAAAATTCAACCTTAATTAAAAAAAATTAAATAGTAAATGCTCTAAAAGACTCATTTGTAATATGGGTAAGTTAACCTAAAACTGTTTTTACATGTGTATAAAGAATTGGCTCCATAGTTGTAGTAAAAAAACACTTAAAATAGGGGGTCCAAAAAGGACTGCCCCTATTGATGGTTAATAAAATTGCAATAAAAACAGATCAAAATACATTTCTAATCATATTCAAATAAGATTTAAAGTCTGCATCCAAACAAGCATTAAATTTAAAAATAATTTTGATTGAGACACCTTCAAAAATAAGGGGAGCAATTTTAGGGTTAGTATTAGGGCCCCAAAGAAAATATAGATTAGGGCTATAAAAAGAGATGTAACATTAGGGTTAAGGTAGGTAAAGGGCATAGAAATACAAATTTTAATTTAAGGGATTTTAGAGGAGTAGGGAACCTAATTTGTAAAAGCCAATATTGCCGTTTAACCCACACGTCAAACATTGTGGATAATTATCTGTATCAAGTTTAAGTGAAGGATTAGTCAGAGAATTAGTATATATTAAGAAATGATTAAAAAGAATGTTTTGCTCTATATATTGTGCGCTGTGAAAGGTGGAATTTCACCAATATGAAGGACTGTAAAATGGAACAAAAAAAAAAAAAAAGAAGAGGTTAGGCTTTAACAATATGACTCTGTTCCCAAAGTTGCTACAGAATATATGAGACCCCCATTAGGAAGGCAGAAGGCACTGCCCATCCAAATTTGCAGCCATCATCCTTTTCCCAGCTATTTGGAGTTACTAAACACCTGTTGTAAAGGAGCTGAAAAAGTGCAAACTGAATTTTTCTTGAAGTTAGTTTCCAAAATTGAGTTACAATTAAAATGAGCAACTGCATCTACTGTACACAGACTTCTGTACAACCTGCAAAAACAGAACACTAACAAACTATTCTAATCCTTCCAGCTCTTTAAAATTTAAGCCTTGTAAAGTAATATCTAACATTCGATGTAGATATTTGAATTCGGGCAACTTTAGAGATGGTTTTGGGAATTTAAAAATTGGAATAGATTTTTCTATTAATGGTAGGGCCTGATCAACGTTCCACGTTCTGTCAAATCCAGAATAAGAATTTACAAAAGAGAAAATACAATTGACCATCCCAACTGGGATAGAGTACACTATAGTGATGTTCAAAAAGTTTTTATAAGAAGAATGAAGACAGACATAATAGGAGAAATCTAAATTCGAAATGGAAACCAGTTTGTGGTGATCATCAGTCAAAAGTGATGCTGTTTGTGTAAGAGCCATTTGTATAATATAATACAAAATTAGTGGATTATTAAAGGAATAAGATTGTCAAAAAAATGACAAACTTTTACAAGTAAATCTTACTTTTGGCATATATGGCTCTTATATTAAAGGTAATTGTTTTACAGTCTACAAAGACTGTTAAGTGTGGGTATGTAACAGCCAGTCATAGAATGTGTAAATGTCTATATTAATGTCTAAGTATCAGTTGATTAGCTATGTCTTGGTGTACAATAAGTAGCTGTTCTATTAGTCTGTCCTTCTAGCTTTAATTCTGTAAATTGGGTCAGAGGATTGCTGTCAAGCAGGTCATGGAGCAACAATTTTGTTGACTATTTTAGTTGGATATAGGATTTAAAATAAAGACAATGGTATTTTTGTAAATGTTTTGACAATATTATGTGTATATTCTTTAATTATTGCAAAACATAGGTAAATAAATTTCTTTAAAATTATATAGAAGTTACTAGTAGTTTAACATTTCAGAAATCTTCCGTCCTGCTTAAGTGGCACTTAACAGGGAGACATCACTGTAGTGTGTATAATTTGTCATACAATCATCTGTCAAACTAAAACAGAAAATTGAGTACCTGAAGTTAGGTTAGGGAATATTAGCCTAGTGTTAAGCTGTGGCACTCTATCCCCCTAATTTAAAAATCAATTAATTCTAGCTTGGTTAAAACAATTACCTAGGCATCTAGAAAATGAAGTAAATTTAAAAAGTAATGGAAAAAAAAGCCAGTAAGTAAATAATCCTTAAATAAAATCAAGCAATTCAAATGCCCCATTAGACAATTATTTTTCATTTAAACCCCTGGGATACCATGTATCCTGGGCATCTCCCATTTTAAGTCGTTTTTTTGGTCCAGTAATCCTGTTGTAGTCCATACACGATTGGATTACGACTTTCTTGTGCTATCCTGCTTTTCTCTATTTCTGTAAAGGGATGAATAAAGCTAGATTTTACTAGCTATTTTGCTACACGGATGCAACTCTATCCACAGTCTGAACATTGTTGCCTGTAATTGACAGCTTTGAAAAATGGGTAGTTAATTTTGAAAATTATAAACATTTGTTTTGTTTCTGAATGGAATAGTCCAGGAATTGTAATCTTTGTTTTTAATTTTATATGTTACATGAGCCAGAGATGTTTATTTCTATGATAAGCAGTAATTACAGAGTAGGGTTGTAATGGCAAAAATGTATTTTGTAACAAAAAAAAAGGTCAAATAAACTTTGAACTGTTTATTGAACCCGGATGGAATAAGTTAACTACTATTGGAAATTTAACTTGGTGTATTGTTTTTTGATAATACCCTAAACAAAGACTGCAGCTTGATTACATCGGTAATGTTCAAATCTTAGCTTGAAATCAGAAATAGAATGATTTTTGTGGGGGTGGGAAGAGATTATATATTATTTGTTTTTAAGCTTAGGGTTAACTTCCCAGAAATTGTTAAATGGAATGAAATGGGTGAGGCAATAGTTTGAGGCACCAGATATATGGTTGCATGGGCAATCAACTTGTTTATACATGGTGATCAATTTAAGATCACATACTGGAAGAGGTTTTAAGAAATGAAAGTTGTAAAATTGTAAAGTAGAGCTCTGAAAGAAAATAGAAATTAAGATTTAGACCTTTAAAGAAAACCATTCAAGCTAGGAAAAGCAAGATGTTCAAGAAATTAACATTAAGAATTCCCTAAAAACATTGTTTATTAAACTCTGGTATTACTGGGGATTTTTTTTTTTCTGAAAATGAGAAATCCAAAAAGAAAAATTGAAAGAAAGAGTAGATACTATAAGTAGTTAGAAATGAAAAGACTGAAATTTTCATTGAATAGAAATTTTGAATAGAGTTCTGGAATCCCTACCTCCCTATTGTTAAACAAATTGGATTTTTTGAGATATTGTGATTAATTTTAACCCAAATTGTATTTCTCTCAGAAATCTCTAAGTATAATCTGTTACTCAGAGGAACTGAAACAATAAATGGGTTGGCTCCTGTGATTAGTTTTAGTTCTGTACAAATTTATTGTGTTTTAATCACACCCCCCACCAGTATGTTTTGGAGGAAAAGTGGCTTTGCATAGAAGGACAGGAGCGTCAGTGGATTTAATACATTTTTTAATAAAGAATTTTCTCAGTAGATGAAACTGAATGAAGAAAGGTCAGAGAATATTGACTGACCATTGGGTGTGATTTAATGGTGGGGCGAAGTTTTAGCCAAAAGACTGTTAAGAAAACAATATTTGTCCCTCGACCTACAGATGGTCCTCATCTTAGGCTCTTCAGAAAAAGCAGCAAGGTCTGTTTATTTTAATAAAATAAAATAAAAAAAATAAAAAAAAACTGAAACAAAACAAAAGTGCATGCATGCTCACTCCTAACCTCTTCTGTTTGAAAATGGCTACCACTCCTTACAAGGGCTTTATAGGGAGATCTTTCACCTTTCAGGTGTCTGCTTAACAAGCTCGTTAAGTATCAATTACCTTCTTAAAGTGATCTCCACCACATGAGACCTTTTTCTCTCTGTGCATCCAACCTTTCACATATGTTCCTGTTATTTTTACTTGATAGTACAAAGGGAATCCTGTCAATGCAGGAACTAAGTGCTCTTAGTATAAAAAGTGCTAAAATAATAACAATAATAATAACTACAAACTACACAAAGTAATTTTCACTGAAATGTGATGAGAAAACACAATTTAAAAAACATGAGTATTCTTATTTCTAAAGTAATAATTTAAGTGTTGTCATCCAAAAATATATAAAGTGCTATTTTCCAAAAAATATTTTTCATCATAAAATTATTCATATTTTATTTTCGCACACTTCCTACTATCCCTTGTACCATCTAGTCTATATTATCAAATCATAAATAAATAAACATTCTTTAAAAATATCATTTTACCCTATTTGTCTTCATGTGGTGGAGAATCATCATTCCAAACTTTTTATTTAGCTCATTCCATCATTCACTCTTTCTGAGAAGATCGTCCCCAAATTTTCCTCCACTTTTTCTGTTCTTTTCCTTTCCAAATGTCTTCTTTCTTTTTCTTTATTCAATATAAATGTTTCAATCTATTTCTTAATGTATTTTTGTCTCTTCTATATATTTTGGCTGAGATTTTTCACAGGTAATCAGGTAGATGTAATTTTCACTGTACAAGGTAAGGCTCCCCCTTATTTTTAATTTTTTATGTGTTTTATGGTTTCCCACTATTTTTTCCATTCTTCAGTCTTCCAACTGTATATTTTTCCCTTTTGTTCTTAGACGTAGTTTGGCTGTCACCAAAGAATTTGCCTTTATGCATTACTCTTTCTCATTACGTTAACATGGCTTTCTTATAGCTTCATTTTAGTTTAACCATGATATTCTGTATATGCATTTAATTATCTTTTTTTTGTGGCTAATTATCTTGTTTTTGTGACTCTGAAATCCATACAAACCCCTACTTTCTCTGCTGTTCTTTTTCCGTTTTTTTCTGTGGTGGTGATCTGGGCCACAACCACCTGATCAATGCACCGTGCAGTCCCTACATTGATAGATTGAAGGCCAGAGGTCCACATGACCATCATCGTCTAATTCTTCCACATGGAGCTTGAAAACCATGAGGCCTGATTGAGGTCATTTATATTAGGTAGAATGCCTAGTGGGGTCTGGGCGGTCTTGTGGCCTCGGAACCCCTGCAGATTTTGTTTGTTTTTTTTCTCCAGCCATCTGGAATTTTTGTTTTTTCTGGCCATTGTGCTATATAAATAAATGTTTACTTTTTATTTTGTATATTATTATGTCATTACCAGTGGGAACAAATTATCTATAGCCAAGTTTCCATCCAGTTTTTTGCGACATTTTGTTATCGACAAACAGAATATACATAAAAAAAATGTGCGAAATTTGCTGTCTCCAGCCTGTTTCCATCCAACTGGCTTTTTATCGATAAAATGGTTTGCGTGATGACGTCACCCCCCCCCCCCCAAAACGAACTGTCGCATAAGTTTTATTGTATTGCGAAAAAAATCTGCCCTTGAGCCGTTTCCATACATAATTTTGTGTATGTCGCAAATTGTCTACCTTTTGTTTTCCACGTTACATCCCCTCCACTAAACAAAGAAATGGAGAGATTATTTAGACAGTTTTTTGAAATTTGCCAGCTTACTGTTATTTCAGTTACACAAATAATTGGAATTGTACATAATATCCGAAGATGACAGCAGAATGAAGCAGTTGCTTGTCTGATAGCCCTAGAGCTCGAAGAAAGTACCCCAGTGTGACGGAACCCACGGGTATGCGAGAGACGACGGAATAAGACCTTCTGGGAGGAGGTGGTGGAGAGACACTTCACAGAAAATCTCTGGCTGCAACATTTTAGAATGACACGGCCGACTTTTGAGATGTTGTGTGGATTCATCAGTCCTGATGTTGCGCCCATCACAGGATGTCACCGACCACCAGTTCCAAACCCAAAGCGGATTGCCATCGCCCTTTACAAGCTGGCAACCTGCGCTGAGTATAGAGTAGTTGGAGAAACTTTCAGGGTCAGTAAAACTACCGTCCATCGATGTGTATATGTTGTGTGCACCGCTATTAAAGTAAAATTAATGCGGCGTTATATCAGACTTCCGACTGTAGCGGAGGCCAATGAAATTGCATACCGCAATTCCTTGGTGCATCTTGTGCCACAGATTTATGGTGCGCTGGATGGCACGCATGTGCCTATTCTTCCCCCGACGGAAGGCTACCGCGATTACATTAATCGCAAAGGGTGGCCATCTATTGTTCTCCAGGCCCTTGTTGATGACAGGTGCATGATACGAGACATTTGCGTTGGCACTCCTGGAAGTGCCCATGATGCAGCTGTGTTTGCAGCATCGGATCTGTACAGGTGAGCCCACCTTTCAACATCCCTTCTCAGTGCGATAACAACTGAATTAGTACTGTAACCTGCTTCCCTTAAGGTTTTTAATTAAAACTGAAATTTGAATTAATACAAAATAACGACGTTTAATCAAAAAAAACTAAAGTTAATATTAACGAGAGAATTTCTCATATATGCCAAAACATCTGCCATTTAATAATAAGAAAAACATGTTTAGATAATGAAACACACGGTTTATTAAATATTTTGACTGGCACAGTAAATTACTTTTGCGGTTTTTGTATTATTTAGACATCCTGAGAGACACCCCCAGGCTACAGTTGATGTGGAGGGAGTTCAGGTACCCCTTTTAGTAGCAGGAGACCCAGCCTATCCGCTACTGCATTGGCTCATCATGAGAAATAACGAGTTCCTTCATCAGACCATGCGAACCGCTCCGCTATTCTCGTTTTGATTGCACGTGATGAAAATGTATCATGTGACACATTTATTTGTGTTAAAGCCCTTTTTTTCCGACAAAAAGTGTTTCCAATGTAGTTTTTGCGACATCTGAAGTATCGATATGGAATTTATGCGCTAAAGTTAAATGGAAAAATATTATGTCGACATGTACAACATTTTATCGATAATTAGCATTTCCATCAGCTTAAATTTGAAGCGCTAAATATTTTTTCGCAAAAACTCCTTGGATGGAAACCTGGTTATTGATTGAGTTCTGGGAATCTAAACTATATTGTAAATTTCCCTGAGGAAACCCATAGTAGTTTCTCTTTTTCATGACAAAAAAAAAGACAAAACAAAGTATACGTGACCTATTTAAAATGTTCCTCATGGGTATAGATTCTTTGAAACCTTATCAGTTGAGATTTGATTATTCCTTTATGTGTATGCCCTAGGTCAGCGATTCTCAACTTGTGGATAACACTAAAGGGGGACGCAAGCATATAAAAAAAAAAATTATTAAAAAAATTGATTACTGAAAGGAAAGCAAAACAAAATATATTTTCTGATGTAATAAAATACATATTATACTGATATAATACACTTATAAATATGATTGTATCAGTACTGTACAATGTATATAATAATTAACTTATATTAGAAACAAGTTTAATAATTATTAGTGACTCCCTTGGCCCTGTCTTGCAGAGCAAAGTTTTTCGAAGGAAGGTTTAATATTTTAAAATAGACACTCTTGAGTTCTTTTTCTATATTTAGCTGAGATCTATATTTTGTCTTCAAAGCAGCCACCACAGAAAATCCAGTTTCACAAAGGTAGGATGTTGAAAATGGTAATAGTATACGAAATGCTCTTGTTTTCAGTGCAGAAAAATCGTCATCCACCCCGCCCAAAATTCAAAGAGTGATTTATTACTAAATTGTCTTTTGATTTCGCCACTTGTCGTGAAGTCTATAAAGATTTCTTCTTCAGCAGTTGAGAGACCTATGGGAGTATTTTTAAATGGATCCCTAACCCACTTGTAACTTGCTACCAAGTTGTCATCAGCAAGAAAATACTTTTTGAAATTCTTTGCCAGCATGGCTAAATGATTTTAAATGATTACAAAAACAACTTTCACATGTTGTTCTTCAGCCTTGTAAGTTTTAACACATTCATCCACATTTGCAAACATTTCTAGGTTTTTTTGCTTTAAATTTCTGCTCCACAATTCCAATTTTCTACAAAAACCATTAACTTTATCACTCGTATCCAACATATGTGTATTTGCTCCTTGGAGTTGAAGATTCAAGGTATTTCATTTCTCGAATATGCTGACCAAGTAGCTCAGTTTCATCATAAATAAACCCTCTCGAAACATCTCGGCTTCTGGTCGGTTTTTCTCTTCTAGAAAAATGACGATTTCATCTCTTAATTCATAAACACGTTGCAAAAATTTCCCACGTGATAACCATCTTGCCTCGCAATAATATAGTAATGCTGAATGTACTGCACCCACGTATTTATAAAGTGCAGAAAAGATTCTTGATTTGAGGGGTCTCGTTTTTATATAATTTACTACGGTTACAACCGTCGTTAGCACAATATTCAAACCAGGACTCATTTCTTTGGAAGCCAGAGCTTCTCTGTGGATCATGCAATGTGTCCAGACACACTGTGGAGATTTTTGTTTCACAAGTGCTTGAATACTTTGGAATCTTCCAGACATTGAACGAGCACCATTGGTGCATATTTCGACGCAATTTTTCCACTCTGTTTGCCTCGTTTATAAAATCATTTAAGATAGCAAATAATGCAAGTGCTGTTGCTTTGAGTTCTATTGGTTTGCAGAAAAGTAGTTCTTCTACTGCTGACATACCATCACAAAATCGAACATAGGCAATTAAATGAGCATCTTTATTGCTCTCTGTTGCCTTATCAAGTTGAATTGAAAACAATTTGTCACGCAACTTCCCGAAAAGCTGATGCTGTACATCTTCAGCTATATCACCAATTCGACGGGCAACAGTATCATTTGACAGAGGTAGGGACTGCAATTGTTAGGCAAAATTATCTCCAAACAGTTTCTACAATCTCAATTGCAGCTGGCAAAATAAGCTCTTCACCAATGGTGTCAGGCTTTTTACATCTGGCTATTTTATATGAAACTTTGTAAGTGGCAAGTAAAGCTTTTTCATTCACAGACAAAGTTTTTTTAAAAACTGATTTTTGCTTCTCACATGATTTTAATTTTAATTCAAAGAATTCTCGGGGTTTGTTAACGTACTCACTATGAAGCGTTTCCAAATGTCGTTTAAGTTTATTAGTTTCATGCTGTCTGCTGCCAAAATTTTTGAGAAATGACACACGGGCCTTTCTTATTCATTTACTTTAGTACTGGTAAACCCAAAATTTAAGTATTCTGGAGAATATTTTCTTGATTTTATTTTCGGAGCCACGCTCGTCTGTGCACTTGTTGATGCTTCACTGTCGTCTAATGCTCGTTTACACCCACTTAATTTATCCATGATTCTGTCTACTGCCGTGAATATTTAATACCATGAATTGCAGTTAACACGCAAATTACAACATACACATTCACGATATATTCGATAGCGATAGAAGGATCGACTTGACTGAGACTGGCTGGAATTGAACGAGGTGCAGCATTTACACACGTTTGCGTTGTGGTTGCGCAGACGTTCCAGAATTTGAGACAAATCAGAGAGCAATAGAGAGGCATCGTTTTGTCAATGCAGCGGATCAGTGTTGCCAAATATCAATAAATGTACTTATTCTTGGTAATTTGTAAGGTTTGTAATTAAGGTTGTAGTGTACCTTTAGCGTCAAATTACTCAAAATACGTTATTATTGTATGGGGGGAGGCGCGATGAAAATTATGATTGAAAATTGCGTCACAAATACTGAAAGGTTGAGAAACGCTGCCCTAGGTAATAGCTCCTTTTATGTAGGAGGCAATGTTCGTTGGTTTGAAAAAGCATCTAGTACATCATTTTTCATTCTCCTCCTATGAACTGGATTTAATCTTTCTGTATATTTCACTTTTAACTTTTCATGACATGCATTAAGTCTCTCAACATATTAAAGGAAAGTTTCCTCCCCATATTCCCAGATCCCAAAAATGTCAACCAAAAAACAGAGGTAAATACAAGGCACCAAATCACACTGTTTATATACTGTACTTTCTTTTCTATCAAGGCCTTGTAAATATATGCGTACTATGGCGAAATTTCTTGCCCATCTCCCTGCCCTTTATTTGCAGGTACCATTATTCATTAAATACAAAATCATTCTGTCGCACACTTAGTTCCAGAAGTTCCATCAACTCTCGATCTGGTCTTTTTTTGTCCAGATTCCATCTTAGGGCATTCTCTTATACCCTGTAATCGCAAATCTAAATCTATAATTGTATAAAGATTCTCAATATTCAATGCAAACAGCTAGCCTTCTGCCATTAGGGTAACCATTTCGATTTTTTCCAAGAAGTCATATGTGTCTTTCAGAAAATTTGTCGTATCGACAAAGGATTAACATAGTGATCAATAAATTCCACTATAGCATAGGACTCTCTGCCACAATCAGAAATAATAGAAGGTTCTGCATATATCAACCCTGGTCTTGTCCGTTCTTCCTCGGATGATGAAGAAGTGGTTATGAACCTTATGGAACTTAATACAACAACTCCTTAAAAACAAAGAAAAAAACAGAAGAGATGAAGTGGAGCATGGAGGTGCATGGAGAGTAGGTGTAATATCGAAATGAGAATGAACAACAGGAATCAGAACAAACATCTGAACTAAGGTTTTTGATCTGTACCTGCATGATTTTATGCATTTTGTTGCAGCCACTTGATTGGCTGGATAGATAATTTGCATGCATATATAGGCATACAGGTGTTCCTAATAAAATTTGAGTGTAAATGGATATACATTACTTAGAAAGGTCAAAAGATTTAAAAAATATAGGAAGTTATTTGTATAAAATTTGAAATATAAACAGGATGAGCAACAAATTAGCAATTTTGAGGTTTGAATGGAGTGCTGGACAGAGGCATGACACTCTTCTGTGCTGTTTCCTAATAAACAAAATAATTATATCACAGATCACTAGACCAATTCCCCAGTCTTATTCTGATGTCATGAGTTCTAATTTGAGGTTTTAAGTTCATAAGATGAGTTTTACTTGGAGGCTTTATAGCAGTGAAAGGCAACCTTTTTCGAGTTGCGGCACACTAAGTCCAAAAATTTTCTTTTGCGGCGCACCAGAGGGACTGCCCATAAATAAAGTTGTGACGACACAATTTATGGACAATCGCCAATAAAAACAGTTAATTTTACAAGTTTGAAAGACATTTCATTAATAAAGGAATCAAAGGATAAATCTTAAATTTAATTAATGTGAACGTTGAGATTTTTTTTCAGCACATATGAGATTGATGCAAGGATCAATTTTCGAAAGACAGACGCGCATTTCCTTGTCGATCATTTGAAGTCTCTCTCGTTTCTTAGACTTCATTTCCGTAAGTGTTCCGTTATCTGTTTTTCCAACATAATTTTTTTTTTTAAACATTATCTTTTTAATCAACCAAAAGTTCAAAAACACTAGCAATTTTAAATATTTTACAAAAGTTTTCGTGGCGCACGGTTGCCCGACAATGCATTATATATATCTTTCTCTCTTCAGGTGTCTGCTTAACAACTTGACAATTGCTGTTGTAATCTGACATACTCAGGTGACAAAATCAACATGACAGGATATCGCAGAGCATGACAAAGTATGACAATGTTTCTGCACAGTCTCACTTTCTCAAAGTACAATGAGCTCACGTCTTTTTGTGACAGCCAATAAAATTATGCTTGACAGAGCTAGTGCTGTATGTATGCTTTCTAGGTAATACTGAGCTCAGCCACCTTTTTTTTTCTTTTTCCATTCTGCTGTGGTACATAAAACACAAGACATCAGTTGGATGAGTGTCTTCTGTTTGTCTGGTCGAAAACACCTGCACTCCTTATTCCTCATAGCTGCATTGTACATCTGGCTAGGCATTCATTGGTTCTCAGCTCTTGCCCATACAAAGCCAATCACTATGATTTAAGAAAAAATCAAGTCTTTTTACTAGCCAAGCACTTTCTGATTTCACCTGCCTTTGTCCTTTTACCTTTCTCGTGACTCTGACTTCCTTGTTTCACTAGCAGCAACTGAAGACAGCAGCAATAAAGGCCTGGCAAAGGATCTCAAGGGAGGAAACTCTGCATTTGGTGATGTCCATGGGTTCCAAACTTCAGGCAGTCATTGACTGCAGAGGATTTTGATTCAAGTGTTAAAACGATACAAATGTCTATTTACTTTTGAGCCTCTGAAAATGGAGGGACTCTGAAAAGTAGCCATAATTTCTGAAAGCTTAATGCAATACCTTTGTTAAACCTTATCAGTTCAAGCTGAAAGTCTACACTTCTGTCACATCTTGATTGCTTAATTTCAAATCCAATGTGGTGGCATACAGAGAAAATTATAAAAATTACATCAATGTCCAAATACTTCTGGACCTAACTATACATCTGGATTCAGGAAGACAAGGTGGGGATTGACCCAGTAACCTTCTGTTTTAAAGTTAAGGTCCTTCCTTTTTTGTTGCTATAGGGAAGCCAGACTCAAAGCTCTTCTTCCTGGCCCTGACGTCCCTGCACCCAAGAGCCTGTCTCATTTGTCCAGGCTTTTAAAAGGACAGCCTAATTCCATGAATTTCAGGCAGGTATCTCTCATTACATATTCTACTCTCTGTGGTTTATGCCTCTTCTGCTCTGTTGCTGCTTCTCTGGGTCCCTTTGATATGTAATTTAATGTATTGTTTTCCATCCTGTAGATGTTTGCTGCATAAATAGACAAACAGCAGATGCTAAGCGTCTTTCGAAGCAGAAATGAAAGCATTTCTTCTTATTTGTATGGAGTGAGGAATTCATAAAATATATCAAATGTTGGATTTCTGGAGTGGCAGCTAAGCATTTTACTGAGTGCTCACCCAGCGTTGACTCTCCTGTGTGTGTGTGCCAATATCTTCAAGTAATAGTCATTGCTGTGCTGAGGTGATTTACATACATATTTGCATAAAGTAATACTAAAACTCAGAGCTGAAGTAGTATTTCTTTAAATAAGAATGCAAAATTGAACATAAAAATGCTCAGCAACTTTGATTATTTCATTTGAAAAAAAAATTGTAAAAGATGAAATGCAAATGTATAAAGGTAAACTCTTATTATGAAACTTGAATTACCTTGCATTTAGAGTAGCACTTAAAGGTTGTTACTAGTTAATAGCCTTGTTGCTGTTATTTAGATATAAAAATTATTCAAAATAAAAATGCAAAGCTAATTCAAAACATTTTGATGAATTTTAGATATTAGTACCAAAATTCCCATAATCCTGGTCTTCCACTATGGATTCTCCTTCAGCTTTCTCTTCTCTCTATTTGGGGATAAAATAAATATCACAAGTAAGTATAAAGCTCCTTTTTAACAAAATTTTGCTGTCATCAAGCAATATGTGAATAGATAGTCCACTCTCCATTTCGCATTAGCAAGTAGAATCAACACTGTTAAGGTGAACAACCTTCCCAAGCTTCTTTTTCTATTTCAGATCATCCCCATATACATTAACAAATCTTTTTTTAAGAAATTAGATACCCTCATCCATTTGGAATTCTAAACATCCATGCATCCAAAGGGTGATTCTACAACAAGCCAAAGCACAAGAGGGCATGGCACTACCTAAATTTCAATTTTATTACTAGGTAGCCAATATATAGGCCATAAAGACATGGATATTGACACAAATTGATGAAATATACACAAGCTTGGTCTACAATAGAATCAAAATCTTGCAGTACTTTTTTATAATTGCTGCTCTTTGCTGCAGTAAATACAAACTATTGTCAATACACTAATAATCCAATTGCCCTTCACTCAACTTAAATTATAGAACCAATGTAGAAAGCACTTTAACACAGAGAAACTCTTGTATATAGATGTTTTTGCATCGTACGAGCAATTAAACTTCAAATCTAACTTCTCATCAACACAATTTTTCCACTACTTTTAACATAGAAAATTGGCTAAACAAGACCTGCCAAGTTTTCATTGCCTTCCACCTATTTCTATTCCAGAAGAAATATTGATCAGTCTTGAAGACTCTGGCAGCATCTCCACAATTTATAAAACTATTTTAAAGTCTCTTCCTTTCCAAGATCCTTGGGTACAATGGGGAAATGACCTTTCACTTAATATTTCAGCTATGCATAGATTATTTCCATATGTGCAAAGCGCTCCGTTTTTTGAACATGAAATATTTTACAGAGTGCATTTATTTTGTTTAAAACTGTACAAAATGTTTTAAGGGCAGGATTCAACCGGTGAACATTGCACTCGAGCGCTAGCCTTACTGGGCCAGATGTTTATGACGTGCACCAAATTAACATCGGTTTGGACAAAAATCATTACATGCCTATCGGACAGCCTCAGTGTCACAATCACTCCTAACCCATTAACAGCTGTGTTCGGTGGACTCCCGGATGACCTTAAATTGTTGAAATGACAAACAAATCATAATTGACTTTACCACACTACTAGTACATGGACTTAACTTGCTCAACTGGAAGAATCCACCCTACCACTTTTAAGTCAGTGGATAACTGATGTCCTGTGCTATTTGAATTTGGAAAAAATTAAATTCTCATTTAGATGATCTGTTCAAAACCTTTTCATAATACAGCAGGATCAAATCAATAACATTTTAGAATCAGCTTTCATATCAGAGAAAAGGTGAGAAGTTAACATTAGAATCCCTGAAGCCTATGAAAAAACTCGTAATCCAAGCCCACCTTAAATTCCTTTGCACTTCTCCACCAGAGTCTTTTGTTTTGTAAATGTGTTGATCCGCACAAGCAGCAAGTAGCCTGCTATCCCATCTCCCCTACCGACAGTGCTCAACTCGGGCAAAACACTCTCCCAACTTGTTTATTTCGGTGTGATGTGCCTGGAGTTGTACAGGGTAAATAATATATTGTTATTTGGAACACGTGCATTGTGTTCCTTGTCTACAACGATCTACGTAAATGTAGGATGACAGGAAATGCAAGAAATGTTGAACACATAGCTAAAACACGTTTTTCATGTTTTAGTACTAACGACAAAATTTTGACATGAAGTATATAATGTTTTGAGACTGAAGTCCAAAAGTCAAATTAACACTTTCACAAAAGATACACATATAACAAAACAAGTGCGTCTTTATTCAAGAATATAACCCAAAGAAAAAGAAATCAGGTTAGGGTAGGTTGCTGATATGACCACTTTGGTGGTACAGCGGTTAGAATTGCTGACTCATAACCAAGAGGTTGCGGGCTCGATCCTGGCCGCTTCCTGGAATTAACGTTTTGAGTAGTGAGCTGCTCTTATTGTTATTATTATACGATAAAAACATACATTTAATTTGAGTCTGTAACTGCCGGTGTAAATGTATGGTACTTGCAAAGGTTAGCTTTTTTTTATTTATATACAGTTTTATTCTCTCAGTTGCGTTCATGCTCCCCCTGATCTGACACTGCAGTTTTCAAATAAAGATGTGCTATAACAGAGGTGAACTCGGATGAGGATGAGCAAGACATGCCAAGCTCGCCAGGTATTGTGCAAAGTTCTGTTTCTGATAATGTTTTGTGATGGTCTTTATATAAAAAAAAATTTCTATGTTACTTATATAAAAGCCAAATTGAATGTTATTTACCTGTTTACCTTGATTTATTTACTTATCCTCCTACAGCGTAAAGTCACAAGTAGACTAAAGAGTTTCCTGTGTTTGATCGACATGGGCATGCTCAAAAAGTATATCTGTAATGCCACTAAAAGTGCAGCAGCAGCTTCCACCTGCAGCTACAGACTCTTCAGTACGTGAGTGACTCTCCACGCTAGTGTTTAGATCTGGCAGTGCCATGCTGACAGTTCAGTATGCAAGCAATGATACAAAAAGGCAGTCAGACTTCTTTTTTTGACACATACACCATAAGATCTAAACACTTGCTGCTTTTAGAGATTAGCTTTTTTGGCTGGATCTCCACTCTTTCTTTTGGGTTGGGTTGAATTTTGCTTTTAATTAAAATCAGTAAAATAAAAAATAAAATAATTTTTTTGCCATTTGCTCCTAATGGCAACTGTTTCTTCACCCTCTTAAGGCTCATGGGGGCATTCTTGTCAAACGCAGGTTTAGACAACATGCCTTCACATGTACATTCTGCAAGATGCACAACCATGACCACATGCGGTCTTTGTTGTCTTCAAATTGGGAATCTTGCACCAACCTTTTCTTATACACATGGTTTTGTCTCTAGATTTTTTTATGTTAACTTTCACATTTCAGCTGCCTGTCACATCTACATCATCCATCCACCACCTTGTTATCCTCCTTTCCCTTTCTTTTTCCAGTTCTTTTCCATGATTTTTATGGTTCTTCACCAGCCATGCCCCTAGCAATTTGACTGGAGATTTGCTTTTCGCCTCAATATTGACTCCACCAGAATTGGTTCCGTCATACCAGTTATTATTATTTCCTCATTTGTAGTCTTCTTTATCCAACTTATTTTCAGTATTTTTCTGTAGCACTCTAATTCAAAAGTTATTTTCTTCCCAAGTGCCAACATAAGAGCAAAGGTTTCTGTGCCATACCATAGAGTGGACCATACTTGTGTATGTAGCAGTTTCTTTTATGTGTTCAGAGGGAAGTTGTTTTTCATTAATTTCCTATGTCTGCAAAAACTCTGCTTAGCTTTGGTTATTCCATCCACAACATTCCTTAGGTTTTCATTTACCTTAAATTCCAAGGTATGTTCATTCATCTATTTATTTTCTGAAAGTACTTTCCTACTATAAGGCTGTATGAGGTTGTATCCTACCCTGACTGTAACTGATGCGAGGGAGGAATAATTCTGGGATGAAATGTCTCTTTATTTGTCTCAGTAGACATTAAAGCACACCCCAGCACTAGTCCAATTTATTATTGCCTATGAAGATAAAAAGTATTTTTCTGGTTTCTTAAAAAGTAAAAGGGTTAGAATATGGAAATTTACGCACAGGTAATATGAGGACAATTTTGCAACTCTGAAAATTGTAATCATTTTGAAATGATTTAAGTTTAAATTTCTTAAGTACAATTCTGATGATGGAGGTGTGCCCACTACACAGACTTTGATGTAGACTAAAGTGCTGAACTGACGTTCATAGAATTACTTAACTTGGTGAGGGTTTAACAATTGTTTTAGAGTTCTTGATCGATTTGGGTAAGGTTTTACAATTGATTGTATTTCTGCTTGACAATAGGTTTGACCATTCAAATGGTGCATTTGTATATTAATTATTTAGTGAGTGTTGTATTTAAAACAGGGAGAAGAAGAAGATGCTTAAAGGATGAGCATCTCAAGGTTTTTCTCCTAAGAGAGCCCATGTGCACATGTCTGACACCAGGGGCTTCATGTAGAAACTGTGCATACACACAAAAATCTTGATGGATGGAGTAATTAAACATGTACTATGAAGATATGTCAGTGTTCCTTAAAAGTTTTGAAGAATCAGCATTCTCAACTTACAGATGGCTTGGCATCTATTACAGAGCTGATTGTGTGATGATTAGTTACTTGGAGAAAGAAAAGTAAGAACGGGAACTGGGGATATGGTAGTAGAATGGTATTGTTCAGTGAGCTGTGATATCATGAATGTAATGTATTCTGTGTCCTTTCGGTGGAAGAGAAAGCCCATTTAAGAAGCAAGTAGTGATTCACACACAGAGCACATCGAAGAACACACACAAAACAAAGAATTTAACGTGCTACTTTAGTTATGATGGGATGTGAGAATGAGATGAAGTTCATGATGTTCTACTTTAATGACAAAAACTATGTGATTAAAGTGGAAAGTTTGAGATTAAAGTTGACATTTCGAGTTTTTTTTTCCTACTGTGTCTGTATTTTTTTCTTTTGTCTTTACCCTAATAATCTTCCATATGGTGGGCTACGACTCGCCTTTTCACAGCGACTTCTGACAACTTCTTTTTTATTTCGGGCACTGTGCAACTTTGTGAACTTGAACTTTCGAATTTCTCCGCCACTGTCACTCAATCAACTTCCTTTTGTTGTTTTTACCACTGTTTAAACCAACAAATATTACATTTTCCACTTGCTACTCACTGAAAATCTTCTATTTTTCCCCTGTGCTTTTGCCATTGTCTTTTCACAGAACGCTGAACTTAAGGGCTATTTTTATTGATGTGCATATTCAAAGAGGCGTATTTCTGGGAGGAGACAGGGTGGGGCGGCAGGTGTGTACACATGCGTTACTTTTCACGCTGACCGGAATTTATGTAGCAGAAAAATGTGGAAGTTGGTGTACACACAGATTTATGCATCTGGATTTTTTTGTGCATACACACATTTCCGCATTTGTCCGTACACCATGTTTTAGTGTGAATTCTACGCACAGCGTTATGCATGAGGCCCCAGGTTATTTTTCTTTGTTTGCATTTAGCGCATGGCTTTTTCAACACCTCTTGCTATCTGGACTAGTGCGTTAACAATAAATGAAAAAAACAAACTTTTAATTTTTGCTTTTGATTTAACTCTCCCAGATGGAGCAAATTATAAAAATGTTGACATTTGTAAACTTGGTGCAGACAAAATTAAATATCTCCATTGTAAAATGTCTTTGATATACGTATTAAAAACAAAACATGGCACTTTTAAAAACATTTAACCATCAAAATCCATGACTGTACAACTAGATGTAGATCCATGACTATGAAAATTAAAACTAAAATTTTAATTTATTTTTTCTGGATTGGTAGTTGACACCACAATACATGGAGAAAGCGCACCAACATGGTGGAAAGTTTCCAAGTTTGAACAGAGGGCATTACAGGAGCAAATTAAATTGTTATGAAGTGACCAAACTGACGACTTTACCCAGTAATGGTACATTTACATGTAGAAAACTCTAATGGTGCAGATACTTTTATCTTATCTTCGTATTGACGTACAGTAAAACCTTGGATTGCGAGTAACTTAGTTTGCAAGCATTTTGCAAGACGAGCTAAATTTTTTTAATAAATTTTAACTTGATAAACAAGCGAGGTCTTGCAATACGAATAGTCCATTTACACTTTGTCGGCCGAGCATCACATAATCACAGCTGAGCTGATGGTCCTTCTCTCTGTCTTGCCGTGGGATTGTGGGTAATCATCTCCGTCGGCGTGCCTCACTCATATAGTCAACATCCGTTCGAGTGTATAATGTTTACTATAGCATTGTGACCACGTGTGTGCTGTAACATGTGAGTCCCTGTCATGCACCCCAAAACACGAGGCTGACTCTCAGTACTTTAGCAAAACCAGCTTTATTCAGCTTGAAACAGGAACAGCACGGTTATTTATTGACCTCTCGCTCTCCGATACACAGACACAGCAATCCGACAGGGTCGTGACCAGGTTAGTGGCCAAGTAATACTGTTCCCTTCCATTTATAATGTTTCTTGCATCACCCAACGACATCTTGCGCTTATAGAGCGACAGCGATCTTTTCGGATTTGCTTTTACGGCGAACTGCTACAGCGCTGGGAGCCTGTGGTTCCTTTGGGACACTATTTCACGTGTTGTCCTATTGGAGGGGAATCCCAAAAGAATTTAGAATCCTTACAGTGTGTAAAGCATTTTTTTTTTAATTTTATGTCCAAGTGTAGTGACTCTTAAGGGAAAAACTAAGTTCCATGTTAAAGTTGCAAAAAAGAAAAAGATTCCAGTGAACCAATAGATAGCAGGGATTCCTTTAGTTAGAGTGAAATTCGTCCTAGGCAATAACCCTCCTCCTCCTCTTCTTTCTCATCTCCCTCACACCAGCCACGATTCTTTTCAAAGGTAAAGTGCAGGTTAATTTGTTTTACACATTTTTACTTTATATTTTGTATTAATCATATTATACGAATATTTTTGGGTTATAGAAAGAATCATCTGAGTTTCCATTATTTCTTATATGGAAATTCGCTTTGATGCCTTTTTGATGAGAGAGATCAAAGGAGAATAGCCAAACCGGTTTGAGTTAACAGAAAATATACTGTAACTCAGATAACCATTATGTGCAACATGTCAAACCTTGAGGCAGATGGGCTAAAACAACATATATATACATACACACAAACTGTTGGTTTAGTAAAAGCTGCAGTCTCCAACAAACATATTGCCAGGGAGTGTGTGCCCCCTGCTGGGTGCATATGTTTACCCCTCAGAGCCTGTAAACTTCACCTTGCATGTGCACTATGTGTGCCTACCCAGAAACTCCTTCCCTCGACAAAAGAATAAATGCAATGTATTTAAATAAAAAAAAATGGCAGCATATGAATTGAATGCATAAGTTCATATTCATAAAGAAACAAAAAGTAATCTTTTGAGCACTGGCTGTATAAAAAAAAAAGAATAAATATGCAAAGCAATTTTAGTGTGATTACTGCTTTACTGTCATTTGACCCAAAACCACAACAAGGGTTTTCCATCTTTTCTGATCTTTTGACTAGCGGAGCAACACAAATTCAGAGCAAGCAGTGTTTCATGAATTATTCATAATCAGAAAATCACATTTTATGAAGAAAAATAGTTTTGTGCACTGCAAACTAAACTAAAAGCATACTGAGTTACAAGTAGAAGTGGACTACATGTACATTACATTACCTTATATCTCATCACCAGCGTGGTGTTTTGGCTTGTCTTATTCTAGTAGTGCAGAGTTTATAATAAAGTAAACTGCCCAGTGTTGCCTGGGCTTCTTATATCTACAACATCACCATTTGTGGAAATGTGAAAATTAAACAATAACATATTCAAATTAGCCAGTTTAGGAGAGTGGCGTGTAGCGGAGTCAGGTGGAAGACAATTTATTTCAGTGATATTTAATTTACAAATTCATATACTGTATCATTTTATTATTCTATACTAAGTACTGTGCATGCATGTATTATTGCACTATGACTAGTTAACTAACCAAATTCTTTGTGATACCCAATTTTTTGTTTTCCTATGTAGTTTCTAAATATATAAATGTTTTGACGTGCCTGCTCTGCCCAAACAGCTTCTAGCTGTCAATGGGAAAATGATGGACTTCCTAAGTTAATGCCCTGATAGCCTACCTGAAGTGACTGTCCTTGAGCCTTACTTAAAGTCATGGCAAATACAAGTCACTTGGTATTGTAGTCACTTAAAATAGAAAGGCATTTCAATGGACACCATAGGAATGTGTTGAATTAACACATTTCCTTTACCATTGACATATAAAAAAGAAACATGAGTTTCTTTACACATAGCCTTGTTCCATTGCACAGGAGTGAAGCTATTTGTATGAACTTGAATTCACAGTGAAATGTTTCACTTTGCAAAAAAATCTTCAAAATAAATTGCATTCATCCATTTCCACTGCTTAATAAATGAGAAATGTGAACCCTAGTCGGTTAGGTCGGCTGAAATGTAAAACTAGCTGGAATGAATATGGAGCTCTTTGCTGGCTGGCATGTGTGTAGAGGCTCTGTCCCTTTTTATGTTCTAATCAAATGTGCCCCATTACATTAATCCTTTCAAGTGCAATCCAGCTAATGGTTAAATCAAGAAGAAATTTTAAAACTAACAAAATAAGCAAAATCATAATGGTGATAATGATAAATAACTTCAAGATGAACACAAATACGACTAAGGAAATGTCGTACTATGACAAACTTATAAACCTGTTTAGCCTCGAGCAGAGGAAACTGCTTGTGGACATCATCCAGGTATTTCAAATCTTCAAAGGTATTGGTAAAGGAGATCCAGCAACATTCTTTCACCTTAAGGGCTTGTTTATACTTCATGCTCAGAACGTGCACGCATCATGGCTGCCACGTGCTCCCAGCGTTCATTTGACGCATCCACTGAGCAGGTCCTCAGAAATTAACTCAATGCATGCGCGAGTTGCAGTACCAGAAAAAAGTTGAGGGGTGCAGTGTGATAAAAGTTATAATGTGATGTCAGAGTCTCTGGTTACTATCAACATGTGACAGAAAGCCGCTATCTGAATCCTACGGGATCGATGTGCACTTAGATGTTTTTGAATGGTTCGATGTGGTGAAGCAAAATGCTGATGTATAGATGCATTCGTGGTGTTTTTATATTATGTAAGCATTGCATATTTTCAATTGTAATGACACGACATATTTTAAAAGTCTCACATACAATTTTTGTGCTGTCTTTTTTTTCTGGGGCTTCCTCTTGACCTAACAGCAGTGGCAAACAGCAATAGATCACCACACAGAACACATTTTAAATGTATGATATTCTAACTCTCTGCACATTTAGGATCCTTAGATTTATACTTGATATAACTTTCATAACGAAATGCATTAAAGTATGTATGTTACATTTTACAGATAAATTGTTAATTTTGTTTAAATAATGCATACTGTTAATAATTACACGCATGGAGGTGACACGGTGGCAGAGCATTAGCGCTGCTGTCTTGCAGGGAGTCACGTCGCTGGTATTCCCTGCTTGGAGTTTACTTGTTTTCCTGCTGGGCTTCCTCAGTGTGCTCCGCTTTCCTTCCAAAGATATGCAGATTTGGTGACACTAAAATAACACTAGTGTATGTGAGTGCTTGTATTCACCTTGCGATGAGCTGATGCCCGTACAGGGATTGTTTCTGCCTTGTGCCCAAGGCTTGCTGAAATGGACACATCCCTGAATTGATGGATTAATCATTAAACATCTTTTTCAGAGATATTGCGGTAAGGTGTCCTCAGAACTTAATGGGTTCCAGGCAATTCACAACTCAGCGAAGCAGAACCTGTTCTCACAATGATAGTATCTCGCACTGCCACCTGGTGGATTCTTCCAGATTTACATAAAGTATGCGCGCAAGTATAAATGGTTAAAACACTTGCATAGGAAAAGCGTCCTCTGGAGCATGCGTTGTGTGAAGTATAAACCTGGCCTTAGGGTGAATCGTGTACTCAAAGACTTCCGCGGAAATTAAGGGGAAGTGCATGTAAAACTGAAGCCAGGAAGCACTTCTTTACACAAAGAGTTGTGAGAATCAGGAACAAACTACTGTAACATGGAGTTGAAGCAGAAATCTTGACAACCTTTAAGAAGAATCTGGATGAGATATTAGGCTATTAGCTAAACAAACTGGCTTGATGGACTAAATGGTCTTTTGTCATTTGTCAGATTTATTATGTTTTATATAATTTCACATATGGCTTTCTAGAAATGTGAAATGATTTTTTATTGAATTTGTTGTGTTTAATCACCTAATGGTGCTGACACATTCCATTAGTTCAATTGAGCTAAAAGTGTTTGGCTGATGATTTTTAGAATCTGACGCTTCTTGTTTCAGTGTCCCAACAACAGTTGGTCAGCAAGCATCGATGAATTCCACTTGCCCTGATACTGGCTTTCCATCATTGCAATGTCTTAGTGAAACCTTTCACCATGTTTTTCACTGACTGCAGCAAGGTTATCAGAGAAGAAGTCCAAGTATGAATTTAGAAAAAGAATTTTTAGCAACATGTTGCACTTTGTGGTTTTGAATGCTTAAGATTAAGAGGAGGCATGATTAGAGTGTTTAAAATTATGAAGGGAATTAGTTCAGTGTTTTGGGACTGTGTTGTGTCTGTGGGTACGGGGAAGGCGTAACCCACAGACGAAGAAAAATAAATCTTTTTGTTCATTTTCACCTGTCAGGTCGGCGGCAACAGAGCGCTTATTCCACAAGGCATATAATGTTGGACAACAAAACAGACCAGCAAGACCAATGTTTAGATCCTTATTTGGTACTTTAATTTTCATGTTTGATTTTTTCCACCCAAGCAATAGGATGGACACACAGATACAGAGGCATAAACACACACACACACCCACAGAGATACTTGTCCTTTTATTAAGCCGATTTCTCTCCGTCTGGCAGTTACTCTCTGTTAGACACATTCAGCATTAACGTTTGTAGTGCATCATCTATTGGACTGTATTTTGTAAAGCATGCAGTAATAAAATAAACTACATTTTCCATTCCAACACATGGCACTGATTTTACTAGAGAGGAGACACTAGGCTGATTTCAGGGCTACAGAGGTTGAATTATGAGGAAAGATTAAAAAGGTGACATGACTGAAGTGTTTAAAATTATGAGAATTATAAGACTGTTATTTTAAAATGAGTTCAACAAGGACACAGGGAAACAGTTGGAAACTTGTTAAGGGTAAATTTTGCATGAATATTATCAAGTTGATGCCTTGATGTTTTTTTGGAAGAAATAAGTGGATAAGACTGTCGAGCTTTGTTAAGCTGAGTGACCTGTTCTCGTCTGGATTGTTCTAATGTTCTAAAGTATTTCTTTACACAGAGAACCATAGGCACATGGAACAAGTGACCAAGTAGTGTGGTAGACAGTAGGACTTCAGAGACCTTCAAAACTACACTTGATGTTATTTTCGAAGAATCAAGTGGATAGGAATGATGAGCTTTGTTGAACTAAATGCCCTTTTCTTGTCTAGATTGTTCTAATGTGCTTTAAGCATGTACCTAACTAGCTGGATGTAGTTTGGTGCTCTACAGTGTCCAAGAATACGTTCTAAATGATTCCTTCTGGTTCCGCTTGCAGATCTTCAGACCTCTAGTTATTGATCAACCAGCAAAAATGCCCTCCTTTATCTTAGTCATTTATGAAAACATCTGTCTCAAATATCAAAATCCTTTGCCTTCCTTGTTCATCGCTTTTATTCCAGTTTTCATCAGTCAAAGTTTTATAAGAAGAGGAGGCAAAAATATGTTTGTTAGGTTGACAAGTGCTTTATGTGCCACAGTTTTTTTCTGCCCTGGAACCAAAGGCTTACAGAGCAGCAAGTTCTTTCTAATGTAATAAGTAGAGCTCTGTCTGGTGGGTTGCTCTTGCCAGAAATGATGGGAGGCTGAACTGGATGGGGTGGATTCATATGCCTTCACTGGGTGGCTTCTTGACAGTGTGGGGATAGAAGGAGACGACAGTGTTTGAGATAGCACCCCACCTCATCCCGGTGGATTATTATATACCTCGATAGAGCCTGTAAGTTCTCCTGCACGCATGCATGACAACCCGAAAGTGTTCAGGAAGGAAAATCTTTGTTGTCCAGTGCAATCAATCCAATTTTTCTGTGAAACAACCATAAAAAGTTGATGTAAGAAACATAACTGAAATTTCATTACGTGCAAACAGAAAGTAAAAGTGGCAGTAAATAATTAATCCAAAGGGACAGTTGTTAATATTTATTTTTATAAGCAAAAATAATAAAATTCAGTTAATAAAGGTAGAGATATTAAAACAGATTACAAAAGTGAAGCATGCATTACCTCGAGGTGCACCTTTTTCAGTTTTTAGTTCACTTGACAAATTCTGATTTAACAATTAAAAAAATGAAGCCCTAATGTTCCATGCCAATTCCTAGTGGCTATGTAGCTTTTAACTAAACAGCAAGGGCTGCGTACTGCATTGACTTTTTATTTATGCCAATTAAGTGGAACTAGCCAACCCGCGGCGTACCATACGCCGCATAATCAGGCCGGTTTTTTTATGATTTTTAAGCACAGGGAGAAAATTAACATTTGAAAAATCGGTAATGTAATAAATCAGCAAGAAAAACAACATTGTAACAATGCACGGAACGAACCAACACACAATCGTCCGTGACTGAAAACTGGCGGACCGCCATCGCTCATGTGCTCACCTTCAACTCGTCACTTGAGTCGTTGTCGTCTTTGCACAGTCCAGATGCACCTGTGACTCACGTAGAATTTCCGTGTTCCTGCAGGAGCATCTAAGAAGACGCATGTTTGTCGCGGATGCGAATTGCTGTATGTAGCGTGTAAAACAGTTTGCTATTGTGCGTCGTAACCGAAAACTCGGTTTTTAAATACTGCTTACTTCTTGGAGTTGGTGGGCATGACTCCTTCCTGCGTGCGCCATAGGTGTCTTATTTGTCGGCGGCTTAGTGAATCCACACCCCTTCCGGCGTGCTTTCCATGGGTGTCTTGCCTTAGTGAATTATATATATAGATAATCATTACCAGCCACAGCCTACCCTGACTGGATCATACACAGGTCAGACGTAAGAAAAAAGGATTGGATACCAGTCCACTGAAGGACAAAGTGCCCGACACTCAAAAAATGACAGTTTAGAAACACCAGTCACCCAAATCTGAACATCTCTGCCATGGAATAAGAAAAATGGCAGACACAGAGAAAATCCATGCAGGCATGATGAGACAATGCTAATAAAATATAGATAGTGTGTGGACAATGATTTGAACCCAAGACTCTGTGGCTGTGAGAGTTCAATGCCAACCACTATTATTAAATCATTTCACATGCAACAAATATTATTCTGAATAACACCCCTTTAATAAAGATGACATGTGAATAAACAAAAATAACTAATTTTAGACAACAGCATATGCATCATGCACAAATTGCTACTTCTGCAAGTGAAATTATAGCATTTTAAACCAATTTTTTATATTTTATGCATGTTCAATTTTAGTGTAATCAACATCTCCTTGAATTAATAAACAATACTGGCCATAGATTTTTGCTTTTACTTGCTTGTTGTTCTTATTGCTTCTGACTTTTTATTTTTACAAAGTGAATTGTTGGAAGATAAGGATCAGTCCAGGATAGATCATCTGTCTCTTGAGTGCCTACCAGTACCACTCGAACAGTTTCAGGCAATGAATACATATGTGGATTGTAATAAATATACCCACATCACGTTTCACCGGGTCCTGGAGAAATTGATCATTCCAGACAGAATTAAAGAGACAAGTAGAGAAAGAAATGACAACAATAAAATAATCATTCTTTGTTTCTGAAGGGAGGCTGAGCAATGATAAAAGAGGATACTTGAAACAAAAAAATAGTAAGCTTTTTTTCCCTAATAAATTATCCTTGTGCAGTATGGAAAAAAATCACCAAGTCTGTTAAAATACCAGCAATATAAATAACTTTAGAAACAACTTATATTTCATACCTTTGTTTTTGTCTTAGTCTGTTTTGGCCGTGCTAAAATAAATTGGCTGTTGACAACAGGTTTCTTTGGCAGGTTTTTAGGTACCATCCATTTATTTAATTACCAATACAATCAATTACCAAATACATACATACACTCCATATACACTCCATAGACTAGAACGGTGGACTTCATGCAAGCCAGACCGGAAACTGGATTGTATAACAGTTTTTATTGTTTGATCTTCATGCCATCGGTGAATCAATACTTGTCACCTCCTGTGAGCTCCAGAGTTGGTGGAGGCAAGTACACGACAATGGCAACGAAAGTCCATAGTGTTTTAACAGGCCTATTGTTCTTCTGGGAATCTGTTGTGGAGTGGTTGCCGCTCCTGTGTCCTTCAGTTTTGTAGTTGATTACCTTCCATTACAGTCCACTACACAAAATGTAGCTGTTGCAGCCACTGCTTCTACACTGCTGTGCAATGCAGATGTGCTTGACAAAAGGCACAGAGGCTCATTCCAGTTTCTTCTCTTTTCTCTTCAGTTTATAGCACAGAAGATTCATTTTAATGAAAGTCCCTTTCCTTTTTAAAATTATATATATTGTGGCCGGGTACAGGAATGACAGACTGCTGGATAAAAATTTGTGGTGGCAACCAGGTCACCCTATTTAATATAAACGAAAAATGAACAAAAGAAACGCCCATCTTGGTGCCGTTGCTATAAATTTCAGGCCAAGATAATAACAAAACAAATATTTTTTTTTCTGCAGGTGTCACTTTGATCGGGAGCTCCATTCGGTAGTTTACCCTTTCAAAAATGACACCTCCTTCCAGAAATCTGGGATTTTTATGAAAGGGGTACCGGAAGGGGTGGAGTCAGCTGCCCTCACTGGACAGTTTCTTGATGGTTCGGGGAGAGAAGGAGAAGACAATATTAGCTATAGTGTCCCCATCTCATCCTCTGACATGTGCGCATAACAATATATTCTGAGTATATACATATTTCTATACGAGGTTAAATAAAAAATAAAGGAGATTTGAAAATTACATGGAATGGCAATGGATAGAAGCTGATGCATGCTATACAACACATTTGTGATGGCTGATGGGTGGTTCAAGCAAGTACAGTGCAGCACTCTGTCATCTGCCTAGTTGAAGCCAAGGTTCAATTAACATGGACACTCCACCATTTCTGAACAATGTGCCATAGTGAGATTGCTTTGGGCAGAGGGAGTGAAACCTGCTGAATTTAACCAAAGGATGTTGGGGTACCCAGGCATTTAAGTGATCCAAACCAAGTTAGTATGCACTAACATATAACATATAACATATATATAACATATAGCATGTGCAGATCCATAGCTGATATCCAAATGTGCAGCAAGAGCAGACAACAGAACCTGTCAGTCTTCTCCGATGAAAGATTTTGCCATTTCGATGTGGGCTTGTGTGTTTGATGTTGATGGTTGGCCATGTCGAGTTTCGTCAGTTACACTTATTCTTCCTACTTTCCACTTCCTTCCTTCTTCTTCTTCCTACTTCCATTCTGTGCCAACATCCTTCTGTGAAATTCAGCAGATTTCAGTTCATTTGTTCAAAGAAGGGGAGGCACAGTGGCGCAGTGGTCGCGCTGCTGCCTCGCAGTAAGGAGACCTGGGTTCTGCAGCAGAAATTCCATGTTCATTTGAGCTTGGTTTGAACTAGACTAACATCAGAGTGCAGCCATCAGGAACATATTGTATTTCGTGAGCTACTACCTGATACAGTTACTATTTTTGATTTACCTATATATGTGGGCCTCCATGGATAGGAATGTTTTTCCAGCACATCCCACAGATACTCGATCAGATTGTGATCTGGGCAACACCTTGAACTCTTTGTCGTGTTCTGCAAACCATTCTTAAACAATTTATGCAGTGTGGCAGGGCACATTATACTGCTGAAAGAGACCACTGCTATCAGGGAATACCGTTGCCATGAGGAGGTGTATGTGGTGTGCAATGGTTTTTAGGTAGGTGGTACACATTTAAGTAACATCCACATAAATGCCAGGACCCAAGGATTCCTCCACACAAACTGTCTCCACCTGCTTGCCTTCTACTTTTTCTTGGTTCTGTGTCTTTTGACATATTTAGCGACACTAGTATTCACACAGTGTTAAAGGTTTTTAGAAGTATAAGCAAATTGTTATGTATTTTACTTTTGTTCATTTGTGATCACAATTTTTTTGCTTTTATCATTCCTGCATGTTCTTTTCTACCAAGCATACTGTATGTAATTTTAGGGTGAAAAAAGTGAGCGGGCCCCACAACCTTAAGGATCCTTTGAATAAGTAAAGAAAATAAGCAATCAACAGTGATAACAGTGAGGCCCAGAGAAAAATAGCACAAGGGGCTCTAATAAACACTGATGGTACTCCAAGATGACCCCAGAAGATTGATTATAGTCACATACAGTAATGCCATTCCAGTGAGTCTAGAGGAGCAGACATACTGTAAAGAGTCAGAAAACAAGAAACGAACAGAAAGTTGGGTTCTTTTATTTATTTATTTTTACCTTTGCACCTTTCTACACTGTGTCAGTATATGTATGTGATAAAACATCCTTAAAAATAAAATGTTATTGCATTTTGGGCCGGATGTAGGTGTATGACATAAATTGGCCAGGAGAGTGAGTTATGTGATCACGTCACCTCATTTAATTAGTTGGCTGCAGTTGTTTCTTGAGGAGCAGCAGTTAACTTTAGCATCCTGCCATTTTCTGCACACTGAAGACAACTGTTATGTCATTATTTTCATTGGGTTATAGATCTTTTATTTTATTGAAAGTTTGTTAAATATCACCACATAAGTACTTCAGTTTGTTTTGTTCGCTTGGTGACACTTATTCAATGTGACCAGAGTCCAAGCTTTGTTTTGCCCAAAGATGACATTTTACTCAAGTCGATAGCTGGTAAACTAAAACGCAGATTTTCTCTCTATGTTGCTTTTGCCTTCTTAATCGCCTACAGAAAAAAAAACTTGATGTTTATTAACTTGAATATATCATACAGTATACAAAATAATCAGTATACGGTGGATTAGAAAATATTTAAATCCCTTCACTTTCTGCAAACTTTTCTGTGTTGTAAATTTAATTTCAAATGGATAAATTTGCCATTTGTGCTCACCAGTCTGCACTCAATAATACACAATGACAAAGTGAAAGCATGTTTTCAGAAAGATTTACAATTTTATTAAAAAATCGAAAACTGAAAGCTCTCATTCCTAGAAATATTCAGACCCTTATACAGTGGCACTCCAGGTTATGGTCAAGTGCATCCTGTTTGCTTTAATTCTCCTTGAGATGTCCCTAGAACTTGAATGGGGTCCACCTGTGGAAAAAGGAATTAATTGAGCATCATTTAGAAAGGCACACAACTCTGTATAGAAGGTCCCACAATTCACCCCAAATGTCAGGACAAAGACCAATCCATGAAGTCCAAAGTACTTTATGTAGACCTGCACGATCAAATGGTGATGAGGTATAAATCAGAGCAAGGGGATAAAACCATTTCTAAAACTTTGAGTGTTCCCAAGAGCACACTGGCCTCAATAATTGAGAAATGGAAGACGTTTGGAACCACCAGGGCTCTTCCTAGAGTTGACTGTTTGGCCAAACTGAGTAACTAGGCAAGATGAACTTTAGTCAGAATGGTGACCAAAAATCCAATGCACACTGTAACAGAGCTTCAGGAGGTCTCTGCTGAGATTTCAGAACCTGTTTGAAGGAAGACCATCTCATCAGTACTCCACAAATCAGGAGTTTCTGGTAGAGTGGCTAGATAGAAGCCACTTTTGAGTTAAAGGCATATGATCACCCGTTTGGAATCTGAGAACATGAAAGGAAAGATTCTCTGGTCTGACAACAATTGAACTCTTTCAGCAGAACTCCAAACACTAAGACTGTCAAAGATCAGGTACTAATACCCTGCCTTATACTATCCCTACAGTAAAGCATGGTGGTGGTAGCATCATGCTATGGGGCTGTTACTAAGCTGTAGAGTCAGGAAGAATAGTTGAATTGTGGGAAGGACGAATGCAGCCAAACAGTGAGAGGTCTTTGAAGTAAACCTGCTCCAAAGTGCATGTCACCTCAGACTGTTCACCTTTCAGCACAACATTTTCCAAAGCATATAGCCACGATAATGCTCAAGTGGCTCCAGAAAAAATCCCTGACTGTTTTTGAGTGGACAACCCATAGAACATCACTGGTGAGACATGAAGATGGAGTTTACAGATGCTTCCCATTCTATCTAATAAGCTTAAGAAGATGTGCCATGAAAAATGGGATAAACTCCACAAATACAGATGTGCAAAGCTTGGAGAGACTTACCCAATGCTGTAATTGCTGCCAAAGGTGCTTCTACAAACAACTAATTCAGGGTCTGAATACTTATACAAATGAGAAAATTCAGTTTTTGAATTTCAATAAATTTGCAAACCTTTCTGAAAACATGATTGTTATTATATGTTCTTGGGTGTAGATTGACAGAAAAAATAGGCAACATATTCATTTAATATTCAAGCTATAGCACAATAAAATGGGGAGAAAGTGAAGGGGTATGAATGCTTTGGAAGGAACTGGAGGTCCACAAGTTGAAATGTTGGGGTGCCAATCCAGTCATACCCATTTAATTCAAACAGTATTTTAAACAAATGTGCGTTCAGTGGCGCTAAACAAACAGAAAATCGAGCTCTTGTGCGCCGGTCTCTCTCTGCCTATCAGCTTTACACATGTGCATGCTCATCACAAAAACTGATTTAGTATTTGTATGGGTGTGATGATCCAGGTTGGTTCCACACTCACTGATTTCTTTCAGGAGCCTACTGAACCCAGAACCATCAATAGTTATGAACCAAGATGAGCCGTGCAAATGAGGACACACATATTCAGAAATGGGTTGGTGCAAAATGCCAAGTGCTTTTATTAATATCGACAAACAGAGTACAATAGCATAGTGTAAAACAATCTTTCTTAAATATATAATTAAGTCAAAGTAAAAGTCTGTGAGTTAAAAACCAAATAAATAATCCATAGATAAAACTGGAATAGAAAACAGCAGTCATCACGTCCTTAATCTTTCTCTGTTTTTCCCAAACTGAGCCCACTGCAACTCCCTGTCTGACTCCCTGGCTAGCCCATCGCCCTCTCAACTTTGAGCTTTTATGACAGATACACTGTCCACCATTCTAGTAGCCTGGTGTTTATTCTAGGCAAGAGTATGGCTACCTTTTATTAGACTTTTTTAAAAAAATGTCTTAGCCCAGTTGCTACTCGTTGCAAAATGGAGCTTTCGGTTCTTTTTCTGATATTTTTGTAAAGGGCTCAGCTCGGCTGCAAAAATGAACATGTGGAAGGAGCCTTTCTCTAGCTGCTAAAAACTGAAACTGGACAGTTGGAAAGGATTTCTGTCTCTGGAAACAAAATCTTTCTTTTCAGTTTTTGATTAAGCACATGTAATCTGCAACTAAAGATCATGACCACCTAGAGCATCTTTCTGATATTTTAGCCAACCAAGGTTGTATAATTCTTTGTTTTGCTTATATTAGTTGTTATTGGTTGTAATGCAAATAAATATGATGTTTAATTAAAAGCTTGAAGCTGGCGTCTGTCTGATTGTTACTTGTTGAGCCTGCCATTAGATGTCCCTACGGTCAAATGCATGTTGGATAGCATGGACAGTGAAGAAAGCTAAGAGGTTACAGGTGCCAGTTATATAGTTGGTTTTGACATTATTTTCCAATCCCCTGTTAAGAAAATAACCTAAGAAATTAGTTGGAATCTTCCATGTTGTATGTCATTGGTGATCTGATAACTCAATATCTGCATTTTTAGTGCAAAGAAAAACAACTCACTTCAGTCAGTTGGGCATATAATATAACAAATGAAGTAGGTACATTTAAAAATGTAACCATACTTACATATTTCTGTGTAGTTGGAAACATTTCTAAATGTCAAGTGGCATAGCACATTATTTCAAACCTGTCCACATCCGCAATCAGCACAGATTCTTCGCATGTGCCATTCTTCTGGGAGTGAGGGGCATCCAAAGGGATGCTGTGACTTTGTCATTCTGCTGCTTGCCATAAAACCACTTCAGTGGTACAAAATAGACATTTTAATGAATAGGAAACACTAGATAATTAATGAAGCAAAAATTCACATTTTTCTGTATAAATAATTTATAAAAATTAAAGTCATGCATACTAATAGAATATGTTTGTACAGTAAATGGCAAGGTTTATAATGGATAAAACAAAATTGTCCAATTCAGCAGTCCGCACAAATGTTTGGACTCTCCGGCATGTAAAATGGTAGCATCTCATTCACTTTTGTTTTACAGAAAGGAGATTCATGTTTCCTTCATACATAAAAGAAACAAAGCTAGGAATAAAATTGGAAACCAAAACTACATTTTTCAGAACACAACTGACAGTTTTTCTAAGGCAGAATGTTAATAATCAGTGAGTGGAGAGAATTGCAAGGAAAATCCACAGTACGATACAAGCATACCTAAAATGCCAGGGTGAAGACCAAGTCAAAACCGAAATAGCAAGACTTTCAAAGAGCACTTCTTTGCTGGTTGAATCTGTATTTTGGGGAAAGCAGCTTGCACCATTGCATGACAGTTTATCAGCTCGTTTTAGAAGGATGGAGCTAGCATTCAGAGAAGATCCCACGACTACCATCGTCTTCCAATAGTGACATTCACAGAGGTGATATAATGCAGTTAGAAAATAATTGAAAAAGAAAATTAATAACTTTCTTAAACAAGGAAACAAAACTCAAACTCATATCAGAAAGTAAATATCCAAATTTAAACTTTCAAAATATAAAATTCTCATAAACTAATAAAAAAATTATTCAAAGCACAACATTTTTTTAAACCAACAAGGCGGGTTTTCTGGTTATTTTCAGCACCCCTTTCCATGCGTAAACCTCAGTGCACACATGAGGCAAATGTGATGCCCCTAATTGTCTCATATGCTCTATTTTCCTACAACAGCATGCTTAATAATGTGTCAGGAAATTATATATATATATATATATATTCATTACCAAGCAGATTTTTGCACTGAACAGCTAAGCATTTTATTTTTTCAATTAATATTTTTTACAACGAGTATTTGGACTTAGTAGATGTTATAATAAAACATACCAAAGTGATCAGTGACTGCAAAACCTTATTGAGTTTTATTTAAATTTTTTCTAGAAGAATACAAGGAAGATTTTGTTATGAATAACATAATGTAGCTTGTCAATTTGTGTAGACAGAATAAAATTCAAAAGTGTGAAAAAATTCAAAAATACTGTCAAAAAACGTATGCTTATTGATTAGTTCACAAAATCAACTTATCACAAAGTGGCATATTAGGAGCCTGAGGTCTCAGAGGTTCAATTAATTGTAAAATCCGAGGTGGTGTCAGTTGCAGACCATCCATAGAGGGCACTTTAGCTCTACTCTTGTGCCAAACAAATAAATAGCATTTTCACAATATTGATCAAAATTTAGATAATATCTCAGAGTAAAGTATCTTATATGACACTGTTCGCACTAAGATAGTGTTCTCTGACTTGTAGGCACAGGGAGGCTGTCCCCAAAGCCACAGAAAACAAAAATGGATGAAATGGAGGTGCTATGCATGAGTAAACATCCTATTTTTAATGTTATCAAATACTGTAGTTGTAATTCCATTGGGGTAACAATCTTTCTTATTTCCAACAGATTGACTGAGCTCATTAATCAGAAGTACGATATGAATACATGTAATCCCAATCATTAAAACTTTAAACCCTGAGGTTGTGGGTTCAAAGCATGCTACTGACACTTTGTACTGACACGTTTGTCAGTATCAGTGTACCTGTAATAGTACCGTGCTTGGAGCGGATCAAGACCAGATTACATAGTCGGTACTAAGAAAAGACAATCCTCAGGTCTAAGTGCGTTCTCAGTGACTAGCAGAACAAGATCAGAACCAAGTTTAACTAATCCTCAGCTTGTCTTGCTTTGGCTTTGGGATTGTCCTCATTTTGCTTATGTCATATCTCAGCTAATACTCCTCCTCGGGCTGTGATTCAAGTTCATGTGTAATGTCACTTTTGTTCATTTTTGATTCTTTAGTTAATAAATATATATTAATTTATTCTTTATTTTGTCTGTGTTTATATGTAGCCCATGTTAGGTACCATATATTTTAAGGGTGGTACCCCAAGAGTCGTGGCCACCAGCCAATCACCACCAGGAACTGCCCTCCAACCTATACACTGTAGGGCCTTCCATAGTTCCTGGCGGTTCATTTCAAATACGCTCTCGGAGTGGTCAGTTGATTGTGTTTTTCTGTACCTTTCACAGATTTGGGGTATTTTTTTTAACCATTTGTTGTGTTTTTTGACTTCTTGTATAAGGACTTCTTAACTTTAGATTGCCTTTGCTTTTCGGGCATTTCCATTTTGCTTGCTTTTATTCAAGAGACAGTTTTGTCAAGAATAAATATTTTTATTTTATAAAGATTCTTTAAAGCATTTTTTGCTTCTAGTTTGGGTTGTGATGATGATCCCCACCAGTGGGCAGGTTTGGAAGTATACATGGGACTCCCATTTCACAACATCTCAGCTGGCCGTCTGATTGTCGACTAACAGTCTCTATCATTTTCCTCTCTCAATTAACAATGTGCCGTTACACATTCCTCTCGATTTAAAGGAACAAATCACAGTGAAAAAAGTATGTCCTGAAATAAACTTATTAAAAAATAATTGAATTCGTTAAGCTACATTACATCAAAATGAGTATCATTGATCACCTCAGATATCTCCACGACATTCTGAAGGAATGCAGTATGGAAAAAATCACAGAATGTTTCAATGCGCACTTTTTGACCCAGGGGTTGAGTGATTTCTTAGTTAGGGACACCAACTCAATATCTTTAACTGAAGATTAATATATGTTAATGTATATTTATCCATATTTTAACACAGCTCTTTCCATTGCCAACAGTCTGTCTGATAATTTTTTATTAGAACAATCTAGATGAGAACAGGCCATACAACCCAACAAAGCTCGCCAGTCCTATCCACTTAATTCTTCTAAATTAACGAGCCTAGTGGATAGTCATTAAGGTCACCTGTGAAATATAACTCTGGGGTTGGCATAGTGATTGTGTGAGATGAGGTGCATGAAACCTTGCTTCATATGCACAATTGCCAGTTCTTCGCCTACTGTTCCAAGAATGTGGTAGGAATGAGAACCATCACTTGACCCCCTGGCTGTAATTCACATGATATGGTGCCTTTCAAAGTTCTCTGCCTTCCAGCTTTCCTTAACTAAGTCAAATAAGCAGGGTTGTCTCTCATTCAGCAATTAAAAGAGGGAAATATGCTAAGGAAGCTTTCAGTTTTCTCTCTGTATTCAAACAACATGAGAAGGAGTAGTTGACGACAACCTTGCCTATCTTTTGATTAAAACATTCCTCCAGCCCATTTCTTTATGGAGGACAGGAACATGTTTGGATGTATATAACTCATAGGATTTTGGCTTTTCTTTAAAAATTTCAGATGCAAAGTGCTTTCTCTGATCTTCAAAGATATCTTTAGGAATGGACACCTTTCCAAACATTTTGATTAATTTCCAAACAACGCTTTTTGAATTGGAAACCCAAAGCAGGTTGCCATTGGGGTATCATACTCCATGATCACTACAACATGTTTATGTCATTGGGTGGAACCAACTACATCCATAGCAATTTGTTCAAAAGGTGGGAGCCTTTTCATGGCCGGGAATTGGTTATAATGTGACATGCTGGAGACAGCGGCAGCAGAACGTTCCTTTTGGCAGTGGTTTCTGTAAATCTGACTTCCCTTTCCTTCTGCTGAGCTGTTTTAGGTCACACATGTAACACAAAAACATCACTCTTGTTTTGGGAAACGGCAGATGATGATGATGATTTTGCTTGTGATCTGCTACTCCTTAATGTAATCTGCTATGCCTTGAGCATAGAAAAGGCACTACATAAAAAAAATGTATTACTATTATTATGTTGCATAGTATGAAAGGGACTGTATTAAACAACAAAGGACCAATTGTGCTGATTGCGAATTAATGTCTATATACTGTATATTTTTTAAGTGTACAAATCACATAACCTAAAATTAAATGTGCCACATTTCTGAATAGAGAAAGAATATATTTCATAATGATTTTGTGCTTTGGGCTAGCATACTTACAATAAATCATTCATACATGTATTTTCAGAGTCTGCTTATCTTGGTCGGGATCATGGAGAATAAATTAAACTTGTTTCTTTGTATTGGTGTTGGAGTCAAATCAGACAAGAACAGTGCTGAAGGGAAAGAAAATTGCTTATTAAGGGGTCATATTTTATTACAAACTTGCCATAATTTGGCATGCTGCCCCTCTTAATAATAAGGAACCCTGTTAATGGGCTCTGTAGTTATGCCCAGTGGGCTTGTAATGTTTCATTTGCTTATTTGTATGTGATATGCTATTTTTCCCTGTGTGTATCCCTCCCTTCGCGCACGCTTGAACAATATGAAAAAAATTAAAGGTAATTGCACTTTTACCTGCAATTTCAGCCTCACTTGAAGAGGAGTTCCATTAGCTCTGATAGGAGCAGACCCTACCATTACATAAAGATAATATGCCTTCAGTAAAAGACTGCCATTTTACAGCCACATCCACTGGATATCAGTGTACATGTTCTTAATGAAATGTCAGCTTTTCATGTTGTCAAAGCTGAAATCATCTCAAGATAAATGGCTCTCTTGTCACCTTTAATAAAATTGTGTAACCAACAATAATTAAACTATCAAAATTGGAATAAAAGTAGCCTTATTCTAAAAATGTTTCAGTTAATTATTTTCCTCATCAAAAAAATTCAATATCCTATAATGATAACATGAAAGAAATTTTTAAGGAACAGTTGCCAAATAATAAAAAAAAAATAATTAAAATATCACTTATTAAACCATTTGTTATGTCACCTAAAATTTGGCCTATGTGTAGCCCGTTGTCGAGATGTTTCTACACCTTGGTTGGAGTCCATCTGTGGTATTTTCAGTTGACTGGACATGATTAGGAAAGGCACACACCTGACAATAGAAGGTCACATAGTCAAGCAAATACCCAGACAATGAGGTCAAAGGAATTGCCTGCCAGGCTTAGAGACAGGATTATGTCAAAGCACAGATCTGGGGAAGGCTACATAAAAAGTCCAGCAACATTGAAGGCCCCAAATGCACAGTGGCCTCCATAATTCTTAAGTGGAATATGTTTGGATCAGCCACAACTCTTCCAATGGCTGCTTGCCAAACCATACTGAGCAATCAGGAAAGAAGGGACTTAGTAAGAGAGGTGTTCAAGGAGCCAATGGACACTCTGGCTGACCTCCAGAGAACCTTTGTGAAGATGGGAGAAACTTCCAGAAGGACAATCCCCACTGCAATAGTCCACTAATATGGACTTTCTGACAGAGTGACCAGACAACAGTGAAAGTTTTCCTGGAGTTGTTGAAAAGGCACTTAAAGGACTCTAAGACTATGAGAAGCAAGATTTTGTTGCTTAGTGATACCAAGACCGAACTGTTTGGCCTCAGTTGTAAGCATCACGTCAGGAGGAAACATAGCAATGCTCATTACCACTCCAACAGTGAAGCATGGTGGTGCCAGCATCATGCATTAGGGTTGTTCGGCAGAGGCTAGAAGACAAGACAGGGTTGAAAGAAAACTAAATAGACCAAAGTACTGAGATATCCTTTATGAAAACCAGCTCCAGAGAACTCTGGATACCAGACTGAGCCGAAAATTCACCTTGCAACAGGACAATGACCCTTAACCATAAAACAAAGACAACACAGGAATGGTTTAGTGCCAATTCTGTGAATGTTCTTAAGTGGCTGAGACACAGCCTAGACTTGAACTTAATCAATCACCTCAGGAGAGAAGTGAAAATCGCTGTCCACTGACTTTCACCATCCAAACTGACAGAACTTGAGGGGATCTGCAAAACTGCAGAAAATACAGGTGTATGATACTTGACACATCAAACCAAGGAGACTCTAGATTGGAATCGCTGCCAAAGGTGCTTTAACAACATACTGAATACAATGTCTGAGTACTTGTGTTGATGGGATATGTTAGGTTGTTATTTTTAATTAATTTGTAAAAAATTAAAAAATCTTGTATTTGCTGTGTCATTTTGAATTTAAACAATTTTAGCATAAGGCTGAAATATTACAATATGTGTAAAATGTGAAAGGATCGGAATAATGTACTTTCTGAAAGCACGGTAGATAGATAGATAGGGAAGACACTATACAGATATGAATGACACTAAGTAGACCAATAGATTATGTCAAACACATGCAGGTACCCAGCATCCTCAGGGCCCCTTTCAGATAAGCAATACCACCCCAGCGTGTACTTAACTCCTTCATTTCTGCCTATAGAACAGAAGTAAATTCACTTCTGGAAGGCTTTTGATGTCACTTCCTCCTTCAGCTAAGAAGCCCCGCCCCTTCCACCTCAGCTGGTATTTAAGACCTGGTGCAACTGCAAGTTGACATTCAGTTCTGAACCCTCATCTCAGACAGACAGACAGACAGACAGACAGACAGAGCTGTGCTGCAGAAGTGACTTCTTATAGAGGAAACATGATATGGTACCAAGATTGTCTTCTTTGTTTTATTTTTATTTATTTTTTCTTTTTTTGAGTGCTTGATTTCATTGTTATACGGGACCTACTGTGGAGGTACCCCAAACCTTCATCCTGTTTGTATCAGTGCTCTTACTATAGATGGATAAATAGTATTTTATTTGTCTCCAGGGGAAATGTAACTTTTACAGGAGCTCAAGAAATGTACAAATAATATATCAAACAACAGTCAACTTCAAACACACAAGAATTCAAAAAATGAAGAAAAAAAAAATCAGACATGGTTGACTATAAGAGAGCAGTCACAGTAATGGGAATGAATTGATGATAAAATTGACACATAAAATAATAAAATTTTAAAAAGCCGTCATTTGCACAATGCTGTCAGATGCCATAACAAATGTACAGTCTTTTAAGTGGAGACTTGATTACATATCAAAAGCACAGCCATCCAGAGTTCCAATAGACTTTCTCTCTCTCTCAACATGTACTGTAAGTAGACAAAGGTGCTGTTTATTTGCTGTGCAGGTTTAAGCCATCATTGATAGTTTTAATCATTAATGTATAATACAGTTACTGAAGGGCTAATGGAAGAATTAAGCTGTATTTTCTCTTAGCTAAGGGATAGCTTGTTGGAGACAGGAAATCGTTTCACGAGGAAGATAACCTTAGAATACCTAATTCTGAATAGCATTACTATCCTGCCTGGTTAGCAAATCTGAATTAGTACATGAACAGGGAATATAATTCTGTAGAGAAGCAAATGTAAAAGGAAAGGTGAAAGGTAACTTATTTGTTCAGAAGTCTGCATTCCAGTGTGTGTTCAGAGCAAAGTATGTGTGTATATTTATTAATTAATTTACTTATCTTTTTGTTTATGTCTTTACTTATTTAAACAGCTTTTGTAAAAAATGGTGAAATGTTCCATCTATCTATCTATTATATAGTGCCTTTCACTATCTATCGATCTAGTCATTTTATTTCAAATCAAACTAAAGACACACTTGTTTTTCACTGCTTTAATGAAAGACCATTTAATCTACACATTTAATTAGATTGTACTACACCTCATGTTAATTTGAATGTGTTGTAAACTATTGTTTGTGTGTGGTTAATTTGGGATTTATTTCATTGACCTCTGAGTTTCCCCCATTTCATAGTCGCCATGATTGTTCCCTTCTTTTTTGGGCGCTGGCCTTGTTTGTGTGAAGTTTTTCGCGTTCTCACGTCACATATTTGTGTAGTTTTCCTCCAGGTATTCTACTTTTCTCACTGGTGTAGATCAATTGCCGGTTTTAAATTGGCTATGCATGGTGTTGTGGGGAGAAAGAGGAGTAGGACAGAGTGGCATTGCACATTTTGCTATGTTTTTGCACGCAAGATTTTGCTGAAAAGAAAACTGCCAGACACTGTTTATTTCAGAAAGAGTGTCAGTTTTCTCTTTTTGGAATGTAGCCTCTGGGCCTTATCTGATATCTGAATTATATTTTATTTGAAATCAAACACAGAGAAGTGACACCCAGGGATGCCTCCACGCTACACTATATAAATCGTCAATCAGGGACAAAGATCCATAACTCAATAATGGAGAACACTGATGTTCTTAACTTTTCATCAATTGTCAACCAAAAGGTTGGGCTTATGTGCACCCAAGAAACCAATGACTTTCCTTTTAAAGCTATTCCCAGCACTAGATCTGGGCTACATGCTGAATGCTGTCAACCTGCCCATGACTTCTGCTCTCTAAGGTGTGGCCATAACAAAGGCTGGAGTTTACTCTAAGGTATAACCTGGTGCTGGACTGGAAAATTGGAAGACTTGCCTGTATTAGAGTTAGGCAAAGGTGCCAGAGAACAGCAAGTGCACGAGCAGACAGAGAGACCATACGTAACAACTACACGTTCGTCTTGCTAAAGATGGGAGTTGACTGATCACCAATCTACCCAGCAGACATAAACTTTGCTAGCAGAAAAGGTCACGATCTGCGTGTCAAACCTCGAAGTGAAAACTGCAGTACTGCCCACAACCAGAAGTCGCATCCAAGGCAAAGAAGAAGAAAAGCTCATGAACAAAGAAAGAAAAGCATTTAAGACATTTTTTCCATGTGTGATGGACAAAGCAGGACAGGAAAGGAACAAAGCATCACACCAAACCATAGTAAAAGTATGCACACTCCATACATCAAGGGACAAGCGCTCCTTAAAGTCCACGGTATATACACAAAGGGGTGACATTTGTTCTACTTAAGTGGCACATGCTCCGGACACCAAGGGGATACAGGACGTTGAAATCTAATAATGCCAACTACCTGCTGTGGGCAATGTGGGGTGATGTCCATCAACAAAACCTAGGCTTCCAAGTGGGCTTCAACCAGCATTAGGTCTCAGCATATGGGAGCATAACAGAGACGAGTTAATGTTTAACCTTGAGGCTGCGATCGATAATGTGGTCAGTAGCTTCAACGTCTCAAGCCAGCTGGTCGATTTGTTAAAAACCAAACTCACGGCGAACAGCAACTGACAACATTCCAGCGCGAAGATCTTTATTTTCTCACTAAACCACATCACTAACTTTGCAAGCATAGGATAAACTTGCACTATACATTGGAGACATAATTGCAACACAATTTGATTTTTTATGCAAATGTTGAGGATTGACCTTGTAATACTATAAGTAGTATAATTTTTTATTTTGATACTCTTGTGCAAGGGTTCCCAAAGTGGTTGATCTCGACCCCCTGGGGTCGATTTGAACTTTCTAGGGGTCGATAGTTTCAGTAAAAAAATTGGGGGGTCAACGACAGCAAAAATAGACCCCCTTACTACTGCTATTTGTTTGTTACTTCAAAATATCTATGATTCCAATAGGTACCTAATTAAGAAGTAAAATAATTCAAAAAAACACTTTTTTGATAAAAACACATTACATACCAAACTTGCGAACAAAAAGGTAAAATGTGTCATTAAAAGAGTCACACGTAAGAATGCATGAAAATACATGTAACACAAACATACAGTATCTGTGCATTGTCTTATCGAACGTATCAAAGCAAGTGCGGACATGAAAAACCGTTGCATGTCTGCTCTTGCTTGAGGTGGGACGAGACGACGGATATTCTATATTAGCAGAATCTATCAGTCTTATACGGTCATGCTTTCATAAAACACTATAAATTGGTTTGTTTCATGTGACATGTACTTATTTGTGATTTGAACTTTGAATATAATTATTTATTGAGGAGCAGTACTACGAAAAAGAAAATTGGAGGACACAGTTTATTTATTCGAGTAAGAACAAAAATCTTCTGTTTCAAGTAAGTACATACTTTATTGTTTTTTTGTTTTTTTTTTTAATCACAGGGGCTGTCGAAATTGTTTGTTAATAAAAGTTTGTATTTCTTCAGATAATAATATGACTGAACCAAAAAAGAAATGCAGACAGTACAGCTTGGACTATTTGTACTTATTTTGAATTTATATATTTATTTCATAAATGTCAAAAATGTAAAAAAAAAAAAAAAAACTCTGCTCATATTTTTTTGCTTAAATTTTCATTAGTGCAAGTTTCGATATTAAATGTTGCACAAGATAATGCCATATTCCGTAGCCATTTTACCTTTTTAAATCATAATTACAAGTGATTAAAATCTGATATCTAGTGAAATATTTAATATTGAGTACTGTACAAATGTATTCATTTGAGTAAGTAAAGTAAATGTCTAGGGGGTCGATGGTTTTAAAAGTTTTTGGTAAAGGGGTCGGCGGCCGAAAAAAGTTTGGGAACTCTTGCTCTTGTGTATGTTGTAAGAGGAGAAAGGATATCCCAGCCAGGAAGGTGGAGGATTTATTACCAAGATGGGAGGCCAGAGCAGAACATCAAAAAAATGGGAGGCAGAATAGAGAAATAATTTTGTGCCCGGCCGGTATCATTTAGCATATGGAAAAACAGAAGCTGCGGATCAGGAGTTGTTCCATCGCCCATACGCTAGGTGGCAGTGGTCCTCACCCTACAGGGGTGTTTGGAGGTTGGAGTCTGGAAGTGCAGCCCTGTTGGGGTCCCTGGATACTGATAGAGGATGCTGTTGGGGAGGACCTCCTTATTTTCTTTATGTTCTGGAAGTGCTTCCTGGAAGACATGGCATGGCACCGGACACATTCCTGAATTCAGTTTTAAAGGAGCCGTAGTGGACAACACTCAGCGGAGGTAGAAAGGAAGAATCATTGTTGGATATATTGTATAACTGTGTCTACATTTGGAGAGGTGATTACAAAAAGGTACTACGTATGAATAAATAACCTTTATTTTATCACAACAACATGATGGAGATTACTGTATTTTATGGGTGGAGTTCAGTGGCACCCCCTTGTGGTCACAATATGTTTTCAGTACAATTAATATGAGTGTAAAAGTGCAGCAGTAACATAAAAAGACATAACCACGTAAGAAGTTCAAAGAAAAACATTGGACAAAGGAAAGTCTTCAGTGTTCAAAACTAAGCTTTGCTTTGCTTTGATGGACCACTACAGTAAAACTCCGTAATCCTTGGTCTTCTAATGAGTTTTGGGTTTAATGTACACATTACCAGAGTTTTTGTTTCTTTCTGATTTAAAATATAACTGCTGTATTGATTCCGGCATCAGTGAAGTGGATTAAGCAAGTTTAGATAGTGACTGGAGAGTTGGGTGACATTTTAGTGTCCTAGTCTAGGTAAGATTTCTAACCAAAAACTTAGTGTTCTCAAAAAATCTTCCTTTTTGTTTTATCTATGGTTTCCTGACTGTTTTGAGCTAAATTCATTGTAAGAAAATATAATAAAGAAATAAATATTGTTGTCGTTTGTTGTTTTCCTACTATTGTTACATTAATTTATCATTATACGTGTATATTCCAGTTCAGGTTTATGGGAATTGGACTCTATCATGGTTACGCAGCAAAACATTGTAGAATCTAATCCTGGACATAATGCCAGTCCATCAGAGGGATCATGGGCACAAACACCCACCCCCAACTTCATACAAATCATGTTAAGAAATAAAAGTAAACCTTAACTGTCTTTAGAGTGTCAGGGGATAAGAATAAAGTAGTGTAGTGCTAAGGCATTGAGCTTTAAATCACAAGTTAGCTCGTTTAGTTTCCACCGCTGTCCCTTTGTGTGACTCTGAGCAGGTCACTTTTTCTGTCTGCTCTCCTACTGTAATATATCCTAACATAACATAAATATTAGTCACCTTGGATAATGATGTGAGCCAAATATACAAAAATAACCTTAATAACCTAAACAGACCCGGAGAGAATGGACAAGCTCCCCAAAGACAGAGATCAGGCTGAGATTCAAGCCCAAACCTCAAGTCTTGTGAGGTTAGATTAGATTGGATAAAACGTTATCAGTCCCATGGGGAAATTCAAATGCATACAGCAACAGAGACATAAAAACAAGAATACAGACTCCTGGGGCAAATAACACAGCCAATCAATTAATTACTCAATCATTAAAAATAAACTTAGCAAGTACATTGGATGAAAGCATTGAACTGCCTAATAGCAGTGGGCAGAAAAAAACCCCAGATGCACTTCTTAGCACACCATGGTGGAATGAGCCCGTGTCTAAAAGTGCTTCAAGAGAGCACCTCCTGGGGGAGATGGAAGGGATTTTTCATGATGCCATCCAATTTTCCCATCATCCTCTTATCTGCAACAGCTTCCTGTATGTCCAGGATTCGCCCTGTGATGGAGCAGGCTTTCCTGATAAGTTGGTTCATCTGAGGAAGCTCCACTACCTTACTGCCTTTTACTGATGTTATTTTTATTGCTATTCATCCATCTGTTCCTTTTATGCACCAGCATACTGCAATTCAGGTCCACAGAATAGAAATGTGTCTTGAATTTAATGCGTGCAAGGCAAACTCTGCCAGTGTGCCAGTCCTTTGTGTGGTACATTGGCACATACTCTCACTCATGCTGGGCTAATAGGTACTAAATGTCACACTGTTGTTTTACAGAATGGAGACAAAGAACTTGGCTGATCAATCTAAATAAACAAAAATTCAAGGCATAGGAAGAAGAGACATCACATTAACTGGCTGGTATAAAAGCCTGTACAACTTTGTTATATAAAGTGGCATACACTTTAATTATCACAGTCTTCCCAGCGACATCAGTTTTTGGAAGTACTTTGCTCAGCTCTCTCCAAAAACATCTAGCAGCTAAGGTCTTAGGTTGTTAACCATCAGACCAGGCAGCATGGCATTGATCATTCACTGGCATTAAGTGAGGTGACACTGAAATGCTCCTCATATGCAGTGTGTGAGGAGGAGAAAGCGAGCAGAGTGATAAATTAGACAGGTAATGAAACTGCCAGCTGACATTTCCATTAAACTTGTAACCAAAGTTTCTTCTAACTGAATGTGTTTATGCCAATTGTATACTTGACATTTCCCTGGAAACAGGTCGTATTAAATTTTTTTCCTACTGATAGTATAATAACATGCAGTGTATAAATGTTACCAGTACCACACATGGTTCCTGGCAGAAGAGTCTATACTCATTAGCTCATAATTTCTGTCAATGTCTATGTATGTGCCTGAGACAAGATGTTACCTATAGTCAGTTTTCTTTTTATTTTTTGTTCTTTATTTGATTTATACATTTTCTTGTATTGGGAATTTGTTAGTTTTTGCATACCCCCTGAGGTTCAGAGTGCAGGGTCAGTCATTGTACAGCTCCCCTGGAGCAATTGCAGGTTAAGGGCCCAGTAGCTTAGGATTTCTTTTTGCAGTAATGGGGATTTGAACTGGCAACCTTCTGGATACTGGTGCAGATACTTAGCGTCAGATCGCTACACACTATTTTGACATAAAATTAACAATTATATGCGTCTAAGTTCACTGAAGTTCATACAAATGAAACTTAAACTCAATCATATAAAAATAGGACAATTGGAATCATCATTCTCCGAGAGCCCACATACCAGCAAATTAACACAAACACACTCTGACATATTTATTAAATTTGTCTAGAAAGACTGTTTAGTACAGGGTGTTAAGTTCTTACATCTCACAGTTTATACATGAGTAATTTGATGCAATCTGGTAGCCCTGCTGTTTACCAAACGTGAGGGTGAACAGATGGATAGAAAAAAAAAGGTCTTTATTTCTCTGTGTTTCAATCTGGAATATTACAAAGAATCCACAATGGTGAGTAACCAGTGTAGAAACACTACAAACCACTCCATCTAACCGCTGTCTGTCCAAACTGTGATGAAGAATTTCAAAACACTCGCCTACAAGAAATGGTCATGGCTTCCTCTGACACTCCATACTTTACCTGTCTCAGAAAGAACAACCCTTGGTGAGCTTTGTTGGCCAAAGTGTTGAACTGCCATGCTTCACTGGAGTTGAGAATTTGGACTTTCTCAGCAGCATAGTTTTCAGCATGCTACAGTAGACTGAAAAAGTATTCAGACCCCTTCACTTTCTGTTCACTTCATTGTGTGATAGATTTAATTTTAAATGGATAAATCTGCCATTTTTGACCTTCAGTCTACACTCAATAACCCATAATGACAAGGTGAAAACATCTTTTCAGAAAGGTTTGGTTGGAGTCCACTGGTGGCAAATTGAATAGATTGGACATCGCTTAGAATAGCACACACCTGTGTATACTGTAGAATATTCCCACAATTCATACTTCCTGTCAGAACAAAAACCAAACCATGAAGTCCAAGAAACTCTTTGTAGACCTCCGTGATCAAATTGTGATGAAGCAGAGATAGAGGGCAATCGAACAGAACCATTTTGAAGGCTTTGAACCATCAGACTTCTTCATGGAGTTCGATGTCTGGCCAAACTAAGTAAGCAGGCAAGAATGGCCTTGGACAGGGAGGTGGATTACCACTCAAAGCTGTAATTGCTACCAAAATGGCTTCTACAAAGTACTGAATTAGGGGTCTGAATACTTATGGGAATAAGAAATTACAGTTTTTGATTTTAATAAACCTTCCTTAAAAAATGGTTTCACTTTGTCATTGCGGGTTACTGAGTGCAGATTCATAGGTGAAAATGAGAAATGTATCCATTTAAATTTAAATGTACAACACAATAAATGAGTAGAAAGTGGAGAAGACTTGAATACTTTCTGAATCCACTTTAGATTGCTGGAAACTGTGCTGCCCATTAACTCCAAAATCTCCAGGGGCCTCAAGTGTTAACGGTGTGTACGCACAAAAATGTTGCGTACTCCTGTTTCCATGCTGAAATCACGATGTATAAAACCTAAACTTGGCATAAAGCCATGCACATTTTCACGGTACCCCAAACCCTGGTGTACGCAAGTTCTCTGCTAGGTTTTGCAATTTGGAGGCACCCAGCGTCAAAGCAGTGCTACTGTTCCTGTGCGGTTTCCCTTCCTTTTTTAGATCCACATTCACGACACCGGCTTTATCAAATACACTGGAATTAACCACATATCTTTTATAAATTTAAGGCACCTGATTGTAATCATCCTGTAACAATATAATGGTGCACAGAATGGCCAAACTATTCCACTGCCATGGCTGCTTTAGCATTGTTAGAGGACATCACAAATGGAAGGATTAGAAGAGAACGCATATTCAGAGATCATACTGATTTCTTGGCACATGATGATGACTGACTTCTAAGTCGATTTAGATTTTCAAGAGCTATCCTCTTCCAGCTGTGTGCTGAACTGGTGCCGGCTTTACAAAAGCAGACTTTGAGGAATTGTGCTCTACCTGTTCCTTTGCAAGTTCTGTCCACTCTCCACTCACTCACTTTTCAGCGTGAACTGGCTAACCGATCCGGAATTTCTCAGTCATCACTGAGTCGTGCCATGTCAACTTTTTGGGATGGTATTATCTGCTTGTCAAGCAGATACAGTATATAAAATTTCCATACACTCCGGTTGAACAGGCAAACATCAAAACGCAATTTGCAGCAATGTCCGGTTTTCCCAATGTAATTGGAGCGGTTGACACACAATACTGCCTTTACACAGTGGACCCTTGCCTTACAAACTCAATTCATTCGCGAGGGCTGGTTGTAACTCAAGTTGGTTGTAAGTCAGGACTATTTTTCCCATAAGAAATAATGGAAACACCCATAATGTGTTCTGAACCTCCCACAGCAACACTTTCTTAACCTTTTCATAATAAAAAAGGGTTATATAATGTGCATAATTTACCAAAAACACCAATAATTTTTCTAATGTACTAACCAAAAAGTTATAAAAAGTGTCTAGCCTACCAGAAACAACAATTTCATACTGTACTCACCATTTAAGTTGACATCTTTGGCTTGCAGGAAGGGAGGAGGAGGAGAATGAAATGGAAGGTGGTTAATGTTTGGAAGGAGCTTCCTTATACAAATCTTTTCTTTGTAAAATTGTCGAGATGGTGGATTTCGACATGCTGTACATATTAGCGAGATCGGTCACACGAACGCCACTCTCATATTTCCGCACAATTTCCTCCTTCGTTTCGATTGTGATCCCTTTCTTTACCTTCATTACCTTGTCTTCCTTCCTTAGCAATTATCGAAATAAATTATATAAATCACTGTACTGACCGAAATTACATCCACAAACATATGTATATGGGCTCCGACTGACGCTTACGAACGCTCTCGGCTGTTTGTTTACAATTGACAAGCAGATACACGTGACCGCATTCGGGTCGTAACGTAAGACGTTGGTCGTAAATCGAAACAAAAATTTTGGTCATAAACCAAGTTGTACACATGTCAGGCTGGTCGTATATCAAGGGTTGACTTTATTTCGCAGTTCACTGGCCACATCCCATTGTGCATTGGCTACATCTCTCACTGCATCCACCAATGCATTTTGGGATTCCAGAACTGCATCAATCAGCACACGGCCAGATGATCGCCCAGCAGCTTCCGAGGCAGGGGTGTGTGAGCAACCAGTGCCTGAAGATGTGGTCGGCACAGAAAGAGTATCATCATCACCTGGAGCCACGTCCTCAGCATTGGGGTCAGGTTTTGTACTATTGTCTGGAACTAAATAAACAGTAATTAATATAGCATCTGCTTCCTGATTATTTGTCTTATTACACATGCAAATTATTTACACAAGTATGGATAATGGTAATCAAAAAAGACATAAAAACTCACTGTCACCTGCAGTGATGTCAGAATCTCCCTCCCCCGCCGGCAATAAGTGTGTCGCCAATAATTGCAGCAATGGCATGAGCTCCAGGAGTTCACTACCTCCTCCAGTGGTGCTGACATGAAGACGATGAGCTGTGATTCTGCTTTTCATGGCAACTTTGATGTCTGACCACTTCTTTTTTATTTTGCTCACAGTGTGATTTTCTGCTCCAGCACTCTTAAGTGTGTCTGCCATGTTATGCCACTCCATCATTTTCCTTTTGTTGCTAATTCAACTTCTTAAGCTACCAAATAAAATATTTTTCCTGGCCTCTACTTCACTTAGCAGGACCTCCATTTCGCATTCGCTGAATTTTTTTTTTTCCTGTGCTTTCGCCATTGTCTTCCTGAAGTGCTGAGGGTAAGTGGTTATTTATATTGATTTGCATATTCAAAGAGGCATAATTCTGGGAGGAGTTGGGGAGTGGCAGCAGGCACGTGCACAGGCGTTTTATATTTCACGCTGACCGGGATTTATGTAGTGGTAGAACGTGGAAGTTGGTGTTCACACAGATTTATGCATCTGGATTTTTTTGTGCATATGAACATTTCCACTTTTGTCCATACGCCATGTTACAGTGTGAATTCTACGCACGCCGTTATGCATGAGACCCCTGGTCATTTAATACTAGTCAAAGAATACACTAATTTGGTTTGTGAGAATAACCCTCAATGTCAATTTATTTATGGAGCATATTCAAAACAACATTAGTAATGCTGTAGTCAAAGTACTTTACATTTAAACATAGTATAGGGTGGTCCAGATCTAATTATGTAATTTTCATTACGCTATAACTTATTACGTTTATTACACAGAAAATCACCTGAAACATCCCGGACCATTGAGAAGTGTGCGAACTGACGACATGAAGAATCGTCTTTGCGCTGAACTGGAATCGTCCCCGCATAAATCAAAGTCATCCAGATGATCTGGATCTGCATAATTAGATCTGGACCACCCTGTACATAGTACAATTAACATAAAATAAAAAATAAATAGAATAAAATACAATTAAACACAATACAACCAGCGGTAAGGAAGGAACCACCAGTATCACTGAAGGTTTCGGAAAGCTAGAGAATAGAAATGCGTCTTCAATCTAGTTTTAATGGAATTGCTTTGTATGTATCAACTCTATAACCTTTTGCGTCTGTATTTATAGATGTATTAATGTACAGTATGTATATACTGTATGATCGTTGGGTGTACTATGTATTATTGTTACATAGTTTTAATATTAGACTTCTTCAAATAATAAAAGTTACTTACTGTAAGCAGACATTTCCAGTTACGAGGATAGTTAATAAAAGCTATACATTTAGATACTATACATAGATGCCATAGGGAGTGAAATCCAGCATTAAAACATGAATGAAGGAAAAACGTTATTGTTTCAGTAAGTCTTTTAATTATTTTATAACTAGCTGTGTAACCCATGCTGTAAAAAGCCCAGGCTCCTAGAAACTGTTGAAATCGTCAGAAAAAAAATTGAAATGCAAAGTTGGCAGTTTCGTTTTGCGGACATACCCACCCCCTTGTCCATCAGCGGCTAAGCGAGTTTTTCTCTCATCTGTCTTTCGTCTGTGGTTTAACTTTGATGACAGAGTCGCTTTCTTTTAGCATCCTGCTGTAGCGTCTTAGGTCATTCTTCTTCCGATTCGTTAACTTGGGCCCGCTTTGCCGGTTCTTTGAGTTTCGTGCTGTAGTCTCACCCTTCTGGGCTGGATAGACAGACACACACACTTCCACACGTAGATGTTTATATATAAGATAATAATAATAATTCTTTATATTTATATGTCATTTTTCTCACTCCTCAAAATGTTTTACATATATTCACATAAGTCCAGCATCCACCTGGATGATGCAACTGCAGCCTTTTTGCACCAATCTGCTCACCATACATTAACTGTTAGGCAGTGGATGGATGAGAAACAGTTAGCCAGTTAGAGACAGGAGATGATTAGTGGACCAGAATGAGTAGGCCATGGTGGGCAATTAAGGAAGGACATTAGGATACACCCTACTGCTTACAAAATACGACCAGGACTCTTTTATGACCACAGTGAGTCAAAACATTTTATGTCTCATTTTATAGCACAGTGTCTCTGTCACTGCACTAGGGCATTGGGATCCACATTTAGACCATAGGGTAAATGTCCCCTGCTGGCCTTGCCAGCACCTCTTCCATTAACACCCCATAACATTTTCTGGCTGTTCTCCCATCCAAGTACTGGCCAGGCCTGAACATGCTTAGCTTCAGGTGGATGACCTGTTCTGAAGTGCATGTGGTATTAAACACCTCATGTTCTAAAAATTGCATGTGTCCTGTTGAAATGATAGATTGATGCCCCAGGATTAGCAAATATTAAGACAATGGGCAGAAATGCTTTTAAAACTCTTGTATTCTTGTGACGATGTGGGTTCGCTGCATGCCCCCATCTCTCTTCCTCAGGCCCTGAACCCGACACCGTTGGTAATGTTACCGATGAGCACGGCAGTGAGGCACAACAAACAGAGCAAGGGGATGGAGCAAAAGTGCAAAGTGCTTTTATTTAAAACCAGCAACAAAATGAAACAGTATTCAAATAAATAGTGCAGTGTTTCAAAAAGTCTTCATTAAATAAATAATCCATAAAAACAGAAGTGAAGTGGTGGTTAAACTCCAATAAAAAAAAAAAAATCCTTTAAAACGAGGTTAAAGCAATGCTGGAAGCAGTCCCTTAAAAAAATCTAAAGCCTGGTGTCTTTTAACCTGGCGGCTCCCCTGCTTCTCCCATCAGGCTTCTCAACAGGAGAGTCGCCCTACCAGCAGCTGGCCTTCTCTCCACTCTACTGGTCTGGAGGCTTCCCAATTCTTCGTTGTGCTCCCCCAGACCAAGACTTGGCTTTTTCGCCAACAGCCAAGACGCTCATGTTGGGGCTTACACTTCCACTTCTCGGCCTTACGCGGCCAGCTGTCCTTCTGCCGGTCACTCCCGTTCCTTCATAAAATGTTCAGCGGGAGCGACCACTACTAACTGCCCTAGGTGTTGGCCAAAGACCCCTGCTAGGGCTTACTGTCCAGTTGCCTGCCTGTGAGCCTTCACTCACTCACTCGCACCGGCTCTCTCTCTCTTTTCTCGCTGCTTCCTGCAACCTCCATTTCTTTTACTTTCACTTTCCTTTTTCCTCCCTTTAGCCGCCTCGCGCTTCTATTTATGATGGGGAAGTGATTCACCTGTGGCAATCAGCGGCTCCCAGGACCAATTACGGATGCGGATGACTCCTTACCTGTGCACCTAAGTGAGACTCGACCGCACCGCAAATCACCCCAGGAACCACTTCAGCCACTCATAACCACGCCCCCTCGCTAAGCCGCAAGTGCGGTGATTATTTATTTTAAAAATGGCCCTTTGACATGAACTGTGGACCCACTATACCACAGTTCTGCATTGCTCCATTAATGTTATTCTGCAACTGAAAACACAATCACCTTCCCCAGCCGCTTTACAATGCTCGGTTTCCCATGGCTCCTTTCTTGTAGCTATGCCTCATTCACTGCCTGCCTGCACATTCACAATGCTTTCTCCATGTTCAGGCCTACACTGAAATGTTTGTCTGTCACTATCTGATTTATCCCAGTTGTAAAGACAGGTCTCAGTAATCCATTTGCCTTCCTTTAATTATTTCTTTAACAACAATTACCCAAGGATCTGGACATCTCTGTTATTTATAAGCAATACCCAATAAAACCTAAAACAAATGTTTACAAAATGTCAGTAGTGCGGTATTTGTGTTTTGTCAAGTTTCAGAGTATTTGATTTTCAAAGTACTAATTTGCAGGTTCTGTGAAGGTGTATATGGATGTCAAATGCTAGTATTATGATGTCCTTTAATGGGATTACTAAGTGCTACTAAGGAAAGGATACTCATTAATTGAAAAGTGGAGAAATTATTTTTGTGAGCTGAAACAGAAGATGATACAATAATCATGTTTTTTTTTCTTCTTTTCATTATTCTTGCTGTCACTGATTGTGTTAAAACTTTTGCCACTCATCCACTTAATTGGCCTAGTGAGAAGTGACTTAAAGGTCAGTAGACAATTATACTGCCACCTGCACGCTATTTCATAATCAGAAAGAAAACATCTGAAACAGTCGTATATTTAGCATATTCATGTTACAAAAACACATCACATAGGTGAAATGCTGAAAGAAAATCCTATTTAGGTAATTCTTATTTTTATAGACTGTGTATTGTACCTTTACTGAAACATACAAAATTTACTGTTTTCCATTTTACAGCCCAAATAAAATGTTGGCATTTTCTGTTGCTTAATAAGATGTTTTCTTATATGCAGTATTAACATTTTGGTTCAATTTATTTTTGTTCATGTTAGGACACTGATAGGTTGCACCTAACAACTGAATAATTTTTAGTCTGAGTGCACTATAAAGGGTTCTTTTCAGAGAAAGAAATAATGCAACCATTTTTTTGGAGATTTGCTTTATTCTTCCTAATCTACTAGCACAACCACAGTAGAAATACATAATCTAACCAACCAAGCTCATGAACTTCTGAATTTTGAAATGTGAGTATCTACAGTGATGCGTGAGTCCCTGTCTTGCACCCACAACACGAGGCTGAGTACAAAGGCTTCAGGAAAACCAGCTTTATTCTATTCAAAACAGAAACAGCCAGGGTATTTATTGAAACGGAAGCCGCCATTTCAATACACACAGACGCTGCAAACAAGCAGTGACGTTATCAGTACAGTTGCCTTGGCTCCTTTCTTCATTTCAGGAACAGATAGTCCTCCCCATCAGGTTGGTCCAGCGGTTGCGGATCAGTGGCTGGGATCAGGAAATCCTGGAAGGGAAGAGACAGAAAAGAAAAATTGGGCCAGGTCAGTGGCTAGATTAAAGTACTCCCTGCATCAACCCTCGGCCGATGAACATGCAATCTTGTAGTTGTCTCGGTGGTGCGGCGAACCTGCCATTGTCTTACAGACAAACAAACAACCCTTGACTGATACGTCGCCTGCATTTTTGGAATGGAGTGGGGGAGGGGGATATTAAAAGGTCTCACACTACTATATAATAAAAGACTAAGGTCTGTGTGTCCAGTTCTTTTAGCTCAATCTGATTGGTCAGTTTGGCTTTAGTGACGTTACAAAAGAGAAAGTGCGAGTGTTAGACCTACGAGGAGTCTTGACTTGCTGTATCTTATATATAAATGTTGTAAAAGAACGAGTCTCAACACTCTGATAAAGGTTTGGGGAAGCCACCCGTATATTGTTCCTAGCTGCTAAGGTTTGAAGTCAAGACAAAGTTGTTGTTGGTTTGAGTTCTCAGAATGAACTGAACTAGTTTGGCAAGATGGAGGATTTATATGCTGTAAACCGGAAGTGATGTTATTTGACCAGAACAGGAAGTGACGTCAGACTGGGTGCCGGAATAGGAAGTGCCGTCAGTCTAGGCACGGGAATAGGAAGTGACATCAGTCTGGGTGCCGGAACAGGACGTGACGTCAGTCTGGGCATCGGAACCGGAAGTGACGTTAAATCAGACAGGTTTTCCCATATTTGGTCTGCAAAGATAACAGAAATAGGTTTAGAGCACCCCGCCATCCCCTGGTCCGGGTTAGGGTTAGGTTTAGGGTAGGGGATACCACCGAGGTGGCATGCACGGGTTCACTCCTGATGGTACTATTATCATAGTTCTATTTCATTTAAATTTTGATCTTATAATTCCTAAAATAAAAAACCACATTCATACCTAACAGAAAATCCTATTTTTCATTTAACCCATTAGGGAATATAGTGCCCAAACTCATAATCCATTCCTCCTCTTTTTTAAGTCTCCTAGTTTTATTCCATGTATTATCCATTTCAATCGGAAAGAAAATTGGTAAGTGCTCCTGATCCTTAAAATGCAAATATAGTTGAGTTGTTTTTATTTGGTTTTCAATATTCCGTAAATGTTGAATGAATCTCGTTTTGACCATATTTTTTGTTTCCCCAATATAGATTAAACTACATTTTTTACATTGGATTCCATAAATACAATTCCTAGATGTTAAAGTTAGATTTTGTAAAATGGCCCGTGCACTATTTGTATAAGGGTTCCGTATCATTTTCTTATTTCTAAAGGGGATCTGCCACGCTATTTTATTCTTCTTTCTTATCACACATGATGCCCTTACCAGAAGATCCTTAAGATTCCTATTTTTTCTAAAGGCTGATACTAGTTCCACTCCTCCCAAGTCATCGTCTAATAATTGGGCTGCCCTAAAATTATATTTCACCATACCAATTACTATTTGTGCTTGTGCTGAGAATGTAAATACCAAGGGAACTAAATTCTTTTTCCTCTTAAGATTGTCAACCGTCCTTATCCGTTCGCCCCCCCTCCTCTCCCCCTCACTACTATCCCCTCCCTGATTTTCAGGGTCAAAAACTGGACTAGGGTTATCCTGTAAAATCATCCTTCTTAATATAACCGTCCCATTCCCTTCCTCTAGTTCCACTTCCACATCCCCATCAAACAACATTCCCTGATTAAAAAATGGATCCCTCAGCCTAGTTCCAAAATTAGGTCCATCTCCCACTATGTTAGGATTAGGCACCCCTATGATGGTTTTAAGATTAGGCGTCTCCAACACAATCTTAGGGTCAGGCACCTCCCCCACAATCTTAACATCAGGGAAGTACCCAGTGTGGTTAAGTTTAGAACCCGGGCTAGGGATAGTCTGTATGGTACCTATAAGCGATTTTCTATATCTGTCACCCTGATATAGTTCAGATGATTCCCTTTCCATCCTCCCAGTAAGGTCCTCTACCTCAATCAACCTTCCAAGGTAAGTAATTAATGTATTTTGTTGATGTATAATCTTTTGTTTCTTTTGCAGGTGCCGGATGTCCCATACTGGTAAGAAGAAGGAAGAAGAATACCCGGACAAAGCCAACGGTAAGTATCCCCATCCTCAAATCTAACCAACTTCTCAATTTTAGCTCTCAAAGAAGTCCCTTCATTCATACCCTTATTTTGCCTGCTGGACCCTAATTTAGGATCTCCTCTATTATCCGACAAAAGGTAAGTACTCAACCCCTTGAAAACAATAGACTCATTATCTGATTCATTGAGGGTTAGCCAAGAAATATCTGATAAATCTAATAAGTCATCTCGTCCCTTAGTAATCTGGGGAATACCCGTTTTCCCGTTCCCAGTATTATAGGGCCTGTCCAGATAACTCCTAAAGGTTTGTTCAACCTCATATCTAACCTCTCTCAAGAATCTCCTGGAGTATCCCCTTTTCAAAAGAGATGAAAATAAAATCGCAATTGGCTGCTGAACATGTTCGTAATCCGTATTAAACCTGTAAAATCGGATTAATTGAGATTTTACTATTCCCCTGAAAGTATGTTTCGGATGATAGCTACTTTTTTGCAATAAGGCATGTGTGTCTGTATCCTTGAAGAAAACTCTAGCACCTAACCTCTTAGAACCTTCTGGTGTTTTTTCAAAATAAACCGTGGTATCCAAAAAGGTTATACTTTCCCTGCTTACCTCCGCTTTTACCCTAATAGTATCATGAATACTATTCAATGTACTAATGAACTGACTGAATTCATCCTCCGTATGCAGCCAAACCCCAAATATGTCATCTAAATACCTCAAGTATAAGGCTGGTAATTTACGACATTTTTCAAACGCCTCTTCCTCCCATTTGGCCATATAAATGTTCGCATACGAGGGCGCATATCTCTTACCCATCGCTGTACCATAAATCTGTAAATACAGAACACCATTAAAATCAAACTCATTAGTAGTTAAATTTAATCTGAGTAATTCCATTAAATGATTATCGGGTCTATTACTATCTGGATATTGTTGCATCGTTTCCCTAACCGCCTTCAATCCCAAATCAATACTAATATTGGTGTATAATGATTCCACATCCATTGAGAATATTAAGGCCTGTTCTGGAAATGATCTCCCCCTAATAATCTGTAAAAAATGATAGGTGTCCTGTACAAAACTATTATGTTGACATGATAAACGATGTAAATAATACTCAATCAGTTCTGAAACCCGATATGATTCTGAACTGCAATCCGAAATAATCGGTCTCCCTGATGGACTTTGGTAGGGTACTGCCCAGGAGTCTGGTTTTTATGTATTTTTGGTAACAAATAAAATTTCCGTACCGAGGGATCTGAAGGTCCTAACAGATAACATTTTTGTTTACCTGATATGAACCCCTCGTCCTGCATATTATCAAGTATAACCTTCATTTTATTGTGTGTCATATCTCGTTTAGTTTTTTTTAAACGTTTATAGTGGCATCTATTATTTAATTGTCTTTTAGCCTCCCAAATATACTGCTCCCAATCCATAATCACCGTCATGGATCCCTTATCCGCCGGTTTAATAATAATATTTTTATTCCACCTTCTCAAGTATTCTAAGGATCCCCTCTCTTCCTGGGTCAAATTATCTAATGGTTTAGGTGCCAAACGCATTTTTTGTAGATCTTGCTGATCTTCATGGATCAATTCCAAGATCCCCTGGCTTAATTGCTGTTTTTTAGGTTCCCAATGTGATGGATCTACAAATTTTTTGGGCCCCTGTCCTGCCTCATAATCAAAGTAATCCAATAATTTTAACCGTCTATGGTACCTACAGATATCCCTTTCAATCTCCTCCATATCTGTCTCTACTGGGGTAGGTACAAAGGACAATCCCTTCTGTAATAGAGTTATATCCGATCTAGTTAGCCTAAATTTACGACTCAGATTATAAATATTACATTCCCTAGATGAAACAAACCTATATGATTCCTGTAACAGGTCCATACCATCTAGTCATTGATCTCCGATAAAAAAAGCCTGTTCCATTGTCCAATGTAAATTATCGTCTTCTAACTCTACATCACCCTGTCCCATAGAATCTATTATTTCAATCTTTGGTAGGGTCCCGATACACCGGTTAAATTCCCGTATCCTTTCACAAACTACTTTAGATTGATTTGTTACTGAATAAGGGACTGTAGCAAAATACACAATCGACCGGAGAAATTTACGCTTAAGGGAACTAAGTAACTGTTGCAAATGGTCTTTAGGATTTCTCAATCCCCGATCTCTATTACAATCATTAAGACCAATACAAACCAATACTTTTAAGACCAAATTATTTGGCTTCTTAATCCTATCAATCACAATCTTAAGGTCCTGAACTCTTGCCCCCGGAAAGCTGAAGGCCTCCAACTCGCTCTGCCTATAGTGAGGGATCCAACCAATATTTGAATCCCCAAGAAACAAATATGGTTTAGTAATATTCGGAATTATTTTTACATCCTGCTTCCACCCCTCCATCCTTCTCGGACGATCTACAATTTCGATTTTATTTATAATATCGTACTCATACAGATTATTGGGATCAGTACGGGAATCGGCTTCACCCACTATTTCGGGTGTCCCTCCTTCCCTTCTTATCTCTTCCCCATTTGTCACTCTATCATTTAACTCCAACCTTATTGTGTCTATTCCTAATTGCTCTGTCTGCACCGAAGGTGTCCCTAAAAGAAACATATCAGATTCACCCATTAATTCCTCCTCCCTTATTACTTGTTCACTTAATGTCCTAAAATTTTCCATCTCCCGATCACTCCCCACCATTTCTCCTAAGGTAAGTATTTCCTCCCATTCCTTACTAACTATTTCTTCCTCTACTCTAGGTTCTCGTAATCCCAGATTGTTTACTACCGGATCATCCAAGGTAAGTGAGCTTTCCTCCATATCCACCCTTTCCAATTCCCTACTATTCCCTATTCTCTGGTCCTCTCCCATAATTTTTTCTATATCCCCTTGATCCCCTTCAGCTAACCAATTCCCACCTTCCTCCTGTCCTTTACCCAAATCTGAATAAGCTACTGAATCCGGAGAAGAATACATATCCCTATCTTCAACAGACCCTGATTCCATTGACCCTCGCTCCCCCAATTTTTCATCCAGAAATTCTAAAATCCCAGTCCCTTTAATCAATTCTGTGGCTCCCAGTGATGATATAGAAGAGAAGGACATACCCAACCCCCCTGGAGATCCCTCCCTCCCTTGTTTAGTAACTAACCTCTTCCCCTCCCTCTCCCTCTTCCTCAGACTCCCAATTTTTGGAGACAAATAAACCGTTGAAGATGTGGAATTATTATCCATATGTCCCCCATCATCCCCATCAGAAGAATTTTTATTGGAAGAGTGAGAAATAGAAGGAAGAGATAAAGATGGAGAGAATGTCTGTACCAAATTAGGGACATCCTGCATTTTGGCCTGCTTGAGTTGTTTTTTTCTTCGCCCTGTAGAAGTAACCACTTTCCATTCTTGACCTGTCATATCCTGGTCCCTGGTCCTGGCCGACTCTGTAATGTCTAAATCAAATTCGACAATACACCCACTTACAAGAAATGACCTCAATTTGTTTATTGAAGTATCCGTTAATTTATTCTTATATCTTACTCTACAGAAATGTATTGCCTTTTGTACATCTTGTTCAACCACTTGTTCGACCCTAGGATATTCTTTTAACAATAAATCCATATAATGATATTTCAAGATTTCTATATTCGCAAATAACCAATCCATAGTATTATTTTTAATCTTTTGCGTAGTTTGTTCATTAGGGGCTACAGGTTTAATAAAAGTGATTAACTCTTTTTTGTACTGATGCCATCCTTTGCTCTATCTAATTAATTTAAAAAGATACAACCATACAACCAAAGAAACAAAAAACAATCAATCACAATTACTCTAATTAGGGTTAGGGTTAGGACCTCCACTCGGTCCTTTCAGCTCGCTCGTAGTTGCACATGTGTGACAACGTCTATGCGTGGGAAGTGTGTGTGTCTGTCTGTCTGTCCGGCCCAGAAGTACGAGGCAACAGCATGAAGCTCAAAGAAAGCGACTCTGTCACCAAAGTGAAACCGCCTAGAAAAGAGAGAAACGCATAGAAGGCACGCTGTCATCTTCAAGGACAAAAGCAGCAGGCTTTATGGGAATACACTCGACAGGGGGGTGCTGGTCAAGAGAGGTTAGTAAAGGCATAGGAGGCACACTGAGAGAGTCGTCTTTAAAGATGGAAAGAATAAAATAGTCTGAGAAGCAGGCTTTATGAGAATAAACATGAGAGAAGGAGCACCGGTGAAGAAACGTTAGAATAGTTATAGACACATTAGAAAAGTATGAAACTGTGGACAGGAGGTGAGAAAGGCGCCTCAAGAATTAATGACAAGAGTCTGAGAAGCAGGCTTTATGGGAACTTAACGAGAGAAGGAGCACTGGTAAAAGCACGCTAAAATATGCATAGGAGGCATGCTGAGTGAGTCAAGAAAGGCGCCTTGAAAATAATAATTAAAGTCTGAGAAGTAGGATTACAGAAACATGCATTGAAATAGCTTGAGAAGAACTAGCATGAAACTGAATGTATGCATGTATGTAGTAAAAAAAGTTTAATTTACATAAATATTAAATGAGGTCATATATACTGTACATATAATATACCACTCCAGATTACTGAGTTCTGGTGTTTCATTGTTAACAGGTACAAACAGTTACAAACATTGGCAGGAAAATGGGTTGTACTGAAGAGCTCATTGATTAACGTGGCACTATCATAAGATGCCTCTTTTGCCACAAGTCAGTATGTGAAACCTCTGCTTTCCTATATCTGCCCCACTCAGTTGTAAGTGTTCTTATTGTAAAGTGGAAGCTTCGAGGAGCAACAACAGCTCGGTCACAATGTGGTAGACCACGCAAACTTACAGCGTGGAGCCAAAGAGTGTTGAAGCACCTAGTGTGTAAAAATCACCTTTTCTCTGTTGGATCACTCACTGGAGAGTCCCCAACTGCCTGTGGAAGCAACATCTACACAAGAACTGTTTGTCTGAAGCTTCATGAATTGGTTTCCATTAGTTTAGTAGCTTCATATTAGCCTAAGATCACAATGCACAATGCCAAGCATTGGCTGGAGTGGTGTGAATCACTGTTGGAATCAGTGGAATTGTGTTTTCTGGGGTGGTGAATCGTGCCTCACTATCTGGCAGTCTGATGAACGACTCTCGGATAGGTGGATGCCAATTGAACACTGCCTTCTGAACTGTATAGTGCCTATTGTAATGTTAAATGGAAGAAGGACAATCACCTGGGGCTCTTTTTCAGGGTTTAGGGTTAGACCCCTTGCTTCCAATGAAGGGTACAGTTAATGCTACAGCATACTACAACATTTTAGACAATTGTGTGCTTTCAACTTTGTGGTGACAGTTTGGTGAAGGCCCTTTTATGTTCAGGCATGACTGTGCCACAGTACACAAAGCCAGGTCCATAAAGACATGGAGTAATTTGAGCAGTGGGCACAGAGCCCTGACTTCAACCCTACTAAACACCATTGAAATGAATTGGAAAACCAAATGTAAGCCAGGACTTCTTGTCCAAAATCAGTGCTGGACCTCACAGACTCTCTCCTGGCTACATAGGCACAAATACAAACAAGACTTCCACAGACTTTTAGCCATATAATATACTGTACATATATATTATATACTATGCTGTCACTAACTGTCCTTTCTTTTCCACCAGCAGCTCCGAGAAGACACCAAGTGCCAATGAGGGCATTTGTCCCCTACCATGGAGCCACCCCTTCCAGTTAAAATGCCATTAAAAGGGAATGTGCCTGGAAGGAGGTGTCCCATTTCAGACCCAAGCCTGGTAGAGGACAGAGCTCCAGTGTGACCGGCTGAACGTACCTGTTTTCTGTTGTGCCTTTGTGCAATTAAACTTTTTTTACTTTTTGTCTTCATTAAACAGGGCTATCTGGCTGGAGCCCCAACTGTTCCCTGTGGAGTCCTTGCATCCTTTAGGTGATTATAATATACAGTATAATAGTCAAGAATGATCATGTTTTATTTGCATAATCAAAATGAGACCCCAAAACTGGCACACTGTATATAGTTTGAATCACCATATTTTAAGAAGGTGAGGCCTATGAAGGACCAGCACCCTGTCCAGAATTGTTTCCTGCCTAATGAACCATGTTGCTGAGATAGGCTCAGCCCCCCAAGCAGAACCTGAAAGAGAAAGGAGGTGGTATAAGATAGAACTCTATGGTACATTGAAGTAGGTGAAACTAAATTAAATGGTTTTTAGAATGTTTTTATCTATCAGATCCCAGAAATTATTATAAAGCTTGGTGAGAGTAAAACAGCCTAGAATTAGTAGAGCCTGAGAGAGAAAGGGGGTGGTATAAGACAGTGCTCTGTGGTACATTGAATGTAGGCAGCTGGGAAAGGGCATCAGACCCTGTACATCCTGGTCCCAAGAGGCAGTGGGGGTTTGTTTCAGTTCTCTTTAACTTGTATTTTGTATTGCCATTTTGTCTATTTCTTCATCTTATTTATTTTATTGAATAACAGTCTGTCTTTAAATACAGTACAGGTCAAACGTTTGGACACACCTCCTCATTCAATGTGTTTTCTTTATTTTCATGACTGAAGGCATCAAAACTATGAATGAACACATGTGGAGTTATGTACTTAACAAAAAAAGGTGAAATAACTGAAAACATGTTTTATATTCTAGTTTCTTCAAAATAGCCACCCTTTGCTCTGATTACTGCTTTGCACACTCTTGGCATTCTCTCGATGAGCTTCAACAGGTAGTCACCTGAAATGGTTTTCACTTCACAGGTGTGCCTTATCAGGGTTATTTAGTGGAATTTCTTGCTTTATCAATGGGGTTGGGACCAGCAGTTGTGTTGTGCAGAAGTCAGGTTAGTTGGACGATCATTTATTTTTCAACAGGACAATGACCCCAAACACACCTCCAGGCTGTGTAAGGGCTATTTGACCAAGAAGGAGAGTGATGGAGTGCTGTAAATGGTCATGAAAATAAAGAAAACACATTGAATGAGGAGGTGTGTCCAAACTTTTGGCCTGTACTGTATATTTTTGGTTCCCTGGAATTATTTTGGGTAGAATGGATGCTTAAAGAGAGACAACATCTTGGTGGACCAGATGTTCTTCCTCTAACAGTACAAATTATGAACTTTCACTTTGCAGATTTGTCAAGTGAAGAAAAAAAAATGCAATAATATGATTTTTTTCAAGCTACTAAAAAGGTAAATTACCTTTAGTGCCGCAAACTCAGGCGTAACACAACTACATGGAAGGTATAGACAGACGTGGACAAATTTGTTGGTACTCCTCCATGAAAAAATGAAGAACCCACAGTTGTCTCTGAAATAACCAGAAACTAACAAAAGTAATTGGCAGCCCATCATTGTTTATTCCGTATTTAACAAAAGTCAAACTTTGCTTTAGAGTTTTGATTCAATAGAATATTTCAAATAATGACATAAATGAAAATGATGGGACCCTTTACCTCATATTATGTTGCACAACCTTTAGAGGCCATCACTGCAAACAAGCAATTCCTGGAGCTCTCCATGAGACTTCTGCACCTGTCCACGGGTCATTTGGCCCACTCTTCTGAGCAAACTTCTTCAGCAGAGTTAGGTTTGAAGGGAGTCTTATCCAGACTGCATGTTTCAGCTCTTTCCATAGTTGTTTGATGGGATTAAAATCAAAGCTAACAGACAGCCACTTCAGAATTGTCCAATGTTTTGTTCTTAGCCATTCCAGGGTTCTTTTAGCTATGTGTTTTGGTTTACTAACCTGAAGTAGGATCCATAAGCTGTAACTGAGACAGAGCTTTATGACACTGGCCAGTATGTGAGGCCGTGCGTCTCATGGAGACACGGGTAACAAGCCTCCCGGTGCTGTGGATATGGCGGTAATTAAGGTGACCATCCGTCCCCGTTTTCCGGGGACAGTCCCCGTTCTCGGACAACTGTCCCCACTCAGAAACTTGTCCCCGGTTTAAGATTTCGTCCCCAGTTTCAGCTGGTTCACTTTTTTGAATGTATCTCATCACCAGGATAATTTGAACTCGGCGCGCATGCGCTGTGTTTTGACGGAGGTTATGCTTTACCGCATCCTGCAACTTTAGCGAGAAATCACGTGATAAGCTTTCTCTTTGTATGTAGTCTACGCTCCTCTAGCCCCTCAACACCCCCCCACCCCCGTCCCCGGATTAGCCCAAAAAATTCTGTGTCACCTTACGGTAATAGAAGCCAATGTAAGCTTTGGGAACGTGCATTCACTTGTTTCACAAGGTGAGGGTTATAAGAAAAGGCAGGGAAAAAAACAACAAAGAATTTTTTTTAAACATACCGGCTCAGAGGCCTTTGTGCACATCGGGCTCATTCGTTTTTTTTTTTTATTCTGTTGTGTTTGCTGTGATTTGCGCTGCGCAATTGGGAAGCAAAGCCATCGTCAGTTTTAAACGTGGCGCACTTTCCGTACTGTACAACGAGACGGTGTGGGTAGGCAGAAGATTGAGTATTAGTGGGGTGCCGTGAGTGTCAGGTTTGTTTTGATGGGAAAGTGAGGGTTTATTGTGGATGTCTTGTGATTTGAGGGTTGTTAATATAATAAAGGTATCCGTAAAGGGTGATAACGTCAGTTTTGATTTTTTGTCACTGTTGGGAGTTGGATAAAGTGATTGTATCCCCGTCCCAAGGATAAGAATGGAGATGCCTTGGTGAAGCGTATCATTAGATGGGCTGATTTTAGGTTATTTAAGGCTGAAGAGACGGGGGGGGGAGGGGTGTTAAACGACCACACTGCAGAGAAGTGGTACACGAGAGTGTTGAAAAACTGAGAGCACAATACAGAGAGATTGTGTGGCTCAGTGGCTGGGTATACGTAAAAAAATGACAACCCCAGTAAGCCAGTGATGACACCTGATTTGTTCGTTTTTTTGAGGGAGTCTTATTGGTTCTGTTTAGAAGTTGGGCTGCAACAGAGCCTTTTTTTTTGGGACTTTATAATTTTTTATTTATTTATTTGTTTTATTTTCTTCTTCTTTCTTTTTCAGTGTATATATGGTTGCACCCTAAGACAGATTGAAAAGGATTGTTTGCAATAAACTGCAATTTTTTTAGTTTTAACATCTTGACATCTTAGTATGTTTTGTTTTCTTTTTTCAACTACGGTCCCGGTCGGTCTCAACTACTGCAGTTGCCGGTGAGTTATGACATACATTTAACTCCAGAATGCCTTGATAGTCTTGAGATTTCATTGTTCCCAGTACAGACTCGAGACACCCCATGCCAGACACAATAAGGCAGCCCCAAAACATAACCGGGCCTCCTCCATGCTTTACAGTAGATCTGGTGTTCTTTTCTTTCACAGCTTCATTTTTTCATCTATGGACAGAGAGGTGGTTTGACTTGTCTAAAAGCACCAGTTTTGTCTCATTTGACCAAAGCACATTCTCCCCAGAAGCGTTTGTGGCTCGTCAATATGCAATTTCAGCAAATTCCAGTTTGGCTTCTTTTATGTGGAGTCCAACTGGGTCTTCTTCCATTGAGCTCGCTGTCACTCAAAAAGCGACAGATGGTGTAATCAGACAGTAATGGACCTTGACCTTGGAGTTCAGCTTGTATCTTTTTGAAGTTGTCCATGGCTTTTTGTCTACCATTCTGACTATCCTTCTGACCATTCTGGGATTAATTTTAGTCTTGTGTCCACATCCAGGGAGGTTGGCTACAGTCCCATGGACCCTAAACCTCTTAATAATATTTGCAACTGTGGTCCCTGGAACTCAGAGCTGCTTGGACAGGGTCTTACAGTCTTTACCTGTAACATGCTTGCTATGCTTTTCTTTCCGATCCCCTCAGACAACCCTCTCCTCTGCTTTCTCTGGTCCATATTCAATAAGGGACACAATGACACCAAACAGCAGAATGACGACTTTTCTCCATTTAAATGAAATGAATGACTGATTGCACAATTGGAGATGTGTGATACCAATTAAAGAAAACAGCTAGTTTGAAAAATCACCTAAATCCAGTTATTTAGGATCTTTTTCTAGGGGTAACAACAGATTTGTCCAAGCCATTTTAGACTATCCTTTGGAGAATAAGCAACAATTGATCTCTTCTTACACCCACTTTGCTTTATTTGATGACATAACAAAGGCATGTAGGTATACAGGGGACAATCACTTCCCATTTCATCCCTTTTCAGGAGGCATACAGCTCTTTATCAATGAGCTCTAAAGGGACAGACACATTTGTCCACATCTGTAATATGGATGGCTGCCTTTTCATACTCTTGTTTTGGAGTTTATCTTATGCATTTCTGTTTGGGAAGTACTATACATGACATTTTCTTGCTCTAGGTATGCCATTTAAAACACAGGAGCAGCCAAAGTGGACAAGTTCATGAGAGCACAAAATTCTGAAAATGTGCAGGTAGTCTTTATGGTAAGTATGGATCCACAGACAATGTACTTCGAAAGTTAGCCTTAAGGCTACTGAACCTTCTCAGTCAAGCACAGAGAAAGCAATGTGGGTGTGGTATAGCGGGTCCGTAAGCTCAGAAAAAGGTGGCCAATTTTTAATGAATACTAAGGGGCTTCTCCCTCTGCTTGCTTCGCTCGCCAACCCCCAGCCTGCACTAAGCGCCAGCCACTTCATGTCTCTGCTGCTCGTGTATATGGATTTCACTTTCACCAAACAACAGATCTTTTCATTCTTGCGGATACACCTCTTCATTGGGAAGAAACACTACTTTTCACTGATGGTAGCACGAATTAGACGATCTACAAGTCTCCGACTTAAAGTTTAAATCTGAACAATATATTCAATCTCTTTTCACTGTTATGTTATTTCACAGAGTAATAATTTCTGTTTGTTTGCGCTAATGCAATCCTTACTGTCATTTTTTTGAGACTTTAGAATTTTAGTACTTTCATTATCTCTAACCTGCTCTGCATGTGTAGGGCACCAACGTTTTTGAACCTCTTTACAATGTTGTATTTTGTCATCTACTCTTTGTCTTTTATTTCCAGCCCCGGGCCTGGTTAAATCTCTTGGCACAAAGTCTCATCTCGTGGGACTTGAAAGTATCTCTCTGAAAAAGTCACGTCTCGTCCCAGGCTAAAAAGTCTCATCTCATCCCAGGATTTTTTTTATATAATAGAGAGAAATAAGTGAATGGCCGACTCGATCTCCATGGGTGCACATTCTCGTGCAGCTGCGGGAGGTTGGTGATGTAACTGGGGTGAGACGCACCTGCTCATGAGGGTACGGTCTGTCTCAGTTGCATCAATGGATTTCTGCAGTTTTCAATCGAGACGCCGTTCCCACAGAGGCAGAGTAAGGAGGGGTCAGAAAAGAATCGGAAAGAGAAGGCAAAAGGAGGAAAAATAGACTGGCCAGGTAGAGAGAAAGACAAGCAAGAGATGGAGTTTAAATGGAGAGAAGATAGAGACACGAAGATAGAAGGCGAGAGCGCCCTTGCTGCATGGAGTGTCAGGAGAGAGCTTCATGGGTGGAGGAGCCTGAAACTGAAGAAAGGACAATCTTACTGAGTGGTTGCCAGGAAGTAGGAGCAGCCCGATTGTTGCATCTACCGCAAGGGCCGAGTGTGAGTGGTGGGAGAGGCGTGTGTGGCTCGACAGGTTGCCCCAGAGATGCCAATGGATGGGCGGCATGGAAAGGAGCCAGAATATCAAGGTTGACTGCACCTATCGGTCAACATCTCCTCCTCCTGTGAGGTCTGAATGGGAAAAAGGGGAGGATGCACCAAGTTTAAAAGGGCAGTATATGTGGCTCAAAGTTTTTGTAGATCGTCTCTGGTTTTAACCTCTGATTTTAAAGGATTATTTATTTGTTTTTAACTCTTCACCTTCACCTTGTTTTTATGGATTATGTATTTATTAAACATTTTGAACACTGCACGTTATTGAACATTGTTTGGTTTTTGGGTTTTCATAAAAGCACGGGAACACTTTTGCACCAACCCCTTGCTTTGTGTGTTGTGTCCTCATCCGCTGGCTTTCCCTCAGGTACGTTATCGGCGGTAGCGGGTTCAAGAGGCTCCCTAGAGCAAATGGGAGTGTGGGGCCAACCCACACCATCACAGTGGGATGAAATTAAGGCCTTCAAACCTATCTGAAACATTGCTGCCTTTAATCCGGTTGAGTTTAGTGAGTAATTAGTTAAGTACATACTTGACCCTGGCCGTAACAAACTTTCAGTTCATAACATTGAAGGCAGAATCTTTACAGAGAAGCTGGAGGTGACGTTAGAACAGCTTGGCTACTAACAGATGAAAAGAGCTTGATGAGCTAAGTGATTTTTTTTTCCATCTTGTAACAGTTTTAGGCTGTCATATACTTTAAAACTGTCCTGCCTTACCACTTTATTTTCCCACAGAGCATGGAGGAATTCTACTGTATAATTTTTGAGTAAGAACCTTTCAACATTACAGGAATCAATTACTGAATGACTGCATTTACACAGTTTCTGTGAGCATTGCAACTAATACGAGCATTAAACGATTCTGACTGACTAAGCCAACAAGCAGCCCAACTTTTAAAAGGTTTCATAAATTTAAAAAGTTAAATGAAAGGAAAACCCTTCAAAATGAATGTGGGAGGCAATGACTGTAAACCATGCACAATATTTTCATTTGAAAATTATGATCCCTATACTTCCTCCCCCACCATGTTTTCATTATTTACAGAATTTGCTGTACATTGACATTTAACTAGTCTCTGGAGGCTGATCTGCAAATCTATTTAGGCATCATGATTTTGCTTTACTGTCTTCCTAAATGTTATCTGTCCTGTTTGTTAATAGGTCATGGATAACGAGGCACAATGCAAACATTTCAGAGCTGTCTATTCATTTGGTGACAGGTAATAAATTAACACTTTCTTCATTTTTCTATCTATATCTGTACTACTTAAATCACCCTAAAGAGAATGCCATGTATAAAAATACAGATTTTGATCAACAACAAGTTGTTGAATGTGTTGAATAAGATTCTCAATTTCATACTGAAATTTAATTAAGGAAAGATTCACAATTCCAGCCACGGACTTTCATTCTAACCAAGTTCCTAATTAAAAGTGAACTACGTCTCTTACATAAAAGTCTTTACTTTCATTTCTCATCTAGTTATTCATGCCCTGCCATCACTGCAGTATCATTGCTGTTGTTTTTTTTTTTTATTTAATTTTGAATTATTAAAAGAATCAATAATTAAAAAGGCATTCTCAGATTCAGGAGTGAATTAGCTTAAGTTCATGTTCACATTTAGTGTCATGCTGACACGGTAAAATGAAATTCTTACTGATATGTCTCCCTTAGGTTAGTGACAATAATGCATGACAACAACAGACTGAATGCAACATCATACTCTGGAGGAACATTTCAGGAAAAATTAAATAAGTAAAAAAGAAATACACATAAAAGTTAATGTATTGTGAAATTGATATACAGTATTAAAAAACACAATGATATGGGATCATAAATAATTGTTGCTTATTTATTTACATACTAAGAAACATGTGGACCACCAGTCATTCCCAAGATTGAGATTCCAGCCCCAGCAGCTCACGACTACCAGCAGGTTGCCATGCCACAACTTTCCTAAACAAAAATAACTGGCTGAGTGGATTTGTGAGGGTGGGGGCTTAAACTTTGAAGAGGCATTGTCAGGCAATCCCCCTTGGCACTGTCGCTGTCCGTGGGAGGGGACCCCCTTGGAGTTTTGGCACTGTACAAAATAAAGAACAAATAGCATTCCATTATGGAATGATTCTGTAAAACAAGGAAATTCAGGCAACCCTAGTGCTTCATATACTTGGTGGGCAGGCAGATGCTGCAGTTACTTCTGCAGTTTGGTTCACTCTCAGCAGATGTCACTGCACTTCTTTTTCTTTCTGCCATTTCACCTTCTTGATCACAATAACTTGGTGTAGGTTGTTGCTAGCCAACTTTTGTTTCTTTGGCATAAGCTTTCATTTAAGACCAATATCAAGGCTCTAACGGCAGTGGTTCACAAGTAATCAGATGACAGACAGACACAACATTTAGCATTTTATATATATATAGACTATCAATGCTGCCTGTCTAAGAAGGGTTGAAATCTAAATAATTAACATAGACCTCAGTGTTAAAGGTTGCAGTGCACCAAGCAATGTTTATATCTCTGATATTTGTCATTTGGTAAGAGATTTGCAAAGGCAATGGTAATGTTTGTGATGCACCATCTGTTGGAATGAAAAATGCAATGCATTTTATTACTACAATGTTTGTGAAGTACCATCTTTTTCAATGACAGAGACAAGACATAGCAACCAACACCTTTTATTAAGGTGGACTAGCTTTGCTACCCCTCCAAGGTAGGTTGAAATGTAAGTAATCAACATAGACCTCAGTTTTAATTTTTTGAGTGTACTATCTATTGTATTTTGTAAAGTAAGTAGTAAAACTCATTGCATTTGTCATTCTAACAGATTGTGCCTCACAAACATTTGTAGTAATAAAATACATTACTGAAATTGTTTGTGATATGCCACCTGTTGGAATGACACATGCAATGCATATGTCTCTGTTATATGTCATTTGATATAGGATTTGTAAAAGCGTTGTTACTGTTTGTGACAAATGCAATGCATTTTATTGCAAATGTTTGTCATGCACCAACTGTTGGAATAACAGATTAATAGCATCTGGAAGAAGAAACAGACACTTATCCTTTTATTAAGGAGGATTTATTTAACATCCTCTGCGTTTTGTTTACCTCCAGAGAAATGAGTCAAAAATGTTGAATTTTATGTCTAGTGCTGCTGCACTGACGCGGATTTAATAAGCATCCTTCGTGTGACATGTTTTGAAACAGTCACCGATGCACAGCCCGACATCACAATCTGGACAGTAGAAGTGTGTTACTTTACACACTTTTCTTATAATATTTTTTCTATTGCTTATACATGATAGGGTTGGGTGACAATGTCTGACCTGCAGGATTAATGCACCCATTGTAGGCTACCACAGCATAAGGTTTGGTGACTTCCACGTTTCCTCTGACATGAATGACAGTTGCTGCAATGTGAACAGTGCTTAGGGGACTAACATCTTTCTTGTCTTTGTACTTGATTGCAGTAATTTTGCCTTTTTGCCACTCATGGTCTAATTTTAGTTTGTTGTAAAATTGGCTTTGCAGCCTCTCATTTATACAGTATAATAATTTATACAATATCTATATATATAATTGACTAAGTTGCCCGACCAAGGGATACGCACGACAGGGCCACACCCGCCAACTCACAGAGCCCCGCCCAGAAACTCTAACGCCATGGGATACGCACGACAGAGCCCCGCCCGCCAACTCTAACCCTCCTCCCGCGTCCACCCTTGCTCTTGAGGCATGCGCACTGCCTGCTCATGTGCCCGCCCCCAACACCTTGCCAAACACATGTTTTCACACTACATACATCGATTCCCATCCACAACAAACATGCTTCTTCTTAGATGGTCCTGCAGGAACAGGGAAAACCTTTGTCTACAAAACCCTGATTCATACCATCAGAGCTAGGAAGCTATGACCATCGTCCTGCTTCCACCTCAAAACCGGTCCTGCCCACACGCAGCTGACACGGCATTTCTCGATTCCTATTTGTCCTCTTCCAAACCCCTGCCCATGCTGCCAGCGGCTCCTCTTCAAAACCGGTCCCGCCCACACGCAGCCGATACGGCATTTCTTGCCAAGCTTCTGCAGTATGCTTACAAAATAAAGCAAACTCTACATGCAGTGAAAATTTACTTCTCCAGCTAGATTCCATGCTCAGAACCATCAAACTCTTTGCTAAATCATATAAACACATGCATGAAATCACTCAGTCCAATCCAACAGCTTCTGTACGAATGCTGTTTGAAGAAAACCCTAGGCAGGATTTACGACGATACAATGCCCCGACATGTCACACCAATGTTTTCATCGGAGAAGATGGCGAACCGCCTGCCGAAAGGGACATTTGCATCTGTCCCATAGGCAACTCCTGTAAACAGATTTCCACGCACAATATGAATTGCTATCCTATGGTTTACCCACTTTTATTCCCTTACGGAGACATTGGCTGGCACAAAGATTTACAACATGTTCCCGATAAAAGAACCGCCAAGCGAAGAAGGCTTACTCAATGCCAATTTTATGTGTACAGATTAGCAATGAGGAATACATTTAGTATTTTGCACTCCAGCGGCGAACTATTCCAACAGTACGTCGTAGATGCGTATGTTAAAACAGAGGGCGCGCGTCTCAACTATCTCAGATTAGATCAACAAGATGTGTGCGTGGAACAATACAAAGGACTGTCAGACGCACTGCAAGCAAACACTGAAAATAACAACGTACGTGTAGGCAAAATGATCAAATTACCGTCCACATTTCCAGGAAGTCCAAGATACATGCAACAAAACTAGCAGGATGCCATGGCCATAGTACGTAAATTCGGACAGCCTCATTTATTTATCACTTTCACATGTAATCCTGCTTGGCCGGAAATTCTACTTGCACTGTCGGATACCCAAAGACCGAAGCACCAACCTGATATTGTAGTACGAGTCTTTTGGATTAAGCTGCAGGAATTACTTAGAGACATTGTACAACAACATCTTTTTGAGGTTGTTATTGGTTATATTTACGTAATCGATTTCAGAAGCGCGGCCTTCCTCATACCCACATGCTGTTTACTCTTTACAATAATTCTAACAACCAGTCTTCAGCCACGGTCAGTTGTATGTGGCTTTTTCTAGGGTTAGATCTTTCGACTCATTATCTGTCGTCACTACCAAAACACCTATTCACAACTGCGTCTTTCAAGAAGTATTTATTTCTTCTTGATTTCTGAATTCCTTTCTCACCGTTTTCCGTTCCTATTCTTATACTGCTGTATGCTATGGCAGGCTTCGGCTAGTACTATATATATACTGTATATATTGATAAGTTAGCTTGGAGTGACTAATGCAAAGCAGCATAATATCATTTTATGAACTAGATGGCAGCAGAACACTGTCCCAAGAGCTTATTTAGGCTTTACACAGCAAAGGGGATCATTAAACATCACCCCGAGTCTAACTCAGACCTATTCGTAAATACATAGAATTCACACCAAGGAGGTGAATCATTTCTTCATTTATTTATTTCAGTAACACTGTATGCAACATGAAATATGCAGTGAAATGAAAACTATCTTTCTCACCCATCAAATCTAAGGGGTGGGCTCTAGTGATTACTGTTTTTTAATTGGTGAAGCAGCACATACTGTAAGTTGTGACTGTGCATGTCTTTAGCAGATGAGTGCAAGAAACAATCACCTAGAATTACTGCACAAACCAGGTGCTTTAATTCAAGCAGCTCAGAATTCATCAGAAGGAGTATTCTGTCCACTAAACTAACATTTCACCAATCAGAAACAATACTTGCTGGAGCCCACCCTCTCAACTTTGACGAGTGGATATAACAGTTTTCATTTTATTGCATATTTCATGTTTTTAAGGGGAGTCACTGAATTAAATAAAAAAAATAATTAAATACTTAAAGAAATAAGCAATAGAAAAAACATTTCATGATACATTTAATTGTTTATGCTCATATATTATTGTGTTTTTATTTATTGTCATATTTCGCAATGCATTTATTTAATTGGGTATTTCATTATTTAATTTTGTCCAAAATATTCCTCCATTTCATAAACGAATTAAAACACAGATATGTAAGTGGGGTGAGCAAAACATTATGAGGCTTTTTTCTTTGTTTTTTTGGTAATAGCCCCTGAACTTATTGTCTTACTATTGCACTCTCATGTTTTTTTCCCAAAATGTCTTTGCTAACACTTCATAATCAGTAGTCAAAGTTTAAACATGAGCCCAAATGAATTTCTCTTTAATTTATAGCGTCATTTATTTCACTATCTTTTATTTACTGCAAGACCTCAACTTAAACAAATGAAACTTGCGCTAAATTAAATTTACTCACATGGCAGAGGGAAAAAAAAGTAAAATAATACAAAATTGAAAACTGGAGCGTTGGAGATGCCCACCTCTCTTACTCATAGATGTATACAGAGCTGGTGGAAAGAGTACTGTATGAGCCCTGTGCCTTCTTTCAAGCTCATTCACAGCAGCATGGCAGGAACCAAAATGTATCCTTCCCTATTCTTTCACTCAGTCTCACCCATTGTCAAGGATGGATTAAGACCCCAGCAAGCCCCTGGGTAACTTAGCTCTTTAACAAAGAGCTGATCCTACTTTTAGCAACGCAGCATGCAGACATCATTTGTTTAATGCAATGTGGTATTTCTCACTTTTTATTTTGACACTGGACTTGAGGGTTTGAACTTGCGGACACTCAAATGTTTCCTTGAGAGTTTGGTGGCGTGTTCCTCTTGATCATTGCAACTTGTGGATACTTGATTTTTCATCGAGCTTGAGGGTACCCCTTGATTATTTTGGCGTACAGATATTCAATCATGCCCCCACTGATCACTGCGACTTGTATACTTGAATGTTTCATCAAGCGGGCAGGGGCTTGGTGCAACGGGCCCTTGCTGTCACAGGCCCCTGGACACGTACCCAAAATGCTTGGATGGTAGATCCACCCATGACTGCTGTGGTGCACATAGGACTGCATAGCTTGTTCGTAATCACTTTATGTATCTTCTTTTGTGTAGATCTTTCCTGGCTCCATCCTGATTCTTGCTGTGTTGGACTTACAGTGACTCTGCAGTAACAGTACTTCACACAAATATTTTTATTTTATGCTGTTGATGTTCTTTTGTTTTTTTAAAAAGCTTTTGGTCAATGTACATACTCTGCATATAAATGGATATGACCAACATCACGTTTATAACATTAGTGGTTGTCTAGGGACATTTTACTTTGTGCAGTACTCCAGTACACATGGTGTATAGGATTGTATCCCTCAGAAAAAAAGGAGCATTTACTGTGTAAATGAATCATTAATTAAAACTGGTGATAGCAACATCTTAATAAATCTATACAGAGGAAAATAGATTAACCAAGATAATGAACAAGATATTTTTTAAGATATTTTCATTATGGATTTCTCATTTGTTTTTTAGTTTTTGTTTTTGCCTGTTCAGTACGCTGATCTTATTTAATTATCTGCAGTGCCAGACATGACAGCTGTCAATAAACAGACACTAGTGAAGAATCCAGATCATGCTTTATTTGCCTAAATAGGTCACCCCTCAAACCATGTCTCTCACGAGAAGAAGTGTTTTAGAAAAATCTAAGGAGATTGTCATGTGTGTCTGTGTGCACATGTACAGTAAGTTTAATTTGCCAATATAGATTTGATGGAATATACACAGTTTGGATGAGCAGACTTTTACATTGGCTAATGTCGATTACCAGGCGACGGAGTGTCCATTCTGTGCTCTAATAATTGCCGTTTATATGCTACCTACATTAAATCCCAGTGTGATGATTGGTGTTCAGTGTGACTCTGTAATACAGAAATATTTAGCAGAGACAAACAGTAAAGCAGAGTGAAGGAACAAGTCTGGAACACTTACCCCGCCTCTTCCTCTCTCGCTCTCATTCATTGGTCAAGAGTCCTGTCTTCAAGAGGCAGACCTTTATTTTAAAAGCAATTGTGTTTCCTATTTATGATATCTGCTGATTTTCTTCTAGAAATGTCTGTTTAACAATATTTTAGACCCCTTTTAAGATTTGACAACAAAATGCAACCCATCACGTAACAACGACAACAATATTTATTTCTATAGAACATTTTCATACAAATGATGTAGCTCAAAGTGCTTTACATGATTAAGAAAGAGAAAAAAGACAAAATAAATAAGAATTAAAATAAGGGAACACTAATTAACATAGAGTAAAAGTAAAAGTAAAAGAGACAGCTGGAAAAAAAATAAAATCTGCAGGGGTTCTGAGGCCACAAGACCACCCAGCTCCCTCTATGCATTCTACCTAACATAAATGACCTCAATCAGTCCTCATGGTATTCAAGGTTCACATGGAAGAACTTGATGATGACGGTCATGTGGACTTTAATCCATCAATGTAAGGACATCACGGTACTTTGATCGGGTGGTGGTGGTGCAGATCAACACCACAGAAAACCGGAAACAGAACAGAAGAGAAAGTAGGGGTTAGTATGGATTTTGGAGCCACCATGAATAATAATGATAATTAATTGCATATACAGAGTATCAGGATTAAACTAAAATGAAACTATGAGAAAGCCATGTTAAAATAATGTTTTCAGCAGTTTTTTAAAGTGTTCCACCTTATCAGCCTGATGAATTTCTACCGGTAAGCTATTCCAGATTTTAGGTGCATAACAGCAGAAGGCCGCCTCACCAGTTCTTTTAAGTTTAGCTCTCGGAACTCTAAGCAGATACTCATTGGAAGATCTAAAGTTACAGTTTGGAGTGTAAGGTGTAAGACATTCCGATATATAAGATGGAGCAGATTATTTAAGGCTTTGTAAACCATAAGCAGTATTTTAAAGTCAATTCTGAATGACACAGGTAACCAGTGTAGTGACATCAAAACTGGAGAAATGTGGTCGGATTTTCTTTTCCTAGTTAAGATTCTAACCATTCACAACCAGTTCTTCTTCACTTCAAATATAATTCACAACTCAGCGCAACCAATTTAAAGATGTACCCATAATTTAAGAAACAATAGAGTGGAGCGTCACAGCCCAAAATCAATTAATTCAAAGAAATACATTTGTCCACCAGGGTTTACAAGACCCTGCTGGCATTGAAGCTGGCAACTGTGTGCTCTTTCACGCAAACTCATTTGAACCAAACACCTGGTTAAAAAAAGTCACACAATGTCATGGAAATCAACACAGTGACTCAGAGTTGTTAAAATGTCTGCCAATTTATCAAGGCCTTTTGCCTGCTCCTGTTTTAGTACTGAATATATTGCCACCTTTTGCGTAATAGTCTTCATAAATGCATAATGTATGTGCTTTACAATCACAATGACATTCAATTAAAGACTACAGAAGCATCATTACTGTAAGCACTTGTAGTGTAATGTGATTTAAAAGTGTTGTTTCGACTATCTTATGTTATTGTCCATTTTGCATCTCTTGGACTTTTTATTTTTTAGGCCCTTAAGAATTCTTTTACTTATTTGTTTTTTGGCTTTAATACGTTCACAGTTGTTCCTTCTAACTGTATTTTTGTATTTTAGCCTCAATAGTTCTCTTAATTTTTTTAGTTGTGTTTTTGCCTTTTGAACTCTTTAAAACTAACTTGTTTAGTAAATAAAAATTAAAACAGTTGTCCTTCCTAATCTTTAAACTAAACTAAAATATTGGCAATTCTGCTCAGGTAAGGTGATCTTGCTCAGCTCCTACAATCCTTGTTGAGCCCAGTACTTCTGTAATGTTCACATGTTACCCATTCTTTCTAGGAAACCATTCTTTGTTATTGGCTGATCCTCTGAAGATACAAAGGAGTGGAGGAATAATATCTGCACGGTGGGAACACATTCACTAGCGCTGATGCTGGATTTTAGATCTGTGGGACTGACATGGGCAACAGGAGAGAAAAGGAAACATAAGGTGCCTTCAGACCCCTTCACTTTTAACACTTGTTGTTATGTTGCAGCCTTACACTGAAATCATTTAAATTCATTTGTTCCCACATCAAACAGTACTCAATAGCCCATAATGAGAAAGCAAAAACAAGATTTTAGATTTTTTTGCAAATTTATGAAATACTGAAAAACTGAAGTATCACATTGACACAAGTATTTAGACTCAGTACTTTATTGAAGCACCCTTGGCAGCAATTACAGCCTGAAATCTTCTTGGTTATGATGTGTCAAGCTTCAAACACCTGGATTTGGGGATTTTCTGCCATTCTTCTCTGTAGGCCCTCTCAGGCCCCGTGCTCTCAAGCTCTGTCAGCTAAGTTCATATCTTTCCAGAGATGTTCAAATGGGTTCAAGTCTATGCCATGCCATGGAGATGTCAAGGATATTCCCAGGGTTGACCCTAAACCAGTCATGTGTTGTCTTTGCTTTGTGCTTAGGGTCATTGTCCTGTTGGAAGGTGAAGCTTTGGCGAGGTCTGAGGCCCAGAGCACTTTGAAGCAGGTTTTCATTAAGGATATTTCTGTACTTCGCTCCATTTAGCTTTCTCTTAGAACCGACAAGACTCCCAATCCCTGCCGATGAACAACAATCCCATAATATGTTGCAACCTCCACCATGCTTTACTGATTGATTGGTATTGAACAGGTGATAAGCGGTTGGTTTCCTTCAGACATGATACTTAGAATTGAGGCCAAAACAGTTAATTTTGGTTTCATTAGATTAGAAAATCATACTTCTCATAGTCTGACAGTTTTTGAACACGGCTTTCATGACTTGTCTGGCTATTCTGCCATAAAGCCCAGATTATTGGAGTGTTGTGGTGGTTGTCCTTCTGAAAGTTCTGAAAGTCAGCCCAACAATGCCTGTTCAGTAAGCTGACCTTATCTGATTACCAACAGTGCCTTCGGAACCTTTCACTTTTTACTCATTTTATTATGTTGCAGCCTTGTGCTTAAATCATTTAAATTCATTTGTTCCTTCTTAAAGCAGCACTTAATACTCCAGAATGGCAAAAGGAAAACAGGATTTTGGAATATTTGCATATTTATTATAAATAATGCATATCATATTGTGACAAATATTCAGGCCCATTGCTATGGCACTTGAAATTTGCCTCAGGTGTGTCCCATTTTATGGGTCATTATTGAGATGTTTCTCTACTTTGTTTGTAGTCCACCTGTGGTCAATTCAATTGACTTGACAAGATTAGGAAAGACGCACGTGTCTACAGAAGGTCTCACGGTTGACATTGTGGATCAGAAGTAAAAACCAATTCATTAGGTCAAAGGAATTGCCTGCAAAGCTCAAAGACAGGATTGTGTTGAAGCACAGATCTGGGGAAGGCTACAGAATGAAAATCTGCAACATTGAAGGTTCCCAAGAGCACAGTCAACTTCATAGTTCTTAAATGGAAGAAGTTTAGAATTATAACAACTGTTCCTAAAATTGGGCCACACAGCACAACTAAGTGTAGGAGAAGGGCCATGGTAAGAGACATGACCAAGAACATGATGGTCACTCTAGCTGTTCTCCAGAGAGCCTCAATGAAAACAGGAGAAACGTTAAGAAGGAAAACTATCAGTGTAACATGCCAACAATCTGGTGTTTATGACAAGGCTGCCAGACAGAAGCTTCTTCTTAGTAAAAGAGAAATGAAACCCTGCTTGGAGTTTGCAGAAAGGCACCTAAAGGACTCTCAAACCATAAGAAACAAAAGTCTCTGGTCTTCTGAAACAAAGCACCACTCCTCACCTGTGCAATTCCATTCTGACGCTGAAGCACGGTGGTGGCAGCATCATAGCGTGGGGTTGTTTTTCAGTGCCAGGGACTGGGGGACTAAGAAAAGCTGAATGAAGTGATATATACAGATTTCTTAAATGGAAACTTACTTCAGAGCACACCAGACCTTAGACTGGGCTGCAAGTTCTCCTTCCAACAGGACAATGACCCAAAGCACAAAGCAAACACAACACAGGAATAGCTTAGGGTTAAATCTGGGAATGTCCTGGAGTTGCCAAGCCAGAGTCTGGATTTGAACCCAAACAAACATCTTTGGAGAGCCCTAAAAATAGCTGTCCACTGACAGTCTTCATCCAACCTGACAGAGTTTGAGAGGATCTGCAGAGAAGAATGGCAGAAAATCCCCAAATCCATGGGTATGAAGATTGACAGGTTATTCCCAAGACGACTCCAGGCAGGAATCGCTGCCAAAAGGGGTTGCTAAGTAAGGGGTCTGAATGCTTGTGTCAATATAATGTTTCAGTTTTTTTTTTTTTAGTTTTTGATAAATTTGCTAGATTTCCAGTTTTTAATTTGTCATTTTGGGTATTAAGTGGGTGCTTGATGGGGGGAAAAATGAATCAAATTGATTTTAGCACAAGACTGCAGTGGAGCAAAATGTGATAAAAGAGAAGGGGTCTGAATACTTTCTGAATTCCTTGTACTTGGACTGCAATATTAAAAGTCTGGAATGTCACACAGAGGCAACTTTCGATGCATTTCAAAGCTAAACTTTCACTCTTTTTTATTGCATACAAACCCTGTTCATGAGCCTAGTTATCCAAAAGAGAACCGCACCTCTATTCCCAATCGAATCTTATTGTCAGTAACCCAAATGCGTCGGAGAACCATGGCCAGTTGCCGGCTTACACAACAATATCAAGTTTTTGTCATGTTTGAAAGGTAACAGCCTGTGATATCATGGTGTCCATGATGTCCATGTAAAAACAGGCAATGAAATCAGTGAGACACGAACGCAGACCATCAAGCACGCTTAATGGCGTTGCCGCATTTAACTCTTTCAGGACAAATGTCGACTTTTGTCAACAGGAGGGGTTGAGAGCAGTAAGCTACTGCAGACGGTGATAAAACTCCCCGCTATGTGTTAGTTCAACTCTCTTTGCTAGAGGGAGAGTTAGCTTCATTGGTTTGGCCAAGATTCCCTGCGATTGTGGGAGTAGTAAAGAGTAAACAACAACAAAAATCGCTTTGACATCTGGCGGGAGATTGAATCGAATGCACAAAGCAAAATATTCCTTGGACGATATTTTGGATGTTATTGCTGAATTGGATTCTGACTTGTCGGACTCCGATTTTGATGCAAGTGATCTGGAGATGGAAAAAACAAAGGCAGGTACCGGCATCAGCTGATCGATCTCCAGCTAATCGTGGTGCCGAACATGTTTGTGTAGATAAAGACCGCCAATCATAATGACATGAAGTACAAACCAGATCGTGATGCACTGCGACTGCTGCTACCGTCCTCACCCTCCCGTCACAGAAAGACAGCCTAGCCGCCAGCCTGCCACACATTCCTGCCAGTAGTCATGCCACCCGTGAAGAGCTCGAGCCACAAGGGACTGTAAACTGGCGGCTACAACACCCAGCAACTGATATTTTATGTTAATTTATGTGCAAGATAGTTACTTTGGGTGCTTTTCAGTAAACTACATTTTTTGGAAAAAATATTCAGCCCTCAAAGAGTTAATTGGAGTTTAGGATATCATGCAAAGGCAAGCACAGACGCAAAACTCAAAGGAAAGACTGTCTGCTAGAACCATAACTATCAGTTATAACACAGTCAATGGCATCCCCTCTGTTCCTTGGCAGGGTCAAGGGAGCAGCGGCCATTTTAGCTGGGTTTGAGGACAGTGGAGACTCATGGAAAAGCATGGAATGTTGTGTTTTTTTAGGGGAAAAAAATGTTCAATTCAAACTTCAATTTCCACATTAAGTGAATAAATTATTTAAAAAAGTCTGGTTCTATGTTGTAACTTAGTGGGAGTTTAAGGGCAATTCATCAAAGCTTAAAAATGTGCATTAATTATATTTTTTTACAGATCAAGGCACCAAAAATAATATCTTCATTTCTTGAAAATGGTATCTTATTACATTTTGTGTAGCTTGTCGATCAAAATGACAGATAGGACAAAAAATAAGCACTTATGACAAATTTTAATTTGACTTTGTTAAACTAATTACTGTACATTATGAATAAGCATGACAGTAATTTATAAGAAGTATCAAATATAAATTGTTAATGATAGGAGCAGTTAAGTGAATGCTATCACAGAACAACCCTTTTCACTTCAGCTTTATTATGCAGCCCACTTTTCTTTACACATCATTTAGAATATGATAACACTAGGCATGTATTTTCTAACTTGATTATTGAGATGTGCATTGCATCTTGCAGAAATTCATAACTACATAAAATGCTGACAATATTATATCTGACAAAAACAAAATAATATGCCTGTACATTATTTATATGAAGACAGTCTTTCCTGATTGACACAGTTAACAATGCTTTACCGTTATGAAGTAAAAATAATAGAGTAACCAAAGTCCTAGAGAGAGGCAAGCTTTACAATTTATTCAGACATTTATTATAAATTTTCCTCCATTATGTTTCCAAGCAACCATTCTCACTAAGCCAAGTTATATATCATGATTCCATTTTGGGCATACAATTGATGTTAATATCTACTTTCCTCAATGCATAAAGTGTAGATTTATTTTTTTGCTCGGTATTAAAAAAATTGAAAAAGTAAAGCAAAAATCCTTACAAAGCTTTAACATCTTAGGAATATAGGCACCAGCAGTTCATACTTTTCATTTTGGTGCTGCATGATTTTTTATTTTCATCTAAACTCTCTGATCACCTGCACAGCTGTCTAGAAGAAAAAGAGAACTCACATTTGAAGGTTGTAATTTTAACTCTGACCATGTTATTCATTCAGGTAGTCATTTAGAAACCGTTTCTGTGAACTCTATATAATAGCCAGAGGAGGATACACAGTTTCTAAATTGTCCCTAGTGTGTGCTTGGTGTGTGTGTGTGTGTGTGTGTGTGCGTGCCCTGCGGTGGGCAGGCGACCTGCCCAGGGTTTGTTTCCTGCCTTGTGCCCTGTGTTGGCTGGGATTGACTCCAGCAAACCCCCGTGACCTTGTAGTTAGAATATAGTGGGTTGGATAATGGATGGATGGATGGATACACAGTGGGTTTCTGTTAGTGAAAACAACAGGAATAAAACCCTTATGCCCCAAAATGGGAAATCTTGCCTCAGTGGCAGTTTGACACCATGTTGTTAAGTGTACACGAGTGATTAAGAAAGCTAATAGGATGTTAGGTTATCTTTCACGTTCTGCGCTAGTGCAAGTTGGGGGAGGGGGGGTTATGCTTAAGTTATATAATGTACTGGTTAGGCATCGCCTGGAGTATGGTGTGAAGTGCTGGGGCCTCATGCATAACGTAGTGCGTAGAATTCACACTAAAACATGGCGTAAGGACAAAAGTGGAAATATGCGTACGCACAAAAAAATCCAGATGAATAAATCTGTGCGTTCGCCAACTTCCACGTTCTTCCGCTCCATTAATCCCGGTTAGCGTGAAAAGTAACGCATGTGCATGCACCTGCTGCCACTCCCAAACTCTTCCCAGAATTACGCCTCTTTGAATATGCAAATCAATATAAATTGCCCTTAAACTCAGCGTTCTGTGAAAAGGCAATGGCAAAAGCACGGGAAAATAGAAGAATTTTAGCAAATACTAAGTGGAGGCAAGGAAAAACGTACTATTTGTTGGTTTAAACAGTGATATAAACAACAAAAGGAAGTTGATCGAGAAACTCAAAAGCTCATGTTCACAGAGTCGCACAGTGCCCGAAATAAAAAAGAAGTTGTCAGATATCAAAGTCACCGTGAAAAGGTGAGTCGTAGCCCACCATCAGAATGTCATATGAAAGCTTATTAGGGTACAGAGAAAACAAAAAAAATGGGGACACAGTGGGGAAAAAAGCATGAAATGTCAACTTTAATCTCAAAATTTCCACTTTTAATCACATAGTTTATTTTGTCATTAAAGTAGATCATAAACTTCATCTTGAAATCGTTAAATTTACTAGTTTCTCACATCCCATCATAACTAAAGTAGCACGTTAAATGCTTTGTTTTGTACGTGTTCTTCTATGTGCTCTATGTGTGTGAATAACTACGTGCTTCTTAAACGGGCTTTCTCTTCCTCCGACTGGACACAGAATCCATTACATTTGTGATATTACAGCTCTCTGAATAATTAAAATACTGAGATGTATACTTGATATCATTTTGATGTTAAAACTAATTAAAGCATGCATTGAACATGGAGGCATGGTGGCTCAGTGATTGTTCATGCCTCCTGCGAGATGCTTGCTTTACCATGCGCGACCTTTGATTAAATAATTTATTGCAGCAGTACTGTCTCTTTCAAACATACTAACCTCCAATTCCTGTCCTTCCTTTTCTTTCTCCAAGTAACCAATTGCCACACAATCAGCTCTGTAATAGACGTTAAGCCATCTGTAAGCTTAGCACGGCGATTCTTCAAAACTTTTAAGGAACATTGAAATATCTTCCCAGTACATGTTTAAGTATTCTATCCATTTATCCATCCAGTGTCACGCCAGCTCCAGCAAGCATACAGCACGAGGCAAGAACAATCCGTGAATGGAGCGCCAGCACCTCGCTTGCACTGTGGCACCGTGTCCTCGTATGTTTAATTATTAACAATATAGATTATTTAAATGATGTTGACATTTTATCTGTATAATGTAATAAACATATTTTGCTGCATTTCATCTTAATGATATCATCATCATATGTACTGTAAATACGCTCTTTATAAAGTGGCTCAGATTGTGCAATATTATAACTGTATCGCAAGTTTACAGTGAGGTGATTGCACTTATAAGTACAAACAGTTCCACAAGGAGCACTTGATGGACAGAGTGAGTGCATTTATTATTCTTGGGATAAAACTGTTTCTGAACCACGAGGTCCATACAGGAAAGGCTCTGAAGTGTTTGTCGTATGCAAGCAGTTCAAATAGGCACCGTGGCTGAGGCAGCGTGTGCTGGATGCTGTATACCAATAATTCTCTTTCTGATCAGCTACTGTAGAGCTGTATCTCCACACTCAGATACAGTGATATAAATACTCCGAGTGGTGCATTGAAAGTAATATGGAAAAAGATGATCCACTTTGGCAACTCCTAACGGGAGCAGCTGAAAGAAGAGGAAGAAGGTGGAGTGAGAGGAACAACATTAAAGCAGTTATGGTATTTGGAATAGTTTGGCCATTCCGTGAACCATTATATTGTTACAGGTTAATTACAATCAGATGCCTTAAACTAATAAACAATATGTGGTTAATTTCAGTGTATATGATAAAGCTGTCAGGGATGTGGATCTAAAAAAGAAAGGGAAACCACACTGCAACAAAAGCACTGCTTTTATGCTGGGTGCCAAAACCGAGCAGAGAACTTATGCCAGGGTTTGAGCTACCGTGAAAATGTGAGTGGCTTTACACCAAGTTTAGGTTTTATACATCGCAATTTGAGCGCGGATAAGGGAGTATGCAACATTTTTGTGTGTACGCACCGTTTATACATGAGGCCCCTGGTCTTCATATTACAAAAAAGACATAGCAGCAGTGGAGAAAGCCCAGTGAAGAGCAGCTAAGCTGATCCAGGACGCCGATGTGTATCACAATGTGACTTAACTCTTGTGCTTTAAAATGATAAGAAGGGTTATAGAAAATTATTTTCCTGATATTATAATTGTATGTTTAAATTGTAAGTTTTTTGTGTTAGTTGAACTTTTGATCTTAGTAAACGTAGTTTGCCTAACCACCGAAAAAGGAAGGTTAAACTAGCAGAAATGAAACTTACAACTCCAGAAGGACAGTCTAGCAAGATAAAAAGGTTAGAATTTAAAATGGTAAATTGGTCATTTTTCTGGACTTTCTACATGTGAAACAGTGAAGCCCTTGAACCACTGAAAGAAGGAGAAGCAGGAAGAACACAGCCATGTTGCAATGTAACCTTAAGGGACTAAACGTCACACACATTGGGTATGCATGACAGCTTCTGAAATAGACAGGTTGTATTATTGGTGATTTGCTACATCCATTTAGTTTTATTTGTTTTGCTTTTTGACACATTAAAAATACTTAAGAATGTTAAGGACTTGTTACCTGGCCCCTTTACTTGCATTAGTATTTGCTCTCATTTGAGGGTATGCAGTAAAAACAGCAGACATCCTCTAATAGGAGAAATGAAGCATCTGTCCTCCTGGCCATCAGACCTTACTTTACTCTTTTATGTTACTTAGTATTAGCCTAATCTTAGTTTTATATTTTTATTAACTTTTCTTTCTTCATCTTGTAAAGCACTTTGAGCTACATCATTTGAATGAAAATATGCTAAATAAATAAATAAATGTAGTAGCAGTCAGTCCTGAACAAAGTTGGATCCACAGACCCAGCTGCAGGTGTATTGTGTCTATGGGCTGTGTCTCCTTCCAGACCAGGTGAGTACAAGAATAAGAGAACAAGAGCAGAGGTGTGGGTCTACATCACTAAGAATCTGGGCACGGGAATAAAAATATCTATGTTTTAGGAAAGGCTCACCATTTCACTATAAAATAAGAGGTATAAGCTATGAGGAGGGATGGAAGGAGTTGAAGCTTTTCAGTTTAAAGAAATTGAGATTAAGAGGGACATGATTGAAGTGTTATAAATCATAAAAGGAATTAGTACAGTAGACCCAAGTTGTTACTTTAAAATAAATCCTGCAACAAGAACACAAGGACAGAGCAGGACTACTGTACAGTGTGAACGGTGATGATTACTTAGTGGTTTAACATACAACAGACTGAGTGTGTGGCACAGTTTACAGTTTGCTTCTGTGTACCTTCAAACTGGAATTAAAATCTTTATGATTATCATCACCTTTCATATTTCCATTATACAATAAATCACTTCCTTTCCAAGTTCTTTCTTATTTATATTTTTATTTGATATATACATCACGTGAAAGGTTTCAAACAGCTGCATGATGTTGGAGAGATTTTTAGGAGTGTCTTTAATGCTTTCGATTTCACCCATAAGGTCGGGAAAGTCGATCTTGCATTATCGTTATATGATCTTGAATGATCCTTTAGCACATTTCCTGGATTTAAGTCCGTACTCTGAATACTCCCTGTAACTTCACTTGAACTATGCTTGGACATCGACATCTTCACAGCAGCGCGAGACAGCATGTACCCAGGTAAGCTGCTTCTTAGCAACAGCTAAGCCACAATCGAGATGTTCCAACAATACGGACGAGTCAGGCTTTCTTAACTCTGGCAAAGCACAAGCAATCATCCATAATGCCTTATATTACCGTATATACTCGCAGATAAGTTCTCCTGCAGATAAGTCGGACTTGATTTTATCATATCTTTTCTGGTATTTTATAATGTCAGTCATACAAGTCGAATGCGGAAAACTCAAGCTATTGGTCCAAGTGATTATGATATGCTAATGCCCACCTGAGAGAGTAACCACAGAGCACACTGCCTTTTTTTTCTATGTGGGTGCGGCAATGTGCTGTATCAACGTGTGCTCCTAACCTCTCTCTATTGCGCCTACTTGACCACATGGTAATACCCAAACTATTCCGAAGCAACGTTTGCACTGATTTGTGTTTTTTGTATCTCACACCCTCATACACCTTTATCGTAAGAACATCCCTTATCTATGATGGGGCATTCGATCAGAAGAAAATATGGAGCTGGTTTTAAATTATCGCTGAAGTGGTGAAAGAAATTGGTAACTGCGCTCCTGCTACAAAATTCGATGCGTCTGAGAAACTGATGCGAGATTGGAGGAGGCAAGAAGATGTAAAAAAAATGTAAGTGTTGCATTTTTGAAAGGGCGTATAAGTCGGGGTCTGATTTTACGATTGATTTTTCAGGTTTCAAGACCCAACTTATACATGAGTATATACGGTACATCACAGTCTCTTAAAATCTTCTCACATTCAGGTGCGGTGACTTTGCTTTAATTTACACTCACCTAAAGGATTATTAGGAACACCTGTTCAATTTCTCATTAATGCAATTATCTAATCAACCAATCACATGGCAGTTGCTTCAATGCATTAAGGGGTGTGGTCCTGGTCAAGACAATCTCCTGAACTCCAAACTGAATGTCAGAATGGGAAAGAAAGGTGATTTAAGCAATTTTGAGCGTGGCATGGTTGTTGGTGCCAGACGGGCCGGTCTGAGTATTTCACAGTCTGCTCAGTTACTGGGATTTTCACGCACAACCATTTCTAGGGTTTACAAAGAATGGTGTGAAAAGGGAAAAACATCCAGTATGCGGCAGTCCTGTGGGCGAAAATACCTTGTTGATGCTAGAGGTCAGAGGAGAATGGGCCGACTGATTCAAGCTGATAGAAGAGCAACTTTGACTGAAATAACCACTCGTTACAACCAAGGTATGCAGCAAAGCATTTGTGAAGCCACAACACGCACAACCTTGAGGCGGATGGGCTACAACAGCAGAAGATCCCACCGGGTACCACTCATCTCCACTACAAATAGGAAAAAGAGGCTACAATTTGCACGAGCTCACCAAAATTGGACAGTTGAAGACTGAAAAAATGTTGCCTGGTCTGATGAGTCTCGATTTCTGTTGAGACATTCAAATGGTAGAGTCAGAATTTGGCGTAAACAGAATGAGAACATGGATCCATCATGCCTTGTTACCACTGTGCAGGCTGGTGGTGGTGGTGTAATGGTGTGGGGGATGTTTTCTTGGCACACTTTAGGCCCCTTAGTGCCAATTGGGCATCGTTTAAATGCCACGGGCTACCTGAGCATTGTTTCTGACCATGTCCATCCCTTCATGACCACCATGTACCCATCCTCTGATGGCTACTTCCAGCAGGATAATGCACCATGTCACAAAACTCGAATCATTTCAAATTGGTTTCTTGAACATGACAATGAGTTCACTGTACTAAAATGGCCCCCACAGTCACCAGATCTCAACCCAATAGAGCATCTTTGGGATGTGGTGGAACGGGAGCTTCGTGCCCTGGATGTGCATCCCACAAATCTCCATCAACTGCAAGATGCTATCCTATCAATATGGGCCAACATTTCTAAAGAATGCTTTCAGCACCTTGTTGAATCAATGCCACGTAGAATTAAGGCAGTTCTGAAGGCGAAAGGGGGTCAAACACCGTATTAGTATGGTGTTCCTAATAATCCTTTAAGTGAGTGTACGATCATGCAGAAATAGAAGATAACAGCACAGTATCTCGCAGTAGCTCAGTTCTTTTTCTTTCATTGACGAGTTCTGGAGCACAAGATTACAGAAATAACCAAGAAAGTTCTCTCTCATGTTAACTTACAGATGGTGAAAGGCTATACCATAATCTATAGCTCTGAAAGAAAATTATTTTCTATTCTGCTTAAGCAAACACTAGCATGAATTTAACTTAAAGCATTAACTTTCTAAGATTGGCTGTTCCACTCCTTATGAAAAATGGTATCCTGATTTTCTGAAACAAAGTCAGGGAAGTCGTGTGAAGAATAACATTTTCATTGTACTTTTTTTTAATGCCAGGTTTTCTTTTGACTCCCACTACACACATGGCTGCTGCAGAACTCCTGGACTTATGACAAGCATTACCGTATATTTATAATATTAAAACACTACAGCAAACCTTCTCAGAGTTTTTCTCTATTTACTTTACAACAGCCTCACTGAAATTTGTGAAACACCATGAAGTGATTGCTGATTTGAATGAATGTTTAAATTTCAAAAGACTATTTAAAAATTGTTGTAAATGCTGTCTTTTCACAGACCATTTGCAATATATGAAATCCATATTATTAATGCCCACACAGTCAAAATTTTGACATGTACTGATCTATAAAAAAATGGATATTGACAAATAAGGCTTTGCATCATTAAACATATATTCCAAGGACAGGGATTTTTTTGCCTACAGCTCAAAGACGGCTATGTAATGCTGAAATGTTACTCTTTATTCTTAATGAAAATGGTGCAGCATTCATTTTTAGGACTAAAGGAATGGCAATACAAAGAGTATTCTAGGTCAAACCCTATGCTGCTTCATTTGTTTTCATTGTGACTATCATTTATCCTTATTGTTTTATGATTTCAGTAATGTTAAGGGATATAAAAGAGGTATAATAAAAATAGGAAATGGAAACTGTGGAGATTGTAACCCCTTGAGAGTTGCTCCACATCAATTCAGTGAATCCAGAAGAACTTCGACCACATTCAACATTACGTTACACTGACACTTAATGGGATCACCTCAACAATATGCTGTGTCTTGAATTTCATGATGAATGTCACCTATCCCAGCATATGAGGGGCCCAATGGCTAACTGCGTTTCCTCTCCCATGTCAGTCTCAGAGAAATGCTACAGAAAGTCACAATGCTAAAAATGAGTTGAAAGGTTCATTCTGGCTTCTTTTGGGTCTTTACATTGCTGCGAGTGTAGAAGGAAAATTTTTTATTAGCATGAGAGGATAGCAAATTAACATATGGAGCCATAACAAGTAGTTAAAAGCTTCTAAAATATTAAGATTAAGCATAAATTAGAATGATTAAGCAAATAAGATAGGTCTAGCAAATAGTTAACTAAAAAATCAGTTATATTGCATTATTTTTTAGGCTTACATTAAAATTTCCAAAGTAAGAAAAGAACAGCTAATTGATACACCAAGACTAGCTTTGGACAGGATAAGAGTTTGAGAACACCTGTGATTCAAGGCTAGGAAGTGATAAAAAAGAGAAGATGCCTCTAAAAGGCTCCTATCAAGGGGCAGCTGGGCTGATGAATCAGCAGAAAGGCTTTTGCTGTAAGCAGGGTCACGCTGACATAATGCATGAAGAGAAAATCTTAGTAAATTCAGGCATTAGCAAAAATATTATAAGAATATATTAGCAATTAACTTTAGTGTAGAAATTAAGACAAATCAAGCATGCCAAGCAATGATAAAATGAAAGCACATACTATACTTCTTTTTAATTAAAGCTTAAGCTTCAGGTCACTATTGTAAAAAGTTTGGAAGGCTTAAGAGAGGAAACCCATATATGGAATTGAAGCCTTGGCCAGTTAGAGAAAATGGGAAAAGCATAGAAAGATTACAAATTCCATAAGGGGGCCAGTGATAGGAAAAGTAAGGAGATGATAAGGATTCCCATGGAAACTCAAGGTTTGGTCTGACAGGAGTAGAAGGGAGTCAGAGAAGGTGGATGAGGGAGCTTATTCGAGCGAGGTCAGAAAAGATAGGAAATTACATCATAAAAGCCCAAAGATGGAAAGAGAAAGCCATCCACTCAGTCTTAGACCAATCAAAATAAGCCGAACAGACACCAAGAGGAATAATGGACAGTAAAACCAGGTGCAGAATGAGCTAATCGAACGCGGCCAAAATGATAAGAAATTGTTATAAAAGCTTCAATTGTTGTAATGATCAGTGCTCAATCTCATTCGGCCGAATTGGGTTGAGTCCGTGTGGTTGATTTATTGCAATAAAGCCTTAAAACTCTGTCTGTCTATCTCGAGTCCTAATAGCCTTTATTTTTAGGTAAAAAACCTTCTGATGATGAATTTTTCGCCACGACACGAGCTACTAAAGTTACAGTCTGATTGTAGTTAAAAGTGACTCAGTTCTCATTTTTGGCTCATATCTGGTATTTGTGTTTGACCGTTCAAATGAATTTTGCAAGCAACTCATGCAATGTAATTGTGTATCAATATCTATTTAATAATTAATATAATAATAGGCATAATAGTTTTGGTTTCACTATCTTCAATTGCACTGCCTGAAGACAGATTCACTTCGTCATCACTTCTCATATCACAGTCAAGAGCGTGCAACTTTTAGCACTGTTCTTACAGCTCAAGTGAAGTAAACCTAAAATCAAGTAGCAGTTTTCTTTTTGACAAAATGGACACAATAAATATAGACAGTTTGAAAATGTGTTCTAAGTATGTCCATTCATCAAGTTAGAAATGTAATTATCCATCCATCCAATATCCAACCTGCTATATCCTAACACAGGGTCACGGGGGTCTGCTGGAGCCAATCCCAGCCAACACAGGGTGTAAGGCAGGAACAAATTCCTGGGCAGGGCGCCCACACACCAAGCACACACTAGGGATAATTTAGGATTGCCAGTGCACCTAACCTGCATGTCTTTGGATTGTGGGAGGAAACCGGAGCACCCGAAGGAAACCCACGCATCCATGGGGAGAACATGCAAACTCCACGCAGGGAGGACCCAGGAAGCGAACTCGGGTCTCATTACTGCGAGGCAGCAGCACTACCACTGTGCCACCATGCCGCCCTGAATGTAATTATACTCCTCATTAAAAACTGACATTGAATTTTTTTCTATTCAAACAATTACAATAACCCTACATCAGTTTACAGAACTAACGTTTCCTGGGTACTGCCTGCCTTTCTGGAAGGCTTCAATAAGAGTAGACTACAGCCCTTTGGCAACCATGCCAGGCTTTTGTGCTCTCTTCTGATCTCCCCTGTTGTAACTCCTCAAGTTCGCCAACGCAACCAACTTCCATGTGTTTTACCAGGTTTGTGGTGTTGCCACAATAACGTATTGTCTTCTGACACTCATCACATTTTGCTTCATTATTGTTCAGCGGAGTAAAATAACTCCAAACAACGCTTCGTTTTCTGCCATGGCCTCATATACACAGTCCCACTGCTTTAACTGGTGGATTGCAGCACTGCCAGTATGAATACAGGATGATGAAAAGGGTGGAAGGAAAAGTAGTTCCCGTTTTACACAATATGACACATTTAATTTAATAATCATATTCTCACCATCAAATGCTTTTCAAAAATAATTTCTAATAAACTTGAATGTTATTGAAAATGTGTAATATTGACATTTTTAATGTGAACGTCGATGTTTAAATTAAAAGGTCAGGATCGGAAACATTGATACTTTTGTATTGATCCGTCCATCCCTAGTTTTAACACGTTGTAATGTAAGCCCATTAAGGAGATGCTTATACTTTAATTAAATCAGCCTTTAGCAATTGTTGTGGTCTTGTTGCCATTTTGATCATTTAAATAATAACTGCTAAAAGAAATTAAAGGAACTCTTTGAAAACACATCAGATCTCAATGGGAAAAAAACATGCTGGATATCTCTACTGATATGGACTGCGTGATGTGTTAGGAACAAAAAGATGCCACATTGTTTGATAGAAATGAAAATTATCAGCCTACAGAGAGCTGAATTCAAAGACACCCAGAAAATCAAAGTGAAGAAATGATGCGTCAGGCAGGCGAGGCCATTTTGTCGAAATTTCATTGCAGCAACTCCAAATCATACTCAGTAGTTTGTATGGCCCCCAAATGCTAGTACGCATGCCTGACAACATGTTTATGCTCCTAATGAGATGACAGATGGTGTCACTGCGCTCCTGGACAGTCTGAGGTGCAACCTGGCGGCGTCAGATGGACCAAAACATAATGTCCCAGAGGTGTTCTATTGGATTGAGGTCAGGTAAGTGTGGGGGCCAGTCATTAGTATCAATTCCTTCATCCTCCAGGAACTGCCTGCATACTCTCACCACATGAGGCTGGGCATTTTCATGCACCAGGAGGAATCCAGTACCCACTGCACCAACATATGGCAGTCAAGATACTGTTGTGTAGCCTGTAGAGGTCTGTGCATCCCTCCATGGATATGCCTCCCCAGACCATCACTGACCCACCACCAAACCAGTCTTGCTGAACGATGTTACAGGCAGCATAACCTTCTCCACAGCTTCTCCAGACCCTTTCACATGTGCTCAGGGTGAACCTGCTTTCATCTGTGAAAAGCACAGGGCACCAGTGGTGGACCTGCCAATTCTGGTATTCTATGGCAAATGCCAGTTGAGCTCCATGGTGCATGGTGGGCAGTGAGCACAGGGGCCACTAAAGGACGTCTGGCCTTCAGGCCACCCTCATGTAGTCTGTTTCTGATTGTTTGGTCAGAGACATTCACACCAGTGGACTGCTGGAGGTTATTTTGTAGGCTCTGGCAGTGCTCATCCTGTTCCTCCTTGCCCAAATTAGCAGATATCAGTCCTGCTGATGGGTTAAGGACCTTCTACGGCCCTGTCCAGCTCTCCTAGAGTAACTGCCTGTCTCCTGGAATCTTCTCCATGCTCTTGAGACTGTCCTGGGAGACATAGCAAACCTTCTGGCAATGGCACATATTGATGTGCCATCCTGGAAAAGTTGGACTACCTGTGCCAGCTCTGTAGGGTCCAGGTATCACCTCATGCTACCAGTAGTGACACTGACCGTAGCCAAATGCAAAACGAGTGAAAAAACAGGTGAGGAGGGAAAAATGTTAGTGGCCTCCACCTGTTAAACCATTCATTCCTGCTTTGGGGGTCGTCTCATTGTTGCCCCTCTAGGTCACCTGTTGTTAATTTCATTAAACCGATTAACAACCCCTCTGCTAATTAACTGACCAGATTAATAGCCCAGAAGTTTCACTGACTTGATGCTATACTCTGATTAAAAAGTATTTCTGTAATTTTTTGAGCAGTAGATTTTGCAATGTCTGTTATGCTACACCAGTTGGAGGATTAGAAGAAAAAGAAGAATTACTTTTTTCTGTTTTAAATATTTTTGGGTTGTGTTTTATGTTGTGGCCTATAATATTTTGCCTGCCAATGTTTATGACAAGTCAGCATCCATGTATCCCAGATGACTTACAGCCAAAGAAAGGATTTCATTTTCACTCTTGGATGAAGAGGTCAATGCTTCCTCACTGGCTGAGAACACTTATGATAGCTTCTCATCAAACCTACCTGAGTCACAGAATCCTTTCCTAAAATATTTTTAAAGTGATTTAAAACTTATTCTTCATATCCTCACCAAAATCCCACTTTTGTCTTTTTAGAATCACTCACAACTGTACCTACTGCCTAGTTGGATCTGAATCAAACCCAGAGATCCTCCTACTAATACTGCAAGTGATTGCTTCCGGTATCTACTAAACAAGTTCAAGTGTTTCTGCCATGATAAGCACAAACACTTTTCCTGCTGCAGAAGTAAACTCCATCAGTGAAATCTTGAAGAAAGTCTATTTACTCTCCATGCCCTCAAACTAACCTACGGTGTTGGGTAGAGGTGAGCATGTCTTAAAAAGAACCATCAATAAGGCATTTTTAGGACACCTTTACTGTCCATTTGGGTCTCCTGGGTCTGTTCATTTGACTCTGCAGATATCTAAGCGGTGATTTAGTGACAGCTTTATAGATTAACCATTCAGGGGTCAAGTCCTAGATACTGCTGCCTTCCTGTCAGAAAGTTAGTAATCCACTGCCGGGTATGACAGGATACATAAAGTCCAATTAGCTTGTTTTAAAGCAATTCTGGGACTACAGTGTTGAAGGTAAAACTGAAATGCACAAACAAGATCCTAACATACATATAACAACGAAGGCATGACACAGGCACCAAGTTTGAATTACATTATCTGGATGACCCACATATACTCTAGTTTATGAAATGAAAGTAGCTACAAAATAGACAAAAATGTCTTAATAATAATAATGAACTCATTTCTTGCAACACGCTTCACCACCTGTTATCCTAATTTTAATATTTTTTTCTGTTTTTGTCTACTAGTAATGTTGCTATGATACAAAAAATGGATGATTACATAAACTAAAGATATCACTTGCCATGCTTATTTAAATGTTTTTGTCTTACAATAAAATTAACTTTAGGAACAATGTTTATTTTTCCCCTATGTATATCACATTTGATTTAAATTCTCATGAATGATTATGGAAAAAAAAAGCTTTAAATAAGGCTTGTGTAATCAGGTATTTTCCAGAAGTCGAACTATAGGTACATTACCTAACGTGCACCCATACTTTTGAATCGACTCCAGTTTAATAATTAGCAAGCTAAACAAGTAAAGTATGTGCTACCACAACAGATGGTGTTATAGGCTTTAGCAACAGATTTGTATTTTTTTAAATATACTTTCAAAACAGATGCAGACCTTGTCGCTATTAAGGTAGCAGGAAACATCATTGCCGAAGGTATAATGAATTTTGTTTTTCACTTGTGGTGTTTATGTATTGCGTGTGGCAGTCTGGCACATTGGTTAGCTCTTTCTGTGTTGATTTTCCTCCCTCGTCCCAAAGATTTCCTGGTTAGGTTAACTGATCACTCGGAGCTGCACCAGGTATACATGAGTGTGCACTGTGACGGACTGTTGCCCCATCACACGGATGGTTTGATCCACAACACTAGGAATGCTGGATTAAACAATCATAATATCAATCAAACAGGCTCACAAATTGATAGGTAGATGACAAGTCTCTTCATTTTTCTTAATACAGTTAAACAACTGGTTAGCATTTTTTTAAAATATCAATAAGACAGTAACAGTGCTGACAAGTTGCATCAGGCTGGAAACGACTTACCAATACAGAAGAATGAGCTGACATTCCGTCATGTAAATGAGTAACTTCAGAAGCAGCTGCGGGATAGCCACTAAAAACGGAAGCCTGTAAAGTCACACATGAATTCCATCTAGTGCGTCAACAGTGAGCAGTCCTTTTAAGGACAGTGAGCTCACTAAGAGTGATGTAAAGAGCAAAGAATTCATAGTGGCACCCAGCACAGCCACAACAATGGTGTTAATAGTGGGATGACGATAAGTTCTGTCTGATTTAACAAAACGTCAAGTGCCACAGAGATGTGAAATGGACTTTCTTGGCTATACTGATGAGTTGCTGGAAAGTCTTGCTACTGAGATCCGGGATTTGGTATACCATTTGCACCATCAGTACAGGAAAGAAGACAGCTGAGAGGCTGCCACCACTGCCGCTCCATCTACTAAAGTCAGTTGACCTGGGCACAGGTGGAGCTTTGGGCTCATGGAGCTAAAGAAAAGTATGGCAGATTGAGTTGCCATTAACAGCAGGTGAGCTGTGTGAAACAGGGCAGGTGACTGCACAGGCAAAGGATGAGGCAGATCACAGAGGTGTTACAGAGGAAGAGTCTCAAAGGTATGACCGGGACCAGGAAGGGGTCTACGGTGTTAGTTAGTGAAGGACAACAGCCATGAGACAAGCACAGTATATCTGCTGCACTAGACAAGGTGGTTCACTTTCCCACATATAACCGACAGATCACCTTACAATAGTGTAGCATTTAACATAGAACAGTATCATCTCCAGACAGAGGAGCATCTTCAGCGACAGACTGCTGTAACTGTCCTGCTCCACTGACAGACAAAGGAGATCGTTCCTCCCCACACTATGTGACTCTTCAGTTCCACCCCCTGGTAAACGTTAACATTATAAAAAGTTATTGTTTTATCTGCATTTTTATCACTCTTTAATTTAATATTGTTTTTTACCAGTATGCTGGTAAATCTATCTATCTATCTGTCTATCTATCTATCTAAACACTTCTGCTGCACTACAAGACAGTGCAAACTTCAGTGTTCCTGCTGTGCCACCTGACAATGAAGCACATAGGACCTCTACTGATGCTCCTTTGTTACCGGCTGCACATCTACAATGCAAACAAAGATGACCCTGCCATTTTGAAGAGTTTGAAGTTAGGAGTGATGGCTGGGGACAGAAAGGGCTATGTAACTGTGCTGCATTACTTTGAGCTGGCATTCCATCATGTACATGAGCAGCTTCAGAGCCAGCTGCAGAGCAACTTCTATAAATGGTAAGCCTGAGAAGTTGCATATCAATTAGTGGTAAGCCGTCCTTTTATGGATAATGAGCTACTTAAATTAACAATGTAAAGAGCAAAACCCCATATTGGCCTTTGGCCCCAGTTAAACATTAACACTAGAATCCCTGAAGCCTACGAAAAAACATCTAACCCTGAGCCACCTTAAATTCCTTTGAACCTCTCCATTAGCATTTTTTGTTTTGTAAATGTGTCGGTCAGCACAAGCAGAAAGCAGCCTGCTATCCCATCTCCCCGCTACCACAGCTCAGCTCAGGCAAAAACTTCTCCCAGCTCAAGTCTTGTTTTTCTCGGTCTGAGGTGCCTAGAGTTGTATAGGGTAAATAATAAATATATTGTTATTTGGAACACATGCATTTCATGTGTGTTCCGTGTGGACAAGACGAAAGAGGTGATTGTTAAATTCAGGAAGGCCCATGATGTCCACAACCCACTGAACATCGAGGGCTGAGTGCTGGAATTGGTCAAGAGCGGCCCATTTCTTGGTGCGTACCTGGCAGCTGACCTTACTTGTTCAATTAACACCACCCTCCATAGCCAAGAAGGTACAGCAGCATCTTCACTTCTTTCGGTGCTTGAAGAAGGCAAGCCTACCTCCCCTTATTCTCACCACATTCTACAGGAGCACCAATGAGAGCATTCAGACCAACTGCATCACTGTCTGGTTTAGAAATTGCAGTTTCTTTGTCTGTATGGTCCTACAATGAATAATGAACACAGCAGAAAAGATCACTGGGACCTCTCCCCGTCCTATTAAAGACTTCTTTAGAAAGTGTTGCATTCACAAAGCCCATAGCATGGTGACAGAAGACCGCTCCCACCTCTCCCATGGTCTCTTTGTCCCACTTCCATCTGGCAGAAAGTACTGCAGCATGCAGACCAGTTCTGCCGGGTTCTTCAAACCCTTGGCTTCCCGAACTTTGAACTCTGTTCTGCCCCCAGCCCTCACAGCTGCTACCACCAGCTTATTTATATGCAATTCATTTGTTACACTTGTTACTACTGTTGTTTTCTATTATTAGTTATTGTTTTTATTAATTTACTACTATATGTTTCAAATTATTACTATTATTTCACTTACCTGTTATTTATTTTTTAATTATTTCACTTTTTATCTGTGTTTATGAACATTCAGGTGGTCCCACCTCTTAAGGAACTATCCATGAAACACAAGGAAGAAATCAAGACAAGCAGAGATACATAGAAAATAAATAGTACACAGAAAATACATGAAACCCATAATAACTCAAAAGAACAATAAAATACATAAACACTTGTAAATCCATGACAGCAGTCACTTATGAACACATTCGCATTCATTAATGGCAGTCTCTAGTTTAACTATTCATCCATCAAATTTGCATGTCTTTCAGATAAGCGAAGAAACTGGAATATAGAGAGAAAACCTGGGCAGATGTGAGCAGAACACATGAGTGTAGTGAACCAGTCCCTGGAGTTGATGCACAAGGAGGCATTTTCAAATTCATCACTTTCTTTTTCCTAGCCTCCATTTTTGCTGAAAAAAGTAGAAAGGCATTCCATCCAATAGTTTTATTAAGAAAAGATTTCTTATAGGAAGCATGCTCTTATTGCTATAGTAACAGCTTCTCATACATTCTAAATCTTCTAGTAACAAGCAAACATAATAGATTTTACTAATTTTTCATTCAACAAAAAACACAGCCAATATGTGATAAAGTAAGTAGACCCTAACTGACAACTTGCCATTCAAGAAGCTAATTTATGGCCAGTGTCGATTAGTTTGTGTTTCCTATATAATAAAAGCAGTATATTTGGGATTTCCAGCCTGCAGTCCATTATGAATGGGTTAATTATTCATTTTTTATACATTTTTTCCTTATTGTATCAGAGGTTTCTGGAGCCATAGATTCCACATTTCTTTTATTTATTGAAAGCTTACTTTTGTTGTAATGCATTATTTTGTTTCATTTTAGGTGCCCATTTGTTGCTTTATGATTTGCCGTCATTTTGTTCATTGTGTCGTTAGAGTAGCTCCATGTTGTGAACCACCGGTAACAATGCAACGAGTTAACAGGTCACAATTTTGAGCAAATCCACATCTGAGTTTACAGATTTCAAAAGCCTTTTTGACTATCAGTCTTTTACTTAAAAACAATTCTTTTTCAAAGCTACTTTTTGCTAAGGTTATCAAAAGCAGCTTCATTCTTGCTAGGTGCTCCCTATTTCAATCTGATTGCAGTAAAGTGCTCCAGTTACATTAGGATTATGAAACACTGCCGCAAATTGACTTTTTATGTTGGTAAAAACACAGAAATTGGAAATAGTGCTTTTTTGTTGGTTAATGGCTTCCAGGAGAGCAGGTACAATAGAGCTAAAGTTTGGCTGAGATATTTCTGACCTGTCAGGCAGTTTCCTGAGAAGTGCCATTAGGTAGTCAAACTGATAAAAAAACAAAAAAGGTCTTCAGTACAAATACATAGCATTGGTATTCTTAAAAGGGAACTAAACTAGAGTTTGTACATCATTTTCATCATTTTTCAGGTGTTTAAATATATTGGCCATGTCAACGCACTATATAATAATGGCTTGGTGCAGATGGATTACGATGCATGTGAGTTGTCATTTAGCTGGTTCAGTTGCATTTCCCTACTTGATGAAAGGTGTCGTCATTTCCCAATTTCTCTGAAATGTTTCATATGGATTGGTCAGAGTTACTAGACATATGCACATATTCCCCAGTCAAGTTTTCTTTTATAAATCCAACGTACATGTAGCAAAGTGTATTCTTCCTTTTTGCTATTTTTTGTAGCTGTCAGTTATGAACTTCCCCAAAATCAATTGTTCCTGTATAAAGTTAGTAGCATGCAGATTGTATGTTGTAGTACGGGTGCTAATTAATGTTAAACCTCACAGACTGCATGCAAAGGACATCTCCCCGAAAAACCCTCCAGACACCTGGTGGATGCTGTTGCGGTAAGTCATATTTTCAGCTCTCCCCAAGCTTTTTCTAAATCTATATAATTTGGAAACGCTCAAGTGTGTAATAAGGTTGTGTGTTTTCTTTTCAAGTTTTGTATGTTTTTATTAAAAAAAACAATTAGTGTTTATTATTTTACTGTTGTGCCACAGCATTTTAATGTAATGTGGTGTGGTGTACAACATGACCATGTGTCTCGTATTTTACATTTTAATTTGTCAATTTTGTAATTTTGTTTTTGTATTAATAGTTTCTGTTTGTAATAATTAGTTATTGATTTCATTTATTATTTAATAGGCATTGGTGAGAAGCTGTTTGTACAAGGTATGATCAAAAAGTACAGTGAATGTTGATGCAGAGCACCATCCAAGAGCAACGGAAACCAATTCAATGCAGGTTCTGATATGTCCATCCTAGAGCCGAGTATGCGACAAGTTTCAACTTGTATGATACTGTCAGTCGTTTGTGAGCCACTGTTGAGTTCAAGTGTGTTTCTCAAGTTTGTTGTTAATAATGGATATCGAGAAACGCATTAACATGAAATTTTGTTTCAAATTGCAAAAAGCTCAGGAAACTCATCAGATGTTAAAATCGGTTTATGGTGACACTGTACCGACATTTAAGACTGTTTACAAGTGGTTTGCTCGAATTCATAATGGATCTGACTCAGGAAAATGTTGAATTGGTTTCATTCTTCATCATGACAATGCTCCTTGTCTCTTTTAGTATGACAATTTCTGTCGAATAAAAACATTACGCTGTATCCACATCCATCTTATTCGCCGGACCTTGCACCGTGCGACTTCTGGCCGTTCCCTAAATTGAAAATGACCATGAAAGGCAAATGATTTCAATCCATTGAGGACATCCAGGCAGCCATGACAGCACAACTAAAGATACTCTCGAAAGAAAACTTCCAGAACTGCTTCGCAAAGTGGCAGGAGCGTTGGGCTAAGTGCATTCGAAGTGAAGGAGAGTATTTGAGGGTGACTAGTACTTGTAAACCTTTTACTGCAATAAACGTTTCTTTTTTAAAACATTTACTGTATTTTTTGATCACACCTCGTGTGACACTCTGTTCTTTTTCTTTGTTGCTGGAAAGGGAAAAAGGGAAAACTTCTGTCTTGTTGCTTAGTCGACTTCTTTCCAATACAACACAGAGCAGGACAGATTCCAGTCGGATGCATACACACATTTGAAGACTATTTTTGTCCATACACAAGGTTTATAAATGAAGCCCCATGCCCCCCGTTTTTTAGCTCATGCCTAGTGCTGTTATCTCTGCCAAGCTCTGAATTGAATTTAACAGACATACTGATTTTGGAGTTTCAGCCTTTTTAATTCCCATTTGTACACATTTCGATCTTTATTTTCACTGTCTTTGTGTTGCTATTGTTTTTGATTAACACAGACAGCACTATTCTGTGGTTACTTGAAGAATTGCAGCCATTTTGTTGACAGCAGTGCAGTCCTGTTGCTAGCACAATGACCCCCAGAAGTACCACATAGTACGTGTAGAGCATTTAAGATGGTGATGTGCTGCTCATGGTGTCCAAGATTTTGGATTCTAACACAAAATCAGTTGTGCTGCTTAATGTGAATGAAAGAACACAAGGCATAAGGGGGACAAAAGAGAAAATTGTGAGTACAATCAGTGTCCACAGATATGAGGGAGAAAGTCAGTGTTTTTAAGTTGGAGACACAGTGCCATTCTTCATATTTAAAATAAAACAGATGTTTTGTTAAGTTGCTAAAATGATATTGGTAGAATTCTCCCAGTTTTATCTGTTTTACAAACTCTGTTCAATCACATCATGGATCAAGGAGCACCTGAAGTACAAACAGAATGGCAGAGTGTTGTCAATAAATAAGACAGCAAAATAGAAAACCTTTAGGCAATGTAAGGAAAGGCATTTGTAAATAAATGCATAAATGGATTAATTGATTACTTAATAAAAACACAGGTCAGAGTGAAAACCAATACAAACTCTGAGGTGAAAGCATCCAATCAAATATTTTGGATTTGTATCCACAGTAACTAAGATCAGTATCTATCAGCTGAACCATTTGAGTTCTAAAAAATGCTCTTTGCTTCAAAAAACAAAACTACTAACCCTTATAAATAGTCCAAGGGTTACACATAAGCCAAAATCTTACATAGGTAAGCAAGATGATGTGCTACATGAGATTTAAATGATCCATGTATCCATTTTCAGGCATACTTAATCCATTTCAGGTATGTGGGGAGAGGGCTGAGCCTCTCCTGCATTGCATGATGGGTACCTATGACTTGCCATCAGGCTAAATATTCACTTTTTCATGACTGCTTTTATAGAATCCCTGCTCTGGAGTTTCTTTACTTCACCTTTTAACTCATTCTTTGAGTTTTAACTCTCCATTTGCCTTGCTCTGTTAGGACTCATAGAGAAGGCTACCCAGTGGTGACCAAGAAAGGAAATAAAAGACGAGAAGAGATTGAAAACAAGAAACGCTGTTACATCTTTCAAACAAGCCAAATCGTTAAGTAGGAATCATGGAGAGAAAAGTCAAAGCAAAGGCTTTTTCACATTGATAGTCTGTCAGCCTATAGCGAGAGAGGTCCAAGCTAAAAAATATAAAATGGTGCATTCGGAGGGGTGTAAGTGTGAACAGTACCATGGCGGAGCGGCTCTGGGTTGTGGATTGGAGTTGGCTGGCCAGGCATTCATGTATGGATGTGCGTGGCAGCTATTTACTTTGTTAGCACTATGGGATCTGTGATTAGTGTACCTGTACCCCTATCAGCTGAAAAAGAGCCTGACCAAGATAGTGGCAGATGGTCAGATTGATAAAGGAAAACCAAAGGCAGAATCAGGAACCGTGAGCCAATGCAGTGGTAACAAACATGCGGTTGGTGGCCCCGCAAAGGAGCAAACAGCCACAGTTCCAGGAGTGGATTGCTCCCCTTTGAAGAGAAGGGAAGAGCAGGGAACACCCAGGCAGCCTTCTGGAGATCCCATAGATGCCAATGCGGGCATGAGGTAGATGACGGTTCAGCTCAGAGAGTGAGAGGAAGAGTCGGCAGCTGTAGGCATCTCTGCCACCAGGTGAGCTGGTGAAATGAGGAGAGAAAGACACACTGGGAAGACAGGAGGAGAAAAGAACCCAATATCTGCATGATTTTAGACTTACTTAGGGCTTTTTAACTTATTTGTTAATGGTTTTATCCTCCACATGAACACCTGTTTTTTTGAATGGAATATTTATTGAAGAACTTGCACTGAACAGACTGCACAGTGTTTGGATTGTGAAAGTAAAATGTACTCTTGCACTTGCACCTACCCTTGTTGTTAGGGGCCATCATTTCCCAAGCTCATCTCGGTACAAGACCACCTACAGCCCCCTGGGTTTTAAGTGTGAGAAGGATACTGGAGCCAATCTGAACCATCATACAGCTCTTCTGGTTTGAAGAGTTCACACAATGAAATATTGCCTCATTAAAAGATGGAAAAAAATACACATCAGAAAAAGGGAACCATGCCTAGGCAAGGATAATGAACAGAAAATGCAATCAAGTCTGGGAAGTCATTGGCTTCAATAACTTTTAAAAAATAATCGACATTCATCGGCATAGAGGTAATAAGAATTAAAAAACAAATTCTTCGATACAGCCTAGCAATAGGATTCACGAATTGGTTCTGTGCATTAAAATCAAGATTGTGCCAATAAAGGGGTCAAAAAATTCATTATTATTTTAAAACAACATTATAGGAAAAACTGCGATGGGCTGGTGCCCTGCCCGGGGTTTGTTTCCTGCCTTGCGCCCTGTGTTGGCTGGGATTGGCTCCAGCAGACCCCCGTGACCCTGTTAGGATAGGATATAGTGGGTTGGATAATGGATGGATGGATTATAGGAAAAAACAGGAAATTAAATCTAAAACTAAAAAACTAAATCTAAACTAAAAAATATTTTTTGTTTCCTACTGGGAACTTCAGACCAGCTCTTCATTAAGTTATTTACACTGATTTCATATATGAAATCGGAATTAAGCTAGCCCATCAGGTTTTTGAAATACACATCATTGACGTTTTGCCATTTTTGAATATCAATATAGTATATCAACACGATATCTGGAGTTTGGACTCTGGCCCACCAAAACTGTTTTGATGTGTTTATTATGAAAACAAACCAGAAGACGATACCAGAGACACATTAAAGTATATTTATGTCAATTTACCTCAATATAAAAGTGAGGTCATTGTGCCCAAAAATGTTGGAGGCTCTCGCTTTTACGCTTGTACTGCACATCCGTCTGTCTTTGCAAGAACCAACATTAGTCACCCATCATGCTCGGTGTGAATGTTCCCCGATATCAGTATTCCATCACCTTTATATCTTGTTGAAATCTTTCCCTATACTCATTGCTGACATCGCCCAGATTTGGTGGAAAAAGATCAAGATGAGAATGTAAAAAATGCGTCTTCAGTGACATTCTGGCTCCCATAAGCTGATACACTTTCAGCAAGTTCTCCACAAGCTCAGCATTATTTTCTGCTCTGTGACTGCCAAGAAAATTCTGGACAACCCGCACGAATGAGGGGGCTGATTCAGTGGGCTTCAGTTTCCTTTTGAACTCATCGTCAAGCATCAGTTCATGAATTTCAGGAACAACAAAAACATCTTCCTTAATTTTGGCTTCACTTTTCTTGAGACCAACCTTATTTCTTAAATGTTGAAAAGCATCGCCGTTTCTGTCCATCGCCTTGACAACATTTCCAAAGTAAGGGTGGATCTAACAAACAAAACGTCCTGAAATACAATGTTACGTTTAACAGTAAAACCTCAACCTACTGCACTGTCATGTCTGAGTTGTGCCATTATGCTTTAGTGTCATATAAGACCTGGTAATCAGTAACAAATATTTTTTCTGCTAATTAAAAATTAATAATTTTAAAATAAAATTAACAATGACAAGGTAAAGTACTCACAGCTGTTAGTAATGTGTGGCAAAATCATTTATCTCAATCTTTATCAAAATGGTTATCCATCTTTACTGTCCAGTCACCCTAGTTGTTCAAGACCTGGAACATCATAACTAAAAAACAGGATGTGCTGGACAAAAACAGTTTTCAGATTTGGAGTCAGCAAGTGAAACCTGTTAAAGTAAAAGGTGAAAGACTCCCAGTAGCAAAATGCTTGTTGACCAGTGCTATAATTACTTATAAAGAACAGCAATATAGACTTAGAAGAACATACTGGTTATATCCTGTTTGTTCCCTCCTGCTTTGTTTTGAATCATTCCTTGTTTAATTTAATTTCCATTTAAATCCTGGAAAACATCCATTGAGGCAAACTCTCATTTTCAGTGAGAAGAGTAAATGGACCAATGTCATAAAATAAAGTTACATGGTATAAAATACAAAAACATTAAATAAAAAATGTACACTGTGATACAACCAAATTCATAATTAAATACTGAAAATGTTCTGATGTACTAAATACAACCAATTACAAAGTCCTCTGAAGTATACTCCAAGAATATAGAGCACCATATCCCCAAGCTGCTGCAAATAATTCAGAACGCTACGGCACATCTGCTGTTAAAGCAGGTAAAATGGACACTCGTAACTCCACTTTTTCAGATCAGTATATTGGCTCCCTGTAGCGGCACATAAGTGATCATTTATTTTAAAAAATCATGCTTTGCCATGGACCTCTTATCACATACCTCCCCCCGCAAGCCTCCAGTTGCACAGGAAGGCGCCAACCCAGTGCAACTTTTGGCCAAGGTCCGTGGCATTGCCCTCTAACTGCACTAAAAACCATAACAGCACTAAAAAAAAAACCCTCAATAAAACAAAGCCCAAGCCCCCCCTCTAAAACAGGACATTAAAAGAATATGAACTTTACCATGACAATAAAAGCAACAATTAATGAATACTCCATTAAAAGTTCAGAATTCTAAAAAGTCCTCTCCAGGCTTGAGTGGGTGGGTTTGTAAAACAGTCAGTCACTACTATCACTTGTTGCTCTTATTTCTGCTCTTTGTTCCTTACTGCCACAGGCTGATCCCACTGTTCCATGCTCCTTGGGTGCTTCCAGGACCCAAATATTTGTTTAAAAATCATACTTCGCCATGGACCTCTTATCACAACATAATTCAAATCCTTCATCCTTACAGAGTAATCAAGGTAAATGGAGACGCTGAGATCCTTGCTCCTTCTCGACTGATGAGGTCTGCTGATGAACGGCATCTGGTGATGCTTTTCTGCATGGAATCAAAGCTCAATCCAGACCTTTTTCATGTGTACCTCCAACCTGGTGGAGCTACCCACCTCCATTCAAAATTCTGACTCTCTCGAAAATTAAAACAAAACTGAGTGCCATTATGAACAATGTAGCACGTCATCTCTCTGACACTGAGGACTTTCAACAACAACATGTATTTCTATATCACATTTTCATAAAAATAATGTAGCTCAAAGTGCTTTACATGTTTACAAGACAAAATAAATAACAATTTGAATAAGGGAACACTAATTAACATAGAAAAAAATTAAGGTTCGATGACCAGGGAGGACAAAAAAACCAAAAACAAACTCCAGACAGCTGGAAAAAAAAACAAAATCTGCAGGAGTCCCAGGCCACGAGACCGCCCAGCCCCCTCTAGGCATTCTACCTAACATTAATGACCTCAATCAGTCCTCACTGTATTCAGTGGGTTCTCATGGAAGAACTTGATTATGACGATCATGTGAACTTCTGGCCTTTAATCCATCAATGTAAGGACATCATGGTGCTTTGATCAGGTGGTGGTGGCAGAGGTCGCCACCCCAGAAAACCAGACAAAGAACAGAAGAGAAAGTAGGGGTTAGTATGGATTTTGGAGCCACCATGAATAATCATGATAATTAATTGAATATACATGGCATCAGGATTAAACTAAGATGAATCTATGAGAAAGCCATGTTAAAATAATGTGTTTTCAGCAGTGTTTAAAAGTGCTCCACTGTATTAGCCTGGCAAATTCCTATTTTCAAGCTATTCCAGATTTTAGGTGCATAACAGCAGAAGGAAGCCTCACCACTTCTTTTTAGTTTAGCTCTTGGAATTCTAAACAGACACTCATTTGAAAATCTAAGGTTACGATTTGGAGTGTAAGGTGTAAGACATTCTGAAATATAAGATGGAGCAGATTATTTAAGGCTTTGTAAACTATAAGCAGGATTTTAAAGTCAATTCTAAATGACAGAGGTAATCAATGTAGTGACATCAAAACTGGAGAGATGTGCTTGGATTTTCTTTTCCTAGTTAAGATTCTAGCAGCTGCATTCTGCACTCATTGCAATTGATTTATGTCTTTTTTGGGTAGTCCTGAGAGGAGAGCGTTACAGTAATCTAGTCGACTGAAAATAAAAGCGTGGATTAATTTCTCAGCATCTTGCAATGTTATAAGGGGTCTAACTTTTGCTATATTTCTTAAGTGGAAAAATCCGTCCTAGTAATCTGATTAATATGTGATTTAAAATTCAGGTCAGAGTCAATAGTTACCCATAAAATTATTACCTCCATTTTGACTTTTAATCCTAATGCATCAAGTTTATTTCTAATAACCTCATTATGTCCATTATTGCCAATCACTAAAATTTCTGTTTTCTCTTTATTTAGTTTGAGAAAATTACTACTCATCCATTCAGAAACACAAGTAAGACATTGTGTCAGTGAATCAAGAGAGTCAGGGTCGTCAGGTGCTATTGATAAGTACAGTTGTGTGTCATGAGCATAGCTATAGTAGCTCATGTTATGCCCTGGGATAATCTGGCCTAACAGAAGCATGTAAATCGAAAAGAGCAGCGGACCCAGGATAGAGCCTTGTGGAACACCATATAGAATATCATGTGTCTTTGAGTTATAATTACCACAACTTACAAAGAATTTTCTACCTGCAAGGTAGGATTCAAACCAATTTAAGACACTGAGAGAGAGGCCCACCAATTGACTATGGTGATTTCTAAGAATATTGTGATCAATGGTATCGAATGTGGTACTCAGATCTAAGAGGATGAGAACAGATAAACAGCCTCTGTCTGCATTTACCCGCAAATCATTTACTACTTTAATGAGTGCAGTTTCTGTACTGTGATTTGTTCTGAAACCCAACTGAAATTTATCAAGAATAACATGTTTATTGAGGTGATCATTAAGCTGCATAATGACTGCCTTCTCTACTGTAGAATATTACTTAAGAAAGGCAGGTTAGAAATAGGTCTAAAATTTTCAAAAGCAGAGGAGTCAAGATTATTTTTCTGAAGCAGGGGTTTAACTACAGCAGTCTTAAGACAGTCTGGGAAGATCCCCGTATCTAATGATGAGTTTACTATGTCAAGAATACTGTCAATTAGCACGCCTGATACTTCTTTGAAAAAACATGTTGGTATTGGGTCAAGGACACAGGTGGAGGGTCTCAGTTGAGAAATAATTTTATATAAATCATGTAAATCTATCCTGGTGACAGAATTGAATTTGTTTAAAATGGAGTGCTGGGGTTTAAGTGGTTCAATATTGGGGAGATGTACTATATTATTACTAATATGATTCATTTTTTAACTAAAAAACACAGCAAAAGCCTCACAGGTTTCACTGGAAGTATTTTGGAGGCATTCCATTGATTGACCTGGATTTAGCAGACGATCAATCGTAGAGAAACTCTGGGATTACTAGCATTGCTATTTATAATTCTAGAGAAATAACAGCGCCTCTCAAGATGGACTATGTTGCTGTATTCTGTTATTTTAACTTTCAATATTACATAATGGACAGTCAGTTTAGTTTTTCTCCATTTATGCTCAGCTCTGCGGCATGTTCTCTTAAGATCAGACACTCTTTGGGTCTTCCACGGTATAACAGTACTAGAAGATTTTTTAACTATCTTTTCAGATGCAACTATGTCAGCAGCAGCTCTCACCTTAATATTAAAATTTTCCACCTTACTATTTACATTATTCTCACTATTGTAGTAAGCACTACAAATGGACTGGTTGCTTAAAATGTTTGTAAATTATGAAGCTGCTGATGAATCAAAGAAGCATTTTTTAACAATATGCTTCTCGTGAATATTTTCTATCATTATTTCTATATTAAAAAGTAAGAGAAAATGGTCTGATAGACCAATATCAATGATCTGTTTCACATAAACTTTTAGTCCTTTGGTAATTACTAAGTCTAACATATGACCTGCTTTATGTGTAGGCTGACTAATGTGCTGGCTCAAATCAAAAGAGTCCAGAAGGTTCATGAATTCTTTTACTTTCGGGTCACACTGATTATCGATATGAAAGTTAAAGTCACCGACTATTAGGAGTGTGTCATAGTTCGTAATTACAATTGACACCAAGTCTGAGAATTCCTCAAAGAAAGATGCATTGTATTTAGGAGGTCTATACACAGATAATACTAGAAACTGAGAAACTCCATGAATAACAACAGCAACATACTCAAAGGACTTGAATTTTCCAAAGCTGACATTTTTACACTTTAACCGGCTCGAGTAAATGTTTGCTAAGCCACCACCTTTCTTACCTTGGCGATCCGCATGATCAAAGCTGAAATTTGGAGGTGCAGATTTGATTAAAACAGCCGCACCATCAAAGCTAAGCCACGTTTCACTTAGTGCAATAAAATCAATTTTCCTATCACTAATAAGATCGTTGATGGAAAACGTCTTGTTGGTTAATCCTCTAACATTTAATAGAGCCATATTTAATGTATCAGAAGAGCAGAACTGAATTGTATGTACGTTATGGGTATTTAAGATAAAAATTAAGCTATTTTTATTAGCGCCGCATGTTTTTTATTTAATCTACAATCTGTTTTTATAGTTTTAATGCATTGTTCATCTAGAGGTATAATTATAATTAAATTATTCGTATTTATGCCGCACTGCCTAGATTTTTAACATGCACTGAAGTTAGTTATTAGAGTGTTAATGCAGTGCACTTTTGAGGAAGATTTTCTTACCGAAATATCACAAGCATAACGGAAGTAAAAATAGAGAGTCAAGAGAGATGAATTATCTTGGCGATGTTTTCAGAAAGGACCCGGGTGATGAATCTACTTAGATGCAGACCAATCCCCCTTGAAGAAACACGGCCTCTCCCAGAAGAGGTCCCAGTTGTCTATGAACCCGATGTTTTGACTCTCACAGAAGCCTTTCTCTCCTTTGTGGCTTTAATTAGTGCTGCGAAGTCCGCCTTGAGAATCTCCGACTGTCGGTGTCTCTCGTTAACCATGCGTGTATCACAATGGATCCCACTGCCCTGTTCTTGTGCCTCTCGAAGACTGTTGGCGCATGTCTCATAACATCTCGGACACGAGCAATGGGAAAACAAGAGACAAAAGATTTCTGATTAGGGCTTGTGATATTTAGGTTTCTTATGATTGAATCACCAATCACAAATACATCATCCGGGGTTGAAGACAAACTGGTGGCGCGGAGAGGGTCGAACTGGTTCTGGGTGGAGATGCTTGCCTGTGCCGATGGCGGTGTTCTAGCCTTAAACCCCCACCTGCATAGCTGAAACAGGCCATATTCTTCATCGGTGGCGATAATGAGGCGCAGGGGTGAAGCTCACTTGGCCTTGAAAGTGAGCGGCACAGCATGGAGTCGATGCTACCGAACCGTGATTTGCTCTGATGATTTCTGATGTCGGGGAGGAATTTTCCAGCAGATCCCTCAGATGTCTCCATCTGGACAGTAGTTTCTGGATCTGAATGTCGAGTGCCTGGAGTTCTTCGATGACGTGGTTCATCTCTCTGTTGGTCATTGTGTGCTTCCGCTTCGTGCCCTAGGAAAGAATGAAAGAGAGAGTGAGAGCAGCCAACTAATCATTCAGCAGGAGTGTGTCAAGAAACGTGATTGGGACTCCTTTATACCAACAGCAATACACCAGCATGATGCTTCACTGGGATACTGACTGTTTGTTTTATTTTAGCCAAGTCATAAGTTTTCTTTCCTTTTTAATAATTCTTATGTGTATGTGTTTGTTATAATATTTATGTATTTATTTACTTATTTATTGAGGTTCTGTAAAGGCCAAATTTCTTGCTTGGGACAAATAAAGGTCTGTCTATATATCTCTCTTAAATAACTTCATCCTGATTTAACTTCAAATGGTCTTTTATCTTCATGACTAGCAAAATACCCGCGCTTTGCAGCGGAGAAGTAGTGTGTTAAAGAAGTAATGAAAAAGAAAAGGAAACATTTTGAAAATGACGTAACATGATTGTCAATGTAATTGTTTTGTCACTGTTATGAGTGTTGCTGTCATATATACACATACATACATAAATATATACAGTATATACATATACACACATATATACATATACATACATATATATATACATACATATATATATACACACACATATATACATATACATATATACATATATATATACACACACACATATATACATATATATATATATATACACACACATATATATATATATATATATATATATATATATATATATATATACACACACATATATATATATATATATATATATATACACACACACACATATACATATATACCCTTTGGGGTGCGAGCAGCTGTCGCTGGGGGTGCCAGAATCCATCGAGGAAGAAAAATGAAAAACATTTGTACAAAATCTTAATTTATCTATCCATTCCAAAATAATTAAATGGGCAGGCTATTTCGTATCAGTGCAACACGCTGCTTTTTAAAACGGATGACTCCCGCTCTAACGTGCACTTAGTGCTGCGTGGGTATTATGAACTATCGTATCTGTTCAAGTTCTATTTAAATTTTAAATATAAGTAATTTTTATTTAGTCGACAGAAATACGTTTGGTAGGAATGTAAATTCAACTTACATTCCTACCAAAGATATTTCTGTCGACTAAATAGAACCTACTTATATCCAAGTAGAACTTGAAAAGATATATTTTTTCGAATCTGATCACACATTGTAGATCGACTTGACGCGCACAACATCGAGCCTGCGAGCTATTGAGCTGTCGCCTGCCTGCCTCAATAAGTGACCTCGCTTCGCTCTTACTTTTTTACCATTCATTTAATCATGGGTAGTCGCGAAAAAATTAGAAGATGGAAGGAGGATTACACTGAGTAAGGCTTTACCAAAACAATTATTGATGGTGAATAAAGTATCCATTATTCATAAAGCTTCAATTGGTGATCTGTTTTTCTGTGTTAACCTCATATTTTTTCATACTTCTTCTCAAACCAAGGGGGTGCGAGGGTAAAATGAATCGGGAAGCGCTGATTTATATATATTGAATATATTGAAATAGTTTTACTGTCAAATAATGCAAACAATACGCGGCACATGTTTCGCCCTAATTCTGGGCTCATCAGGCGTACACACTCACTGCACCCCCGTCGGGAATCGAACCTCGGACGTCAGCGCTAGAGGCGAAGCCTTTCGTGTTGCGCCACGGTGTGTGGTTTGTTTATTTGACAGTATGTAGATTGGGAGATATATATATATATATATATATATAAGATAACTCCTGTAGCCACAATAAATGCCTTTATTGAATAGACAAACCGGGGTGAACAAGTTCCTTTCTACTGCAGCCACAGCCGCGACATCACATAAAAAATATCTATAATAACTCATAAACTTGCAATATTATTTAGGAAAATCGCAACATTTTACTCACCAAAAATTCGGATTATTTGTAAACAAAATCCATCCTCCTCTCTTTCCTCAAAAACAGTTCAATCACTCTGTCGTACGGATTATCCGTGTGCTTCAGTTCCATCAAAACGTCCCTTTCTATCGCCATCGAAGCTAATACTGAAAGGCGAACCCGCCCTATGGTATTTCTGGCATAAGTTTGAATTCGCTTTAGGGCTGAAAATGTCCGCTCGACAGAAGCAGTGTACACGGGAATGCTCACTGCCAAATATACCAATGTGAACAGCTGCCCCATGCTTTCATTCAGATTTTTCTGATGAAGGAAGTCAAGGAGATCAGTGGGAGATTTTCCTAAAAAATCATCCATGGCATACATTACAGTCAGTTCTGTTTTTAGCCGAGACAGATCAAAAAGCGCTCCATGGCTCTTGTGTTAAACTGGAGAAGGCTGCATGCATGAAATTTTTCTTGTATTCCCAAAACTTCTGGGGCTCGAGGAGCGTGACAAACATCAGGTTTTCGTGGTCTTGAAATCTGGTCTGTGTCTGGCAAATAATATTGTCCAGAATCCTGCCATGGAGTTGGCCGTAGTGCGCGCGACGATCTTTCGCTTGGAGCGTTTGCGGTGCGTTCAGTGTCCTCATAGAGTTCCTCATATCGGCTTCTATCCAATCAATGGGTCTGAATACGGTGACGTTGCCACATGCCCTACTGACACCAACTCAAAATCTGATTGGTTGAAGCAACAGGTTAATCGACATTTATTCTGTGTTAGAGTGCCTACACAATGGATTGTGAAAGCCTCTCTACCTGGCAACAAATGATGGCTGAAATGTGATTGGTTAAATGCTTTAATACGAAACTCCGCCTCCCACAGCTATCGAGCTGCAGTCTATTCTCTCTGCCTGGCAACAAATGATGGCTGAAATGTGATTGGTTAATTGCTTTAATACGAAACTCTGCCTCCCACGGCTATAGAGCTGCAGTCTATTACAGTACAGTATATGGACGAAAATACGTTCCAGTTATGACCATTACGTGTAGAATTTTGAAATGAAACCTGCCCAACTTTTGTAAGTAAGCTGTAAGGAATGAGCCTGCCAAATTTCAGCCTTCTACCTACACGGGAAGTTGGAGAATTAGTGATGAGTGAGTGAGTGAGTCAGTCAGTCAGTCAGTGAGGGCTTTGCCTTTTATTAGTATAGATAAGCAGTCTGCGTTTAAAAAAAACTGTGTATTCCAGCACTGTACACAGGTGGATGTGGTATAGCGTGTTGGTGGTATGGTGGTGGCTTTTGGGTTTTTAAAAGAAAAAAAAAAACTGTGTCTTGGATTCTGTGGGTGTACATGGTTGTGTGATGGTAGATTATTTGATTTGTTGTTGTTGTTGAAATTCTCCATGGAATTGTCGGATTGAGGAACAATTCACACCTCCAAACTATCCTGTCTTCACCCCTACCATTGAGCAACCAAAGCCAAACTGACCAATGAAACTGAGAGCAAAGCAAATCAGACCAAAGCCAAACTGACCATTCAGATTGTTCATAGGGACAGGTACACAGACTTTGGCATTTTATTAAATAGTATATAATTTTTAAAATATTCCTTGCATTCTTGCATTTTAAAATGGAGGTTATGGGGCGCAGGGGTCCAATTGTGAAAACAAAAGCCTTAAAACTTACTGAATACTATGGTGGGCTGGCGCCCTGCCCAGGGATTTGTTCCTGCCTTGTACCCTGTGTTGGCTGGGATTGGCTCCAGCAGACCCCATGACCCTGTAATTAGGATATAGCAGGTTGTACAATGACTGACTTACTGAATATTTCTACTTTCAAGTAGTAAAGGTTTTGATTTAAGAAATTGTGATGACTGTGGTTTCTGAGACATTCTTCTGACAACAAAAGTAACCTGGAATTAATACATTTCATCACAGACTCTTGGTCCTGTTTTCTTGAGGTAAGTTTATGTTTCCAGTTCACTTGTCTACTCTCATTAGCTGTCACTGGTGGGGTTTTGACGTTTACCCCCAATTTTCCATACTCCTGTAGATTCAGGCTGGATGGTATCCTACTTTTTCCTCTGCAGTTTTGTTTCTTCGATGGTTATGTTCTGCCATGGCTTGTAACAAATGATGCTCTGCACAAAAGGGTGTAGTGTCTGATAAAGTGGCAGACCTGTCAGTATGACCTAAAATCACCTGATTTGAGAAACACGCACAAATTATATTATTACTTTTCCTAACTGGTGCCTACTTTAGTCCTATAACATTCTGTTTTAGTATTTTACATAGCATGCGGAGCAAAAGCAGCTGCATGATGGTGAAAAGTTCACATAAAAATTTCCTTGTGCTTTGCATTCTTTTATAAAAGCCCTAGTTGTTCAAATGAACCAAAGCCACCTTTCCTTCTATACTACGAGGGACATTCAAAAAGTTTCCATACTTTTTTTAACTCTATTTATTAAGAATTTCAAAAACAAATTACATCTCTTTTCTACGTTATCACCTTCTTTTGCGATGCAATTTTTTCAGCGTCGTAGCAACTTTTTAATGCCCAATTACTGCTCCTCCCGCCTTCACCATTTCCAATGAAAATATAAAAGTATGGAAAATTTTTCAACGATCATCATATGTTCACGATGCCAATCAACACTCCATATCATGCACATACTTTGGTGTGGTGTGCGCACACACGAGAAAATAAAAAGTCAGATTGTGCAATAGAGCCAAACCACGATAAAACAAAATGAAGCGCCACAAACCAATTATCAAATTTCACAGTCCATGCTGATGATATTATTAAAAAAAAAGAACAAAGTGCAACATTTCTAGGCGAGTAAACATAATTAGGAAATTTCAGATTACTCTGAGTGAGATTCATAGCAGTTTTAAATCAACTTTTTATTATTTTTCTCAAAAACAGTGAAAGACTGAGTGATTGTGTGACATTTTTCAGTGATTATTGTCTAGTTGTCTACAGAACAGATGCAACAATTCACATCTGAGCATCGACATTCAATAACGTCATAGCAGCGGTTGGAAAGGACGTTTCAAAGTGAAACTCTATCCCTGTGGCTGATAATCAGTGAGGTGAAACGCATAGCCAGTCTGCTTTTAAAATGGATGAATCTCCCAAAAAATTTTACTTTTTTACTTCCTACAGTGACACGGATATACTATTTTGTCATATACGTGTTCCCTCAAGATGTGGATCAATATTTGGCTTCAAAAATTGACAAATTCATAAAGTTGGAAGGCATTTGTTCTCCTGTATGACCCATTTCAATTTTAAAACAACAGAACAGGGCAAACTTTTTTTAAAATTCATACAAAATGCTACACTTTGGAACACAATTTCATGTACTAAACTAGCGTATACCATGACCGTGAAGAAATACGTAGCTTACACAATACTAGAGTATTCCTTGAAGCATACTGTATCATTTTTAGCGTGTTATCAACCTGTGTGTTTCTATCCTCCTGGCTACTGCTGGAATTTAGCCATTGTCATCACACAACTTTTAATCCTGACAATTTTTCAATTCAATTCAATTCTTTATTTTCATGTGTACAAATACAAGTACTGTGTTCAATGAAATGCTCGTTTGCATGTGCCCCCGCAGACAGTGAACATAGACAAAAAACACTCAATAAATAAATGAATATAAATAAGTAAATAAATAAATCCAGAATCCTAGGAATAAATAGAGACAGTGGCAAAAGTATATGTGCAGGTAGCAGTGGAGGTGACACAAGGTTACTGATTGTTCATAAGTCTAATTGCAGTTGGGTAGAAACTGTTCCTGAACCTGGTGGTGTGCATGCGAATGGACTTTAGTAGCTTCCTAGAAGGGAGGAGGGTGAAAAGTGACAGTGCAGGGTGGTTAAGGTCCTGCCTGATACGATTCACTTTCCTGAGACAGCGTGTAGTGTGGATGTCCTAGATCGCTGGGAGCTGTGTGCCCGTGATCTGCTGTGCTGTGTTCTCCACACTCTGCAGAGCTCTGCAGTCCTGAACTGAGCAGTTGCTGTACCAGGATGTGATGCCTCCTGTCAGGATGGATTCCACAGTACACCTGTAGAATCTGCACAGGGTTGTGGGGGACATCCAGGCCTTACTCAGTCTCCTGTGGAAGTAGAGGCGTGGTTGGGCTTTCTTGACTACTGCTGCATTGTGATCTGCCCATTTAAGGTCATCAGTGAGGGTTACTCCGAGGAACCTAAAGCTGCTGACCTGCTCCACAGCCTCACCTCCTGGTGTAGATGGGGCTGTGCTCTGTTGCCTGTTTGCGGAAATCCACAATCATCTCCTTAGTTTTGCCATCGTTGAGGGTGAGGTTGTGGTCCTGACACCATTCTGCCAGGAGTCTGACCTCCTCCCTGTAGGCCGTCTCATCGTCCTCGCTGATCAGACCTATTACATTGGTATCATCACCAAACTTGAGGATGGTGTTAGAGCTGTACTTAGCCACACAGTCATAGGTATAGAGAGAGTAAAGCAGGGGGCACAGCACGCTGCCCTGTGGGGTGCCAGTGTTGATGGTGATGATGGAGGAGGTTTTTCCACCAATACGCACTTGCTGAGATCTGCCGGTGAGGAAGTCCAGTACCCAGTTGCGCAGTGAAGAGCTAAGCCCCAGATCCAGGAGTTTAGCAATGAGCTGGGATGGAATGACGGTGTTAAATGCAGAGCTGTAGTCCACAAACAGCAGCCTGGCATAACAGTTCTTGTCCTCCAGATGAGACAGGGTGGTGTGAAGTGTTATGGAGATGGCAGAGTGGCAATGGTAGGCAAACTGGAGGGGGTACAGGCTGTCAGGGATGATGTCCTTGATGTGTTCTAGCACCAGCCTCTCAAAGCACTTCATGGCTATGGGAGTAATTGCTACTGCGCAGAAATCATTAGGGCAGTATACTTTATTTTTCTTTGGGACAGGGATGATGGCTGTGTGCTTGAAACAGGTGAGGAGAGATGAAACTCTCAGAGATGCGTTAAAAATATCTGTAAAGACAGCAGCTAGCTGGTGGCAACATGTTTTTAAAAAACGACCTGAGACTCCATCTGGATCTGGTGCTTTGTGGATGCTGAGTCGGGAAAAAGTCTTCCTCACATCATCCTCGGAGAGCCTCAGGCTGGGGTGTTGCGGCGCTCCAGGGGGCCGCACAGGCCTGTCCGTGTTAGCGAGCTTGAACCGAGCGAAAAACACGTTCAACTCATCCAGGAGTGAAGCGGTGGTGGCTGTGGCCACGTGTGTCCGGGGTTTGTAGTCTGTGATCAGCTGGATACCCTGCCACATCCGACGAGCATCTGCTGTGCTGTTAAACTGAGAGTTCAGTTTGTGGACATACTGGCGCTTTGCATATTTAATGGCTTTTCGGAGATTATACCTGCTGTTTTTGTATGCCTGTGTACCTCCAGAGTGAATAGCACTGCTGTGCTCACAGATCCGCCGGCGTACTTCAGCACACATCCAGGGCTTCTGGTTTGGGAATACGTGTACAGACTTCGTGGGTACGCAGTCATCCACACATTTCCCGATGAAGCTTGTGACAACTGTGGCTTACTCGTCCAGATTCTCAGAGGACTCTTTGAAAACATCCCAATCAACAGATTCAAAGCAGTCTCTAAGTTTCTCCTCCACATCCAGGGTCCAACAGTGCACATCTCGCAAGACCGGAATCTTTGTAGATTTATAACAGGAGAAGAAGCTGATTATCATCATACAGCTTACCATAATATTTAAGAATAAAAAAGCTAGACTATATTGCAGCTACATTGCAATGGGGCAGGGGGTGGACTGCAGAAAATAATCTTATTCTTATCCATGAATAAAAATGCTGTATATGAGAAAAACTCATAATTACCATTATCAGTGTTATCGTCTTACATGGTTAGAGTATGGTAGTAAATTAAATATGTTTAAAATAAAGAACCAATTATCATTACGAGAACATTGATATTATTTTAAGCAGCATGAAGTTTTGTGACTATTTCAGCAAAAATAAACCAGGAGTTTATTGAGTAAAGCTTTGCCAAGTATCCTCATTAAAACAGTTTTATATTTAACAGTAGCTTTTTAAATGCGTAATATATTCAGCTAATTATTTTTATATAAGTTTGGTTCTAATTATAGAACCAACTAATTACCATTTTGCAGTAAGGTTTTTTTCACATAATTTCAGAATAACTTTTGGAAATCAGATGCAATAGTTTTTTTTATTTTTTCATTAAGCTTGATTCAGTTTTGATTTACAGTTTCTGATCTCACTTCTTCTGTTTTTGTCTCCTGTTCAAACTGAATAAGAACTGCTTCAGTAGGACTGTGTGTTATCTTCTCACGCACATATTAGCCTTATAAAAATCAAAAACTTCAAATTAATCTAGTACACTACAAGTCACACATTGCATGTATTGTTATTATGGGCAAATCCAAATTTTGATGCAGGAAGTGAAAAGCTGTGTTAATGTGCATCTGTAAAAAAAAAAATATACAGCGCCTTCAGAAAGTATTCAGCTTTAGACGCGAGGTTCGAGTCAAGTCGTATCTCAATGAGCCTGTCAAGGCGCGACGTACGATATAACTCGTATCTCAGTATAAGCCACTATAGACGCAATCAGCTTGCTGCCGAGCTTTGCTGCCACATCATAGTTAGTTATCTACTATGGTGCTGCCTTCTAGTGGATAGCCATAGTGGTTTTTTAGATGTAACTTGCAGAAAATAATGTTATAAATAGACAGTCTGTGGCTATGTTATTGCGAAAATTATATAAATCGCTGATCTTCTGTAACAACTAGATTTGTTGCAAGATGAATATTTTTGTGATAATGACAGTGATTGATTTTGACAATCAATTGGTGATGTGTAACCTGCAAGCTCTGGCAATGATGTGGATCACTGCTCTGCAGGCATTTCTTCAACACAAGATGTCTGACTTGTCATGACTGCCAGGATAGCAGTACATGGACATTCTGCTGCCGACTGAGCACAAACAGCCCCCAACCACCAAATGTGTTGTGTGCAACAAGTGTGGACAGCACAAAGAAATGTGTTATATTTACGACACTTGCGCTTCTAAGCCTGCACTTTATGTGGTGCCATGCTTCACGTCTTCTCATTCAAATGCAAAATTTTAGTAGAGATGCTGGTCAAAATAGAGTCATTAACAGTTACTTTACATTTTTGACAGAGTTACTCTTGAAAATAAAACCATTTTGCTAGACTTCATTATTTATTATGTTTGCATAGACCTATAATGTGGCATCCTGGTAATAAATGCTCCAGCAGTCAATCTGTTAAGTAACAATACCCAAGTATGAGAAACAGAAATATCTTTAGTGACACAAGTATTCAGACCCTTTTCTATGACTCAGGTGCATCGCATTGTGTTGATCGTCACTGAGATGTTTCTACACCTTGTTTGGAGCCTACCTGTGGTCAGTTCAATACATGATTAGGAAAGGCACCCATCTGTCTATAGAAATCCCCAAAGCTGACAATGTGTATCAGAGCAAAAACTAAACCTGCAGAGCTTAGAAACAGGATTGTGTTGTGGTACAGATATGGTGAAGGCAACAAAAAAATGTCTGCAGCATTGAAGGTTTCTAAAAGTAAAATGGCTTCCATAATTCTTAAATGGAATAAGTTTGGAACAACAATGACTCTTCCTAGAGCTGGCTGCCTGGCCAGTCTCAGCAATTGGTGGAAAAGGGCTTTGGTAAAAGTGGTGACCAAGAACATAATGGTCACTCTGGCAGAGCTCCACAGAACCTGTGTAGAGATGGAAGAAACTTCCAGAAGAACAATCACTACTTCAACACTCCACTAATCTGGACTTTATAGCAGAGTGGCCAGAAGACACACAAAACCTGTTTGGAATTTGCAAAAAGGCATTTTGAAGGACTCTCAGACTGTGAGAAAGACGATTCGGTATTCTGACAAAATCAAGACTGAACTGTCTAGCCTCAGTTCTAATAGCCACATGTGGAGAAAATCATCGTCTACGCCAAACCATTCCAACGGTGAAGCAGGGAGGTCGAACCATCATGCTGTGAGATTGTTTATCAGTGGCAGTGACCGGGAGACTGGTCAGCGTTGAGGGAAAGCTAAACGGACCAAAATACACGTGTTAGGACAGTATGAGCACATGATTAGAATGCTGCTATTTGGACTGTATGTTATAGTAATTTGATTTTTTTTATGGACATTTCAATATTTCTTGCTGTTGTCTGTAACCCATTTTATCAAGAATTTTATTTGAATTTTATTTATTTTAGTTTTTCACTGCCAATATTACAAAAGCAAAGTAGGGGAAGTAACACATTAAAAAAGTATAATTTTTGGGTAGAGTATTCCTTTAAAATTATCGTACAATTCTTTCATTTACACCTCAAAGTCCTAAAGCATAGTGACAAATAATAGTAATGTCAGCTTTGCAAGGTATGGTTGTGTCTCTGGACATTTGTGAGGAAATGACAGCTAGCTGGTTTGTGATTCTGATTCAAGGTTGTTGCTGAAGTCGATTTACAATTTTTTCCTTTAATAAAATTAGTAATCTTGCAAATGTGGACATGAAATATTATATATACTGTATCTTTAGAGGTTAGGCACATGCGCTGATACAGCACATTGCCACACCCACCACATGACAATCCAACTCAGGATCCCAGATTAGAACCTGAGTGCAGCCATGCATGTACAGCACACTACGTCAGGTGGAATGAAACAGTGTGAGGTTTTTTATGGTGGCTGGAGTGCCAATTCTGCCACCAACCCCCAAGTTTTCCCTGCAGGTTGGAGGGCCTACATGTATGGCTGGATGCAAATTAACATCATACCCAGGATGCAGCAATGCAGGTTAATGGCCTTGCTCAAAAGCCCAATGAAGTAGAGTCACTTTTGGCATTTATGGGGTTCGAACCAGCCACCTTCCAATTGCCAGTGTGAATCCCTAGCCTCAGAGCCACCACTCTGCCCTTTCTTTAGGACATGTGCATAAATAGCAGGGATAGTTTTGTCATGGTGTGATTCCACGATAAAACAATTGGCATAGTTGACAGGATGTGGACAGTGGGTGGGTGGAGTGTAGAGGTGTTGTTGCACTGTAAGGTGATGCCATCAGGAAGCACCACACTTTGCATTGCTTACAGGTAGTCCCTGAGCAAACAGTGGGGGAAGTTTTTCCGTTAGCTCACACGTTACAGAACTGCTTCATAATTCAGGCTGTTGAAAGTTTACATCTTACCGCCAGCAGCTACCACAGTGCAAAATGTGTGAAATGGGATAAATTGCAATGCGATTCCACAACAAAACACTTGGTATAGTTGGCAGGATGTTTACTGTGGATACAGTAGGTTGAGTGTAGTGGTGGTGCTGTACAGTAAGATAGTGGGAGAGAGAAGGCTCAGCTATCACCACCACTAGGAAGTGCTCTGCTTTGTATTGCTTACACTGGCAATTACCACAGTGCAAAATGTTTAACCTGGATTTGATTGTGGTGTGATTCAAAACATCTGCCTGCTACGTTATGTCCTTACTGGCTTTTCTCACATCACAAAGATTTGAATGTTACCCTTAATACACCCTAACATTCAGAGTTGAGGTGGGATGGAGCCTAACCCTCTAGCATCTAAAGCACAGACCTAGAGTGGGCACCGTTTATTACAGAGGTTACTGTTACATGTATTTGGGGTATGGAAGGTAAAACGTACATGGACACAAGGAGAATCTGCAAGGTTCACACAAGGAGCAGTCAAGATCTGGACTGCAGTGCAGAATTTTGGATCCAGGAAGCTGCATTGCTAACCATTGCTCCACTGTTTTATCCAACAGTAACAAAATGGGTGGAAATGCTGTCTACCATGTTTATTGTATAGCTTGAAAGTACTGTATGTTGTCAGTCACAATGGATAAATGACAAATTTTAATACAGAAAAGCTGAAATATTTAAACATGTATTTTAACTTTTTACTCTTTTGCAGGAAAACAATATTAATTACGTTATAACAATTCAGAATACAATTTTGAATTAAACTTTCATTACTCCTGTATAAAATACTGATCAGTAATAATGCGTCTTACAAAGTGTACTTCTGACATGAAATTTTATAAATACAATTCTAGTTAGTGTTTGTTGGCACTTTTTTTGCTTTAAAATGCTAATTCTTGGACAACCATTATACATCTGCATAAAATGTAGCTTATATAACAGTCCAGATGTTACAATCACTAAGAAAACAGGTGCCAGGAAACTCATTGAAAATACAGAAACACTTCAAGATGTAAATGTTGTAGTTTATCTTCTGTAATCATGGCAGAGTTTGCAGTGAGTTTAGTATCTTTTAACACCCCTCACCCCTCATGAATAAATGCATGAACATCTTGTAACTACACAGATTGAAAAATATAAAGTTACTTTATTCCTGAGTACTGGTGAACCAGTTGTGCTGTTATATGTGGGATGATCCTGCAATTGCTAATTGGATTCATAACTGTCAATTCCACCTACAATTAAGAATAGAAAAAGTATAAACTTCCTAAAATGGAAGACCGAACTCCAATGAAGTCATCGTTTTAAGTCTTAAAACCTTAGTGCTCTAAGGTAGGTAGATAGTGTCAAAGAAGTTAGTGATGCTGGAAGATTTCTAAGAGCTTTTAGATCCAAAGTGGAAATTTGCATTGTTGCATTTCACTGCAGAAAAGCAATATGTTGAAGTTTTTTCAGTTAGCTAACTGATCATATGTCCAGGTATTACATCAGAGTTTTATTAAATGATACACTTTGGCTATAATACTCTGTAAAGGAAAGCCTTTTCAGCTAACATATTCTGTGTGATAAGCCTTCCTTAAGCCTAAAAGTCATATCAAGCTGAAGAGGAGTGCAGTGTATTCTAGGAAAGCGCAAAGACAGAGCGGGATTCTGAGTATTTTGCCTAGTTGGAAAATGCAGCTTTTGATCCCATGGGAAAATAACCCCGAGCTTAGTCAGTGCCTGAAGTGGAACCACGTTACTGCTGTTTATGGCGACAGAGTAACATTCAATCAATGAGTTGGGTTTCCCCCCTGAATCTTCGAACTCCACGATGCCTCAACATTCAGTCAAAGAACTGGGGTTTGTCTCCTATGAAGATTCACTAAAAGGTGTGGTACAATAAGGAAAGGTTATTGTAGCCGCCGAAGTGTGAGGCAAGATCAAGCATGGGTAAAACGCGTGCTAAAAGAAATCTGTCAGTCCAAAAGTTCATTTTTAAAGTATTTAGTGAAAGTTAAAAGCAGATAATCCACACAAGAATAAAGAAAAATTAGTTACACACGTAGAATAGGAGGCAAAAAAAAGGAAAAATGTATCTTCTATAAACTTAGCTTTTCTTGAGAAACTTTACTTATTTCTGTACTTAAAAGTTCTTTACTTCTTTCTATACTTAAAGGTTCTTAATTTCTTCTTCTGTACACCTTAAGCGTATGGTACAGTACTTAAATAAGCACTGTTTTCTTAGAGTTGTTTCACACATTCAAAAGGCCCGTAGGCACGCAGGCATGGTTTAAAACCTTATGTCTTCTACACCTTACACATGGGAAGGCTGGTCACTAACTGAAGAATAATGTTTAGTCAAAACTATTAGAAATGGCAAGAATATACCAATACAATTCTACTTATGGGGGTTTTAGGAACCGCTCATAGATTATGCTTTGTCATCTAGTAAAATATTCATGAATCTTATAGAACTAGGAAAATGGCTCTTACAGTTATGGTATAGTAAACTTTGGTTGGAATACACTGGCTATTGATTGAAGTGCATTGGTGGGGTTCCTACATGAAATTTTGCAAAAAAGTGCCAGTACAGTCAATCTATGATAATTGCAACTGTCAACCAGAGAGCGTTGGAGGGGTGGATTTCTCCTCATTAAGATTCTCAAAAAGGTGCCGCTACAGTTAAACTTTGATCATTGTGATACAGAGACAGACAATTGAAGAGCTAGGGGGTTGTGGGTCATCATGAAGTGTTGAGTATCGAGATACATCAACATTTGATCAATGGTCGCAATTCACTGAGCCTCAATTGCAGAGCAGCTGGGGGGAGTTCCTCCATGAAGATCTACAAAGTAGAGCCAGTACTCACTGGAGCTAGTACAGTTTCAACTTCGATCATTGTAATACAGAGACAGTTGATCGAAGGCCTGTGAATCCACATGAAGATTTGAGTGCAGAGATACATCAACATTTCATCAAAGAGCAGAACCCTGTGAAGATCTGTGAAAAGGTGTTGGTACTCACCGGTGCCAGTAACGGTAAACTTCAATGGTCTCAATATACTGGTCCTCACTTGAAGAGATGCGGGAGGGTGATCTCAGAAAAAGTTAGCGCAAAAAGTGCCATTACTCACCAGTACCTGTACAGTTAAATTTTGATGGTCGTGATGCAGTGACAGTTGATTGAAGAGCGGTGGAGTCGTGGGTCTCCATGAAGCTTTGTGTATAGGGATGCATTAATGTTTGATCAAAGAGCTGGTCCCCCATGAAGATTTGTGAAATTGTGCACTGAGCTTAGTGATAATGAGTCAATAACATTCTCTTTGTTTTGAAAAAAACCTTGATAATGGAGATAAAAACAAGTAAACCAGGTGTTTTGTGTGCACAAGAAAGGTGGAGGTGGAACTTCTGCCTTTTTTTACTAGAGATTTTTCAAATTAACTTTACTCTCTTTCAGCACTTTTAGCTCTCAATTGTTGCTTTTCTGACACTTTTGTAAAGAGCTCATCTCAGTTGCTGCTAGGAACATGTGCACTGAGCTTTTATTTATCTCGGCTGCTATGTTTCCATTGCAAACAGTTTTCTCTGGCAACAAAACTTTTTAAACATTTTTTAATAGAGGATATCCAATTTGTAACTAAGGAACTGGACCATCTGGGAAAGTGTTCTCTTCATCCTTGCTGTTAACTGAACTGAATAAAGTCTGGGTGAACTTACCCAGGTTGTATAATTCTTATTATCATTTATATCTGCTACTATTGTTTCTAATGCAAATAATATATTTTTTTAGTAAATCATTAAAGACAGAATCCAGGTCTGATTGATACTAGTGAGTCGAGAAGCTAGGTTGCCCATTCCTTGTCTAACTGCAATCTTTTAAGTGTGTGAGAGGATGGTCTTGTGAAGCCGTCTATTGGTGGTAAAACTTGGTTGAAGTAAACATCTGGAGAGACAGTTCCAGACAGCAGGCAGCCCATCACAGAGGTCCCTAGGGTTGACTACATGAGGTATAATATGAACAGTGAGACAGGCAAGAGGTTACAGGTAATAGTTGCACTGCTGGTTTTGACATTACTTCCTATCCCCACTAAGAAAAGAGCTCAAGAGGTTACCTGGTATCAATCATGCCTTCTCCACTTGCTTATATTTTACATGGAAGAAAATTATGTAGAGAGAATTAACTAAACGCAAATCTACTTTAATGAGTTATTGATTTCATAATTGTGATGTGTGAAGTTAAACAGTTAGTTAACAATAAAGTAAAAGGAAAATAAAGAATATTTTCTGGAATTCTGTATTTGTGTTGTCACTAACAGTTTTGACTAGGAGCTGCACAGGGTCGAAAGATCCACCGTGAATCACCCATTCTTGAAGTTATGTGAGGTGATCTGATAATCGTGAAATTATCTATTACATGTAACTAAAGATTTTTTTAATTATTTTTTTGGAGGTATTGTGGAAAAGTAGTTAATGCTGCATCATAGCTTCAGAATCTCACACTCCTACTGTATAACTTTTTTGGATCTGTTACTTCACATACCCTAAAGAAATGTGTCTTAGGCCAGATGGAATTTTAGATTGGGCTTGGTTCTAAGCAGGCTTAGAAAATGAAGTAAAGAATATAGAAAAAATATTTTTTTTTTTAATAAATATTACAAAATGTCTCCAAAGGTATAATGAAACAAGTGTGCTTTTATTCAAGAATTAAACTGAATAACAAAAAATTCAAGTGACCAAGATACCAAGAAGACATGAATCACCAGCGTTTATGTGTCTGCTTATATCCCTTCAGCGATATCTTTTACTGGTAGCAAAAATTTACACCGAGTTTTACAGACTCAAATCAAATTTATGTTTTTATTATATTACCAGTAACGGCGTACTGCACGATAATGTGCAGTGAATACACTTGACCATACTCCACACCCATACACATCCGCCGCACGACCGCTCTGCTGCCTGCTGCTGAGAGTTGATTCTACAATAAAATAAAGTAAAAATAAAAAGAGTAATAATTCCACAGGTGTGCGTGCGAGACACACACACGAGACACACATATAGCTCAAACTCTTGCAGTGTTAGTTTTCTCTGTTGTTCAAGGTTTTCTTAGTGTTATTCAATGTTTTTACATTTAGTTTACTATTACGCTGTGCATTCAATGGTATAAGTAACTATATTTGTGCTTAAAAACTTAAAAAAAATATATATTTACATACAATTCATACTGTTTGGAATGGATTAATTGTATTTACATACAATTCTATGCGGGAAATTACTTCGGTTCACGACCAAATCGGGTTAAACCAGAGTTTTGGAACGAATTATGGTCGAGAACCGAGGTTCCACTGTATTACTGTCAGACAAAATTACAGACATTTTACAGAAATACAAACCAGTATTACTAAGAGAGAAAATTAAAGGCACACAATACAGTGACGCATACAGCCACATACAAGGTCCCTTGCCATTTAATATAGACTGTTCCTTCTTATGTTTATGCACTACTGTTCTAGCGCCCGTTATTGTAACAGGCTTAATGTCTAGTATTCTTGAATAAAAGCGCGCTTGTTTTGTTATACCTTTTGTGAAAGTGTTTACTTAATATTTGGACTTCACACATTAGACACATTTTTTTGTACACTGAGTGGTTCCATTCCTCTCTTAGGCAAAGGAACATGTAAATATTACATTTAAAACACAGCAAATGAAGAGGCAATATGCACCCATTGTTGGGACTGGGGTGAGAAGTTAAAAGGCAAATTTCCTGGGTAATCCCGTTACTGATTATTGTCATGGTTGTCTACAGGATATCGGTATTTACTGTCTTGTACAAGTATCACCGCTTTGAAGTTTTAACTGGTCAAATATACAAACAATACAAAATTGTGATAAAAGAACTGCTCCTTCCTTGGAAAATGTTTGTATTTATCTGACTTTATCTGATTTCTTAGAAATCGCCTTAGTCAATGGGTGGGCCTCTCTGGCAGTGTCTTAAATTGGTTTGAATCCTACCTGGCAGGTAGAAAATTCTTTGTGAGTTGTGGTAATCACATCTCAAAGACACATGATATCCGATACGGTGTTCCACAAGGCTCTATCCTGGGTCCGCTGCTGTTCTCAATCTATATGCCTCCGTTAGGTCAGATTATCTCAGGTTACAACGTGAGCTACCACAGCTATGCTGATGACACACAGCTGTACTTATCAATAGCACCTGATGACTCCGACTCTTTCGATACACTAACACAATGTCTTACTGGTATTTCTGAATGGATGAATAGTAATTTTCTCAAACTAAATAAAGAGAAAACTGAAATTTTAGTGATTGGCAATAATGGATTCAATGAGGTTATCAGAAATAAACTTGATGCATTAGGATTAAAAGTTAAGACGGAAGTAAAAAACTTAGGGGTAACTGTTGACTGTAATCTGAATTTTAAATTGCATATTCATCAGACCACTAGGACAGCATTTTTTCACTTAAGAAACATAGCAAAAGTTAGACCTCTTATATCATTGAAAGATGCTGAGAAATTAATTCACGCTTTTGTTTTCAGTAGACTAGATTACTGTAACGCACTTCTCTCAGGACTACCCAAAAAAGACATAAATCACTTGCAACGAGTGCAGAATGCAGCTGCTAGAATCCTAACTAGGAAAAGAAAATCCGAACACATTTCTCCAGTTTTGATGTCACTACACTGGTTGCCTGTGTCATTCAGGATTGACTTTAAAATACTGCTTATGGTTTATAAAGCCTTAAATAATCTCTCTCCATCTTATATATCGGAATGTCTGACATCTTATATTCCAAATCGTAACCTTAGATCCTCAAATGAGTGTCTCCTTAGAATTCCAAAAGCTAAACTTAAAAGAAGTGGTGAGGCGGCCTTCTGTTGTTATGCACCTAAAATCTGGAATAGCCTGCCAATACGAATTCGCCAGGCTGATACAGTAGAGCACTTTAAAACACTGCTGAAAACACATTACTTTAACATGGCCTTCTCATAACTTCACTTTAACTTAATCCTGATACTCTGTATGTTCAATTCATCATAATAACTATTCATAGTGGCTCCAAAATCCGTACTGACCCCTACTCTCTCTTCTGTTTCTTTTTCCGGTTTCTTTGTGGTGGCGGCCTGCCCCACCACCACCTACTCAAAGCATCATGATGCTCCAACATTGATGGACTGAAAGCTAGAAGTCTACGTGACCATCATCATCGAGTCCTTCCATGAGAACCCTAAATACAAAAAGGACTGTTTGATTTATGTTAGGTAGATTGCCCAGAGGGGACTGGGTGGTCTCATGGTCTTGAATCCCTACAGATTTTATTTTTTTTTCCCCAGCCTCTGGAGTTTTTTTTTTTGTTTTTTCTGTCCACCCTGGCCATCGGACCTTACTTATTCTACGTTAATTAATGTTGACTTATTTTTATTTTTTATTGTGTCTTCTATTTTTCAATTCTTCATTTTGTAAAGCACTTTGAGCTACATTTTTTGTATGAAAATGTGCTATATAAATAAACGTTGTTGTTGTTGACTTGGAAATTAACACGTCTGAGAATTTTGGTTTTTAATCAGCACATGTGTACTTATTGATAGCTGCTAACAATACATTTTGTTAACTTGTGTTTACAATATTTCTTAAACCACGAAATTTAGATGTGCCATTGCTTAAACCAATTGTCCAGGACTGACAATGGCAGGGACTGAAGGAGATTTAAACTTCTGGGCAGGAGAAGGCAGGGTGAGGGACGGTCCACTGAGAACGCTTCCAAGACACTCACACAGAGCACAGGGGCTCGCAGGCAGGCGAGGGTATGTGGCTGGCACGACGTGAGGCACAAGGATGGCAACACTTACCTCCAGGGAGGAAGAGACAGCTCCACAAGGAGACACCGGTTGTGGGTCCAGCGAGAGAGGGAAGCCACATGAAAAGACCGAGTAAAGCTGGCAGACAAGAAATGAGGCGTGCTGAGGTTGCAGCAACACCAGGAACCCAGAGTGGATAAAAAGGAATGACGAAGAGACGCTGACAGGGATTTAACGATTTGACAAAAATTCTGTTGGGAAACGAGTGTCCGGTGACCAGACTGCATCCGTGAGCAGTTAGATGATTAATTTTTGGGGTAACACAGTGCGCAAACTGGACTCTGCACCACTAAAGGTTGTATCCTCCACTTCATGTTTTTAACAGACTTTTAGAGTATGGACTGTGTGCTTTTCTTTTTTTTTAAAAAAAGGAATTTCCTTCTTGATATTGTTAGATTTTGTTTATGTTCATTTATCTTTTTAATGTACTTTATATTGTATTGTGTAATAGAAGTTACTGTTGCTTTCCCTAAAATTGCTGTTGTGTCTTTCATTGTGTGTTTACTCACCGCCCAATTTAAAGAAACCTGTGTGCTATTATCGGTAAATTTCAAGAGTTCCCAGTCTCTTAATAAAACTGGGTGGCGTAGTCGGATATTTTAATGGAGTCTAAGTTAGATTACCTGTAAGTGTGACCAGACACCTGTCACACATCTCAAGGAAAATTAAAGCAAACAGGAAGGACCTGACCACAGTTTGGAGTGCCACAGCAAAGGGTATGAATACTCATAAAAATGACAGAGTCCGGTTTTTGTTTTTTATTACATTTGTGCACCTTTCTGAAAACATGCTTTCACTTTGTCATTATGGGTTATTAGGTGCAGACTAATGAGTAAATGTATCCATTGAAAATGAAATCTACAACACAAAACAGTGTGTAGTAAGTGAAGAGGTCTGAAAACGTCCTGAATCCACTGTATGTAGTTCCAGCAACGGATGGACGGTCATTTCTCTAGAAAACCGGAAACCTTATTGTGACAATGTTTACTTTTAGATTTTCTATACAAGGTGTTGTGAAAGAAACTGGAACAATTTAGGGGAAAGAAGAAGCCAATCTAATCGGTATACCTCATCTGTATTCAAAATGCCAAGATTTGTGTATTGATGTGTTGAAGAAGGTACTGATTAGGCTGTAATCACAAAATCAAGATGCGTTATAGAGTTGGCTTCTAATCTTGGAGATAACCTCTGGGAGTCCTGATTCTTTTTAAGATGAAACATTTAAAGCTTCATGCATGATTTTTACCTCAACGTTTTATTGTATCACCTCCACAAAGAAATAGCACAAGCTAAAAAAAATGCCAAACAGTGTCATTTTTACCGCTGACTTGCAATGTTCAGTGTGTCTAATGAATGAATCACCAACAGGTAATCCAAGTCCATTAATCAGGAGAGAGTTTTATGAACTTATGTCCTAAGAGAGCACATGTGCATGTATGGATCTAAATTATTTTAAATAATCCTCTTGCCGTATCTTAGCAATTAGATGATGCGTAGGTGTTAAAACTCAGCTTCTCTGACCTTCATTGAATTCTTGTAAATCAGTTTTTCAAAATCCCCCTCTTAAAAAATCTCTTGGGAGGGTTCATTAAGCTGAAAAAATTGATTCCTTGGAAAAGGTTAGGCTTTTCTCCTCCTTAATGTACGACTGATACCCCCCACAAAATGTCTGTGGAGGATTACTAATTTCTTTAATTACAGAAAGCAGACAACCTTTGCCATTCTTCATTCTCCAGTATAAATGCAACAACTCTTTCTACTTTCTAGCTTCTGGCCGTAAAGGCTGCATTATCATTCTTCTAAGATGTCAGTGTGCTAAAAGAACATAATACTTAAGAAGGCTGCCATGACTCCAATTAATGTTTTTTTCCTATTTAATAAATTTTCTAATCTATAGAGATAGAAAATGACATAATTCCTTCATGAGGCAGAAACATCATTGAAAAGAACTTCCGCCTTAATGGCTGGAATTATGAAATGATTACCAGTTAAAAATGTATGTAGTAACAGAGACAGTAAATGGACTATTTGATTTCTTTTGGAAAAAAATGTTCAGATTTTTTTATGTTCTTTTTTATTTCTTTGGAGAATAACTTGGAGAAATAGGAAATTAAATATATAATGAATAAGTAACTCCACTGATGTATGGAAATGTTGACAGAATCTTTATACCATTGACAGAGGATTAGGATGTAAAAAAATATTCTGATGTTGTTTAATTGTGCCATCAGATCTCCTGTGACATGTACCACTAATGAAAGGCACCAACTAACCCCTTGGGTTCTTTTCTAGATGGGAGACAGGAAGAAATGTCACACCAATACAACTGTTACTGGGAACATCTTATCTGTCTCACAAGTCCTTGCTGTACCTTGTGTGCTTTATCATGTCTTACAAACCTGAGCGCACATTAAGATCTCAAGATGCCGGTCTGCTTATGATTCCAAGAATTCATAAAATAACAGTGGGAGGTCGAACTTTTAGTTACAGGACCCCTAAACTGTGGAATTGTCTGCCTGCTACTATAAGAGATGCCCCTTCGGTCTCAGCTTTTAAATCCCGGCTGAAGACTCACTACTTCAGTTTAGCACAGGGGTTCTCAAACTCGGTCCTGGGGGACCACTGTGGCTGCAGGTTTTTGTTCCAACCAGCCTCTGTTTTTAATTGGACTCCTGTGCTAATTAAGTGAACTGTTGTTTCCCAGATTCCCTTTTTTGGGGAAAAATATACAAATTAGAAAACTAAGTTTGGTAAAAAAAAAAAATAGTAAAATGTACTAGCAGTTATATGTATTTGTTTCTTTTTAACAGTTTTTTCATCTTGTCATTCTAGGTGTTCTTATTGTTTAATTAACCTGTTATTTACTACTTTGTGGGGCTGACGCAAAATTACTTGCAGCCTTTCACGATCGAGTGTTGTTTGCTTGGGTTTCTGCTCTGCTTGTTTTTAATTGTCATTATTAAGATTCAATGAAGGGAGCAAACTGCACAGAGAAAGGGTGAGATATAATAAAAAGAGAGTTAAGCATTTAAATTCATAGCAAAAACAGAAATATTTATAAGAAATGTTTCTTATAAATGTAAAAATCATGATGCTATGCTTTTCTGAATGTAGAATAAAATATAAATAAAACCAGCTAATTAAAAGAGATCAGTGCTATCAGGTGTTGTCACTGATTAGGAATCTGGTTGGAACAAAAACCTGCAGCCACAGTGAGCCCCCAGGACCGAGTTTAAGAACCCCTGGTTTAGCATATCCTGACTAGAGCTGCTGATTAACTGTACAGACTGCATCTCTGTTGTTAGTCATTAGCACTAAAACATAAGTAACTTGATAGTTATACTTTGATACTAACCCTCACCTATTCTGTTTCTCTTCCCGGTACTCAGATGTGGCACTTGGTGCCACGGCCCACCTGCCAAGTTGTTCTGCCTGCCATAAGTAAAGTCATCTCTGATGGAGGATCGCAGGAATCATGGGGTAGAGGGGTCTTTGCATCGGATTGGCTGGCCCAGCGCTGTTTCAGCTGTGGAATGGCCAAATGGGGGAGGCAGCTTGATGGCTGAGGTCTTCAGGACTCTAAACAAATCCAAATTATATTATGGGATATCATCTACTGTTACATTTTGCTCCATACTTGTAAAAGTTTTATTTTTATACTGTATTGAGGATTTGTTCTGTGTATTGTATTGTATTGTATTAACCCCCTTCTTTTTGACACCCACCTACCTGGAAAGGGGTCTCTCTTTGAACTGCCTTTCCGAAGGTTTCTTCTATTTTTTCCCTACAAGATTTTTTTGTGGGAGTTGTTCCTTGTCTTTTTAGATAGTCAAGGCTGGGGGGCTGTCAAGAGGCAGGGCCTGTTAAAGCCCATTGTGGCACTTCTTGTGTGATTTTGGGCTATACAAAAATAAATTGTATTGTATTAAATTGTTTTACCCTAGGGACTGCTATGGCAGGCTTTTTACTTTCAAACCTTTATCACAATCTGGTTCACCATTAATAGAGGACTTCACAAAGCCATCCCTTGTGCCTATGAGAACAACAGCTTGAAAATGTTATGATTCACACAGTCAAGAATGGCAAAAAGGTGTGAGGCCTCTGAAACAGAGCGAAAAAGCCAGACTGTTCTTAAAAAAAGGCAGTCAAGCCAGAAAAGGTGTTGAGTGAGGAACAGGAGAAAGAACGTAATATAATAATAGGTAATATAGATAAAAAGCAAGTGAAGGTCAAAACCGAAAGTCAAAAAGAGAGCTGTCAAAACCAAATCGTAAGCCAAAAAAATCAGAGCCAAAAGGCAGAACTTTGTTTTAATAACCAGTAATCAAAATATCAAGAAACATAAGTCGCTCAGTTTGGTGCAGTCTCGGAGACAAGCGACTCAATTAGGGGAATTTCATATAGATACATTGATGACATAAATACTGGTGTAGCCCCAGTGCATCAGGGGAGACTCACCATAGAAACAGCTGATGCAAAAGCCACAAAAGACTGACGCTCATCGTGAAGCCAAAAAGTTGTCAGAAAAAGGCAGCAAAAAGTAATCAATTTCAACATGGAAGCTCCAACCAATATTCTGACTGCAGAATTTAACTCCTTCGGTATTGAACCCCCCAAAATGACACAAAAAGGAATTTTCTTGCCTCAGGAAAAACCGAGAACATTTAAAAAGAAGCTCAAATTATAACACCAACTAACCTATCCAGGTAAGGCTCACTCCCAGGCAGCCTGATGGCCTACTCCAAACACACTGGGCCAAATGGTCTTTGGTATCAAAACTTCAAAAATATATATTTTAATGAGCACCGAAGTGAAAAGACTGAGACGCACACTAAATGGAAGTTAAGCTAATTAACAGGCTATTTCACAAAAAAATGATTCACAGTAGTAATCGTAACAGAATCACCTTTTGCCGTTAAAGCCATGGAAAAATGTCAGTCACTTCACTAGACAGACTGTTCCACTCTTGCAGTGTTCCCAATCATCCTCCAGCATCGCATGTCCAGTCCCTTTCTCATCCTCCAGTTATCATCAGCGAGGCTGGGAGTCTCCACCTGCCTTCTTGAACCCTCTCGGACTTCTAAGGTGTAACAAGAACGTTCCAGGGCTTCCTGGAAAGCAGACCTCAGCATACCTGTGAATATCCTGTTGTCAATCACCTGTCCAGTTTCTGCCCATCCTTAGGGGCTACTACACTATGTAAATTCCAGGATATAATCAAAATGCCCTTACAAGGGATAAGATTACTATAAACCCCTGGCTTGTGGAGATATGTGTGACAAAAGATGTTCATAACAGGAGATTCTTTAACAAAAATAAAATATGACAAAATTCTTAAAAGAGCAAAAAAGAGGCAAAATGAATTGACAACAAGGCAATCTGAAAAAAACAATTATCAATACAAAATCATTAATCAAAATCCTTAAACAGAAGCAAAAAATAATTTAAGAACCTGGTAAATATGAAGAAAGAAAGGAATACTCACAAAAAAACAAAATCATTCAAAGCACATTCAACGAACATCAGGGACTCCACTTTCCAGGATCTCTTTTATGAGGCTGGGGTTGGTCTATTGCAGTGATGCAAGGGGTGGTCCTACTCATTGGGGTGTTACCCTCAAAACACAAGAGAAAAACATAAAGAAACAGTACATAAATATTCTCAAACATAACAAAAACAATAATACATTAAATATATTGACTAAATGATCAATAAACAGAACAATAATAACAGAAATAATCATAATCAGTAATCCAAACTGAAAATGAATTAATTGGATAAAGACGTAGCATTGACTAGTAGGAGCTCTGTCCTCTGCTGTAGTCACTTTGACTGTCTGACGCCACCTTCCGGGAATAGGCCGTCTTTATATGGTGGAGACTGGAAGGGCGGAGTTTTTCTCAGATGGTGGGGTGGGGTTAGCTGTCCCTCCTATGTATTTGTTCCTTAGCTTTTGAGGAGAAATCAGAAGATAATGTTAGCATCAGTAACACCTCTCATCCACAATGGTGAGCTAGGAAGGTGGTCCCCAGACACACATGCTGACAACAGATATATCAAGATGGCCTACTCTTATTAAGGAAGAGATATGTTCTTTGGTGATGAGTTTTATGAAAGAGAAGCAGCATGAAACAAGTTACTGAACAGTAGGGAAGATGTGTTAGCTCAAGCAAGAATTAATCTCCATGGAGCTAAATGTCTTATTGTCATCAAAACCTTTCTTATTTTCCAACATTCTAGATTTATATTTAGCTCTCCATGTTTACTCATAAAAAAGAAAATGCATATTTAGTGTAATATGCTGTCATGTTGTTGTACTACCAAGTACAAACTTTATTTTTCTTATTGCCCTTTGTTTGAGTTATAAAATTATAGGAAAGTTTTTAAGAGGTCAGAATACTTTGTGAAACCCCTGTACATTATTTATTAATGAAGAATATATACTGTATTATATATCGGCAGAATAAAAACAAACGAATTATCAACTTTGTCTAATTATTCAAATACTGTTGTTCTTAAAGATCAATTACATAAATTATAAGATTCTTTACCTTGTAAGTGCCCCCTGCTAATGCTTTCAAAGAAAGGTTGTCAGAATGATTTGCGTGGCACCGACATTGATAATGAAGGTGTAGCCACCTGAATTTGACAGCTGACAAGCTGTTTGGATCTAATTTGATATTTTAATGAACTGTTGTCAGCGGACAATATATGAGGTTAAATAATCTTTTGATTGCTTCCTCCTCCCACTAATCTGACAAATGCCTGAAATGGAAGGAATCCTTCATACGTTTTAGTTTTACTTGATAAAACTTTGTTCACTGCCTTCCACCTTTTTTCAAATGTCATTTTTTACACAAATGATATCATATGATCCATGCATCCATTTCCTAAATGATAATTTGATCTAAAGTGAACTTTGCAAGGAGGTGCAATAATAATAATGATTATCATAACAATTAATTGAAAATTTTGAGAGTTTAAGCTAATACAGTAATTTTTACTGCCTCCTCAGAAATGATATGCATTTCTATGACCTTTAGAACTTTAATCACTAACTTTGATAACTTAATAATAATTTAATAACTTTTTCATTTTTTCATTTATTATCCTCAATTACTGAAATGCTACAATGTCACTTAGCTACAGATTTGAGCAAAAATGAACATGTCTATTTCAAAGACATACTGTAGTGGCAACACTGAGTGGTTAGCAGTGGTGCTTCATGGATCCAACAACTGACTTCAAACTCCTGCACTTGTTTGTTGTCTGTGTGGAGCCTGCACATTCTCCACATGCTTTTGTGGGTTTCTTCCAGGTAAAATTGCTTTTCCCTTCAAATATGTATTAATTATTTTAATTAGCGAATGCAACTTGGCCCCATGGTTGTGTATATAAGCGAGCACTGTAGTGGACTGGCACCTGTCTTGGCATCTGGAATTGTATCCTGTGCTGCTGACAAAGGCTCTGGTCACCTTGTGATCCTTAATTGTATCAACCTGGTTTGGCAATGTTATGTTACTACAAAGACATACTGTTTATTAATATGCTTTACATTAATATTTTAAGTTATGTTTTACCACTATGAAAATAATACACATTTTGGACTGATTAAAGAAAATAAAATAAAATCGAAACAATATTTGTGGTCTAAGATGGGAAAGCCCCTTTTCGTCAGGTAAGGTTTATGGTTGAAATAGGTAGGGCCACCGATTTCCAAAGCCTAGATGCCCTTTATGTGAGATTCCATGTTCTCTAGTCTTTAGATTCATAACAGAAAAAATGGAATGTGATGCACAGACGGATGGCACCATCACTATCGATGGCCAGGGCCTGATCAAATCCATCCAGTTCTGGTATCTGAGATCCATGCCGAGCTCTGATGGTGACACTTTCCCCGACAACCGCACCAATGATAATGCCACCTGGCTTTAGTGGTGTCAAGTGGCAGGGGTCTTCTGCAATCACAAGGTGCCAATACACCTTAAGGCTAAAGTCTACAAGACATTGGTGCCACCAGTGGCCCTGTATTGAGGTGAATGCTGGCCAGCGACTTTGAAATACAAATAAACACTTCGTGCCATGGAAAGTTGGATTCTCCATTGGATATTTGGACTAATGTTTTTGGACCATGTCATGAACAAAGACATGGAAAATGATGGGAGTGACATCAATCATTGACAAGATGCGAGAGGCACGCCTACAATGGTATGGACAAGTGCTTTGAAGCGATGAACATTTGGTGGCTAAGATAGTCTTATATCTCAGTTTGGATGGAAGACGACCACGTGGCCATCCAAAGAAACGTTGCACAAACAGGTTAAGAGAAGACATATGGCATTTCAACATCGTTCCAAGGACATCTTTGATTGTGTCAAGTGGAGAAAGGTGAGCAAACATCCAAACCCTGCCCCTACATGGGACAGATGCTAGGACAAAGAAGAAGAAGCTGACAATACAAAAAAAAATATGAAAAAATATTGGGTTGTTCATGTCACATAATCAACATGTGAAGTATTCCAGTTGTATGCTAGCAACATCCCAAACAAACATATTTTTACTTAAAAGTTTTTAAATAAATCACCCACCTGAGCATCTGAATTGAAAGCCTGCCTCTCTGACTCATTCATTGGTCAGGAGTCCAGCCAGTTAACAACTCATTCACTGACTAACGTCGTGTGACATCAACAAAAAGCATGCACTGACAGACATGTAAAACTAGACTCAAAGTTGAAGAGAAATCATTATCAGGAAGAGAATATATCTTATTCGTGAGCATATCTGAGGTGCCTCAACAAGCAGAACATCAGTTCGTTCAAACAGTTTTCACAGACTGCCGCTAAATAATCTTGTGGCACTCCAATTGACGTTCAGCACTATGAATATAAATATAATGAGGGGAGAAGGGACTTCAGTTCAAATACTTGTTTGTGTTGTGGAGATTACTCTCGTTGAAAATAATTTCTTCAAATTACACAGTAAAGTTTTGGGGAACGTCCCCGTATATTGTCGTCAAGACAAAGTTGAAAATAAACGGATCAAAGTCTTTTCAGTACAATGAACACTTTACTGACAACAAAATGGCGTTTTTATATGCAAAGAATTATGGGAACAGGAAATGGTTGGCATGGTGTGACGTTGGAGACAGGAACCAGAACCAACGTCATCAAGATGAGACAGAAGCTGAGTGATCTGAGAGGGCTGGAAGTGACGTCATCGCGGCCATTCTCGTACCCGGAAGTGGAGGTATTTATTTTTCTTCTGTTTTTCTGTTGAGAGAAGAGATTCAGGTAAGTACCACGTGATGACCCTTTATCTCGCGATAGTTCACTCACCTTTAGGCTCTTTGACTGCCTCCTAATCGCACGTGTGTGGCAGTGTCTAAATATATTTCAATTTTTGTTCACAAAAGCTTTTTCTAGAAGTGATTTACTTAACAATGTTTTAGCTAAAATACATGCGCTTGGGATGTTTTAAACATAAGACTGGACGACCTGACATGTGGATTATGTGACATGTGAGGTGTTTTCTTGAATGTTTTTTGTTGTCCTGTGTTGGTTGGAATAGACACCTATTATATCAGAAAAGCTGTTACCACTGTTCTGCATGCAACATTGCATTTTTTTCTCAGCCTTCTCTACAAACTACATAGAGTAAGATATAAAAAAATAATAATTTTTAGGTGGAATATTTCATTCATTGCCCAGAGGGGACTGGGCGGTCTCTTGGTCTGGAATCCCTACAGATTTTATTTTTTTTCTCCAGCCTCTGGAGTTTTTTTTTTGTTTTTTCTGTCCACCCTGGCCATCGGACCTTACTTATTCTATGTTAATTAATGTTGACTTATGTTTATTTTTTATTGTGTCTTCTATTTTTCTATTCTTCATTTTGTAAAGCACTTTGAGCTACATTTTTTTGTATGAAAACGTGCTATATAAATCAATGTTGTTGTTGTTAAGCATTGAGGTAAAAATATCATGTGTAAAATCATGTACATTTTGACAGTGAAACAATGGAATGGGAGACTTTCTTAATCTAATGACGTTTTGCTGAATATGAAGGGAACAACCAAACATACCCCCCACAATACTAGATCTCTTTGGTGTAAGACTGAAATGCTCAAGGAGAGCACAGTCATTGTCAGCAGGTAGCTTAAAGCAGTTTTTCCATTTTTCCTTATTTCTTGGCTCTTATGCCCTCTTTTAGGTTGCTCAGGCTAATGGCCTTGGCAGCGCTTGTTGCCAAGCATGCTTTTAGCTGTTACTGGAAGCATTTATCCTCTGTCATGCGTCTAGTTTCTGGCATTAACTGAACAGATAGAGGAGACAGTCCCAGAGTATTTTTTGGAATGACAGACTACTTCTCATTTGGCATCTGAGGAGTATTTATTTTGGTAGCTGAGCAATTTCTTGATGTTGTTGGTTTTTGTAAGGTGTATGTGCCCACTTTCTCTATGGTGCTCTTTCTGATTCATAATTCTTTTTTTTTGTGTTGTTAATAGGAACTACTCATGTCCAGTCTTCTTGTCTGGAATGGTAAAATCAGCTCATGTTTCCAGGCTGTATTTTATGTTCTACTGTGTTTTTAGGAGTTTTAGTACAAGCTCAGTGCCATTTTGTGTAAATTTCGCTCACTCACTTACTCCAATACAATCCCCACCCCCTCGATCCCCCTTAGTGGTAGTACATTACAAAGGTGCTTGGTCATGACACGAGCATAGATAATGAATGTGTTGTTACTCTGCCTACAAATTACAAGTAAACCCTTTTAAAAATGTAGATTTCTAACCAACACATCAATGTGTTAATTGAAAGTGGGGTCTCAATTAAGCATTTAGACAGAAATTCATTCAACAAAGTAAAAATCAAATGTTCCTCCAGATCACAGTTCCAAAAAGACTTTGTCACACAGCCTGCAAGTACCTTTATATTTATTCAATAAGTGACATAAGTAAATTAACTTGCAAGGCCGTTTTAAAGAGCTAGGGGGTAAATTCATGGGTGGAATTAGCAAGATGGTTGTTTTATCCTAATATCAGGTCCTCTGTGATGTTCACCTAATATGAAAAGTTACCAATGAACCTCTTAGGTTCTTTTCTTAATGGGAAGGTGGGATTTGGGATTTTAAAAAGAACTGTGCAAACCAGCTACACAACTGTACCGGCAAACTCTTACCTGTCTCACTCTCTGTGCTGTACCCTACTTATTTCACCCTAGGGACCTCTATGACAGGATGCTTGGTGACTGGGGCTCTCTTTACTTTAAAACCTTTACCTTAACCGAGTTTATTATTAAAAGAGGGCTTTTAGAACATTAGAACAATCTAGACGAGAACAGGCGATTCAGCCCAACAAAGCTCACCAGTCCTATAAATGAATTCCTCCAAAATAACATGAAATGGAGTTTAGAAAGTCCCTTATTCCATGTGTTTGTGGTTCTCTGTGTAAAGAAAAGCTTCCTAATGTTTGTGTGAAATTTACCCTTAACAAGTTTCCAACTGAGTCACTGTGTTCTTGATGACACCATTTTAAAGTAACAGTGTCGATCCACTGGACTAATTCTGTTTATAATTTTAATCAATTCCATTACGTCTCCTCTTAATCTCCTTTTGCTTAAACTGAAATGTCTCCGCTCTTTTAATCTTTCCTCATTATTTACCCCCAGTAGTCCTGTAATCAGACTAGTCACTCCTTTGGGACATTTTCCAGCACTGCTCTGTTCTTGTAGTAGGGAGGAGGTCAAGACTGTACACAGTACACCAGATGAGGCCTTCACGCACGATCCTCAATGCTTTTCATCTTTGGTGAATCGAGTACAATAGACAGAGTGGAGATTGGTAAGGTCGTTCAAGATCAGTCACGATCAACCTGCTGCCACTGTGAATCAAATGCAATCGTCAGTGTGTAGAGAGGCTTGTCCAGCTGCAATACCGTTACAGCCCACTAGTGGTCCATGGCCCATATGTTGGGAAATGCTGCAGTAGATGATGCCCTCTTTGATGAAGATTTTCAGTATGGGTAGCAGTTTAGTGCCCCAGTATCCACATTAGTGAGTGTGCAATAACGGTTTCTAGCAGTTACATCAGACATGTCGGTTAGGTTGAATGAAAACTCTAAATTAGCTTGATCTGTTCTTGAAGATAACCAGTACTGGAATTTCCACCTGTCTAAGGACAGTTCCAACTTTTTTCCCTGATCCTGGCTACAGCACCACATGACTCTAAAACTGGACCAAACCAGTCCAACATCTTCCATCAGTGAACTGGCAGATACGCATTTGAGCAAAAACCAGAAGATGTGTATAAAAAACAAAACAAACCAAAAAAAAGATATCAAGTGGAATGAAACTGAAGCCCAACAAACACAATAATCGTGGCTGAGAGAACAACAGGGTCTAAACTCAAAATACATGTGAGAAAAGAGCGCAAAGATAAACTTTGAATACTTTGGATATTTGGTATCCACAGATCAGATAAGAATTTGCACTCATAGACGTTCTTTTATCCCATCACGGTCGATTACACATGGGTTCTGACCTCACAGGCCACGCCCACAGCAACGCTCTAACGATGGTAATAAACACTGGTGGCGTACCAGATCATGACACAACCAATGGAATGACAGATGGATAGATTGTGTGTTGAAAAGTTAATCCACAACAGTGAATGATTAATGATTTGCGTGGCACCAACATTGATAATGGAGGTGTAGCCACCTGAATTTGACAGCTGACAAGCTGTTTGGATCTAATTTGATATTTTAATGAAGCTGTTGTCAGCGGGCAATATATGAGGTTAAATAATCTTCAGATTGCTTCTCCCTCCCACTAATCTGATGAATGCCTGAAATGGAAGGAATCCTTTATATGTTTTAGTTTTACTTGATAAACTTTGTTCACTGCCTTCCACCTTTTTTCAAATGTAATTTTTTTACACAATAAATCATATGATTCATGCATCCATTTCCTAAAAAATAATTTGATCTAAAGCGAACTTTGCAAGGAGGTGCAATAATAATAATGATTATCATAACAATTAATTGAAAAATGTGAGTGTTTAAGCCAATACAGTAATTTTTACTGCCTCCTCAGAAATGATATGCATTTCTATGACCTTTACAACTTTAATCACTAACTTTGATAACTTAATAATAATTTAATAACTTTAGCTTTTTCATTTTTTCATTTATTATCCTCAATTACTGAAATGCTGCAATGTCACGTAGTTACAGATTTGAGCAAAAATGAACATGTCTATTTCAAAGACATACTGTAGTGGCAACACTGAGTGGTTAGCAGTGGTGCTTCATGGATCCAACAACTGACTTCAAACTCCTGCACTTGTTTGTTGTCTGTGTGGAGACTGCACACCTTCCTCATGCTTTTGTGGGTTTCTTCCAGGTAAAATTGCTTTTCCATTCAAATATGTGTTAATTATTTGAATTAGCGAATTCAAATAATTGACCCCATATGAGCGAGCACTGTAGTGGACTGGCTGGTGGTCAATCTGGGGGTCAAGACTGTACACAGTACAACAGATGTGGCCTTCACACACGATCCTCAATGCTTTTCATCTTTGGTGAATCGAGTACAATAGACAGAGTGGAGATTGGTAAGGTTGTTCATGATCAGTCGCGATCAACTTGCTGCCACTGTGAATTGAGTTCAATCGTCAGTGTGTTGAGGGGGTTGTCCAGCTGCAATACTGTTACAGCCCACTAGTGGTCCATGGTCCATATGTTGGGAAATGCTGCAGTAGATGATGCCCTCTTTGATGAAGACTTTCAGTATGGGTAGCAGTTTAGTGCCTCAGTATCCACATTAGTGAGTGTGCAATAATGGTTTCTAGCAGTTACATCAGACATGTCGTTTAGGTTGAATGAAAACTCTAAATTAGCTTGATCTGTTCTTGAAGACAACCAGTACTGGAATTTTCTCCTGTCTAAGGGCAGTTCCAACTTTTTTTCCCTGATCTTGGCTACAGCACCACATGACTCTAAAACTGGACCAAACCAGTCCAACATCTTCCATCAGCGAACTGACAGATAAGCATTTGAGCAAAAAACAGAAGATTAACCTGGGCACCAAATCTGAAAAACGAATGACATAAAATCAAATTCTACTGGAGTCTCTTGGCTATAGTACCTTCTGTTTTGTTTGGAGTCTGCAGGTTGTTTCCTCTCAGTATGCCTATTTATCTGACTTACCGGGGACATAATGAATAAAGGTGGAGTGTTATTAAGAAAAACTGCACCAGTGTGACTAACAGAGAATGAGAGTACATTGGTGCCCTGTAGGGCGATTGCTGCTCGTTGTTTTCAGAAAAAGTCATTTTAGGAAGAGAATGGATTCATTGTAACAGTGTAACACAAAAAGGTTACATAAAATACATTTCATATTTATGTATTTTCCATTTTAGATTTGTATTTACTTTTACATTTCTAGAATACTCAACAGCTACATTTTTATTTGACAGTTATCCTGTGATGCTCTCTGAGACTCTGGACTCCCATGCATCTAGAATTTCATACTGAAAATGGAACTGCTGTATATTACAAAGTAGAAAGTGCACCGAGTCAAAGCTCATGTTCTGTACCACAAATCAATGTTAAAAAAGGCTTAATTGATTCTAGTCTTAGACAAATCCATATTTGCATAATTATAAAAAGAAGAATGGTGGTTATATACAGAAAGCCTATGGGAAGAAATCCATCAGGGGGCTAGAATGGATTTAGCAGCAATAGATCAGAGAAGACTAATCCTCCATGAGGAAAAAGGGATTAAATGAACAGCAAGCCACAAAGGAAAGGTGCCAAGGAACAAAACACAGTTACAGCTGGGGGAGACAGAGAAACACATCTGAAATTTTTAGTATAATGTTTGACATATTTGATGCCACATCATTGTAATGGAGTCACACAGCGCACTGTTTATACAAAGTGTGAGCGGATTAAGAAAGAAAAACCTGCTGCGTCAAATCACCTGACTTGCATGTTATTTACATTACCTGCATGCCCTGAAGCAACCCAGAACTTATGTACAGTATGTAACTTTTTCATTTAAAGACTTTGAAAAGAATTCACTCTACATATTAGAAAGCTATGTTTAAAATACACCCCCCTGGTACTAGAGCTAATTATCTATTTATCCATTCATTCATTTACTAAATCCATTTAATCCAATTTTAAGGGTTGTAGGGAGCCCAACAGTAGGAGGTAGTTCTAATAATTTTTGTTAAAATGTATCCAGTTTACGGAATTAGAAGAGAAAACCTGGCAACTGCTTGAGCAAATACAATTATAATAATGATGAATGAAAATTCCTCTTAGTGTGGAGACTAGATCAAAACAAAATTTGGATTCTGCTAAATTAATATTAGTTTGAAAGTGAGAACTGTGATACAGTATGAAAAGCCAATTATGGTTCATGGTATAACAAAAGGAAGTCTCTCTTTACCAAAACCCAAAATGACAGTACTGAGACCCAGATAATGAGGATAGGGATGACTAACGAACTAAGAAATAAAACCACAAATTGATAAGTAATAAAGAAAACACAACAGAAAACTAACAACAAAGGATACGGTCTTCAAAATAAGAAAATCCAGACCAGAAGCCTCATGTATAAAGGGTGCGTACACACAGAAATATTGTGTAACAACGTTTCCACATTCAAATTACGATGTATAAAACTTAAACTTGGTGTAAAGCCATGCACATTTCCACGGTACCTCATACCCTGTCGTACACAAGTTCTTCGCTCGGTTTTGCAGACTGGTGGCACCCAGCGTCAAAGCAGTGCTACTGTTCCTGTGTGGTTATCCTTTTTTTTCCTAACGCGGCTTTATAAATACATTGAAATTTACCGCATATTGTTTATTAGTTCAATGCATCTGATTGTAATTAACCAGTAACAATATAATGGTCCACAGAATCTTCAAACTATTACAAATACCATAACTGCTTTAGCGTTGTTACTCTCACTGCACCTTATTTTACTTCTTTCAGCTGCTCCCGTTAGAGGTTGCCACAGCAGATCATCTTTTTCCATATTACTCTCACTGCATCACTCGGAGCAGCTGATTGGAAAGAAAATTATCGGTATACAGCATCAAGCACACACTGCCTCAGCCATGCTTCCTATTTGAACTGTTTCTTACATGGCAAACGCTTCAAACCTTTCCTGTACGGACCTCACGGTTCAGAAAGAGTTTCATCCCAAGAGCTCTAAACGCACTCAATCAAGTGCTCCTTGTAGAACTATCTGTACTTATTAGAAGTAGAATTACCTCACTGTAAACTTGCACTACAGTTATAATATTGCACAACCTGAGCCACTTTATAAAGCGTGTATTTGCATATGATGACGATATCATTTTTAAGATGAAATGAAGCAAAATATGTTTATTATATTATACAGATAAAACTTTAACTTCATTTAAATAATCATTATTGTTAATAATTAAAGGTTGTTCCTGCCTCGCACTGTATGCTTCACTGGGACTGGCATGAAGGATAGAATAATTAAACATGTACTATGAAGATATTTCAATGTTCCTTAAAAGTTTTGAAGAATCGGCGCTCTAAGCTTACAGATGGCTTAACGTCTATTACAGAACTGATTGTGTGGCGATCGGTTACTTGGAGAAAGAAAAGGAAGGACAGGAATTGGAGGGGTGGCCACACCAATATATAATGAATATAAAAAAGAAAGAGAAAATAACAACACAGCTAAAAACGCAGTGGCAAATTTCGACAAAAGTTAAAAGCTTGTGTCACGAGCATGAGGCGGCTATGCAGTGTCTGTAACGGACGTGGCCATCCACTGTGCATAAGATACCATATTGACATTGGCGGACAAAGGGGCCACCGATTCTTTCTCTGCCCAGGGCCACCACAAGCATAGAACCGTCCCTGAGTACTGCTGCAATAAATAATTTCATCGATGGTCGCGCACAACCACTGCTCCGTGAAACCCATGTTTAATAACGTGCTTTAACTCTTATGATCATGAAAATATCATCACGCATACATCTCAGTATTTTAGTTATTCAGAGGGCTGTAATTACGAATGTAATGAGTAAATGAGTGTCCTGTTGGAGGAAGAGAGCCGGTTTAAGAAGCATGTAGTGATTCACACATATAGAGCACATAGACGATCACATACAAAACAAAGCATTTAAGGTGCTACTTTCATTACAATGTGATTTGAGAAACTGGTTAATTAAACGATTTTAAGATGAAGTTTATGATGTTCTACTTTAATGACAAAATAAACTACATGATTAAAGTGGAAATTTCGAGATTGAAGTTGACATTGCTTTTTCCCACTGTGTGCCTTTTTTTTTTCTCTCTGTTGCCTAATAAGCTTTCATATGACACTCACATGGTGGGCTACGACTCGCCTTTTCACGGCGACTTTGATATCTGACAACTTCTTTTTTATTTCCAGCATTGTGCGACTTTGTGAACTTGAGCTTTCAAGTTTCTCCAACACGTTATGTCACTTGATTAACTTCCTTTTGTTGATTATACCACGGTTTAAATCAACAAATAGTATGTTTTCCTTTGCCTTCACTTGGTATTCGCTGAAATTCTTATATTTTCCCATCGTGCTTTTCCCATTGTCTTTTCACAGAAGGCTGAGCTTAAGGGCTACTTATATTGATTTGCATATTCAAAGAGGCGTAATTCTGGGAGGAGTTGGGGCAGGACAGCACGCGCGTGCACGAGCGTTACTTTTCACGCTGACTGGGATTTATGTAGCGGAAAAATGCAGAAGTTGGCGAATGTACAGATTCCTGCATCTGGATTATTCTGTGCGTAACCACATTTCGGCTTTTGTGCTTACGTCATGTTATAGTGTGAGTTCTACGTACAGTGTTATGCATGAGGCCCCAGGACTCCACTTGGTCTGGACCTCAGAAATAGAACAGAAATCAGAATGATTGACCCCAATCTCAACAGACAGGGGTTTTGGTCTTCATGGCCCCAAAAATGGGCACAGGCTTTAAAGCAGGGGTCCTCAATCACAGTCCTGGAGGGACGAAGTGGCTGCAGGTTTTTGTTCTAACCTGGTTGCTTAATTAGAAAGCAATTCTTGTCAATAATTTAATGTCATGGCTTGTTAGTGTTTTAACTCTGCTATGTCTGGTCATTCTCATATCCTAGATTTTCTTTCCCTTTCTAAGGATATCATCCAAATAATTTGAAGGCTGAAATGGAGGAGTAATTCTCAGTCCTTCACTTTTTTCTCTTCACTTTCTTGCAAGTATTTAATTAAACCCAATAGTGCATGATAAATACACACAGGTGTAAAGGGTAACAAACTAAATGGAGAAATGCTGGTCTCTTTTGTCATTTGTATGTTATTGCTATTTAGGAGCCTTTAAAAACCGAGACTACAGCTGTTTATGACTAAAATAAGCAATAAGGGTTCAAAATCTTAACAAGCGAGACAACTAAAGTGAAGCAGAAGTGTTACTTGAGCAATAAGAGCTTCTTATTAAGCAATTGGGTTGGAGCAAAAACCTGCAACCATTGAGGCTCTCCCGGACTGTGATTGAGGACCCCTGCTTTAAAGTATCAAAAGTCTCAAAATAATTAGAAGTGCCATTCAAGAGAGTAGATAACCATAAACCTCTGGCTTAAAAGGACAAAGACAATGTTCTCCAAATTTAAAGAATTTATTACATAACAATATAAGTATAAAAATGAGAAAACAAGGAAAAATTAGCACAAAATGCAACAAAAGTGCATGCCTAAAAAAGGCAACCAAATCCAAACCACAATCCAAAAAATCAGAGTCCAAAACCAAAAGAAAAAAATTGGAAAATAAGAATAAAATTCACAAAGATAATGCAAACTCCACAATCCTCAATGATGATTAGAATCACATATCTCGTCAACGTGAATATAAAGGCTGGGGGCAGCAGCACTGCCCCTTGGAGCGCCCACTCGTACAATACAGGGATTGTAGTAAAATAACACAGGTCCATAATAAATAATTACAAAATAATATTTGTAAAAAACTGCGGTGGGCTGGTTCCCTGCCCGGGGTTTGTTTTCTGCCTTGCGCCCTGTGTTGGCAGGGATTGGCTCCAGCAGACCCCCGTGACCCTGTAGTTAGGATATAGAGGGTTGGATAATGGATGGATGGATGGATATTTGTAAAAAAAAAAAAAGGTGTTCATAAAAAAATGTAATGATTTACTTCATGAGGTAAAAGTACACAATAAACAGTAATATTTGCTTCAAATATTTGAAATATTAAATGTGTGCATCAAGTTGTTTAAATATTCTCAATTGTAGGGGTCCATAAAGGGGTAGAGTCCTAGTAAAGGATCAAAAATCCTCGGAGAATATGGCTCGGCCACTCACCACCCCCTACTCCCTTTGTGGACTTGGTTCCCTGTTGAGGCTCCAGGCACATCAAGGGCCTCCTTCTGTCCCAAACTCCCTTAGGACCTGGTGGCAGGTCTCATAACTCCCCTGGGTGAACAGCAGGGCAAGGCTTCCATTGCTGGGATCATCCGAATTCTTGCCATCATCATCCTGCTTGGGATTATAAATCGGCCACAAGCATACGTGCATGAAAAGGACGTAAAACATTCGCAGGACCCAGTGATCCAGAGTTCTACAGTTACCCCCTTGGAGAGCCCCACCTTCACTGTTCTGGACGGCTATATTGCACCCCATGTCGGCTTTCTTGCCGCAGACAACAGTGTGCGACTGGCCGTTCGCAATCTGCCTGAGTCTCCATTTCCCCATTATTTGCCACAAGAAATTTTTAAAACAGGTCTCTGCCTTGCAAAAGGCCAGAAATTCTGCCGACTATGCCACTTCTGGCCACTAGGGGGCAAACCAGCTCCCCAAACCTGACACAGTCAGACACCAGGCACAAGTCTCTGCATCACACACATTTTTTATTCTGACATGAGAAATGTGTCCCACCTGCACAGCACAGTATAAATGTACAATAAACTGCACAATACAGCACTTTCCTTTTTTCTTTCAGTGTGTGTGTGTGTGTATTTTGCCTCTACTCCTCCTCCAGGAAAATTTGTCACTTTTCCTCTCAACTCTGGCCCGCTGAATGAAGGCAGGCTGCTCCTTTTATGCTGCTCCTGGAAGTATTCCAGGCGCCTCGTTGGCGAGGTCTGGAAGCACTCCCAGGTGTGGCGGAAGGCTAACAAAGTACAGCTCTCCATCACACCCTGGCAGCCTACATGGAACCCAACAAGTCTGTGCCAAACTCCAACTCCCATTGAGCCCTGTAGGAATCAGAGGCACTGCTGAAACCCAGGGGGGCTGCCATCCAGTGCTCCAGGGGAGGCAGTGCCCTCTGCATATCTGCTGTCCCTGTCCTTTAAGAAGACATCCTAGCCAGGTAAGGGCTCTGGTGATCTATCACAATATATGCAGTACCAGTAACGGCACACTACACAAATACACTTGACTTGAGAATTCCTAGTTTTCATCCTCTTTCTCTGTACGTTTACCATTTGTTTGCTCAGAGGTTGATGCACTTGCTGCTTCCTGAGCAGCTCTTCTTTTCTCCATCCTAGCAGCCCACTTCTTCTCTTCTTTTGTTGGCATCTTTTCTTAATCATCTAAATCTGATTAAGTCAGTGTTTGTGTTGCAATTACTTAGTATGTTTTCTTTAACTTTTCACTTACGCTGGCACTTAAGTCTTCAATCTGCCTCAAGAATGATTTAAGATATGAAGAGGTAGAGGAAGTGACGGTGAAGGTGGTAGAGAATGAGAACGGCGCCTATACACATGCACCGCATGGCAACCCTGCTTGTTGATTCTACAATAAAATAAAATAAAAATAAAAAGAGGAATAACCTTGGAGGTCAATCATTACCCCAAAAGGGCATAGCATACATCAATTAGTATATGTGTACCAAATTTCAGGTCAATACATAAACGGTTAGTGAGCGACAGGTGATTTAAAATCCTGGACAGACAAATGGACAGCCACGGTAGCGTATTATGTATACCTAGACATTAAGGCTAGAACAGTAGTGCATAAACATTAGTAGGAACAGTCTATATTAAATGGCAAGGGACCTTGTATGTGGCTGTAATATGCGTCACTGTATTGTGTGCCTTTAATTTTCTCTCTCAGTAATACTGGTTTGTATTTCCGTAAAATGCCTGGAATTTTGTCTGACAGTAATACAGTGGAACCTCAGTTCAACACCATAATTCATTCCAAAACTCTGATTGTAACCCAATTTGGTTGTGAACCGAAGTAATTTCCACCCATAGGATTGTATGTAAATACAATTAATCCGTTCCAGACTGTATGAACTGTATGTAAATTGATGTTAATCATACCATTGAATGCACCGCGTAATAGTAAACTAAATGTAAAAACATTGAATAACACTAAGAAAACCTTGAACAACAGAGAAAACTAACACTGCAAGAGTTTGCGCTATAGCCTTAAGACCCGCTCGCTAAAAACACTTTTTTTTAATGAGTTTTAAGCACAGGGAAAAAAAAGAACATTTGAAAAATCCGTAATTTAATAAACAACCAAGAAAAGTAACATTGCAACAATGCACACGCGCGCCTGTGTGTGTGTGTCTGTCTCTGTCGCGGGCCTGCGTGTGTGTGTGCATGCGTGTGTGTCTCTGTCGCGGGCCTG
>JANRMT010062820.1:12338931-12438189 GCA_026402145.1 Polypterus bichir lapradei
TGACTCATCACTAATTCTCCAACTTCCCGTGTAGGTAGAAGGCTGAAATTTGGCAGGCTTATTCCTTACAGCTTCCTTACAAAAGTTGGGCAGGTTTCATTTCGAAATTCTACGCGTAATGGTCATAACTGGAAGGTATTTTTCTCCATTTACTGTAATGGAGTTGAGCTTGACCGCCGTGGGGGCGGAGTTTCGTGTGACATCATTACGCCGCCCACGTAATCACGTGAACTGACTGTCAACGCACTATGTAGAAAACCAGGAAGAGCTCCAAAATACGCTGAACAAAACATGCATTATATAATTGAGAAGGCAGCGAAACATTAAGAAGCGAGCGAGTGACATACTACCATATTCATCAGTACAGCTACTTCGGAAACAAAGCGAGGTATGAACCTAAACTTTAAATTACCTTAATAGACAGGCTGCCGCTGGTGCTTTTCGTGCCCACGGGTAATGCGGGATACAAGTTTAATGAGAGGACGCAGGATATAAACGAGAGTTTTGATCACTTTGTAACTAAGTTAAAATTGCAGGTGAAGGGGTGTGCTTATGCAAATTCCGAGAGACTGTGTTTGTGGGGGATTGACAGTTAAGGCGGGTGGAGGAGTCACGTGATCATCTCCCCTCCCATTCACCTCATTTCGCTCTGAGCTGAGCTCCGCGGCTAACGCCGTCTTCCGAAGCAACTTCGTCACACTGCCACCAAATACAGAGAAATCCACAAGTTAATACACACTCTGTCTCTAGACTTTCTCCACACTGAATCCTCCAGGCACTACTTACAAAAGGTTACATTGACAATCGTGTTACGTTATTTTTAAAATGTTTAATTTTCTTAGCACAAGCACAGCTGAGAAGCTTCGATGCATGTGCTCCATAACGCGTTAAAAAATAATGCATTTAATCACACTTTGCATTACAATCAAAGGGGAACTTTTGTCAATGCATGATTTCCTGGTACACCGATAACATTGATCAGCGCATCCCAATTCATTTTAGCCTCGCACCACCTTGGTTTGAGAAGAAGTATGAAAAAATATGAGGTTAACACACAAAAACAGATCACCAATTCAAGCTTTATGAATAATCGATTCGCCATCAATAATTGTTTTGGTAAAGCCATACTCAGTGTAATCCTCCTTCCATTTTATAATTTTTCCGCCACTAGCCATGATTAAATGAACGGTAAAAAAGTAAGAGCGAAGCGAGGGTGACTTATTTAGGCAGGCATGTATATGACAGCAACACTCATGACAATCATGTTACGTTATTATTAAAATGTTTCCTTTTCTTTTTCATTACTTCTTTAACCCATTACTTCTCCGCTGCGAGGCGCGGGTATTTTGTATATGAATGACCTCCAAAGAGCGCGGAGACTTTTGATCATGTGAACGTGTCTGCAAAAACTGGCGTCTCCTGCCCAGCAAAAGTCGAGCAGCCGGCGCGCGCGCATAGCTGTGCCGGCCTTTCACACGCTGACTGCGCTTCTGCGGCAAAATAATATTAAGGCGCTTCGGACTTTATTTTGCACGTATACGATTATGAGGTCGTCAGCTCTTATGAAGACACGCACAGGAGTGAAGGACTGACAGTGCCATCACAGCCGATTAATAGCTGGGACGTCTCACCAGTCTGCACAAGACCCACCGCGACTGTCCCCAAAAGGCGCTCATATCGTCAGCGAACACATCTCTCTATACTATATAAAAGAAAAGAAAAAGGCAACTTTCCTTTCTTTACACCTTTTTTCCTTTTATCCCAAACCAAAGCCTTTCTCTCTTAACACTGCAGAGGACACAAAACTAATTTTCTTTAATTGCTGGTAAGGCACATTATTAGAGGCAGAAATTTGGACTTTCACATAGAAAATGTAATTTCTATACCACAGCCGTCGTGTAGCGCCTTTCAAAAGGGATCTACTACCGAGAGATGATCCATATACATTTTAGCTGCTGTTAGTACTACTTACCTCTTCTGTTATACCGTCTTTAAAATGTAGTTTACCCGCAACCACTCCAGTAGTGCTCAATGTACCTTTACTTCTTAAAACGTTAATGTTTTACTGTTTAATAACTTATAGACTACATTTTATTATTTTTCCCTTGCACTCAGTGATCAAAGCTATACACACACATATAGACACATACATATATATATATATATACACATATATTTATATATACCTGTGTGTATGTTTGTATGTATGTGTATACACACACACACACACACACACACACACATACATACATACACACACACACAAATTATATATATGTGTGTGTCTGTGTATGTATGTATGTATATGTGTGTGTATATATGATGTAGATAGGTATGCATATATATATATGTATATATGTATATGTAGATATGTATATAGATATGTATTTTGCTATATATATATACACACAACAATTACATTAACAATCAACTTACGTTATTTTTAAAATTTTTCCTTTTCTTTTTCATAACTTCTTTAACACAGTACTTCTCCGCTGTGAAGCGCGGGTATTTTGCTATATATATATAGATATAGATATAGATATAGATATGGGAACAACACTCATATCAATGACAAAACAATTACATTAACAATCATGTTACGTTATTTTTTAAATTTTTCCTTTTCTTTTTCATACCTTCTTTAACACACTACTTCTCCGCTGCGAAGCGCGGGTATTCTGCTAGTAACATATACAGTATACTTTAATGAAAGGACAAACGTCCGTGAAGCCTGTTTATCACTGTGTCAATCTGGCTGCTGTGTTTCTCTTATAAGCCATTTGGTATGGAATTCGTAAAAGCAGTGCTAATGTTTGTGATGCTCCATCTTTTGGAATGACAAATAAGCTGCATTTTTTACTGCAAATGTTGGTGAAGCTCCATCTGTTGGAATGAGAAATGCAATGCATTTTTTGCTACATGTATTATAAAATATATTCTAATAGTTGCACAGGAAACAGTTACGGATTAATTAGATTTCCACCTGTCTTAAACAAGCAGCTATTGTGAACTGGGAATCCTAAAAGCACATAAGTCCCATAAATACTTCCAAAATTGCCCACCTGGGGTGGATATCACCAAAACCCTGATTGTAAAACAAAAAGTTCCTTGAAGGATCTTTATAAAATAAAGGATTTACTTTTAACAAAAATGCTCAGGAGCATAAGAAGCTCCAAAGAGCACAAAAGGAATTGCCTGAGAAGGCAAGGCAAACACAGTCCCAATACAGAATCCAAAACAAATTCAAAAACAGAGCACAGGTTTAAAAGTCCAGTAATCACAAAAGTTACAAGGGCAGCATGGTGTTGCATGGGTAGTGCAGGTGCTACAGAGGGTTGTCTCTGCGTAGAGTTTGCACGTTCTTCCCGTGCCTGTGTGGGTTTCCTCTGGGTGCTCCAGTTTCCTCCCACAGTCAAAAGACATGCAGGTTAGGTGGATTGGAGATGTTAAGTTGACCCTAGTGTGTGATTGGTGTGTCTGTATGTGTGTGTGTGTGTTTGCCCTGTGATGGACTGGCACCCTTTCCAGGATTTGTTCCTAGCTGGGATAGGCTCCAGCAACCCCCATGGCCCTGTTCAAGACTAAGTGGGTTAGAAAATGACTGACTGATGACAGAAGTTACAAAGCACAGCAAAATGGAATTAAATACTCCACTCCCTAGCGCATTCGAAATGAACCACCAGGAACTGCAGGAAACCCTCCAGATTTAACAGGCAGAGGGCAGTTCCTGGTAGTGACTGACAGGTGGCCCCGCCTCTTGGGGGACCATCCACAAAACATATGTGACATAACCAAGGAATTTCATAATCATAGACAAAACAAAGAAAAATGCATATAGTGAACAAAAGAAACATTAACATAAATAAATGAAACAAAAATGGACAAAGAAACGCAACTTTGAATCCCAGTTGGGGAGAAACGCAGGCTGAAACTATACAGCAGCACAACTCATGTAACATTTAATTCAATTAATTACCTTTATTATGCTAACTTGACTAAGACTGTGGCAGTTGGCACAATCCACAATTAGCTTAAATGTATAAAACCAATGGTAATGTATGGGAAATGGGAAACTGTCTCATCTGACTGGCCTCGGATAAGGGAAGAATGCTTAATATGAGGTCTCCTGTCATTCCAAAGAAATCTGGAGAGAAGGGCTGAGACTTCAGGGCAATAATTACCTTGCCGATTTCTTTGTTTTTAGCATTTTTAATCCTTCTAGTGCTTCAGTTCTGTAATCTCCTAGTCATTACTTACGACCCTTGTAAATACTGCCATCTTTCAATGACCTCTTCACTTGTGAGAACTTTTGAAAAATACAATTTGCAGGTATTTGTTAGTGCTAGTCACAAAGCAAAGCAAAACTTGATTTTTTTTCCTTCCTGCAACATCAGAACCTCATTACAGCACAAGAACCTTAAAATAATTTCTTATAGATACAATTAGTTTTATGCTAACTGAAAGAAAAGAGCACTAAGAGCACTCAAGCAATCCTCATTTAAAAGAGTGGGGAACAGAATTTACCATGAGGCATCAGTAATTAATCTTGGTAAAAGTGAGCTGACAATAGCTGAAACTACTACACGTTAATGAATTGTCAGCCTGTTTTCCTGTGAATATTGCATGGAGGCCTGCATGGACTATACCTAGGCTTCAAAGACAGATCGGACTCTCTAGTGAGAAGAAGTCTTTTTCTATCTGCCATCTACAGATGAGTAACAGATTAAATCCTTTAAGGTGAGCTACTTTTGAGCTGATGAGGGAAAACTTGTCAGTGTAGATACTAAGCTATTAGACATGAATGTCTATACATCTATGCTTGCCCAAAGGAGAGCTGAGAAGTGAAAATATCCAACAGAATACAAAGTGGTTAAGAATGAAGAGGGGTTAGCAAGACAACTGTCCTACTTTATCTTCGTTTCCCATGTTGCAGTGCCTTGCCTGGCAGCATGTATTGCCCATCAAGTATGGCGATATATTTTGGTATGATTTTGGAAAGTACTCAGTGTTGGAAATGAAATGTTAGATTTCTGTTGTTTGCAAATGATGTTGAGTTATTAGTTTCATCAAACTGTGATCTTCAGAATGTACTGAAATGATTCACAGCTGGATGGACTGCAGCTGGTATGAAAATCTACACCTTCAAATATGAGATGATGGTCCTTTCCAGGAAAAGAGTGGCTTGTCCACTTCAGGTAAGGGTTGAGCAGCTGCCTCAAGTGAAAATGTTTCAGTACCTTATTCAAAAATGAGAGATGAGCTGATTGTGAGATTGATGGATAGATCTGCATGGCAGCAACAGATTCGCAAATGTAGTACCATTAGACAGTGTAGTATCATATGGGACAAGGGACATTATACTCAGATTACATAATGCACTCATAAGAATGCGTCTGGAGTATTGTGTGAAGTTCTGGTCACCACAAGGAAGGTAGAGCAGCACTTGTGCAGAGGAGAGCAACCAAGGACTTAAGGACAAGCCTTACTGTGACAAAATCAGAGAATTAAACCTATTTAGTCTCACGCAGAGGATACTGCATGGGGACCTCATCCAGGTGTTTAAAATCCTCAAAGGCTTTGATAAAGAAGATCCAGCAACATTCTTTCAGCTTAAGAGTGAATCACATACTTGAAGACATCAGTGGAAATTAAGTGGAAGTGTACTTAAAACTGAAGCCAGGAAGCTCTTCTTCACATAAAGAGTTGTGAAACTCAGGGTCAGACTACCGAGACATGGAGTTGAAGCAGAAACCTTAACAACCTTTAAGGAGAATCTGGATGAGATATCGGGGCACTTTAACTATTAACTAAACAAAACAGCCTTGATGGACTGAATGGTCTTCTCTCGTTTGTTAAATATTTATGTTTCTATATTCTTATGTTCAGACCATGGTGGTGGAAATGCTTTTGATTTATAGTCTGCATGCCCATCCTAACCTATGGTCATGAGCTGAAGGTAATTGCCGAGATCACAAATACAAGCAGTTACAATGAACTTCCTGTGAGGGATTGCTGGGATCGCTGTCATGACAAGGATGAGTAACTCAGCAATACCAGAGGACCACGGAGTAAAATCATTGCTTCTTCAGATCAAGAAGATCCATCTGAGTTGGGTTGGGAATGCAGTGAATTACTCCATCTGTGTGTACCACATGAGGTGTACAAGGCATGGTTTAAAGTGAGAAGAAAGGAGCAGACCAAGGACACGCTGGAAGGACTGTACAGTATCTCTTACCCTACCCTCTGGGGTGTTCTGGAATTCCCCAGGAGGATAGTTTTGCCTGGTCAGCATGTGACTGTTGTGACCCTCATCATGTTAGACAGTGTGAAAATGATGATCATGATGATAAGTTTTTTTGATTATAAAATTTTTATCATAATTAAATAAACTTTATTATTCTTATGAGGAAATTCACACATGCACAAGTACATAGTGTTGGACAGTAAATCTCACTGCTGCAGATTTAGTTCCCCTCTGTGGAAAATTATATATAAAAACATTATGACATATGTGCGACTGGGGATTATTTTCCTGGCTCACCTAGGGAATGCCATACCATTCCAGGACAAGAGGAAGCGCTGTCGCTAACTTTCTCTTCTCTTTAAACCACAGCTCTGTGAAGACACCCAGTGAGGGCACATAACCCCGCCCATTGTGTTCAGAGCAGGCTCCACCCCTTCCACTTGAGGCTGCATAAAGGCGGATGGCCCAGAAGGTGGTGTCTCACAAAAGACAGAGCTCCTGTGTTACACCCTTAGTAACTCGCTCTAGACAGACAGTCTATGTTTGGGCTGTTTATTTATTTATTTAGTTATTAAGCCATCTTTTATGATGTGCTGCAGTGCACCCTTTACTTTATTTTGTTATTCATTAAACAAGGCTACTGGTTGGTGCCCCGATACTCCTTGGTGAATCCTTGTGGTTTATCCACTTGGTCACAATAATGCATAAGCTTTATTTACAGTAGCTGTGTGCTTGGACAGACTTTTGTGGTGGTGTTTACTATAAAAATGTGTGATGCAAAATAAATGTTTTTACCTCTGTTTAATAGCATCCATATGTTTTCTGCTGAAATCACATACTGGCCTAAAAAGTGACAAATAACATTGATTAAAGTGTTTTCAAAAGGGATTGAAGTCATCTGTTCGGCAACTTAACAGAATCTGAATGATGGAATCACTGATCATTTGCCAGTCTTAGAAGCTGCTTGCCAAATCAACAATGATTTGTATACAAGGTATAAGATAAAAGTTAAAATGGAAAATGAAGGCTGAAAATGAAGGTAGTGTTATTGCTAACACTTTAGTTTGGGTACTGCAAACATGCACCTATTACTCAGTTACTCTTATTTTTATTATTACTCATGCATTAATTACTCTTATAAAGCATAACTAAATTGTTTTTTTCCTGTCTGTGCAGTGTGCCACGCCATATTAAGAACCTTCAATATGTTGGTAAAATTGTTTATGAATACAATGGATTCACATGTCTGTAGTCACATCTGACTATTCCAAAGTAAAGTTATTTTGCTAAGCCACATTCCAGAGATGAATTCATATTTTACTGATACTTTGTAAGCTTTTGTTAAGGTCTTGCTAAATAAGAGTAAATAAATAAAAGTTGCAGTATTTACTGTAAACTGAAGTGTTTCTGTGTTATTCTTGAAATATAAACTTTTGAAAACAAAGCATGGTGAGCGGTGTGTGTCATTTTCTTGGCATTTTTTTTGCATGTGCCATTGTTAAGGTAATTTCAGATAGCATTGCTGTGGTGTGTTACGCCAGTTTAGAACACTCAAAGCGGCTCGGCTGGGCCACAGAGCAGACTCACTATGCATGTTCAGCGGTCCACTTTGCATTGTCTGCTGGGAAAGTCGATTGTGAACAAAAAAAAATGGTTAAAACTGACAGGAAGATATGCGTGTTTTCGAGAACCTGGAACAAATGCGGTTATCAAAAACAAAATCCAGAGGCCTAAACTACAAGAATATATCCAGAACTGAAAAGTAAAGAATTGAGAAGCAGGAAGCCATGAGTCTCAACCAGAATAATTGACACTATGAGTTCAAGACTAACGCTGTTCATCGTTTTAAATCATCTTGGGAGACATTCCTTACCCACAAGCAGGGCATCCTAGCGGCTTACCAACAAAATGCTGCGACTCTAAAACAGCGTTGTGGTACAGTTACAATGAAATATCCATCCATTTTCCAACCCGTTGAATCTGAACACAGGGTCACAGGGGTCTGCTGGTGCCAAACCCAGCCAACACAGGGCGCAAGGCAGGAACCAATCCAGGGCAGGGCGCCAACCCACCGCAGGACACACACACACACCCACACCCATACACCAAGCACACACTAGGGACAATTTAGGATCGCCAGTCCACCTAACCTGCATGTCTTTGGACTGTGGGAGGAAACCCACGCAGACACGGGGAGAACATGCAAACTGCACACAGGGAGGACCCGGGAACAATGAAATATGAAAAATTTTAATATCTATCTCAAACTAAACATTTAATCGAAAACATACATGTGGTCATGTTCCTCTAAAATAAAGCTTAAAGTGATACTCCACATGAAAGTTATGTTTTATATGTTGCGTACCCTATGTAGTTTGTAGTAATTGACAAAAAAGATTTTTAATTGCATGTTTTCAAAAAGAAAAGGGAGAAAATAGTGATATAGTAGAAGGCAATGGTTACCAATGTTGTACAATGGCAAATGATGTGAAAAAATGTCTGTAGAAAGAAGAAAACCAACAATGAGTGCACATCCTAAACAAGAAATGCATTGTCATCATACTTTTAAATTAAAGATCTGCCACTCTGATACTGAAATTGCGTTCACTCCGACACTGTTCCCAATTGTCTTCCTGGATTGCATGACTTGTTGTGCATCTTTCTGTGATCTTCTGCGAGGCTCTATTTATCCAAATTCCCTGAGAGTCTCTCTGTCTTCTTGACCGTTTCCAGGCTTGTAATGGGTAATGCGACTGTTCCAGGGATTCAAGAAATGCAGAGTTCTGTGTACCTGTGTGACATTTCACTGTCAATCATGAATCCAGCTCTGCCTATCTTCAGTGTAATATGCTGGTTACTACAGTACAGTTTGCATCCATGATCACCTGTGTGTTGATATTGTGATATCGCTTGAAGCAATATACATATGTGTACTCATCCACACTTGAGACCATTATTTTTATGCACGTGCTATATAAATAAAATGTAGTATTATTATTAATGCAGCTTGCTTTAATATTGCCTTACATTAATTCATGGGAATATGTATAATCTGCATATTGCCCCACATGTTGTAAGCGCATTTGAAGTTTGGTGCACAATTCAAAAAATGCATGATTGTGACATACCAAACTCATTGGCATTGCAAAGCAGCCTTATGTGACCAAAAATCATAACATTAATGACAATTTAATTTCAGCTGACAGTACGTGACTTCTCCATGTAGATGTGTTGATCAGAATCAGAAAAACCTTTATTAATCCGGAAGGAAATTACTTATGTTTCTGATGTAGAAATAGACAAAGGCACGAGTAACACGAAGAGCAAATGTAAGAAATAACCATATAAAATAAAACAATGTAAATATCAAAATAAAGTACAATAAATCCACATTAACTATGCTCCACAGGTACGCGGAGTATTAAATATGATATATCATATATTTGAGTCTCTTACAAAATCCCTAGTTTACTAAACAGTAATAGCACACTGAGCTGGAAGTATTTCACATAATAATATTGCAAGCTGATCATGTAATATGCAAGACTTGTTACGAATATTATTCCATCTCTATCAGATAGACATTTTATTACTTGTAAATCACTGTCCAGCATTCCAAAACATTCCGCCTTTCCTGGGATGTGCATATTGATCTCTGCCTGAATGCCATTTTCTTTCCATGGAAAAACGTTCCTCCATCTTCAAAGAAGGCAGTTATGGAGTCCAGATAAAAATGTAGAACATTTCTTTATTTGTAGAGAGTTATGTGCATATGTCTCAGTCTGTGGAATCAACAATCATTTAAACAATTCATCTGCTTTTACACTTTTTTCTAATTACATCACCTTATATAATACATCACATCCTCTAACTCTTAATGGGCAGAACACTATCACCTCCTCAAATCAACTAATGCCACCAGTAACTTCTGAAGCATGTCGATTCTCCCATTATTCTGAGCACCCATTTGTTAATAGGGGTGTTTAGCAGATTATCCTATTGATCTTAGCACCACTTCATGGGAGGGGTGTATGGGCTTTCCTATCAGTTTATCCCCTCTTTCTGGAGAAGTTTTTGTTACTCATTTACCAGGTTCTAACCTTGGAAAACTACATTGGTATCTTCTCTAAGATGAGGCAGAGACCTCTTGCGCTTTCAGCGTATATAGTAAAAATTCCATACTACCAATGAGTTAGGACAGTTCATGAACTCTTCCAAATCTTGGTTAGGTTAGGTATAGTTTCCTAACCTACTCCTAAGAATAAGAATAAATTTGTATCACTCTGAGATTTTTGAGCCAGTTAGGACCATTTTCCTACACTGAAATCCTTGATAAACACAGTCTGCTTCCATAAAGTGTTAGTGTAAAGCTACATTTTTTAACACCTTTTTCTCAATACCATTTTTGTTTATCATAGGGCCATCATTTTGTGGAACAGTTGTTGTCATGTTGCAAAGGAAATTACCCTGTAGTTGGCAGCTGTGACATCACAGTATCATAAGTATAAAGGTCACAAAGTGCACATCCTTGCTATCTGAATCTGCAGAAAAATAACAAAAGAATAACAGTAAATGGTAAACGACTTCTTATTTACGTATTGTGGCCACCAGGAGGCACACCAGCTCCCCAAACCCAACACAAACAAACACACAAAAGCTTTTTATTTGGGAAACTCTTCAAGCAAAAGTTTCCCACAGTAATAAGCACAATTAATAAAGCACTCAGCACTTCTTTCTTTGTCTATTTCTCTCTTCTTTTACTCTAACTTGGTCCGCCTCCACTCCTCCTGTAAAGCTTCATCGTCATCCTCTTCCTCCTCCCAAATTCTTTTATGCTGCACCCAGGAGTACTTCCGGAGGCCCATTAGCGGAGTCCAGAAGCACTTCCAGGTGAGGAGAAAGCCCCAAAAAGAAGGGCTCCGCAGTCCCTGTAGCATCCCCTGGCGGCACCCACGGAACCCAACACGGCTGTCCCAAACTCCAATTCCCGTGGAGCCCTGTGGGAATCTGAGGTATCACTGCAGGCCAGGGGGGGGCTACCATCTAGCACTCCAGGGGAGATAATTACCCTGAGCACACACTCTCTCTCTCACCTGGTCCTACCATTACAGCTAGGAAAGGTCTTGGCTATCCTCCATAGTATTTTCAACTTGGGTTTGACTTCTTGGTTATGAATCTTTGCCTTTTTTCTGGCTCATGACTCTTCTTCTGGTCCTTTATTTAAAAATTCTCTTGTCACATTATTAGTATTATAACAAAGACTAGAATGTTGGCAGTAGTTACCCTGACATAGCTGAAGAAAGACCAGATAAGATAATATATTTAGGTATAGTTTTATAGCCAGAAAGTTGAAGAGCCACCTTAATAACATAAGTTGGGATCCTATGGGAATTTAAATAGGCCAAAGAAGAACTTATTATGTTGTTGTCTTGTTATTAAAACTCCTTTTCTATAACCTACCTATTTTTTTGAGAACAATTTTCATTTTACTTGGACTCCTTACTTGGGATTTATTCTAGGTTTAGCAATGTCTCAAGTGTGCTCCTCTTTAGGGCACCTTATATAAAGTCTATTATCATTATAATTTACATAGTAGCTCTTTTGATAGTTCTGAAGTCAATAGCATTCTGGAGAAAATAAACCTCTGGGGCCTCCAAGATATAAGAGACAAAGTCAGAGTCAAAATCAGACAAAGTCACAGTTCTGACTTCAGGCTATCATGGGCATTCTACAATATCATAGGTATGTGCTAGAAAATGGAATAAGAGGTAGATGAAATTCTGTTAACTTTATATAGCAATACCCTTTTTGACATTAGTTATTTTTTACTATTATTTGTATTTATTTCAGAATAAATTGAAACATTCCTTTGAAACCTATCATTTAGCCTTTTTTCATATGTATTAGGAGACAAAACTGTTTCTTCTGCAAAGACATGTGTAAGTCCTTTTCTACATTAGCTATAGAAACTCTTTTTTTACTTGGATACTAACTTAGACTTGTGTTTCATTTAATGCTACGTATTATGAAAGTGGGTTGATTATACAACTGCAACTTACAGTACAAACTGCAAAAGACTAATAAATCACGAGAATGCATGCAGGAATGAAGACATGAACAAATGGACATCAGTGTTTAAATTGCCATTGTCACATACGTATGCGTGGTTGGGGGACAACTTCAGGACCTGTCCGATGGTAATTCCCCTCTTAGTCACGAGTTAGCACTGTCTCTAACTGCTGCTCCTCTTCCTCCCTTTGCAGAGTGGAATCTTGACGGATGCAGACATCTGATGTCACTTCTGGTTTCCAGTTTTCTGTACCCACCTCTTCCGCATGGGTTATCTCATGAAGAGAGTCTGGACTGAAATTTGTTACCACACAGAGGTTGCATCACCAGACCATAAAACATGACAAAATTAATAATCACCATATCAATAAAGATTTAAAACAAAATGAAAATAATAACAAAAAGATTAAATAGACAAATAAACATGAGCCAGGGAGGCAACCCTGGCCTTACCCTAACACTTTACACTAGAAAAGATTTGCTCCAATATTCCATGTCCAGGACAGAGTCTGTGCACCATAGTCTATTATGTCTGGATCTGTCCCACCCATACAGTACCTTTCACCCAAATGGCAATGCACCCAACACCCACCAATCAACTTTCAAGTGTTGATACTCTCATTGGAATCAAGCTGCGTTTTAGTAACCTGACCACAGGCACTCGCCAACAAAATAACACCACTGTGGCCTGATGTGGAAGTTCTTGCATTTGCTCTTTACTACAAGCAGTATTTGGCTAAATTTATTGAATACAATCATGGATGTTTTATTTTCTAGGCATTTTTTTACCACCATTTCCCATGAGCAGCCATGGCTCCCAAGAAGATGGTTCTGAGGATGATTCAGTTGTACTGTATAGGCCCCTGCAAGGCTACAGTCATACAACAGGCTTAGCATTTTGGTGAACACAATTTTTATTCTTACATCTCGACTCAGTACAGATCCATTCTGTCTTTTTCTTTACAACAAGGAGAAAGCCTGGGTTTATGACACGAGGCACACTAGAAGAACTGTAGTTCACCATGTTCTTAATTTGCTGATAACAAGTCCCTGTGGTACATCTAGAGTTGTTTTATTAGGTTAACCATTCAACCAGGAGGCATCTGACATGCACCACTTAGAGCTACTACATGGCATCAACTAATTAAAGAAGGGGGCTGTGTTGTTAGGGACAGGGAAGGATGAAAAAAATCAGATTCAGAAAAAAATATGTGAGAGGGCACATATCAAATAGATGAGGAGACAACAAGTGATATGGGATGGACTTTTAAAAATTGCGTGGTGTGTTGTTTTGTATTTTGATAATGATAAAGTATTTATTAGAAACCTTAGAATGCCATAAATTGTATGATTTGATGTGACTGCTCAGCTTACCACACAACCAAACAAGACTAGAGAAAAGAGGAAATACTGGCTTCATTAGCAGCTACATTAGCACAAGCTCCAGACTTGGAAAAGACAAGAGACACATTTTGTCCTAGCCCAGGACCACAGGCAGAACACTCATTGCTAAAAGGTTCAAAAACATATGTTGTACTTAGCTAGGATTGGCATATGGCCAGAGCATGAGAAGGGAGTTGGTCCCTAAACTACGAGACCCCATTGTTCCAAAGGGTAAATTAACAAAGAGCAATGCTGGCTTAAATATAGGGGCATATGAGCAGTTGCTTGTCTTGGCCCTTCCATCAACATCCATCCAGAAACCACACCGGATCAAAGACCTATTGGCTTAGAAGTGCAATACAAGGTTGGAAGAGCCACCTAATGTCTAGGCACATTGGGTTCAAGCCTTCTCAAAAACAGCTGCTATCCATCCAGGGTGTATGTTTACATCCTTGCTTTGCTTCTTGCTTTTGGCACATTAATAACATTAAGAGCTCAGCTCAGTTTTAACAAGTAACACTTTGAGAAGAGTCATGGATATTTAAATGCATCTTGCTATTTGCTTAGCTATTGGACACCTCCCAAGGACATCTCGTTCCTGCCAGAATCTTTCTTTTCATCTTTCGCTTAAGCATACAGGCAGTCCTCGACTTACAGTCTCTTACGACCATTTAACTTATGACCGCTATCGCATCTCATGGGAAAATGACAGCTTTCGCCACGCCAGCTCCATATGCCATGACTCATTCATCTTGATCTCAGTTTATTACCTGCAGTGGTTTCGACTACATTCAGTTACATTTGTCTTTCAATTACAGGAAAAAAAGGCAATTGATCTCGACACAAAAATGAAGCTGATCACACAGAATGAGGGAGGAAAGAAAGCGAATGCGGTTGCATGTGACTTTATGTTATCCCTTTGTAATTGGTGTTCACCACATGTACTGTACTGATAAGCTCTGGCTTTGAATCCAGATGACCTCCGAAGCTTCTGCATTGCGTGTCACGATGTGCTACTTCATGCGAAACGCCACAAAGGGGTAATGAAAACCACACTGAACTCCTTTATCTGTTAATGTTTTTTTATTAACAGGCTGAAATATTTAAACAGAAAACATACGAGTACTCAAACTTTGTCGGTACTAATCCTCCTATCACAGTTAACACAATGAGCACTGGGAGAGGCTCACACAAGTGACGTAACATAATATAGACAAAGAAAGAACTTGTGAAGCTGTTAAAGGTTTGGCATCTGTGTGAGCAACAGTAAAAACGAAGTGAAATAAATTAAATAATTTACGGAAAAAAAGATAAATCTACACAATGTGCTAAGAATGATGATAAAAAAGAATATAAAACAAACAATATGGACTTGTTATACAGTACTATACATACAGTCGGGTTTGAGTACATATACCAGTCTGTCCTACAACAACAACAGCAGTTATTTATATAGCACATTTTCATACAAATGGTGTATCTCAAAGTGCCTTACAAGATGAAAAAAAGAAAAGTTTATATGAAACAAAAATAAGATTAGGCAATGCTGAGTAACAGAATAAAGTAAGGTCGGATGGCCAGGTGGACAGAAAAAACAAGAAAAAAACTCCATATGGGCTGGAGAAAAAACAAAATCTGCAGGGGTTCCAAGGCCAAGAGACTGTCAGAACCAAACATGGTCCTAAGTCAACAACTATGTGCTGTGTCGGACAGCCAGGGCCCTTTCCTGGTCAGGATGCTTCTATACTGGAAGGACCTGGGGAGAGAACATATTCAGAGCATTACCTTCCTCAGGGCGATTGATGTCAGTCCCTGGGGTTGCAGCAGTACCTTGAGCTTCCACAGGGCTCCATGAAAGTTTGAGTTTGGTGCAGCCCTGTTGGGTTCTGTGGGCACTGACAGGGGATGCTGCAGGTACTGTTGAGTCCTGTGTGGCAGCACTTCCTCCACACCTGGAAATGCTGCTGGAAGAAGGTCATTGAGCACCTGGAGCACTTCCAGGGGCCCTATAAAAGGAGCCAGCTGCCGCTACTGCATGAGCTAGAGTCGGGAGAAAGTGGCCAAAGCTTGCTGAAGGCGGAGTGGATTCGAAGAAAGAAAAAGGAAGCAGAAAAGTTTATTTTGTGTACTGTGCTTGTGCTTTAACTGTGTGGTAGAGGTGGGAAACGGGGGAAGGCGTTTCCCACAGGGAAAAAATAAATAATCTATCCATCCCTCAATTTTGACCAGTCACCCTGTCCCTGCCAATGAGAACAACCCCCAGTGGCAAGTTACCACCACCTTGCTTCACTTAGGATAGTATTAGGCAGGTGATGAGCAGTACCTGATCTTCTCTAGGTGTAGAGTTTGCAGTTTTGTCAAAAAGTAAAATTTTTAACGCAAAAGACCAGATAAACTTTTTTTCTGTATGCTCTCAGAATCCTTTAAACTGTTAGATTTCTTTTCCTTCCATGTTGATTACTTCACTATGATTCCTAGCTCCTTCTCATAGGCTGTACATTCGAGTTTCAAACCTTACTGTATATTAAATTTTATCTATCACAAATATGCCCAAGTCTGAATATTGTCCAGCTGGCTACCTGTGTAATGATTAATCTGATTCTATGTAATCCGCAGTCCCACCTAGTTTAGTATCATTACCAAACTTAGCCAGCATGGCATTTATATTTCTTATCAAGATCATTTATTTATATTAAAAAGAACAACACTTGTAACATTAAAATAATCAGAAAAAGTTCAGCTCACCACATCCTGTTGCATTAGGTGTTTAAGCCAATTTTTCACCCTGCAGTGTGAATTCCCACTTCTTTTAGCCACTGTAAATATCTGACTGATGGAGTGCTGCTCAGATGGCCGTCCTTCCCGACAGGTTTTCCCGTCTTAGCACTGGACATCTGAACCTCTGTTAGAGTGAGCTTTGGGTTTTTGTTAACCTGACTGGTTACTCAGTTGTTGAACTTCCAGCTCTAGGAAGAGGCCTGGAGGTTCCCAGTTGTTTTCATTTCACAATTCTTGAGGTCTCTGTGCTCCTGGGATCCCATGATGTTATACCCTTTCCCTGATCAATGTGTCAGGGGGGATATTTTTTCTGCACTGGGTGGTTTCGTTTCTCTCTCAGGCAAAGGAACATGTGAATATTACATTTGAAACACAGTAGATGAAGAGGCAGTAGACACCCATTGTTGGGACTGGGGTGAGAAGTTGAAAAGCAAATTTCCTGGGTAATCCTGTTACTGATTATTGTGATGGCTGTCTACAGGATATAGGTATTTGCTGTCTTGCAAAGTTTTAACTGGTTAAATACATGAACAATAAAAAAATTATGATAAAAGAACTGCTCCTTCCTTGGAAAATGTTTGCATTTACCTGACTTAGAAATGAACATGTCTGAGAATATTGGTTTCTAATCAGCATATGTGTATTCATTGATAGTTGTTAACAATACATTTTGTTAACTTGTGTTTACTCTGTTTGTTAAACCCAATTTGGATGTGTCACTGTTTAATCCATTGTCCTGTTGATCTAGGCAGGGACTGAAGGACATTTACACTTCTGGGCAGGAGAAGACAGGAGAGAGACACTCGCACAGAGCACAGGGGCTTGCAGGTAGAGTCGGGTACGTGGCTGGTACAACATGAGACACAAGGACGGTAACACATACCTCCAGGGAGGAAGAGACAGTTCCACAAGAAGATGCTGGCCTAGCTGGCAGAAGAGAAGGGAGGTGTGCTGAGGTTGCAGCAACACAAGGAGCCCAGAGTGGAAAAAAAGAACGGCGAAGAGATGCTGACAGGGATTCAACGATTTGACAAAACCTCTGTTGGGAAACGAGTGTCTGGTGAACTGAGTGCATCCGTGGACAGTTGAACGATTAATTGTTGGGGTAACGCAGTGTGCAAACTGGACTCTGCACCACTAAAGGTTGTATCCTCCAATTCTTATTTTTAACAAACGTTTAGAGTGTGGACTGTGTGCTTTCCTTTTTAAAAAAAGGAATTTCGTTCTTGATATTGTTAGATATTTTTTTTATGTTCGTTTATCTTTTTAATGTACTTTATATTGTCTTGCGTAATAGAAGTTACTGTTGCTTTTCCTGAAATAACTGCAGTGTCTTTAATTGTGTGTTTACTCACCGCCCAATTTAAAGAAACCTGTATGCTATTATTGTTAAGTCTCTTAATAAAACTGGTGTGGCGTAGTCAGATATTTTACACCTGTCACATATGCCTCACGACAATTTCATCTCGGTGGTCTACAGAGAGTTTGATGGACTTCTTGGCTTATTTTTATTTTTTTGTTCTGACATGAGTTGTGGGACCTCCTATACACAGGTGTGTCAAGTTCTGCACATATCTCAAGGAGGATTAAAGCAAACAGGATGGACCAGGCCACAAGCTGGTGCACCACAGCAATGACTGGCTACTTAAATGAATGAGAGATTTCAATTTTTGATTTTTAACAAATTGCAAATCTTTCTGAAAACATGTTTTCATTTTGTGATTATCACTTACTGAGTGAAGATTGCTGAACAAAAATGGCAGATTTATCCATTTAAAATAAATGTACACTACAATAAAGTGTGCAGAAAGTGAAGGAGTCTGAGTACTTTCTAAATTCACTGTATACGGATGACAAGCAGAACTAAAAATCTTTAATTTTGAGACAAGTGCAGAAGCAGAAACTTTTCTTTCTAGATGGTTTTCTTAAGCAGAGTTGCAGAAGCTGGGAATATCCCACCAGCACCTGCAGTTCAATATTTCCAGGCATGGCTCTTATGAATATTCATTAAACTACACATGATGTAGCAAAAGCCTTCATTACCTCAACTATAACAAACACATTATCAGCTGAGCTGCTGAAGGCAACACTATAAAGAGTGAAGGGTGTGTGACATAAAGCGATACTGACTGCATTTTGATTTAATCATCTCAAAACTGAACAGTTCATCCACATTTAACAACATTAGCTTATTAACACATAATTAATTTGAGATAACACGTTGCATTTTAAGGCTAGTTATACCCCCGTTATGTGTCAATTTATTTTAAAGTTTATTTAAAGCAGCTTTCAAGACATTGTAAAAATTAAAAAGGCCCATAATTTTTCTGTATACAAAGAACGTTTATTTTTCATTTTTGCATTCTTCTGAAAGTGTTCAGTCCGTTACAGGAAACAGGCTGACAGAGCCCATCACACTAGTACTGTGGAAAGAAGCAGGAATTGATACTGGACAACACAATAGTCCATTGTGGGACATTCAAGCTCAGTCAGGGTCACCATATGCCCTTTCTTACCCGGACAGGTCTTCTTTTTCGTTAGTAAAATAAGCATCTGGGCGGATTTCCATAAAAAAAAAAATTATCCAGGTTTTGATTAAAAATGATGAAATTCTGGATGATAAGATAACAGTTTGTTTACGGTTTAAAGGGGTCATGGGACATGCAGTCTTTGGCATCCCAGTGGTGTACAATCTTGCTAGAATTTGGTTCTGCCCATACAAAGCGAACACAAACCAAACAGTGGCCAGGGTTAGCTTGGCGTGATCTGCAGATCTGAACATCCTTTAGGTACTGTAAACTGCTTTTGGAGTGCTAGTGCTAGCGAGATGGATTTCTGTAAAAATAAGAAAACCTAAATATAAATTTAAGGACAAATTTCAAAACAAAATATATTGCTGTTTTCAAAATGGCCGTAATGAATTTGAAATGAAATGTACTGTTTGTAGTGCAGGCTCGTTTGTTTCAGTTGCAAACAAAGGTACACTCGGAAACAGACAAACATACAAAGAATATCTGAAGTAAAAGTAGTTTGTCAAAGATCACAAACTTCATCGTGCATCCTGGATTCAGTGAGGAGATTATTCGTGCAGACTTCAGCATTTAATTGGGTAAAACATCACAGCAGTTATAAATCAGCAGATTGTACAAGTTCTCTAAAGAAGAACATTTCAAGTGCACACAGATAAACAGAATCAATAGTGAAGTCAGTGATTTCTACTCATGCAGTTAAAGTGTGCATTCCATTTTGTGATTTGGATACTGATGTGTGCGATCATTGTGCATTGAAGATGTTTCCTCTAATGATTTGGTATTTTGATAGAGAAAGTGGTGGAATACAAACTAAAGTTCTGGACATTCAAAGGTAACCAAACAGATGGGACTTCAGCATCTAAACTCTTGGGGCAGAATGAGTATTGCCTTTATCCCTATGAAGTGGCAAAAAAACGTAGAAGGTAAGCTGCGAAGCAGCAGCACAGCTCCGAGAAGAGTCATGCAGAAAAAAGAAGAATCAACCACTTGAACCAGGAGCAACAACAAAGCAACAACTCCACATAACATCGGACACCATCCATAAAGACTTGGTATTATAAAACAAATTATCTGTGCCAAGATGAAGTAGAGCTCTGAATACCAATGAACAGCCAGCCTATATATTTGTCTATCTACTCTATCTGTGTCTAGTCTTATATGTTAATATATATACAGTTGTCTTAAAATGAGTGTGCTTCAGTTACCTTGATATAAATCTAAAGGCCAGAGACCAACCTCCTACAACTTAAAGTAGGAGCCTTGACAAATTATTTGAGCACTTACCAGCATTGCTAAAGGCAAAACTGATAATTAAACTAGGGGGCTTACCCCCTGCTTGCTTCACTCGCCAATCCCCCTTTTCTGCTCTACACATCAGCCACTTCACGCCTTTGCCACTTGTGTTGTGAAGAGGGGGGCTGAACGCTCCCCAAGTAAATACGGTCGCTCCTCCAAAACCCCCTCTTAAACGGTGATACAATGGGAAACAAATACAGTTTTTTTTACCTCCTCTTTGCTCGATCAACTGCTGGCTTGCTGCTACTGTCGTGCCATGTGATCTGCATCTCGAGTGGTGCTTCGAACATTTAAAAGCCTGTACAGCAGCTGTCCTAATCTTTGTCATTATTTCCGGGCCGGAGCGTGGTTAAAACTGTTGGCACAAAGTCTTGTCTTGCGGGACGTGAGCTCTTGATATTTTAGTTTATAATTTAAAAAGGGAATAAGAATCTGAAAATCTAATAACATCACATTAAAGTTTGTTAAATTCTGAAAAGAATGATACCAAACATATATATGTAGGTTTTAAAGTAAGCCCGATTTCAAGCATGACAAAAAACGTGACATAAAATCATTGCACAAAATTGTTGCACTTTTAGGCTTGGGATTTTATATATAGAGGGTAGATAAACCAAGTTAAATTTTCTTTTTAAAATCCCACTGTAAGAGCTATTTGTTAATTAGTTAGGTTATGTTAAACTGAGAAGTATTTTCTTAGTATTGTTAGAATGTATGCCTATTTATTACAGCATAGTCAATGAGAGGTTCTATTATAACCCCCACAAGCTAAATTATAAATGGAATATTGTAATTATTTCTTGTCCCTCTAACTACACACTAGTTCAATTTATGATCTATCTTGCAGTTGGTAAGGCACAGAACAAACTAAATATACTAAGTGAAGCCTATGCAAGGTTGCCATTGAGAAATAACATAACTTTTAAGTACAGAAAGTAACTGAAGTTTAATACAAGAAAGCTAAGATTGTAAAAAAACAGAGAATGAGCCCTTTTTTGCTTTTGCCCTGTATTCTGCATGTATAATAACTTTTTCTGAATTTTTTTGTGATTTATTCCATTTAGAATTTTTAATAAACTGTAAAAATGAACTCTATTGGACTGAGAAATTTCTTTTGTTATGCATTTGACTTATGCTAGATCCTACCTTGCCAACTCAGTAGCTGCTCAATTTTGGCAACCTAGAAAAGTCGCATCTACAACCACATTATTATGGCATCCTTCTGTCTTATTGATTACTAATCAATAAAAATTCCTACTGTAGATAGATAGATAGATAGATATCCTTTTTATTTCATAGAAAATGGTAACCCTGCGCTCAGTTATTCTGTCTTAGAGTACAGAAAGCACTTGGAACAGCAAGTCACCACTGGAAACTGATGGTGCGCAACCTGGTTGTCCCCGTTTAATTTCGACCACATATTTTTTTTAAAAACAAACAAAAATTAGGGCCATTATACACCATGCTATGCTAAAGCCAAGCTTTTTTGGTTCATTTGAAAACCCAAGGGCAAGACGCCTAAACACCACAAAGTGTTTAGTTTGGTTAAACTTTTTTGTTGAATTGAACAGGACGACCTGATTGACGCCCCAACTTTTATCTCGAGACTTGTCATTCCTGCACCTGGCCAGACCCTCAAAACAGCCATCTTTTGAGCTCCCCACCTGCCAGATGACTGTAAGGTGCAATGCCAGGCAGAGACAGGAAAAGGCCTAGGCGGACTAGAAGACCCTGGTCAACGGAAACTGGCTTTGGAAACTTGTTGATAACTGCTCCCTTTAAACCTGCATTAGAATAATTGCATTTGGGAAATTATTTAATCTAACTGTTCATTGTTGCATTCTCAGCACTGTAAAGCACACATACAGTATGTTACTAAATTTCAGCATTGCATTTTAACATTGACTAACTTGTAGGGCTACAGAAAAAGCTCCCTTTGTGTCCCTCTTAAACCATGAAATAAGGATTTCACAACAAATCTACCCAATTATTGGTAAAAGGCCAGATATGTTTTTGTACATGCTCTCATGATGACTTTTTAATGTTTATTGTAAGGTTCAATTAGGCAAGAGCAAGGGATCAACCTGCAGCCTTCTGTGGTATGGAATTTAATAGTCCAGAGGTGTTAAGCGGGACACTGCAGAAAAGAATTCCTTCACATATTGCTGGTTTCGATTTCCCTTTGCCGCTTTGATGTTACACCATGGTGAAGTTCACAGTCATAAATAACTTATTATCTAATACTGTGGGGTTACAATCATAAATCATAAATGTTACCAGTGTTTGACACAGCAGATGGTGGAGTTAAGAATGCTTTTATAAAAAATTAAACACTTTTCCCATGGTAACTAAATATCAACCACAAGCTCAGCTTATTTCAAGCTACCGTATTTATTCCTATTTAGAACACTGGACCCAGCAATTATCCTTACTATAACACAGTTTTTCTTATTTTTCAACCAAAATAAAATACAAAATGACCTCAATAATAATAATGGACAGTTGAATATTTTGCTTATTATGGATATTGGCATGCTAATCACAAAAATCGCTATTACAGTTTTCCATCATAAACCCTTTTATTCAGTGAGTTCCGCTCATATTTTAAGTCAGCTAACACACTGTCCGTGATGTAAGCTGTAAGCTTAGATAAACGTGGCCATACTTAGTCAAGACGAAGGCTGGCAGGACAAGCTATAAAAGCAGCTTTCATACATGGATGCTGTCGTAAGCAAGGAGTCCAAAAGCACATAAATCTCAATAAGTTCCAAAAGCACTTGCAGAACTGCCCACTAGAGGGGATATTACTGTCAAACCGCAACTAGGTGAAAGGACACACACTGATTCTTTATAAAATAAAGTTTATTTTCACGAAAAATGCTCTCATGTAAGGTCCTACGGTGGCCCAATTTTCCCCTTTGATACTATTTATTGTGTACACCGCAATAAAATCCCATACACTTACCACTCTTTGCTCAAGTACTATAACACTTTCTCTCGCCTGTCGCATGTGCATCTGTAACTTCAGGAAATTAGACTGAGTAAATAAACAGGCAGGAGTTACATTGCACATTTAGGGAAGCAGAGTATTTTGTGAATATTGGCAAATCATACCCTTACAGCCTAAGTAGCAGTGCATCTTGCATCTATAGGTGGCTCTCGGTTTTTCCTCAGTCTAGCTTGCTTTCCTACCACATGGCCTTTGAATAAAGTTTTGACACAGGCCATACACCTGTCTCAAAATGGCTGCCAATATACAGTTTTTTTCATCATGGTTTTCTCTCCATGGCCAAATGGTGAGACAGAGAGAGAGAAGTAAAGGCAAGGTGACCCCAACTTTATACATTTCTGACTATAAGACACAAACCAGTGGGGTGTTGTATTACAGAATGGCCTCTGATTCAAAGCCAATCATAAACAGTCTTTAGCCCAATAGAATTAGTTGTTCTGTGCCCTCCTAAGCCATCTACCAAAGGAAGCGCTCAGGTACAACTCATGCCTCAGTTGCTTTGTTAAGTCACTTTATGGCTTTCCTGAGGTGGATGGTTATAGGCTGTAAGTCCAAACACAGTCTCCCATGCCAAGCTGGTCTGATACTCCATCTCGCTCACCATAGATTCCTCATCCTGTGTTAGTTCTAAAGTTTGGTGGAGTTGGGGGTTTGGTTAGGTAAACATCAAAGCACCTCTGTTGTCATCAATGAAGTGAAACATGCCTCCTGAAACACTATCTATATATAAGTAAAATGGATTATTATTATTATTATTATCTAATATTACATTTGCTTTGTTTAATTTACAAATAAAGACATACAAAATATTCAGCTTATAATCAACTTAAATGTTAGGGATCAGTCCACCACACTCACTATGAATCTCACACTCACGAAAGGCATGAAGGAGTTGCAAGCAAGGCAATCCATGGCAAACAAAGTCATAATAAAATTATTTAAAACAAAGTCAAAAAATAGAGCATGTGGTTGAAACATCTAGCAAACACATCGGCATAGTGAAAAAAAAAAACCCCACAATAACGCTTCAGATCTTTAGCACATTCAAAATGAACCACATGGAACTGTGGGAGACCTTCTGGATTTATAAGGCAAATGGCAGTTCCAGACGGTGATTGGCAGGTGGCCCTGCCTCTTGGGGACACCCAAAACACATGGAACATACAGCAGGCAGCTTGTATACATAGACAAAATCAAAAATAAAGAAAGGTGCACATAATCAATATAAAAAGAATGAAAAATGAACAAAGTAGACAACAAACATGAATCTGAACCCCCTGGCTGAGCCATGACAGATTCTTTGTATTACTGTGATATCATTCTAGAAAGTTGATTCAGTTCATCTTTTCTAGGGAGATACGTTACATCACTCACCCAAGTGACTTCCTCAGTCTCAGATGACTGCAGGTTTCTCCAGCCTTATAAATAATACCTTTGCATAATGACCAAAACTAGCACCATTGACTTACAGGCTATGTGATCAATGTATGCAAATTGTCCATTGATCAATGGCCATGAGTATCATTCACAAAGAGTTGGGGAATGGCTGCAATCACTGCATTGTAAGATGGTGTGAGGCCAAAGTCCAAAGTCCACCCCAAGGACTGGGTGTCCTGGCACAGATAGAGTAATATAGTTTATGCAGTTAAGTGCCAAGAGGATTGCCGTGAATTATACATCGGGGAAACCAAACAACCACTGGTGAAGCGGATGGCACAACACAGAAAGAGCTACCTCGTCAGGCCAGGACTCTGCAGTCCATTTACACCTACAGGACAGTGGTCACTCTTTCAGTGATGAAGATGTACACATCCTGGACAGGGAGGAACGTTGGTTTGAGTGAGGAGTCAAGGAGGCCATTTACATAAAAAAGGAACGACCATCTCTGAACCGAGGAGGGGGCCTAAGGGTACATCTTCCACCATCTTACAATGCTGTGATTGCAGCCATTCCCCAACTCTCGGTGAATGGTACTCATGGCCATTGATCAGTGGAGTTTTTGCATATCATTGATCACATGGCCCATTGTTAGTCAATGGTGCTAGTTTCGGTCATTATGCAAAGGTACTGTTTATAAGGTTGGAGAAACCTGCAGTCAACTGAGACTGAGGAAATCACTTGGATGAGTGATGTAATGTATCTCCCTAGAAAAGAACTATGTCCAGATGAACTGAATCGACTTTCTAGAACTTCCTTACCTGTGTTATTGAGCATGCATCGAGATACTGTGATATCAGTTTGTATTTGTGCAAATGCACATGTTCAATAGACATAGTGCAGTGTGCATACTTGGAATTTATTGTCCACACTTCAAATATTGCAGCATACATATCTCGGCAATGTTGCAATGGCTGCGATACATTCTGTCACATTTTGGCAAGTATATGCTGAAGCCTCTAAGATTTAGCATGACTGCACTTGTTAAAATGTGTATGAGCACTGCTTTGATGGTAAAATTGGGATTCAACATAATAAATCATGGGTTCCTCATATTTGTTGTGCAACATTTGTTGTCAGTCTGAGAGCTTTTCTCAGATGTACTCAAACATCAGTGCAGTTCGCTGTCCCAATGATATGACGATAGCAAAAGAATCATGTGACGTACTGTTACTTCTGTCTGATTAATGTTTCTGGCTTCTCTACTAAAACTAACAAATCTATCAAATACTCCAATGTGCCTTCAGCCTTGAGACTAGTACTGCAGGGCAGCAGTAACAAGGCCTCTGGAGAAATGGAGCCTAAATGTAACAGATGAAGACAACTCAATGCTCAAACAGACATAGACGCAGTCTGGTGAGCCTCCTCTGGTAACAAAGTCCAAATTGAATGACTTGGGGCATCATGTATTAACGGTGCGTATGCACAAAAATGTTGCATACTCCCATTTCCATGCTCAAATCGTGATGTATAAAACTTAAACTTGGTGTAAAGCCACGCACATTTTCATGCTAGCTAAATGCTTGGCGTATACAAGTTCTCTGCTCGGTTTTCAAGCTGGCGGCACCCAACATCAAAGCAGTGCTTTTGTTCCAGTGTGGTTTCCCTTTCTTTTTTAGATCCACATCCCTGACGTGGCTGTATCATATAAACTGAAATTAACCGCATATGGTTCATTAGTTTAAGGCATCTGATTGCAGTTAACCTGTAACAATATAATGGTCCACGGAATGGCCAAACTATTCTAAATACCATAGCTGCTTTAGCGTTGTTCCTCTCAATGCACCACTCAGACTATTTATCCCACTGTATCTGAGTGTATAATCTGATCGGAAAGTAGAATTATCGTTATAAAGCATCAAGCACACGCTGCCTCAGACATGCTCTCTATTGAACTGCTCTCATATGACAAATGCTTCAGAGCCTTTCCTGTACGGAACTCGCGGTTCAGAAACAGTTTCATCCCAAGAACTATAAATGCACTCAATCAGTCCATCAAGTGCTCCTTGTAGAACTGTTTGTACTTATTAGTATAATCACCTCACTGTAAACTTACGATACAGTTATAATATTGCACAACCCGAGCCACTTTATAAAGCACGTATTTACATATAAGGACAATATCATTTTTAAGATGAAATGCAGCTAAATATGTTTATTATATTATACAGATAAATTGTTAGCATCATTTAAATAATCTATATTGTTAATAATTAAACATGTGAGGACACAGTGTCACAGCGCTAGCTAATTCAGGGATTGTTCCTGCCTCGCACTGTATTCTTGCTGGGGCTGGCGTGACACTGGAAGGATAGATGGATAGAATAATTAAACATGTACTACAATGATATTTCAATGTTCCTTAAAAGTCTTGAAGAACTGGCATTCTAAGCTTACAGATGGCTTAATGTCTATTACAGAGCTGATTGATGTGTCGATTGGTTACTTGGAGAAAGCAAAGGAAGGACAGGAATTGGAGGTTAGTACATTTGAAAGAGACAGTACTGCTGCAATAAATTATTTCATCGAAGGTACCACACTGCGCAGCAGGTATCTTGCGGGGGTCAGGAACAATCTCTAGACGGAACACCAGCTCTTCACAATCGCTGCGCCACTGTGTTCCCATGTTTAATAACATGCTTTAACTCCAATCATCATGAAAATGATATCAAGTATACATCTCAGTATTTCAATTATTCAGAGAGCTGTAATATCACAAATGTAATGAATTCTGTGTCCTGTTGGAGGAAGAGAAAGCCTGTTTAAGAAGCACGTAATGATTCACACACTTAGAGCACATAGAAGAACACAAACAAAAAAAGCATTTAGCGTGCTACTTTAGTTATGATGGGATTTGAGAAACTAGTAAATTAAACGATTTAAAGATGAAGTTTATGATGATCTACTTTAATGACAAAATAAACTACATCATTAAAGTGGAAATTTTGAGATTAAAGTAGACATTTCGAGATTTTTTTCTCACTGTGTCCCTATTTTCTTTTCTTTTCTCTGTACCCCAATAAGCTTTCATATGACAATCAGACGGTGGGCTACAACTTGCCTTTTCATGGCAACTGATATCTGACAACTTCTTTTTTATTTTGGGCACTGTGCGACTCTGTGAACTTGAGCTTTTGAGATGCTCCGACACTCTATGTCACTTGATCAGCTTCCTTTTGTTGTTTATACCACTGTTTAAACCAACAAATAGTATGTTTTTCCTTGCATCCACTTGGTAGTTGCTGAAATTCTTCTATTTTTCCCCGTGCTTTTGCCATTGCCTTTCACAGAACACTGAGTTTAAGGGCTATTTATATTGATTTGCATATTCAAAGAGGTGTAATTCTGGGAGGAGTTGGAGAGTGGCGGCAGGCGCGTGCATGTGCGTTACTTTTCATGCTGACCAGGATTTATGTAGCGGAAGAACGTGGAAGTTGACGAACGCACAGATTTATGCATCTGGATTTTTTTGTGCATACACACATTTCCGCTTTTGTCCATAAGCCATATCTTGTTACACAACAAAAATATCCACCCTTCAATACGCTTTTGCTACACATTACACATATAAGAAACCTATGAAAACAGGGAGTTGTCAAGGGAACATAAACAGTATAACAACTTCATCTGAAACATCTGTGGTGATCTAAATGTAATGGCACTGCTGCTTGGAATGCAGCCCAGATATACCAGGTACTGTTGTTTAATTTATAAATGGAATAGCTATTCTCAAATGTTTTATTATAAGAAGAAGAACTGGCCACCCATAAGAATTTTCTTCTAGGACAGAAAAGTGTGTCACATAAACTGTTTATTGACCCAACAAAGATATTTGTGGCTCCTCTTCATATAAAACTCAGACTGATGAAAAATGTAATGAAAGCGATAAACAGCCATGGTGAAGGATTTCAATATTTGAGATGTTTACACAAAAATGCGAAGTCAACTCATACATCACTCAGAATTCTTAAACTGTAACTCAATCAGAAACTCTAAAAGCTCTTACTTTTACTTTCTGGAATGCTAAAAGATGAATCACATTGGTTTAGAAAGTTTCCCATGAATGTTGTCACATGATGCACCTTCCAAACTCACACCACCTAACATCTGAGAGTTGCATCCTAAAGATATCAATCATAAACAAAACAAAATGGCATTGTCATAATGCAAAAATATACAAATAGCACAACTGACTATATTCCAGGGGTTCCAAAAGGATAAAATGCCCATCCAAAAATAATCACTGATATTCAAAAACAACAAAGAACAGATCCATAAAAATGTTAAGCACATAATACATTTTAAAGTTGTCTCACTTATTACAGTAAGGATTTCAGGAAACATTGCCAATCCTGGCTCAACTGCCTGAAGGGTTGGGACCACCCCAGACTGGGTGGCAGTAATACAAAAAAGGGAAGATCAATGACTTAAGTGGGGTGGCACGGTGGCGCAGTGGTAGCACTGCTGTCTCATAGTAAGGAGACCCGGGTTCGCTTCCTGGGTCCTCCCTGCCTGGAGTTTGCATGTTCTCCCCGTGTCTGCGTGGGTTTCCTCCCACAGTCCAAAGACTGCAGGTTAGATGCATTTGCGATCCTAAATTGCCCCTAGTGTGTGTTTGGTGTTTGGGTGTGTGTGACCTGTGGTGGGCTGGCGCTCTGCCCTGGATTTGTTCCTGCCTTGCGCCCTGTGTTGGCTGGGATTGGCTCCAGCAGACCCCCGTGACCCTGCGTTAGGATATAACAGGTTGGAAAATGACTGAATGACTTAAGTGTCATTACATGAGGGAGGTGGTGGGTGCTCAGGGTACAAATTAGACTTTGATCCAGTTCATTGTGTTTTCATCTAGATAACATACATACCAACAAAAGTCATTAACTGACTTGATCCACAATTAAAATAAACTTAAAAGGCAGAAACCATTAAGTTTATTGGTGGATACAGGGTGGAGTTCGAGAAGAACCGTGAAAGACATTGTGGGATATCTATTTGAAAGAATACAGTAATTCCACTTTTATTGTGGTTTTGGATTCCTACTAATGTGATCATGTTTTCTTCAAAGGCAACACAGTAGCTTCTGGGGTTACAGTTATGGCTTTGCAGCTGCAGCATTCTGGGTTCAAATCACAGTACACATCTGTGTGTTTCTGTGGTACTGTAGTTGTCTATCACATCCCAAAGACCTTCTTGTCAACTTCTAAATTTAAAATGATCAAGTATGGCATAGTGTAGATGTGTACATGAGTGTTCAGAAGAATAACTACAATTCTATGGAGAAGAAATAAGTACAGGTCCCTTACCAGTTATGTTATGCTCAGGTTTTATAACACACTGGTGAGGCTACATCTGGAGTATTTTTTGTAGTTTTGGTTTCCGGGCTACAAAAAAGACATAGCAGCCCCAGAAAAAGTCTAGAGAAGAGCGACTAGGCTGATTCCAGGCCTACAGGGATGAATTATGAAGAAAGATTAAAAGAGCTGAGACTTTTCAGTGTAAGCAAAAGAAGATTAAGTGGTGACATGACTGAAGTGTTTAAAATAATAGAGGGAATTAGTCCAGTGGATCAAAACTGTTATTTTAAAATACTAGGGGGCTCCTCCCCCTGCTCGCCCACCCCACAAGTTTGGTTATACAATATACAATTTAAAGAGATTGTTATTTTCATGGGAATTGTTACATATGCATTATTTTCACTTTTACTTTAAAACTTTTTTAAAAACAATATTTGGAATGAACTTTTCTTCAAGATCACATTGAATTTTGATTCTGTGTTTGGACTTACATCATGACACCACAACTTATAATTGCCTGTGAGTGAATATCGTTTCTTTCTCACTAATAAATAAAAGATTTTTTCGAATGTTTGTCCATGCTCTTTCTTGTTCGCTTTGTCGTTGACGTGTCATCTAGAACATATAAAATTATAAAGTTTATAAGAGCTGAGAGCGCATGAAGCGTGTCTGAGAAAAGCATTCACACAACTGAGGTTAGATGACCGTGGTCTTGTTTGAAAATAGTTGTAAGTAGGGCGTGACTTGAAAGAATCTCATGTTAAAAGTCTCCATCTCATGGAACTTCATACTGCAACAACGTTTTTGGAATCTTTTAATTCTCGCAGGCAACATGATTTAGACGATCTACAAGTCTCTGACTTAAAGTTTAATTCCAAACAATATATTCGATCTCTTTTTGCTGATTCGTTATTTTACCGAGTAATAATTTCCATTTGTTTGCACTAATGCGATCCTTCCTATCCTTTTTTTGAGACTTTGTAATTTTCGCACTTCCATTATCTCTAACCTGAAGTGCATGTGTACCACGCCACCATTTTTTAATTCTTTACGATGTTCTACTTTGTCATCTACTCTGTGTCCTTTATTTCTGGCCCCGGGCGAGGTTAAATCTCTTTCTCATGGGTCGTATTACGCTGCTTGCGTTGTGAAGGAGGGGCTGAACACATGCTAAGAAGATGCGGTCAGATCATCTGCTGTCTTTCTGCTGCTGCTTGCGAGCTGCGTTTTCTTCTGTTCACACTGCACATTGATTATTTAAAAGCCTGTACAGCAGCTATCCTTTGTTTTGCTGCCACTTGTGTTGTGGGGGGGGGGGGCTGATTGCGCGCTAAGGGGATGCGGTCGGATCAGCCGCTGTCTTTCTGCTGCTGCTGGTAGCGAGCTGCATGTTCTGCTTGTGTCGTGCTGCGTGTCGATCCTTTAAAAGCCTGTACAGCAGCTGTCCTTTTGCCAGTTCGCGTCTCTGCCGCTCACATTGTAAAGTGGGGGGGCTGAGCTCTAAGGAGATGCGGTTGGGTCATCTGCTGACAAGCTGCATGTTCTGTTTGTTGCGCTGCGTGTCGATCATTTAAAAGCCTGTACAGCAGCTGTCCTTTTGTCTTGCGGGACGTCAAAGTGTCTTCTGAGAAGATCACGTCTCGTCTCCCTTATCTCCCTCCCAAGATTTCTTTTTATAATAGAGAGAAATCCATCAAAAACACGGGGACACAGTTGGAAACTTGTTCAAATTCTTCAACATGCTTCACACAGAGAACCATTGACACATGGAATAAGCTACCAAGTAGTGTGGTGGACAGTAGAACCTTAGGAACCTTCAAAACTCAACATGCTGTTATTTTAGAAGAATTAAGTGGATAGGACTGGTGAGTTTCTCTTGAGCTGAATGGCCTGTTCTTGTCTAGAGTGTTCTAATGCTCTAACAGAATATGAATCATTCAATCAGTCTTTATTTCACATCCAACTTTCACAATTTGAATATACGTACACTAGATAAATTATTAGGAACACCTGTACACCTGCTTATCCATGCAGCTATCTAATCAGCCAAATATGCAGCAGCAGTGCAGTGCATAAAATCATGCAGATACAGGTCAGAAGCTTTGGTTAATGTTCACATCAAACACCACGATAAGGAAAAAATGTGATCTCAGTGATTTCAGCCATAGCATAATGGAATCCATGCCATGAAGTACTGGGGCTGTTCTGAAGGCAAATGGAGGCCCTACCCAGAGTTAGTAGAATGTTCCTAACCATTTGCTCAGTGAATGTGGTGAGGGCACAAATGGAAGCCTGTCAAAGGTCAGTTACTGTTCTGCTCCTAATTCTGCTGGGTATAGAAAATGAATGGATGGAACCCACAGGCAGACATTGTAATTTAGTGATATCATCATCATATAAGCATGTATAACTTATGTTCAGAAATCAAAGGTAAAGGAGGCACAGATTTGCAATATACAGTTACCTGCACTTACACTAGTCTGGATAGTGAGAATAATTTTATTTAGTAATTTCTCACATGTTACTATGTAGGAAAACTGCCTCATCCTGCAGTTCACATTTTTTAATTTATAGCATTATGATTCTTCTAAGAATATTCTGCATTCATGTGACAGTGAAAATGAATACATCTTGAAAGTGTAAGAAAATTAATTGCCTTAACATTCTCTTGAAAGAGGCTGTGCGGCAGTAGTTGCATTTACCATTTGTAAAAATAGTTCTACATTGTCATTCTGTTCTTTAATACTAAAGCTTTATTCACACTGCTAGAGGAAATGAAAAATGATACTAACTAAATAAATGCATATCCGTCATTTTTAGATTCAGTTATGTTATGCACAGGGGGAGTGAAGAGTCTATTCTGACCTCAGCTGGCACAAGGCAGGAGCTGACTCCATGCTAGTTGGCGCTCAAACACCAGAAACACTCAAACTCCATGGGGACCTAATTTAGATCTTCAAAACACACAAATGAGTCGATAAAGTAAATCCAACAGAATTCTTTTAACTAAATGATGAACCACATACTTGAGGACACCAGTGGAAATTAAGGGGAAGAGCATTCAGGACTGAGGCCAGGAAGAACTTTTTTACACAAAGAGTTGTGGGAGTGTGGAATAAACCACTTAGCCATGGAGTTGAAGAAGAAACCCAGACAACCTTTAAGAAGTATCTGGATGAGATATTGGGACGGCTCTTAAGTAACTTCATCATACTGGGTCAGTTTTATATTTTACAAGTTAACCCTGTATCGATGTCTTGGAAGATACAAGAAAAACCATGTGAAGGCCTCAGACTTCTGGGTCAGGCAGTAATAACCACAGATTCACCGCTATAACCAGGTTTCAAACAACTATACAGTGGTAATTTTGATTTTAGAAATGTGCTTTTAACTTTAAATTACATATCTGAGTAATTTACTTTATTTTGCACTGAAGGGAACTATTCTGGTGTGTTTCCTGAAGAGGCATTAGCTCTCTTGGAAATGTGTTCTTTTGAAATTGTGGCATATTAAATAACTAAACAATATCGTAATATACCAGAAAAGGCGATATCCCTCCCATTGTGATTACGGCGGTACAAGAATCACATGAGAAAAAATATCTTTTAGCTTACATTTACTGACGGTTAACGCGGTTACAGACGGGGAGCAAATGGACAGACTTTATCCATGTGGGAATCTGGATCAACACAGGCTGCCATTTCTCGTCCCCACGCTGGGAGGTTTTTCGAACTTTGTTGACACAGCCTCGAAGGGTCTGGCTGCTGTCCAAGTCTTTTATACTGTTCTTCTTCAACTTGCTGGTCCTTTCTGTCTCCAAACAAGGGCTGAATTCCTCCTCCACAAAATGCAGAAATATCATAGTGCTTACATGCCGTTCTCATTCTCCCAATAAGGAAAGAAGATTTTGTGCTGACAGAGGACAGAAATACACTATCCTGTGTTTAAGCTGACTATACAAGCTTCCAGTTGTCTTTGGCTATCTAATCCAATGCTTGGCTAGCAATTCTAACTGCTGAGCCACTGTGTGCCAAATTTAACATGCACATGTGAATAAAACTCATAACAGTATTGTCCAGATATAGTGACATAAAGAAAAATGTAGTATTACACGGTGGTTCCAGTTAGGTGGTTTGGTGATGCTAAATTGGCCCCTGTTATTTGTGTGTGGGTGTGTGTGTATGTGTGTTTGCGTAGACCATGCAATGGGCTATACAGCTTTCCTGTGACGCTGCTCTGGATAAGCAGGTTTAGACAATGGATAGATGGCATCTGTTCACCTTTTCTTTCTCAATGATTTATTTTGTAACTGTGATGAAAAAAATCCATCTTGCACTTTTTTCATATCGTCCTATTTCCTTCCTTTAATGCATTTTGTCTGAGCTGAACAGAGAAAAATAAATGTATGTGCGAAAAAGCAAGCATACCTCATAATGCTTTTTTCTTTTTTAAAATTTGTGGACATATTTAAAGATGGTATCATTAAAAAATGGAAATTTGACTTTGGATTAGTTTATTCAATGAAAAAATCGGGAGTGGTCTCCCCTAGACTTTCTCGTATACTCAGATATGGGGATAGATATTTGAGAAGTAAACCGCAAGACGATGATTATATTTTTATATTAAGTACATTAAAGAACCATCAACAACAAATAAAATCAAATTAATAATATATTGAACAGTTATTATATAAGTAAAGTTGAATAAATCAGACTCCGCAGCTGCATGAATAAAAAAAGTATTACTTCCAATTAGCAGAAATAGCTGAAAAGTTGATAGAAATCTATGTTTTGTACTTAATACTTGTATGCAAAATTTGGTTGACCTAAGTGAAAATGTACTCAAGTTATTGAGTTTACATACACACACACACACAGACAGCTACACAGACATAATTCCAAAAATATCATTTTTGGACTCAGGGAGGTCTAAAACGTCGAGATTCACCAAAATCTCGAAATTGAATTTTTTGACTATTACGATACTTTCCCTACAAGAAAGTAAATCAGACACAGGGAGGTCTAAAACGTTGAGATTCATCAAAATGTTGAGGTTGAATTTTTGGACGATAACAATATTTACTATACTTTGCATACCAACAGATGTGACATTTCCATCTATAGAAGAAGTAAATCGACCCTTAGCTGGTATTGCCTCCTCAAGTTGCCATTTCCTAATAACAGTCTAGCACTGTCTCACACTGACAGCTAGAATGTTTTTCCCACTCTCACTTACTCCAGAATTCTTTCAGCTGTGTGATGTTTGAGGGGTGTTGTGAACACATGGTCCACTTCAAAACCTGCATCCCCCCAAGCATCTCAATGGGATTAATTTCTGGGCTTTGACTTGGCCATTCCAAAACCTTCCATTTCTTTCTTTTCAGTCATTAATTGGTGGATTTATTATTATGTTTAGGGTCATTGCCATGTTGCAGGGTCCACTTTTGCTTGAGCTTCAGTTATCTGACAGATAGTCTTATATTATTCTTACGAAAACTCTGGCACAATGAAAAAAATCATATAGGAGTCTATGTTGGTGTGTCATCCAGGCCCTGGTGCAGCAAATCAGCCCCAAACCATAACATTTCCACTACCATGCTTTACAGATGGTATCACGTTCTTCTAGTCAAATGCGTTCTTTGGTTTTCTTTGGTGCTGTGGCCAAATAGTTCTCTCTTTGCCTATTCTGCCCTGAACAGAATGTTCTAGAAGTCCTAGTCTTTGATTGGTGATCATGGGCAAGTTTTAGTCTTGCTCTGATGTTCCTTCTGGACAGCAAAGTTGTTCCCCCAGGCACACCTCCCATGTAGATCTAATTTGAGCAGACTCATGCACTTTGAAATCAACAGTGGCAAGAGCTACCTGTATGTCCCATCATGAAATTCTGGGAGATTTTTTCAGTGTCTTGCGTTCTACCCTCAAGCTGAACTTGCTGGTGTGGCCTGGCCCGGAGAAGTTGGCAGTTATTTGAAATCTTCTCAACTTGTTGATGATCTTCAGGACAGCAGAATGGTTGGTTTCCCATTGTTTGGACATCTTTCTATATCTCATACTCATAGGCATCTTTGATGTTATTTTGTTGAAGTCCTCAGAGAGCTAATTTGATCTCAGCATGGTGATAACACACACTTTGACAACAAAGAGTAAACTAAGCTAAAGTCTTGAGGTTTAAGTAAGTCAGGTTCAGATTGGATCTTCTCTAGTGATGTTCTAATCATTTGCACCTTACCTTGTACCCCTGCTTCTAATTTTAGGTATTTGAGGTAGTGATAAATATAGAGGTGCGCTTACTTTTTCCACATGCAACAACTGCATTTATGTTTATTGAAATTATGCAGTGGGCTACAAAATGTGCTTGTTATATTATATCACCTTCATCTAAAGATTCTGTCTAAATGAAGATCAAGTCTTGATATTAAAAATAATAAAGCATTTCACTTACTTTCTTACATGACATAATTCCACCTTTTTTTGATAAAATACATATTTCTTCGAAAACTTGATGTGTGATACCTTGCATGAAATAACTAGAGCATATGCTGTGTTAATTGGAAATTGAGAAATAAAAGCCAAATAAACTGACTTGATTTTCACTTAAATAGAATAAACAGTATATAGATACTAAAACAGAATATAGATAATTATGTTTTAGAAGCGTTTCTAGGGTGATGTTTCAAGCAGTAGATACGTAATGTTTGCACATTGTAAGATTAAAATCATCTAAATTCTAGGAGCATTTATAAACTGTGTTTAATTTTAACTTGTCTTTGTACATCATAAATTCATTTAAATTGAAATAGAATATGGAATAGTGGGGCAGTGATTCTTAAACTTTTTTTCTTGGAACCCAATTTTGTTCTTCTTAGTGTCCTCAAAACCCAGTCCATGATGACCCTCAGATTTGGAAAGGGTACGCCATGAAGAATCTACATCGATTCTGATATCCCCTGGAGAATTGCTATTGGCAGTAATAGTGTGCCCTGTTGGAGATTTGCCGTTTGCAGCCATAGGGTTCCCCTTTGGAGAATTGCAGAGCCTCCATCATGGGGTTGTTCATGCCTGACTTCTTTTCTGCTTTCTCCCTGCACTGACTTCCTACTGTTTCTGTTTTCTTTTCTCTCGCCCAATTTCCTTGATCTTTTCATCTTCATTTTTAGATGTCTCCCTAGACACCTCTATACTCCTGTGGGTGTGGTGTGTTAAATCCAGTCCGCTGAGTGGCACAGCTGACCTAATTATGCAAACTGCTTGCCTCCACACTGAACACCCCTGAGACCCACTGTTTTTATGACTAAAAGCCTGCACACTGTCATGGACCCTAAATACATTTTACCACCCCAGGGAGCAATGGTGAATAATCTAGGTGTAGGTAAGCCTAGTGAGGCTCATGTCTTGTTGTTTATCCTTGTCTATTGACCTTTGGTTGTAAGAATATTAATTTTTGTAAATTTTTAAACTCTTTAGTGTTTGAGGTGTTTGGGCTCAGCTCATGAGCACCTATTGTTTACCAAACTCCAACTCCCATGAAGCTCTGCAGGAGTTCTTAGGCACTGCTGCAACCCATGGTTGTTGCTATCTAGCAGGTACTGTCCTAATCAGACTTGCTCCCCTGGGCTATACAAGGGAGAGGCGTCCCAGCCGGGCAAGGGCCCCGGCTGTCTGCCACATCCAGTAAAACATTCGGAAAATTAATGTGAATACCACCAGGGCAACTTTTGTTGTGCTTGCTTTATCTGAATAAATACCTGTTGATAACAATGCATTACACGGTATTTTGCACATCCTGGCACCGCAGTAAAATGTTCAGCACACAAGACACAAATAGACAGAAGTGCTAATACACAGTATAATACTACAGCTTTGACTAAATTTTGCAGTGTACATTGCCATTTTGAATTTGGACTTGACGGACCAGGCCTGAGTTTCCAAGTATGAAATCTAACTTATGTGCACATCTCAGTTGAAAATTCCAAATAGACACTTGAAAATTCCGTCTTCCCAGTTCAAATGAAATGCAGCATAAAGGCAGGGTACTGGGAGGTGTATCTCAGCAACGCTGAGTACAAGGCAGGAAATAGCTGTGAAGAGGGCACCAGTCCATCCCAGAGTTAGGTTAATAATATGTCATCTGCGCACTTGTTAGATTTTCATGTGAATCATTTCTCTCTATTATATAAAAAAATCCTGGGGCGAGACAAGACTATTTTCAAGAGATATTTTCAATTCCCACAAGATAAGACTTTGGCCATGATATTTTTTTCAAGTCCCGCCTTCCTCTCCACCATATTCAACCACGCACACGATACTCTCACCTCTCATTTGTGTGAATGCTTTTGCCAGACACAGTTCCTGCTCTCTTAGCTCTTATAAATTTTAATGTTTTCCTCACTTTAAGTTCCCAATTAAAGAAGATGTATTATGTCCAAATCATATTGAACAATTTCATAATGAAGGGTTATCAACAGAAAAAATGAGTACACGGGCAATCCTAGCACTGAGAAACAATGAAGTCAAACGAATTAATGCTATAAATGTAGATAGGTTACATGGAAATTGTTTAAATGCGTATCAATATACTAAGCTGAAACGGTGGTGATTGTGTGGAAGAAAACATCCATCCATCCATTATCCAACTTGCTCTATCCTACCACAGGCTCACAGGGGTCTGCTGGAGCCAATCCCAGCCAACACAGGGCACAAGGCAGGAAACAAACCCCAGGCAGGGCGCCAGCCCACCGCAGGGCACACACACACCCACACACTAGGGACAATTTAGAATCGCCAATGCACCTAACCTGCATGTCTTTGGACTGTGGGAGAAAACCCACACAGACACGGGGAGAACATGTAAACTCTATGCAGGGAGGACCCAGGAAGCGAACCCGGGTCTCCTAACTGCAAGGCAGCAGTGCTACCCACTGCGTCAACCTACAATATCTTGAAGAATAACTACAACCGTTAACAATGTCTAGTCTTCCTCCACACAAATTACTGTAGAAAGAAAGGTACTGTAGTACATCTTCAGGGTATAACATTAGACAACAAAGGAGATCTCGATATGCCATTTGTATTAAAACGTTAACAGTTTCCAATTAAGATACCTTTGCAAAGACAATTAACCAATCTCAGAGCCAAACATTTGAAAAAGTTGTTTTATTTAATAAAGATAAAGAAATGAAATTCAATCACGGGCAGTTATATGTTGAATTGTCATGATGAAAATCCAAACACAGAATCAAAATTCTATGCAATATTGATGAAAATTTAATTCAAAAAATATTTTTTTCTGAAGTTTTACAGTAAAAGTGTAAGTTTAAAAAGTATTTGCGTGTTAATTTCAAAGGCAAGCAGAACAAAATCATATTACACAATGAATAATTCTAACAACATGAAACATAATTTACTTTCAAATTATTACGTTTTACTATTTTTTAATATGGTTGATTACTCGCTGTAATGTAAAATAGTTTGTTCTACTATGCATATGTAACAATTCCCATGAAAATAACAATCTGTTTAAATTGTACATCTGCATCCCCATACGTGAGCAGCAGAACCTCAAAGAGGCTAGCACATAGCGCAGACTCAGGGGTTGGCAAGCGAAGTGAGCAGGGGGCAAAGCCCACTACTGTATCTAAAAGAAAAAAAAAGCAGCAGCCCAAGTAGTGACTTGTGTGAAACCTCACTTTTGACATTTAGTAATTCTGAAAATATTCCATAACATGTTGCAAACTGAATACCTGACTCTCACATTTGAATGACCAGTCTCCTGTGGAGTAGCTTATCAAAGCCAGCACACACGTCACTGAAATTACCCATGTAGTTTACTCATAAACCTCCAATGTATTAGTGAGACATGATCTCCTCTGATTAGTCTGATGTGAACTACCTACTGACATACCTTTACTGGAGAGCTCGCTCTGCACCCTATCCGTTCTAGTTGGTGTCATTAAATCACCTGAGATATACTTTAAGATAGTTGGCCTATTTTTAGCAGCAGTGGCCAGACCACATTTTTTATATAATGGCGAAGCGTACATCATCTTGTAATGTTTAGGAAGGGCCACAATACGAATTTCTTAAAAATCGATCCATCCATTCATCCATCCATCTTCCAAACCCACTTATCCAGAGCAGGGATAAGGGGCAGCTGGAGCCAATCAAGGTCAAGCATCAGGAGCAAGGCAGGAACAATCATTGGGCGGGATATTAGCTCATCATTCCTTAAAACATTTTATTTTAAATGTTTTTACATGTGTCACATTCTTCTGGCTGGGGTTCAAAGTGGTATTTTTTGTTTGTATTGTCTAATTTAATGCAATTTATTTGCATTTATGTTTCTTTTATTTATTATGTACATTTTCTTTGTTTGGTAGAAACCTAAATTATATCCCATGTGTTTTGTGGGTGGTTCCCCAAGGGGTGGGGCCTCCTGCCAATCACTGTGAGGAACAGCCCTCTACTCTATTTATGGGAGGGCCTTTCATAGTTCCTGCTGGTTCATTTTGAACGTGCTAGGGAGTGGAGTGTCTCGTTTTCTGTGCTTTGTGCTATTTCTTTCTCATGTTTTCTGAATTTTTTGAAACTGTGCTCAGTTTTTAGCTATGCCTTTGGATCCTGTATTGGGTCTTTGTTTGCTGTGAGTGCCTTGCCGTTCAGGCAATCCCTTTTTAATCTTAGGGACATCATGTAATTTTGATAAAATAAACATTTTATTTTTTATAAAGATTTTTTCAAGGCCCTTTCTGTGTCAAGTCAGGGTTTTGACAGTATTTTCCCCTCTAGAGGGAACCATTTGAAGTGTTTTTGGGACTCCCAAGTCACAACAATATGATGTGATGATGTTGTTGTTGCTCCGGGGTTCAAGTGAAGGATTCTTCCTATACTTGAATGCACTATTTCCCTTTGTGATGTGGCCCATTGTCTGTAACTTCATAGGGAAAAGCATTACTCTTTCTGGCACAAGAGTTTAGACGCTGAAGTTCTCTTCTTGTAGTAATAGCTGCTTCTCAGTCCTCTCAGACTGGGTCCCATGTTTGGTTTGGCAAAGTAGTTTCTCAGTTTTCAGGTCCACAAATAGAGAGCAGCTCATCAGCTTTTTAGGTTTTGGATGGTGCAAGAGTTCATTTTGGAGAGTGAGAGCAGATTTCCCCAGAGAGCCGAGTGCAGCTAGTTTTTGAACGAAGGTATAATCCTTTGTGATTGAATTATCAGGCGGAGTGGTAGCTCTGAAGCTAAGGATCTGCGCTGGTACCTGGAAGGTTGTTGGTTCAAATCTTGCTACTTCCATGAGGGATCTTCCTCTATTGGGTCTTTGAGCAAAGGCCTAGAAAATTGCTCAAAGAGTGCTGTACAATGGCTGACCCTGTGCTCTGACCTCCAAAGGGCATGCAAAAAGACAAGTTCCCCTTGGGGATTAATAAAGTTAATCAAAATTTTAAAAAATTAAAGTCTCTTCCAGTCACAGAACTTCTGCCTGCTCATAGCTGCATTATTTTGTCCATCACATTTGTCATTCGTTGAATGATATTTCTTTGTGTGGGCTTAGTGTCTATTTGGAGTCTTGTGGTCTGAAAGGGGCCTCTGCAAAGAATTCAGTTCAACTCTGATTTACACCTTTGTTATCAGATGACATACAGGCTGGTCGTGGTATGAAGACTTCAGCTGTCTTTTGGAATATACAGTAGGTTGGGAGATGGGTGAGGCTGGATCTCTACTTCACTGTTTTTACAGACCTTGTCTGTCACCAGGAAGCCTAACAGAATAAGCAGTGCCCACTTTGTCCTACAGTATGAGTCTGTCCAAATTTAAACACATCACAAATGTATTTGCTTGGGTTATTCTTCACATATGGTACTAATTGATACTGTCAGCATTCATCACTAGCAACTGAAGCTGAACATCTCATCTGTTCAATTCACGTGGATGCATAAGTGACTCATCTGTGCTGTGGAAGCTACTTGGAACCCTTTGTATGAAAACAGTTAACTAAATTGCATTTGGTTATAGTTTATTACTGCATTATTTCAAAGAGAAATCCGAGGTTTCATCAGAGTAGACCTGAACAGCAGACATCAACTATTGGAAAATTACATGCCAGTTCACCAATTTCTATTGCAAATTCTGTTTGTTTTATGTGAACTACACCAATGGATATTTATTTGTTAATTAAACTGAATATTGTTATATTGTAAATAAGAATTGAAACTAAAGAAAATAAATATTAATGATTATTGGAAAGGCAACTTAAGGTGACAAATATGCATGCTCAGGGTTCTTTTGTTGAAGCCAGCAATGGAAGTTTAACCAAAAGACAAACTGACGCACATTCTTAAGAGGTCACTACTGTAAATATTCATTAAAGAAACAGAAATGTTTCAGAAGGAAAGCTTTAAGATAATTTCTGCCTAGATATGCACATTATACTGCACAATTCCTAATAATGGAGCATTAAATCACAGGCTTAGTGTTCAGCAGGTTTATCTGAATTAATTAAAGTTACCTTTCTTGCAGGAATGAGATTTTGCAACTGAAGATGAAATATATCAAGGGTATATCAAGAAATAAGGTGGGAAATGTACTTGTTCTAAATACAGAGTTTGTTCATCTTGTCTGAATAGGAGTCTTTGTTAATAAACTATTTGTAGTTATGTTTCAGACCATTAGAGATTATTATTGAACATAATTTGGAGGATGGCTGGATATCTGGGTGGCATGGTGGTGGTAATGCTGTAAGGAACCTTGAAGTTAAGACATTGGGTTGCGTGTCCTTGGTGTTTTCCAGCTTGGAATTTACATGTTCTCCCCACATCTTTATGTGTTTCCTCCATGAGGTCCAGTTTCCTTCAACAATCCGAAGACATGCAGGTTAGGTGAATTTGTGTTGCTAAAATGGCCCTAGAAAGTATGGTTTCTGCCTTGCACTCTGTGATTGCTGGGATAGGCTCCAGTTGCTCTGTGACTCTCCTCTAGATAGGTGGATTAGAAGGATGAATGGATGCCTGGACATTCAAACATATGAGTTCATTCATTCACCTTCTGTGCACCAAGGGAAAAATCCAACTAAAATTCACCACCATCTGATAGAGTTGAGAGCTGTTACAACATTTAGCAAGGGAACTTAAAACCACTTACCTCATAGTCTGCACCTTACAACTAAGGACTTTCTTCTTTTTGATTGTGAGCAATGTGGCAGTGATGATGATGTATAGAACACTATAATGAAGCACAAATTTCCATTATGTAGTCATGAATACTATAGTGCCCCAGTAGAACAGATACATAGACAAATTATAATTTCATACAGAGTTTACAGAAAAATCACATACAAAAAAGAAATATATTGCAATGTACCAGAAACATATGAGGGCATACGTTTCAGCATAATGTCAAATAGACGTACGAGGGTAAATCAAAAAGTAAAGGCAACTTGAAAATGACACAGTAACTGCAATGGATAGAAGCTAATGCAAACCAAATATTGGCAATGGCTCATGGGTAGTTCAAACATGCGCAGCGCAGCACAATGTGCTGCCGTTACTCTAGTTGAGGCCAAGGTCAAATGAACATGGATGCTCCACTGTGGTTTTGAACAACGCAATATAGTGAGATTTCTTTGGGCAGAGGAAGTGAAATATGTTGAAATCCCTAGGAGGATGTTGGGTTGTGCAGGTCATTAAGTTGTTTGTGTACCCATCTTGTGTAAATTCAATCATGCACTATGGCATGTGCAGTTCCATAACTGGTATCCAAATGTGCAGAAACAGTGGACAATTTAATACGCCGTTCTTCTCTGATGAAGGCATTCGCCATGTCGACGTGGGCTTGTGTGCACAATACTGATGGTCGACCAGACTGAGCTTTGTTGGTCTCATTTGTCATTCCTGCTTTAAACCTTTCTACCCATTCATAAACTTTTCAGTAAGTCATGCTGTTTTCACTTCTGTACTGACCTTGGTTTTAACTTCAGCTAGACAAATTTCAGAATTACCCATGAGTCATTGCAAATGTGTTGTATTGCGTCACCTTCTTTCATTTGCAGTTACCCTATAATTTTCAAATTGTCCCCCAATACTTTATATACACATTTTTAAGATTATATTTGAAATGTAAAGAAGCATATGATTCACTTACTATATTGTAACAAATTTATTTCCAAATATATTTTTCATAAGACATGTAATAGCCTTTTTGTTTAGATTTATGCTTCAGACGGATCATTTATTAATTTGCCTTACTGTTTTACCTGGAAAAAGTGAAACACACATCTTGCCAGTGAATCCGCTTTGTTTTGAACTACTAGGTCACGTCATCTCTTATACCCCCTGAGTTGTTACAATATACTGTGCAGTATATTGCAACTAGTTTTTACAGCATCGTATAAATATATTTTCTAAAATATATCTGACAGTATATTATTTTTTGCATTTTAAAAATATATTAAGAAATATATTTAAATATTTTAGGAAATATTTCAGATGAGCTGAACAACTTCTTCGCACGGTTTGAGGTGCACAACAAACAGCCTGCAAGAAAGACAACACCTCGCTCCACTGACCAGGTACTCTGTCTCTCCACAACTGACGTGAAGAGGACTCTATTCAGAGTTAATCCACACAAGGCTGCAGGACCTGACAGCATACCTGGTCGTGTGCTCAAAGAACTGGCTGGTGTCCTCATAGACATCATCAACACATCTCTGAGCCAGTCGTCAGTCCCAGCATGCTTGAAGTCGACCACCATCATACCAGTACTGAAGAAATCATTAGTGACATGCTTGAATGACTACCGACCAGTTTCAGTCATGCCAATCATAATGAAGTGCTTCGAAAGGTTAGTCATGTCACACATAAAGACTAATCTCACTGCCTCCCTTGACCCTCTTCAACTGAAGATGCTATATGCTCTGCCCTTCACCTCTCCCTGACACATCTGGATAAAAAAACACATATGTCAGGATGCTATTTATAGACTTTAGCTCTGCCTTCAACGCAATCATCCCTCAAAAGCTGGTTGTAAAACTGAGCAGGCTGGGCCCGAACACCACCCTCTGCAACTGGACCCTGGACTTCTTTACAGAGAGGCCCCAGTCAGTTCGGATGGGCTGCAACACCTCCAGCAATATCACACTGAGCACTGGAGTGCTGCAGGGCTGCATGCTTAATCCACTGCTGTTCACCCTGCTGACTCACAAATGCACAGCCACGCACAATACCAACCACATCATCAAGTTTGCGGATGATACGACGGTGCTGGGTCTGATAAGCAGGGATAACAAAACAGCATACAGAGATGAAATGGAATGGATGTCTGCATGGTGAGAAGACAACAATCTATCTCTCAGTGTTGACAGGACAAAAGAGATAATCAGAAAATCACATCCTGCCCACATCCCACTCAGCATCAACAGTTTAGATGTGGAGACTGTTAGGAGTACCAAGTTCCTCGGTGTGCACATAACTGAGGAACTTACGTGGACACACAACACCTCCTCACTAATCAAGAAAGCTCAACAGAAACTACACCTCCTGAGGCAGCTGAAGCGAGCAAGTCTTTCCCCTTCTATCCTCACCATGTTCTACAGAGGCAACATTGACAGTGTTCTGACCAGCTGCATCAGTGTCTGGTATGGCAACTGCAACACATCCGACCGCAAGCGCCTGCAAAGGATAGTGAAGACAGCAGAGAACATTATTGAGGTGCCTCTCCCTTCACTACAGAACATATTTTACAAACGTAGTGTCCGCAAGGCCTGCAGCATTGTACAGGACACCTTAGACCCCTTGCCTGAATACTTTAGAAACACCCACTTTAACTGGACAAAGGTAATTAAAACCAATCTAAAAATCTAAGTCACAAATATTGACATTTTCTCACTTGGAGGAATCCCTAAATTACAGCTAACATATAAAGTAAAGAAGGTAGCACAAGAACTCTAACTGCTCCCGTGCATTTGGCAAATTTGTAATCATGACATTTATATCACACATGAAACTCTACTGTAGCATTTCTCATTTAGTGCTGCAATGTTGAAATAATTCATAAATGACTCGCTGCACCTTCTCTGCTGTACAGATTCTGATCTTGCTGTGGTATCGGGTCTCTCCGTCTATTAACCGCTATACCCGTCCATTTCATTCTTTTTATTCTGAGTAGTGTCAGGATGTTTGCATGCTGCTAACTGGCTCGCTAATTCCATGCCATTTTTCTTATGTTTGAATTTTCTTGTAAATCCACAGTACCTTATTCCATTGATTTTTGCTATATTCTTACTGGATTTTTTAAAAGTAAAAAAAAAAAGTGAATTTTGTGTGGCTTACTTCTAGGTGCTTCGATGAAAGAAGCTCAGTACTAAAACATAATTTCACCATAGTATACTTGTTTATGAAGAAGGAAATGAAAGTGACAGATGGAAAGGAAAGAAGGAAATGAAAGTTACTGAAGAAAATGTGTAAAGGGCTGTTATCTGTTAAAATAACTAAAAAATAAAATAACTGGTGAAAATAAAAACAACTTATCTGTAAAGTGTAATAACAGAATAATAGTAATGGAAACCACACAGTTTAGTCCTTCAAACCTCAACATACTCCTTCAGTTCAATGACTCAAATCCAAGGCTAGAACAGCCATCAATACAAATCAGTACATACTGTACATCGATAAGGTAGAATGTTGTTGTCAGCAGGGGGAAATCTGACTTTTTAAAGAGACTCATTAAATAAATGAAGCAGATAGGTAAATAAATATTATATGACCATACTATGGTCTGAACACTGTGGTAGAAATGTAACATCTTATTAAAGAAAGAAATATCCAATAACAGGACAAATCAGTTATCAGCCAGGATAAAAGCTGTTCATGGTATCTTTTAATTACTTCTCAGCAAAATCCCTTAGAGGGAGCATTCATCAAAAGCAGTCTGTTACAGCCTGGTCATAATGATCAGAGAAACAAAGAATAGAGGTTCATTTGATAAACTATTGAATCTACATACAGTGTCAATCAATGCATACATTTACTCTGGCTGGTTCATTGGTTTACACCCAGATGAGGTTAGGAGCACACGCTGATAAAACACAGTATCACATGACAAACCACCTCAGGATCCCAGATTAGGACCCGAGTGCAGCCATACAACGGGTGACACCTCAGCACCACACTACTTCAGATGGAGTGGAACAGTGTCAGGTTTTTTTTATATGGGCTAGAGTGCCAATTCTGCCTCCAACCCCCAGGTTTTTCCCTGCAGGTTGGAGTGTCTACTTGCAGGGCTGGATGCAGATTAACGTCATACTCAGGACGGAGCAATTGCAGGTTGCAGAGCCTTGCTCATGGGTCCAACGAAGTAGAGTCAATTTTATCGTTTACGGGATTCAAACTGGCAACCTTCTGATTGCCAGTGCAGATCCCTAGCCTCTGAGCCATCACTCTGCCCACCCAAATGACTTATATAAAATAAAATATTATATTATATTCTGGGTCTTCTTATACCTTTGAGTTGCGCCACCACCCTTGAAATTTCTGTGCATATATCAACTGTCCATTCTGGTTGCTTAACAGGACATCTACTAATTTCTTAGTTATCTCTTGTCATCATCTTTCAGTACATTTTGTTGTTAACTTGACCTTTATTGGGTTTCCTGATATGTCTGCAAAGGTTTCTGACATTTATTAACCCTTTATGCTATTTCTTCAAGATGAAAGCTATGTTACCCTAAAATTATTCTTCCACAACACACACCAAAATGACCAAAAGGTAGAAAATTCAAAAGAAAGAAAACTTCTGACTTGGCAGTCCTAGTCCCATAGACGCATCATACAGATATATTTCTGTTGGTATAAAGGACCCCCCGCCATCACGTTTCCTGACACACTTCTAATGAATGATTTGTTGGCTGAAAGTCCTCAGTGTTGGTGTGTCAGAGAGAGGATGAGCAGCATCATTCATAATTTCACTCAATTTTGTTTTAATTCTCTCTACCTCTCTTATCACTAGGGGGTCCAGACTGTGTCCCATAACTAAGCATACCGTTTAAACAGCTTGTTGATTCGGTGGCCCTCTCTTGACGTGATGTTACCAGCTTAGCACACCACAGTGTAGAAATTCACACAGGCTATCACAGAGTTGTAGAAGATGTGAAGGATGTCGCTTCCCACATTAAAGGACACAGCCTCCTAAGAAAGAAGAGCCTGCTCTGTCCTCTTCTCTAAGCCCTTTATTATAGAGTTACTGTGTTACCAGACCATTGCAGCCTAAAAATAAATAAATGAACTGCATCCAGTAGTACAAAAATATAATTACTTTCACAAGACTGCAATCTCACAGCACAAATTTCTTTTCCTGTAATGTGTATCTAGCACAAACTGATGGATCCAGAATTCCTCATAAAGTCTAAAATGATTATAAAAGTATGCTTTACATAACATACAGAAAAAAACATGCTAACAATTGACTATTAATTCACTATAAATTATATTTTCAAAGTTAAATATACCTACAGTATGTATTTTTTAATGTCATTAATAAACAAACTCATCACTATCTATATAAAACAAAACTATATACACTAGTACTACTAAACACTAAAATTAAACAGTCATTTACAGCTCCCCTCACTAAAATGAAATGTATGCAATATTCCCAAAACATATGTGGACAAATATATATTTATAAAATTACTGTATATTTGAAGTATAAAGAAACTTATACACAATACATTTGGAAATGGGTTTGCTACAATATATTAAGGAAAATATAAGACATGCAATATGCTGTGTGCCAAGGCCAATGGCAAACCATCCACGTCTTTTCTGTTTACCTGCTGGAATAGGCTAAACTTAGTCTTCCCAACGATTTCAAGTTATTTTGAACTCTGTGTAGCTCACTAAAAGTCGTTCTAAGTTGGTAGATGTGTCAGCATAGGTGGGCTTCAATTTCCAGCCTCATTGGTCAATTATACTTGGTTAATAAGTTTGTAATTTGTGCTCTAGCAGTGTGACTTAGTCTAGGATAAATCTCAAAATAAGAAACACTTATCAGATATCTGTTGGATATTATTGTTAATGCAGGGTTAATAGTTTTTAAAAATATACAGTACAGTATGCAAAAATGACAATGCAGGATATTAAAGTACAGTTTACAATATATTATAACTAGAATTTAAAGTATATTTAACACTATACTGTAAAATATATTATTAGCTTTTAAAATATATTAAGAAATATATTTTTATATTTTGGAAAATATATTGCACTATACAAAAATGACTATAATTTACATATTTTACAATATATTTTATTATACTGCAATATATTTACCCTTGAGTTTGTAAAATATTTTTAAATATATTAATATAGGTAGTAATATATTTTTTAAAATCTATATTTTTACATATATATAATTTTTCTAATGTACAAATGGTTGTTTTACTTTTAAACATAAAATTCTATAAAATTGACATAGAAAGAATAAAGAAATCACTTCAATAATTGATCAGATTAAATAAATAACCAATGTATGTAATTAGAACATTAGAACAAGAAAAGGCCATTCCGCCCAACAAAGCTCGCCAGTCCTATCGACTTAATTTTTCTAAAAATACATCAAGTCCAGTTTTGAAAGTCTCTAAAGTTTTAATAATACTAATTACTAGAAGGTTTCACTGTTTGCATTGACTTTTTAATAATTTCTCATACTTACTTCTTCTAGCTCTTATGTTTTAAAGTGACTTCCCATATTTGAAGATCATTCCTGCAAAGGACAAATGCTCCACACTCACGAGATTAAAGCGCAGCCTGGAAGGATTAATACTTTATAATAAGGTAAACTATATTAATTATAACTGTTTATGGGCTATAATTGTGATTAACCTATGTAAGATAAAAAAAATAATGAAAAACTGCGAAAAACAGTACAGTATTTAATAAAAATTTAGTATTTACTCCAATAAAAACATTTTTGAATTGAAGATAAGACTCGACCTATGACTGAAAGAGAGAAGTGGATTTTCAAAGTCAGTTCCATGTGACTTGCATTTTATGCTTATGATGTGCACTGCTCTCTCTAGCTGTATCTATTTAACAGCATCTTAGCAAAAAGTTCACATGTTTTGAGCACACAGCTGGAAAACTGACATGTGGATTATGGAATAAAAGAAACATGAGACTTTTTCTTTTTTTAATGGATGCTTTTCAATTTTTTTTCCATTCTGCAACATTGGTCACCATCTTCTTTTATTATGTCATCTCCATTCTGCATGACAGTGTAAGATGAAAAATTTATCTTGGCAAACTACATGGGTTAAGTAACATAAAAAATATAATTTTTGGGTGGTGTATTTATTTAAAGTTTAGTTTGCCTATCTTTTCAGTTACTAATTAGAAACTTAGAGATCCAAAAGACTTTTTTTCTTTTTATGCCAAATTTTATATACCGTATTTACTCATGTACCAGGCGCCCTCATGTAAGACGCGCACCCTCATTTTTACAAAGAAAGTTGCGAAAAAAGTTTTGCCCCGTGTACGACGCGCGTTGTGATTGTATAGGAAGCATTTAGAGAGAGAGAGAGCGCTGTCGAGCGAGAGTGCGAGCAAGCGAGCGAGAGAGAATGCGAGTGCGTGAGCAGACGAGCGAGCCCAAACAGAAGAAGTAAACATTACAGAATTACATTTCCTTGTGTATGACGCACACCTGATTTTCTAATGCTACTTTTCAGGAAAAAATGTGCGCGTGGTACACACGTAAATATGGTATATATATATATATATATATATATAGCTGGCCAAATATGGGAAAACCTACCTGATTTAACAACAAAGTCACTTCCGTGTCCGGCACCAAGAAAGACATCACTTTCAGTTCCGGCCTCAGATCACATCACTTCCGGTATCACTCTTTAAAGCCGCCATCTTTTCCACGACTAATTCAGTTCAGTCTGGAACTCAACCTACGCATATCAGTGCTTATTTCAAAACCCTTTTTGCAGCCAGAGACAATATACGGGTGGCTGCCCCAAACCTTTCCAGTGTGTTGACACTCATTCTTTTACACAATATATTTGATCCAGTCTGCTAGATCTGAGCAGTTAGGGGTACCACACTTAACTACTTCCAGACAAATTGCAGAAAAAGCTGTAAGGGCAAAGAAAATGTTAACATACGGAGTATGCGGTGCCTGTAAACAGTATTCACTCCTTGGACATTTTCACATATAATTGTTAAACAACATTGAGCCACATTGGATTTAATTTGCCTTTTTTGACACTGATCAACAGAAAAAGGCTCTTTAATGTCAAAGTGACAACAGATTGGCAAAATGATCTAAATTAATTACAAATATGAAACTCAAACAAATTAGTGGCATAAGTATCATCTTGTTTAATAAGACACACCTAAATAATCACTGGACTGTTGCAGCCAATTGGCTTTAGAAGTCACTTAGTTAGTTCAAAGGAGATCACCTGTCATATAAATACACCTGAACAGGAACGCTCCAATTTGTGTTGAGTCAGTATGACGTGCTAACCTACACAATGACGACAAAAAGAAGACGACTTTGAGCCCCTCTGTGAAAAGAGGATTGAAAGAACAAAAAAGGCGATGGAGTCAAGAAAACATCTAAGTCATTGAATATCCCATGGAGTTCAGTTAAGTCAGTCATTAAGAAATGGAAAGAGAATGGCACAGTCATATATCTGCCCGCAGTAGGCCATTCTCAAAAACTGACTGATCAAACAAGAAGCAGATGAGTGAGGGAGGCCCCCAAGAGACCTCTGAGAACTCTGAAGGAGTTACAGGCGGCAGTGGATGACATTGGAGAGGCTGTGCAGACAACAACTTTTACCAAGGTGCTTCAGGATTTGCAACTTTATGACTGAGAGGGAAAGAGAAAGCCACTGTTAGAAAAAGAAAAAAGTTGGCTGATGAGGCCAAAGTTGAGCTTTTTAAACCCAATGTTTGAAAACTGCACATTATCAAAAACAGACCAACCCAACTCATGGTGCGGAGAGCACCAAGCTGTGGGGATGCATCTCTGTGGCAAGTTCTGGAAGGTTTGTGAGTGTAAGATGAAGCAGCAAAACACAGTACAATTCTGGAGAAAAACCTGATGCAGTCTGCAAGAAACCTGCACTTTGGGAGAAGATTTGCTTTCCAGCAAGAAAATGACTCCAAGCATAGGGCTGCCAACTCCCTTTCTCGGGAAATGAGGACATTTTGGTCGAAAAATGAGGACTTCTTGATGATGACTTTCCCAATGATGCCATAATATGCCCTTTATACTGTCTTATGTTTTTTTAAAACAATATAAACCTTTAGTAGCAGTTTATAACTATAATTATGATATGATGGCCACATTCACAGTCCCTGGCAAATTAATAACCCATTAAATATTTTGAATATGTCAGGTCTCTTAAATTAACAGACTTCATTACTTTCATTCTTATTTAGATTGCTTAACTGTCGAAAACCTGTAAAAAATGATACACATGGTAAATTCACTTCTAGTAAAATAAAAGTAATTTTTCTCTTTTCAATTTACATTTATCTACATTCTTTTATATTTTTCCACTGAAGCTATTTTTCTCAGTAAATCTGGGTTCTTGGATAAATATGCATAGACAGCTTTACATACTGTATATATCAGACCCACAAAATACTGTGCCTGCAGTCTTAACAGCATTTACAGAATTTCAAAAGATATCTGGTCTCAGAATTAATTTGAATAAAAGTGTACTCTTTCCAGTGAATTCTCAAGCATACAATATTAGACTGGACACCTTCCCTTGTATCATTGCAGATCAGTTTTAATACCTAGGGGTAAATATCACAAGTAAATATAAAGCTCTTTATCAACACAATTTTGCCGTCTGTATGGAAAAAATTAAGCAAGAATTGCATAGATGGTCAACCCTTCATCTCACCCTACCTGGAAGAATTAACATTGTTAAGATGAATATCCTTCCTAAGCTTCTCTTTTTATTTCAAAATATTCCAATATACATCAATAAAGCATTTTTTAAGCAATTAGATTCAACAATAACCTCATTTATTTGGAACTCAAAACATCCACGTATCCAAAGAGCAACCCTACAAAGACCTAAGGCACAAGGTGGCATGGCTCTACCTAACTTTCAATTTTATTATTGGGCAGCAAACATATAAGCTATAAACCTGGACACAAATAGATGAACATACACAGGCCTGGTCCGCAATAGAAGTAAAATCCTGCAGTACTTCTTTATATTCCCTGCTTTGTGCCCCAATAAATGCAAATTATCGCCAATATACTAATAACCCCATTGGGCTTCACTCACTCAATGTAGAAAGCATTTTAAGATGGAGAATCTTTTATCTGTGGCACCTCTGCATGAGAACCACCTTTTTCAAACCTCGCAAACATATGCAGTTTTTAATATCTGGAAAACATTTGGGATTAAATTGCTTATAGAACTTTATATTGACAACATCTTTGCATCCTATGAACAATTACATTCCAAATTTAATTTTCCAGCAACACATTTCTTTCACCATCTTCAAATTAGAAACTTTGTCAAACAGAATCTGCCCGATTTCCCTCATCTTGCACCTTCCTCTATGCTGGAAAAAATATTGCTCAATTTCGAGGACTCAGACAGCATTTCTGCAATACATAAAATTATTTTACAGTCCCTCCCTTTCAAATATCCAAGAGGACAATGGGAAAAGGATCTCTCACTCAACATATCAGAAAAGGAGTGGAAGGTAGCAATGCAGAGAATTCACTCAAGCTCCATATGCACAAAGCATACAATTATTCAATTTAAAATTATCTATCAAGCACATCTGTCTCGCTTAATTGTCCAAAATATTTCCAGGGCAAGATCCAACCTGTGAATGCTGCAATCAAGTTCCAGCCTCACTGGGTCACATGTTTTGGGCCTTCACCAAATTAACTTCATTCTGGACAAAAATTCTTAAGTGCCTTTCAGACAGCCTTGGACTCACAATCCCTCCTAACCCATTAACGGCTGTGTTTGGTGTTCTTCCAGCTGGGTTTAAAGCGGAGAAAGACAAACAAATTGTGATTGCATTCACTACACTTTTGGCACGTAGACTTATTCTCATAAACTGGAAGAACCCAAACTCTCTTCTTTTAAGTCAGTGGGAAACCGATGTGTTATATTATTTGAAATTGGAAAAAATCAAATACTCAGTTAGAGGTTCTGTACAGACTTTTTTCAAAACATGGCAGGATCTAATCAGTAATATTTTAAAATAAGCTCATAAGTCACAGAGAATTTATTAATTTAGGTATGTTTACAAGCCTTAAATTTAACGCCGTTTGGCTTGCTCTCTCTCTCAGGGGTGGGGATCGATCTGTTCTTAATTTTTCTCTTTGTAAAAACTTGATTGCTTTGTATGGATTGTAATAAAATAAATAAAAAAAAAATAATAAAATGAACAGTTTAAAACACAACATTTACATTTTTTACATCAGTAACTTATTTACATAAATCAGTTAGTTAGTTAAGCACATTTTTACCTGGGCTACAAACATATAAAGCCTTAAATGGCCAAGGTCAGGCTTACTTGTCTGAACTTATCATGACTTACAAACCAGAGCGCACATTAAGATCTCAAGATGTCGGTCTGCTTATGATTCCAAGGATTAATAAAATAACAGTGGGAGGTTGAGCTTTTAGTTACAGGGCCCCTAAACTGTGGTATGGTCTGCCTGCTACTATAAGAGATGCCCCTTCAGTCTCAGCTTTTAAATCCCGGCTGAAGACTCACTACTTCAGTTTAGCATATCCTGACTAGAGCTGCTGATTAACTGTACAGACTGCATCTCTGTTGTTAGTCATTAGCACTAAAACATAAGTAACATGATAGTTATAATTGGATACTAACCTCACCTATTCTGTTTCTCTTCAAGGCAAGTTGTTTTGCCTGCCTATGGTAAAGTCATCTCTGATGGAGGATCACAGGAATCATGGGAAAGAGGGGTCCTTTCATCGGATTGGCTGGCCCAGCGCTGTTTCAGCCGTGGAATGGCCAAATGGGGGCAGCTTGATGGTTGAGGCCTTCAGGACTCTAAACAAATCCAAATCATATTATGTGATATCATCTACTGTTAAATTCTGCTCCATACTTGTAATATTTTTATTTTTATACTTTATTGAGGATTTGTTCTGTTTTGTGTATTGTATTGTATTGTATTGACCCCCCTTCTTTTTGACACCCACTGCACGCCCAACCTACCTGGAAAGGGGTCTCTCTTTGAATTGCATTTCCCAAGGTTTCTTCCATTTTTTTTTGGTGTTTTTTCTTGTCTTCTTAGAGAGTCAAGGCTGGGGGGCTGTCAAGAGTCAGGGCCTGTTAAAGCCCATTATGGCACTTCTTGTGTGATTTTGGGCTATACAAAAATAAATTGTATTGTATTATACTGTAGCTTGAAAGGGTTTGATAGCCAAAGAATAAAAGTTAAAATTTTAACCATAAAATACATATCTCACTTAAATATACAGTAAGTTTACTTAGTTGTAATCAGTTTCTTTGATTATCAAGACTCTTTTTGTTCTATTTTCAAAATCACCTGCAGAACATAAAACATTCAGGAAGTTAACTGTGGCTGTCACCAGAAGGAGCAGGAGGCAGCTGTGCCTGGAAGATCAAAGACACTGCTTGATTTAAAAAAATTGGCTTGTGTTTCTATGTCTGTTACCTTTTCCAAATATAATATCTAAAGCAGAAAAAAAAGATAAAAATAAAACTGTTGTAAGTTTTATTTTTCATTATTCATTTGTACTTTTTCATGTAGTAAAGTTTGAAGAACAGGGTAAAAACGGATTCCCGAGTCTCTGCCTTATATTTGATTCTGAATTACAGTATATACTTTTTTGATATATCACTGGTGTCAAAATTCTGCAGAAGATCCTGAGGGAATAGAAAAGAAAATCATTGGTCTTATTTTTACTTCTTACAGGCAAGTGTTTCTTGAAACGACCACGAGTCAGCAATCAGAATTCTGTTAATCTGCCCATAACTGGTTTAAATTGTTTTTCCTTCAGTGTTACCATGGTTTCACCGAACAAGAAATCAAGATTCAAACACTCAGGTGGGACAGCATATGGTAGTAAATGGCAGATGGGAGGACTGTCTGTAATTTTAGATTGTGGTTAGCAGAAGGGTATTGTCATGATAAAGAAGCATCGTCGGTTCTGCAAAAAAGGGAAGAGACTATCATCTGCATAAGCTGATTGTGTCACTTTGTAAAGAAAGCAGAAAATACCAGTTTCAAGGAGATTAAAATGTTTGCACCTTGTCTTACTGTGTGACCCCCAGCAAGTGAATTCTAAGTCAATTCTAAAAAATGTATGGAAACAATTGAGCTTTATCCTGAGTTTGTCATTGGATAAAGCCAAATGTGCAATAATAGCAATGAATGATTACACTAACAGAATCTACTGACTGCGTGAGAGTAGAATTGAAATCAGGAGATGTCACTATGTCGAAATTTTCAAGCCAAAGATGAGAACCAATAAGATTAAAGGTTAAGCAAACTGTGTTCAAGACACATATCAGAAATTGTGAAGAGGAGAGGGCCAGTACCAGTTATTTGGGGTATCCCCATGCTTTTCAGGTGCACACATGACATCTCTCCATGCCAGGACACACGGCAGGACCAAACTCCCCGAGAGCAGTCCCATTGATGCCAAAGTCAGTGGGGATAGCTAAGAGAATCTGGCGATTGAAAACAGTTGTACTCTTCAGTTGTAATATTTCAGATTGTTACCATCAGATCTTACCATCAAGCTGACTTTCTGCCTGGCAAGAAGCAGATCTGGAGTTGTGGGTGCCAGTCACTTGCCCCTGTGAGCTTGGCTTATTTACATGGTAACAGATACAACAACAACACTTTATTTCATAAGAAAAGAAATACAATTACAAGAAAGAAAAAGCAAACAGAACAAATCATATATTAACAATATAGTTACATTCTACAAGGGTTAACCCTTAAACCCTTACCAATGCAATTTGCCAACATGTCGGAGTTGAGTGACATTTGGTGACATACATTCGTTGAACGCCGCAACCGGCTGTAATCGATTGCCAGTGCAATTTGCCACCACGCCGGAGCTGATCAGTCATTGCTGTACATTCGTTGAGCAGCCAGCTCATGACCACTGCCGCCCCCCACAGCACTGAAGCATCACTGTCCCTGGGATTAAGCCGCTGCACCTGAATAGTCTGCAAGCGTCAGCGTTGACCTTTGTGTGTTTGTGTGCAGCCAGTTCAAGCACAGCTGGCTCAGTGATTTACTGAATTTCATCAATGGCATCAGTTGCGCCTTGTACATATAATAATTGATTGTTGCAGTAGTTTTTTGTATAGTTTTTGCAGTTCATTGGCAGAGTGTAAAATGAACAGTGTTGCAGTAATTGTGATGCTCTTTGCATGAAAAAAAATGTGTTCCATTAAAATTTCACTTTTGCTTGGTGAATTGTGACGTTTACTTAAAAAGTGCAGCAAAAAGTATTTGGCATCCGGGGGTGCATTAACCCCGCCATGCCCCCCCCCCCCCCCCCCGTATGTGGCAGTTTAGGGGTTAAAAATCAAAGATAAAGAAACATAACAAAAACAACTACAATTTATTTCTTGTATAGCCAAAATCACACAAGGAATGCTTCAATGGGCTTTAACAGGCCCCATTTTTGACAGCCCCCCCACCCTTGACTCCCTAGGAAGACAAAAAAACTCCCAAAAGTAAGGACAAAATAGAAGAACTCATGGGAAAGGCAATTCAGAGAAAGACACACCCTCCCAGGTAGGTTAGGGGTGCAATGGTTGTCAAAAATTATGGTAAATACAACATACAAAACAGAACACAAGTAACCCTCTTCACAGAACTAGATGGCCAATCTGTAATGGCCGCCTCAAATATACTATACAAAATAAATACAACTTTGTTCTTGCACAGCACTTCTCACCAGGTGCAGACGCAGAGCGCTGTGACAACTCTTAAGGTAAAGTGCAAGTATAGATTTATACCACTCATTAAATACAGAGCTAGCACATATAAGGATACAGATTTGTTCAAATACATCCAAAACAAAGTAGAAAGCAATTATCACAAATAAAAAACAACAATATCTGTCCATCAGCTAATTGTAGAACCACAGTCAGATTTTAGAAAAGGAATCAGACAAGCTAGATATAGTCAGAGCTGTTGCCACAGCGGATCATCTTTTTCCATATTACTCTCACTGCACCACTCAGAGCAGCTGATCAGAAAGAGAATTATCGGTATACAGCTTCAAGCACATGCTGCCTCAGCCATGCTGTCTATTGAGCTGCTTCTCACACGGCAAATGCTTCAAAACCTTTACTGTACGGACCTCGCAGTTCAGAAACAGTTCCATCCCAAGAGCTCTAAACGCAATCAATCAGTCCATCAAGTGCTCCTTGTAGAACTGTTTGTACTTATAAGTACAATCACCTCACTGTAAACTTGCGATACAGTTATAATATCGCACAACCTGAGCCACTTTATAAAGCGTGTATTTACATATGATGACAATATCATTTTTAAGATGAAATGCAGCAAAATATGTTTGTTATATTATACAGATAAAACTTTAACTTTATTTAAATAATCTATATTGTTAATAATTAAAGGACACGGTGTCGCTACGCTAGCAAGGATCTGGCACTCCGTTCACGGATTGTTCCTGTATGCCTCGCACTGTATGCTTCATTGGGACTGCCGTGAAGGACAGAATAATTAAACATGTACTACGAAGATATTTCAATGTTCCTTAAAAGTATTGAAGAATTGGCGTTATAAGCTTACAGATGGCTTAACGTCTATTGCAGAGATGATTGTGTGGCGATTGGGTAATTGGAGAAAGAAAAGGAAGGACAGGAGTTGGAGGTTAGTGCGTTTTGAAAGAGACAGTACTGCTGCAATAAATTATTTTATCGAAGGTCGCGCACAATCACTGCTCCACCGTATTCCCATGTTTAATAGCATGCTTTAACTCCTATCATCATGAAAATATCACGTATACATCTCAGTATTTTAGTTATTCAGAGAGTTGTAATATCATGAATGTAATGGATTCTGTGTCTTGTCGGAGGTAGAGAAAGCCGATTTAAGAAGCACGTAGTGATTCACACACATAGAACACACAGAAGGTCAAATACAAAACAAAGCATTTAACGTGCTACTTTAGTTATGATGGGATTTGAGAAACTAGTAAATTGAACGGTTTTAAGGTTAAATTTATGATGTTCTACTTTAATGACCAAATTAACTAGGTGATTAAAGTGGAAATTTCGAGATTAAAGTTGACATTTCCTGCTTTTTCCCCACTGTGCGCCTTTTTTTTTTCTCTGTACCCTAATAAGCTTTCATATGACACTCAGACGGTGGGCTACGACTCGCCTTTTCATGCCAACTTTGATATGCAGCTCTTTTTTTATTTCGGGCACTGTGCGACTTTGTGAACTTGAGCTTTTGAGTTTCTCTGACACGCTATGTCACTCGATCAGCTTCCTTTTCTTGATTACACCACTGTTTAAACCAACAAATAGTACATTTTTCCTTTGCCTCCACTTGGTATTCGCTGAAATTCTTATATTTTCCCATTGTCTTTTCACAGAACGCTGTGCTTGAGGGCTATTAATATTGATGTACATATTCAAAGAGGCGTAATTCTGGGAGAAGTTGGGGCAGGACACGTGCGTTACTTTTCACGCTGATCGGGATTTATGTACCGGAAGAACGTGGAAGTTGGCGTACGCACAGATTCCTGCACCTGGATATTTCTGTGCATAAGCAAGTTTCGGCTTTTGTGCTTACGTCATGTTATAGTGCGAATTCTATGCACAGCGTTATGCATGAGGCCCTAGGTCATGTCACTCGCAGAAATTCACAGGTGATTCTGCACTTATGGGTTGTATTGATAAGGGGTATGAAACAGAGGGGAGGAGTCAGGTGGAGAAGTATGAGAATGTCTGCAACTTAACATCAGCAAAACCAAGAAACTATTTATTGACCTTTGCCACACCAAAGAGCCTCTATGTCCAGTCGCTATTCAGTTAGTGGATGCAGAGGTGGTCCATTCCTGCAAGTAGGTGGTGTTCCACATTAATGACAGGTTGATCTCAGAATACAGAGGAACCATATAAGAAAGAGCAGAGCAGGCTCTTCTTCTCCTCAGGAGATTGCTTTCCTTTGATGTGGGAAGTGACATCCTTCACATCTTCTATAACTCTGCCCAGTGGGACTTTCTATGCTGTGATGTGCTGGGCTGGTAACATCACTTCAAGAGAAGCCCACCAAATCAACAAGCTAATTAAAAGGGCAAACTTAGTTATGAGACACACTCTGGACCACAGCGGTCATGGCTAAGGAGAGAATTAAAACAAAACAGAGTGCCATTATGAACAATGCTGCACATTCTCTCTCTGACACACCAACACTGAGGACTTTCAGCCACCGAATTATTCAGCAGAAGTGTGTCAAGAAACACGACTGGGGCTCCTTTATGCCAACAGCAATTAGGACTGGGACTGCGAAGGCAGAATTTTTTTTTCTTTTTGATTTTCTTGCTTTATAGTCATTCTGGTGTATGTTCAAACCAAAGTGTGTATGAGTATAATTATTTTTTTAATAATTACTTATGTACCTATTTATGTATTTATTTATTTGAAGAGCTTCTGTAAAAATCCAAGTTTCCCCCTAAGGATAAGACCCATCTACTTGATGATTCCAGTACTCCTTTATCTGAGATGATTTCTCCATGGGCAGGCAAACAACTTAGCAGTAGAGCAGTGGAATCAAGTGCCACGTGAAAATACAGAAAAGAAAAATAATGGAGGGTTAGTAACGGTTTTTACATTGTGGAAATCAGCCCGGCTACAGACAGAGACTCAGGACACCCAAGTCCAAAAACACACACGTTTATTGTTCTTCTGCTTTACAGCACCACACAGTGCTCAGTTCTCTCTTCTCCTCTCCTGCAAGCTTTGTCTCCCGACTCCGGCTTCTCGAATGGAGTGAGGCAGCCCCTTTTATATTTCACCTGGATGAGCTTCAGATGTTCTTTGATGATTTCCCTGCAACACTTCTTGGTGTGGTGGAAGTGCTGCATTCCATGGCTCCGGAATGATCTGGGCGTCCCCTGGTGGTGTCCACGGGCCCCAACAGGGTTGAGCATCTAAGCTCCAGTCCCATGGCCCCAATGCAACCCAGGGGGGCTGCCCTCTTGAGTCCCGAGGAAGATATTGCCTCTCTCCTGGTCCTTCCATTCTCCAGGTGTCCCGGTGGGGCAAGCTCCCCGGTCGTCTGCCACAACATATACATATTTTAGTACTAATGACTAACAACAGAGATGCAATAGTTAATCAGCATCTCTGGTCAGGTTATTCTAAACTGAAGTAGTAAGTCTTCAGCCTGGATTTAAAAGCTGAGACCAAAGGGGCACCTCTTATAGTAGCAGCCAGCAGGAGGACCCAGTAACTAAAAGCTTGACCTCCTACTATTTTTCTGTTAATTCTAAATAAATACGTAAATCAGTTTCTTGCTACATGGCACTAACATTTAAAACCTACAGTGTGGAGGATAGCATGTTTATCAACACTGACATAAGAAATTAAACTCTCCCGCCTAGAACAGTTGTTTGTTTTCACTCTTCTCTATTTCCCATTTGCATAATTAGCCTTTTAATGACCAGAAAGCCACATTATAGAACATAATCCATTATTCTCACCACACTACTGTACATCAACAATAATAATGACCCTGTAAGTCTTTTTCAGTCTTCTATAAAACCACACAAGTGCCTGTCTCCTTAACCGGCAAGGCCTATTATGTGTGTTATCAATGCCTGCATTATACTGTATGGTCGGCAGTTAAGCAAGCAGCAGCGCTCAAAGACAATTTAACATGAAAGAAGGAAACAAGCGCCCAAATGACAGATGAGGCCGCATGTCTTTTGTTCCCCTAGTAATAGACTGTAGAGAATGGCAATCGCAGTATATTACAAAAACTGCAAATGTTAATGACATCATTTGAATATGACTGGAAAGTAATCTTAAACTAACTTCCTTATTGATATGACTGCCATTCCCTTTACAGAGAGCTGCCTCAAGACGGCACAGTTATTAGAGCCCTATAGCGTACAATACCTTGTATAATTCCTGTTTTTTATGGATAAAAAATAGTGTTTGATTTCCATAATACTCTTTCTGCTATCATTCACTGTGCCATGGTGCTGTTTATTCTGTACGACTGGCACACTTAAACTCCTAAATCAATAGAGATGACACACAGTATAATGATCATACTTGTGGTTAAACCATTCTGCATAGCCCCAAGTTGGAACTAATATGGGTATATTTTTTACTTTCTGACAACATGAATGTTGGCAGTGTAATTTTTATAATGAAAATTTTGAAAAATGATATGGATGCCTACATTTATTTGTAATTTTCCATGAGAGTGTAAATCAACCTTTGGCCAAAAAAAGTAAGATGAATAAATTTGAATTACGCAATTTGCAGGTTGACAGAGGAATTAAAATAAATGACTGGGTATCCTACTTCATAAAAAAAGGATGACATTTGTCCATGCAACTGAACTTTACGGTTTTTTTAGGGGGCTGACAGAGGCAATCTGTTAAAACAAAACCTGAGTTGTATTTATGAGCCTTCACAGAATCTCATTTTCTGCCTGGTTCAGGCTCCAGTTCATCACAAGCCCAAACATAATGAAGTTGTTTCCGAGCAATCACACCCAAGCTCCCTAAATTTCTATGACTTGCAGCTTCATATGTGGAATAAACATTAGAGAGCATCCCATAATGTCATTATTTATTAAAATAAAAAACAAAACTGCTGTGATTATATGCTGCTGGAGTTTCTGAAATGAAATTGTGCATGATTAGTGGGAGGTAACATTTCACACCCCCAGCTAAGAACAAAGTTGTACAGATCAAGTGTTAAGGTGTCAATTGACCAAACATTCTTCAATACAGTTGTCTTCTCTCAAGTCGTTGCCCTTCTCCTCCACTAATTCAAGAGGGCTCTTCCTGCTATTATGTACCTTACTTCCAATTCTCCTGGATGAGGAGAAGAAGGTCCATTTTAAGATGAACATCGGGGTGGGAGGTACTTTCTGCACATCAGGAGTATACACACCCCAGAAGCACTTCGAGGTCACTTGGATCCTCACAGGAACAGACAGGCTTCTTCCCAGAAGCTCACTCCAACCCTCTGAGTCTTTTAAAGTTCAGTGCAGTGCATGTTGGGAAAGTTGGAACACAAGTAGGGATTCTAGAATGTTTTGCATACAGTGGATTTAGAAAGTATCTAGACCTGTTCACGTTCTGCACATTTTATTGAGTTGTTGATTTAATTGGATAATGCTGCCATTTTTGCCCATCAGTCTTCATTCAATAACCCATACAAAGTGAAATGCAAATTTAGAAACTGAAATCTCTCATTCGTATCTAGAGCTGCGTTTACCCAAAACTACCAAAGTTCAGCAGCTCTAGTTTGCAAATGAGATTCAGCAAAAGCTTCACGAAATATCTTTGTTTTTAAAAGCTTTAGTAAAAATTCAAAGTAAAACAGTTCACGCGAAAAGGAGAAAACTGATATACAGTGGTACCTCGGTTTGCGAGCATAATTCGTTCCAGAAACGTGCTTGTGATCCAAAGCACTCGTATATCAAAGCGAATTTCCCCATAAGAAATAACGGAAACTCAGATGATTCGTTCTACAACCCAAAAATATTCATATAAAATTGATTGATACAAAATATAAAGTAAAAATATGCAAAACAAATTAAACTGCACTTTACCTTTGAAAAGAATCATGGCTGGTGTGAGGGAGACAAGAGAGAGGAGAGGAGGAGGAGGAGAGTCATTGTGTAGGATGACTTTCACTCTAACTAAAGGAATCCCTGCTATCTGTTGGCTCACTGGAATCTTTTTCTTTTTTTTGTAACTTTAACAAGGAACCTCTTCAATGACAGTTGCTTTTGCCTGAAGAGTCACTACACTTGGACACAAAATTAAAAAAAATGCTTTGCACACTTTAAGAATTCTAAACTCTTTCAGGATTTCCCCCCCAATGGGACGACATGTGGAAGAGTGTCCCGAGGGCAACCGCAGGCTCCCAGCGCTGTAGCAGTTTGCCGTAAAAGCGAATCCAAAAAGATCGCGATCACTCTATAAGCGCCCGCCGTTGATGGGCGATACAAGGAACATTATAAATTCAAGGGAACAGTATTACTTGGTCACTAACCTGGTCACGACCCTGCCTGACTGCTGTGTCTGTGTATAGGAGAGCAGTAGATCCCACTACAATAAATAACTGTACTGTTCCTGTTTCATGCTGAATAAAGCTGGTTTAGCTAAAGTACTCAGACTCAGCCTCGTGTTTTGGGGTGTATGGCAGGGACTCACATGTTACAGCACACGCACGTGGTCACAATGCTGTAATAAACAGTATAAACTTATACGATGTTGACTAAATGACTGAGGCATGCCGACTAAGACCGAGCATCTGAGACGGCGAGAGAGAGAGAGAGAGAAGAACCATAGGGTAAGTTGTGATCATGTGACGCTCGGCCGACATCGTGTATACGAACTACTCGTATTGCAAGACCTCGCTCGTTTATCAAGTTAAAATTTATTAAAAAATGTAGCTTGTCTTACATTTAAGTTACTCGCAATCCAAGGTTTTACTGTAGTAAAAAAAGTTCTTGTTTAAGAAAAGTTCAGTTTAAAGATTAAAATTCTTCTTTTATTTCTTTAAGTTTGCTTATTGAGTTGAACTATTTCTAAACAATCAGTAAACTTATGCCTATCCAATTTCCACGCTGTAAATGGGTCTTTCAGTCCCTGCTAGCCCTGGGACCTATTCTAAACAACAACTACCTCAATTAACACACTGTATCTTAGTTATAGGAAGAATGTTCTATCTCTTATTAACTTACAGTGGGTAAAAGACTATACCATTGTCTATGAAAGAAAATTATATTCTGTTCAAATTAAGCAAACACTAATATGAGTTTAACTCAAAGCTTTAACTTTCTAAGATTGGTTCTTACAATATCAGTGTTCAGAACCTTAATTCACTACTTTGGAAAAGCCCATTTGGGAGCAATTCCAGCTTTATGTCTTCATGGGTAAATCACTACAAGCTATGCACATCAGGATTTGGGCAGATTATTCCAGTCTTCTTAGAAGATCCTCTGTTAGACTGCATGGGAAGAGTCTGTACACTGCCATCTTCAAGCCTTTCCACAGATGTTCTATGGGATTTATTGCTAGGCCACTCAAGGAAAGTCAGAGATTTGAACTGAAGCCACTCCGGCATTGTCTTGGCTATATGCTTCAGGTCATTGTCGTGATAAAAGGTGAGCCATTGCTGCAGTCTAAGGTCATCTGCACTCTGAAGCAGGATTCTTCGAGAATATCTTTGTACTTGGCTGTATTTATCATTCTGTCAATTCTGACCAGTTTCCTTGTCACTGTCGCTGCAACTGCCACCACCATGCTTTACATGCAGACAGAAACCTTTCTTGAGTAAATGCTTATGACAATATTTAAAGAACTCTGACAGCATAAAGATAAATATTCTCTTGTTTGATGAGACAAGAATTGATCTCTTTGGGCAAAACTGCAAACCATGACTGGTCAAGATGAGGCACTCCTCTGGACCAGGATTTCTTCAAGGATTTCTCTGTATTTGGCTGCATTCATTCTCCCTTGAATTCTGACCAGTCTCCCTGTCCCTACCGATAAGAAGTACCCAAAAGTATGATTCTGCCACCACCATGCTTCACCATAGGGATGGTACAAAGCAGGTGATGAGCAGTGCTTGGTCTTCACCAGATATAGTGATTGGTGTTCTGCCCAAAGACTTCAATTTTTGTCTCATCAGACTAAGAGAATCTTTTATTTCAATCGTACAGGTTCCTTTAAAAGCTGTCATATGCTTTTTACTCAAGAATGGCTTCTGTCTATCCATTTTACCCTAAACACTAGACTGGTGGAATGCTGCTGAGATGGTTGTCCTTCCAACAGGTCCTCCCATCTCTGTTTGAGTGACTACTTGGTTCTTGGTCACCTCACTGACCATGGTTCTTCTTGCTCAAGTACTCAGCTTGGCTAGATGGCCAACTCTAGGAAGAGCCCTGGTGGTTTGAAATGTCTTCTACTGTATTTCACAATTATAGTGGTGAGGTCACTGTGCTACTGGGAACACTCAAAGCTTTAAAAATGGTTTTCTGTCCACACCCTGATCCATTCCTCATCACAATTTGCTCGCAGACATCTACCATGAGTTCCTTAGACTTCATGGATTGGTTTTTCCCTGACATGCATTGTATTGTGGGACCTTATATACACAGGTGTCTGCGTTTCTAAACGATGTTCAATCAATTCAGTTTGGCCCAGGTGGACTCCATCCAAGTTCTAAATGCATCTCAAGGAGAATTAAAACAAAGAGGACACGCCTGACCACAATCCACAATCTGGAGTGCCACGGCCAATTTTCTAAAAAAAAAAAAAAAATGATATCAATGAGGGATTTCAGTTTTTGAGTTTTAATACATTTGCAGATGTTCCTGAAAACACACTTTCACTTAGTCATTAAGGGGTATTGAATGCAGATCGATGGGCAAAAATAGCAAATGTAATCATTTAAAATTAAATCTATAACACAATAAAGTGTGCAGAAACTGAAGGAGTCTGAATACTTCCTGAATCCAATGTCAACGTCAATGGTCATTGGACACCATCTAATGTTTGCTGGAAGTCCACAATGTTGATAATCATGTTTACAGAGCTCTGTCTTAGTCCTCCTTGCCAAATGCAGAAGAAAACCAACAGTGGTGCGTACATACAAGGAAATTTGGGCCTTATCTTTAACCTGGACCTCACAACAAACCTCTTTTTCATTCACAGTTTGGTGCCAGCCTTAAGAACAGATCAAGATCTCCCTTTATTATACTCTTTAAGATAGATAGATAGATAGATACTTTATTAATCCCCAAGGGGAAATTCACATTCTCCAGCAGCAGCATACTGATAAAACAATATTAATTAAATAAAAATGCAGTGCAAGTTAAAAAAGGCAAGGTGGAGAGTGTGAGGCAGGTATAACAGACAATAACTTTGTATAATGTTAACATTTACCCCTCTGGGTGGAATTGAAGAGTTGCATAGTGTGGGGGAGGAACTTTCTCCTCAGTCTGTTAGTGGAGCAGGACGGTGACAGCAGTCTGTTGCTGAAGCTGCTCCTCTATCTGGAGATGATCCTGTTCAGTGGATGCAGTGGATTCTCCATGATTGACAGGAGCCTGCTCAACACCCGTCACTCTGCCACGGATGTCAACCTGTCCAGCTCCGTGCCTACAATAGAGCCTGCCTTCCTTACCAGTTTGTCCAGGCGTGAGGTATCCCTCTTCTTTATGCTGTCTCCCCAGTACACCACTGCGTAGAAGAGGGCGCTCGCCACAACCGTCTGATAGAACATCTGCAGCATCTTATTGCAGGTGTTGAAGGACGCCAGCCTTCTATGGAAGTATAGTCGGCTCTGTCCTCTCTTGCACAGAGCATCAGTATTGGCAGTCCAGTCCAATTTATCATCCAGCTGCTCTCCCAGGTATTTATAGGTCTGCACCCTCTGCACACAGTCACCTCTGATAATCACGGGGTCTGGGAGGGGCCTGGGCCTCCTAAAATCCACCACCAACTCCTTGGTTTTGCTGGTGTCAGTTGTAGGTGGTTTAATGCCCCGCATATGATCATTGGTAGTCTATTAATGCATATTTGCCAGGAACTAAGACATCTAAGTACTCAATACGCACTTCTGATGTTGGAATCTTTCACAAAGAACATACCTAAGTGATACAAAAATGAGAAACTGAGCCCCTGTAAAACTGATTTCACAGCAATGAATAGTGACCTAAGGAAGACAAGGATGCTGTCAATTGCTGAGTGCTGTCATTTATGGTCATATATATCATAAATATGCTGGTATTCTTATTGCAATAATAAAAAAAAACCTTCACTTCATAATGTTATTTACCACAGTCAATCAGTGTGATTGATTGGGTTGACGGTAGTCTTGACAGTAGATGGAATAATTGAGTGCCTTTTAAATGGCACTTGTTAAAATGTTCTTGCTTGAAGATTTCATTGCCTTCCAAATTGGATTACACAGTCTACTGAAATTCCTTCTGTCTTCTTGATTAACCAGCATTTATCACACCAAGTTTAACTAAAACTGTCAATATTTATTAATTTCTCATTTTCAATTCAGCTGTTAATTGTTAATTTTTTTGTGAAAGATATATATGCATAAATAATTTTACTCTGCATTTTAGGATGGCAGTGCATCACTAGGTATACTTGGACTGATATTTATACTACATCAGGCATGGCCACGAAAGGCTTAAGCTCCCCATAAACGTCCAAGAGAAAAATATTAATTACATTAGCTAAAACGTAATGCCCACCTAGAACCTTCTTCTGAATACTACACACACTTTGGAGATGAGAGAGACCGCATGGGCAGTTTTTGCTAATTTACAGCAGAACTGCATCTTACAAGTGTACAATAAAAAGTATAAAAATTCCCAGCACTCTTTTAATCAGCCATATTTTGCTGAGTAACAGCTGTCCACGTTTGAGTTATGTCTGCATTATTTCATCTCTTGAGGGAAGTCCTGTGGGACACAACTACAGTGCATCATTAGAACAGTCTGTGCATTGAGGATGACTTTTCATAATGTCTACATTACTCTCGATCAAAATTCGAGTGACACAATCAATAGATTCTTAGATAAATTGTTAACAGTAAGAAGCAATTTTTCACTTTCTCAAGTGTAAAAATCTCTACAGAGTATAACATATAGCATAAAATAAAAAAAAATAAGTCTAAAATGTACTCTTACACATTAGAAGTTAAGGTTTCAAGAGCACCAGTCTGACCCTTTAACGTACATATGTCTTCTTCACTTGACCGTTTATTAAGTATGCATCTGCTCTATTTTTTCTTTATCAAGTGTTGGACGAGAGGAGTGTTCATTTGACACAGTATAATATTTATTACTTTGTTAGCATTATTATTATATTTCTAGTGGGATAATGCAGAGCTCCCTTGCTAAAATAAAAGAGAAGTGAAAATGTATACACCGTGTCCTGGGGACTATCAGTAGAAGCTCCCATCAATGTTGAAGATAAGGAGCTGTCGATACTTCATATGTGTTGTAAGGAGTTTCTTCTTGCAGTCCCTGTTGATAGCTATAATGCCTTTTATTAGTTCTGGTAGTTCATATAGAGCAAGCAGAACTTGATTTTGTGTTTAGAATGAAAACATGCTGCCACACAGTGATTACATTGTCGATCTGAACAACTGATCATTGAACATTTGAACTGGAGGGGCACCAATGTATTGGGGAGGCGTATGTGTAGGCTATTCGAGGATTGTTTAAACTAGGGAATGGGGGGGCAGGGAGTTTAGGACAGGCCAGGTTTAGATCTATACACGGAGGAATAAACAACAGTGTAGAAATAAAAATGTGAAGTAATGTAAATTCTAAGCAAACATTTAAATATAGAAGGAGTAAAATATTAAAAATAGGTTGCCTTAATGCTAGAAGTATCAAAAATAAGGTAAGAGAGTTGGAGTTGTATGTAGCAGGGCATAATTATGATATTATAGCAATAACAGAAACCTGGTTAAATAACAAAGATGGGGATGAGTGTAACATAGAGGGATACACATTTTAGGAAGGATAGACAGAACAGAAAAGGAGGTGGGGTTGGTGTTTATGCCAAACAGGATTTAAACACAAGTCCTCTTCAGTTGAACGATGAGCCCCATCTTAGTGAGGACGTGTGGCTTCACCTGGAAAGCATTAGGGAAACGGGTCTTATTTTAGGAGTGTGTCATAGACCACCCAATTCAGGCAGTAATTTCAACACACATCTTTTTAGTACTATTAAAAAGGCAAGTTTACAAGGAGATATTATAGTCATGGGGGAACTTTAATTATCCAAATATTAACTGGAATAACCTTGCAAATGGAGTAGCACAAGAGCAGGAGTTTTTAGAAGTAATCAGTGACTGTTTTTTAACACAGCATTTTAAAGCACCAACACGGGGTAAAGCCTGTCTGGATTTAGTATTTTGTAATAATCATGAAAGAATTGTATAGAGGTGATTGAAACACTAGGGTCAAGTGACCGCAATATAATACAATTATTTTTTGCAGATGCAAAGACTAAAATTGTTAAAAGTTGAACTTTGGTAGGGCAAATATTGAGCAGATGCGGCAAAGTCTAAGGAGCATAGACAGGGATAAGCTTTTAAGTGTGGAGACAGTCGAGGAGCAGTGGAACAGGTTTAAAAATGTTTTACATATAATTCAGGACAGATAAATACCTATATTTGGAATTAATAGGAAATTTTAAAAAAACTCCACGGTGGATTAATAAAGATCTAAATTTTATAATAAGTGCTCTTCAACCAAACATTGAAGATTGTACAAGCAATTTTTACATATGAGCAGACGTTCTCAGTACGTGATGATCTTCTTGATTGTCAACATGCATTTCTCTTTTGTATCCTTCTTGCATTCTGTATCATGGAGCTGCTTCGGGGTTGATTGCATTGCTTGGCTAATTGCACATTCACATGAAAATGTGAGCGGATCAATTAGGTGCCTCATTCACACCTCGGAGTAGGTGAAGGACAGTACCTGCCCCTCATCAAACAGTACATAGGGAGCCTGCACAGCACAGTGGGATGGGAGCATGCGCTGATTACGGCCCACCACACAGTAAACCACTCGGATTGAGATTCCAGTGCAGTCGTGCAAAAGGTGACACCTCAGCACCACACTGAACACTGTGAGGTTTTTTACAGTGGCTGGAGTGCCAGTCCTGCCACCAATCCCCAAGTTTTCCCTGCAAGTTGGAGGATTTGCTTGAAAGGCTGGATGCAGATTAACATCATACTCAGGATGGAGCAATTGCAGGTTGAGGGCCTTGCTCAGGGGCTCAACGGAGTAGAGTCATTTCTGCCATTTATGGGTTTCAAATCAGCAACCTTCCGATTGCTGGCACAGATCCCTAGCCTCAAGGCCAAGACAGGGGAGGACAAAAAGATAAATAAAGAAAAGGAAGGAATGGAGGTTAAAGAAGAGGTAAGGAAAGGAGAGAAGGGCAGAAATGGGACGGAGTTAGTGTAATATAAGTGGTGAAGCAGGTAGTCAGGAATGTAAGCCCCGTGAGCAGAGTGTGTGGCCAGACGCTCTAGAGGGAGGCCGTGTGGCCACTTTTCCTGAGCACTCTTTGAAGCAGGAGTGGCCAAGTGATTCGGAAGGCTCCCGTGGAAGTCTGATGAACTGCAGAATGGAGGGAGCAAGAAGCAAAGCTCGGTACTGCTCCCTGTGAACAGCGATGGGTTGTCTGCGCTTGCTGGTGGACATCTCCTCATGCTGAGGAATCCGTAAAGGGTAAGCTGAGAAGACTCTGGTTTTAGAAGGAAGGCACCAAGGCTTGAAGTTTCAAGAAGATGTTTAACCTTAATTTTAATGTTGTTTTTACTGAATATATTTTTGGAAATTTTAACCTCGATGTTTTTACATTTTATTGGATTAACTATGGGGGGGTCAAGCCCCCTGGCGCCTTCAGCATCTAACCCCCAGTTGTGGCCAGAATATTAGTAAAATCTGTAAATCTACAAAAGAAAAAGTATTATTTATTGGAGTCAAAATCATGAAATTCTATAAATATGTAAAAGAAAAATTATTATTTAATTATTCCTGTTAAACTGATACTAAATAAATGTTCCACTCGTTTTAACTGACAAAAACCACGACTTTCTTGATATTTTAGTCTATAACTTAAAAACGGAATAAGAAGCTGAAAATCTAACCACATCACATTAAATTTGATAAATTCGGAAAAGAATGATACCAAACATATATATGTAGGTTTTAAAATAAGCCCAATTTAAAGGATGACAAAAAACATCACATAAAATCGTTGCACAAAATCATTGCACTTTTAGGCTTATGATATTATATATAGAGAATAGATGTATTTATTTATTGAAGAAGTTGTATTACACTTTTGGATGCTACTTTATTGATTTTAATAAGAGCGCTGAACACTTTGCACCAACTCTTTGCTGGCTGCGTGTGTTCTCATTTGCCCCGGCTCATCTCGGTTTATTTCTATCGACAGTTCTGGGTTCAAGAGGCCTCTGTAACCAACCAGGAAGAGTGGAGCCGACCCGGACTATCACAACCAGCTAGTCAATGGCTCTATATTCAGGCATACGTCTCACTTTGCTATGTGCTTCAGTGTCTTTTTATCTTGTTTCACATTCTTTGTCACTGAAGAATCTCCTGTATTTGATAGAGCTCAGGAAATGTTGGGCCTTTATAGTGTGTAGCACTGTATTTGGCAATCAGAACGATCACTTTAATGTAATAACAGGCGCACAGGTCAGATTGCATAGGCATTTGTCTGTCTTGGTTGTGCATGCTTACATTATTCCCTATTTGACACTCAGCAAATTGTGCTGAGTTCTTCTTCTTCTTCTTCCTATGAGTCACAGCAGCAATATGTTTCACACTCAGCAGTTGCCGCTGCTGTTCTTTTTCTTTCTGCAATGTCACCCTCTAGCATTTTGCCATTAGAAAGACACAAACCCTGTTAATGCAGTGAAAATTGCTAGTACCCAAAATGTTTTGCTTCACCACTGCATGTCATGATGCATGAGTCGCTGTCTTGCACCCCAAAACATGAGGCTGAGTCTCAGTCCTTTAGCAAAACCAGCTTTATTCCACTTGAAACAGGAAATGCAGGGTTATTTATGGCAGCGGGATCCACCACTTTCCGATACACAGACACAGCAATCAGACAGGGTCGGGGCCATGTCACCCATCGATGGCAGGTGCTCATAGCGTGATCTTGATCAGCTCGTAGTTGTTTCCGCGGTGCTATGCTGTGGCACTGCGAACCTGTGGTTGCCTCTGTGACGGACAAGCAATCTTCCACAGATGCACCAATCGCACTTCAGCGTGTCGTCCCATTTTGGGGGGTTCTCAAAAGAGTTCAGAAACTTGACAATATTACGTCATAAGCTTTTGATTAAGACCAAGATCAAACTTCTAGCCCCAGTGGTTTTAAAATAATTGTGTGACAGACGGACACAACTCTTAGCATTTTTTATATATAGATGGTCTGAACGGAAGAAGAAAGTGCTTCCCAATTTAGTCCAAACTTGGACTGAACTGTTAAGGAGTATTCATTGCTTCCTGTACTCTGGGCAAGAGAAATGTCAGGTAGCAACAATGTCCTCAGAGATTCCAATCAAGATTTGATCATATTAGGAAAAACTCTCTGTGTGAGTGTGTAAAGTGTTTCTGAATTTATCTTTCCTGTACTTTCTGTAGCATTTGTCTCCAGCGCATTTACCACAGAGATAATGAAATCATAATGATTTAAAAATTTTAACTACGGTATTATATATATGTAGTTCTTAATGATATAATGTTTGCCAAAGACCTAATCTGTATAACTTTTTTGGGATCTTTAGATCTAAAAAGATATAGGGTGTGTTATGGATTGTACTATTTTATAATTATGCTGATTGGTTTAAACAAAGATCTTTCAAACATTTGATCCACGACAGTTCTAAATATTATGCAGCAAACTCATAGAGAACTGAGCTGTGTACATGACTGAGGTCCCTCAAAAATTGCTGCTGTTATGAAATGGAGTTTCCATCAAGCAAAACAGATGTGAGGCCTGTTAAAACAAGTAGAAGATCACATGACTTTAACTAGGCCCCTAAGTCTATCAGCTGGCTTCAAAAGAAACAGGCCTAAAAATGGGGAGCTGGCAAAACAAGTATAAATATCCCAAAAATATATGACAAAAACCATACAAGAGGAGGGAAAATCATAAACCTTTGACTTTTATTAAATTATTAAAGGGCAAACATACACTTAAAAAAAATCAAGAATATATATTGCAAAAAAAAAAAAATACAAAGTAAAACTCAAAAGAGCAATTGTAAGCAAGCAAGTCCCAAAATGAAATCCAAATATCTGAATCCTTTAACAAAAAAGCGTTCAACAAAAATCCAACATAGAAAACACAATACTCACAGAAACTTCTACAAATGAATGATTCCCAACTACCGAGCCTTCTCAGCTAATTTAAATACCCAGCTGGAAGCCTCATAAATGGAGTTGTCAGGGTGGACCCTCCTCCTGGAGATCCACTCACAAAGAACAAGGAGCATAACTACATTTAAAGGGGCAGTACAGAGTTACACAATCACATATGAAATCAACAAAAATCACATAGACATGAAAAATAATAATTAAAAATTGACATAGAAAAAAACATTATATGCATGTAACTTCAGACGGATACATAACAGAAACAGAATGGTGACCTTCCCCCACCAATTTCCCCAAATGCAGCACCAGTCCGACCAGTACGATTTCAGTGTTGCTCTTTCTGACTGACTGGTGCTATTTGTTCGCTTTCCAACGTATTGTAAATAACATAAATTCATCTCACTGTGGTGTTTATTCTGTACATAATACCATGTAACACATTATAATTGTCCTGTTTTTCACTAATATACTCATCATGCCACCGAAAAAAAGACATAGAATTGGAAGGTCCACTTCAGTTGCCATAAGAAAGTCTATTTCATGGGCATCTTAAACGCCACAGCAGACAGAATCCAGAGTGGAGGAATTTACAATAAAATGTCAAACAGAAAACTGTTTGTTCTATTTCTATGTTCTGTTTCTTTCGTTTGGGAAATTCACTGGTTATAGATTCCCGGGCAACGCCGGGCACTCCTGCTAGTTATATTATAAATTGACTTTTGGCCTATTGTATTTTTTCTCTAATATTTTTTTTGATTGCTTGATGACAAAGAAACAGTGATTGTCACAAAACTCCTACACAACCTTAATGCATGGCTGTTGTGAATATGAAGTTAGAAGGAGGACCTAGCAGTCATGAAGTGAGGCATGATGCCATTATAGGACCCAGGTAGGTCTGTGTACACCCATTATTTTCACTGGCTCACCCTGTGTTGTAGCTTAGCTTTTTACATTTTTTAAATGAAAATTAGCCAGTATTGCATAAATTCATTTAAATACACATCTCCCTTGATTAAAATGTCAGTCAATTATAAACCTACACAGCAAATTGGCCAGTGTTAACTTTATCACTATAGGAGTTAATTTACTGTAACTCTTAAAATATCTGGATAGAAGTTTCATGGTGAATGTCTATATAACAAAGTTTAGAAAATAAGATTGACTTTAAATTTTACCAGTCACAGCCACTTAAAAAATGTAATGCTAACAAGAGGCTATCAAGTAACAACTTACCAAATTTACTAGTTGTGTAGGCATTGGAGGGGAACTTGAATAGAGTAAGATATTCATGATAGATAGATAGATAGATAGATAGATAACACTTTGTTGGTTCGCAGGGGAAAATTTGGCTTCTTACCAAAGTTCAATAAATAAATAAATAGCTGAGCCTGCCCTTTTAATTAGCTTATTAATTTGGTGGGTCTCTCTTGAAGTGATGTTACCAGCCCAGCACACCACAGTGTAGATTGCACTGGCCACAGACTTGCAGATTATGTAAAGGATATCCATACCCACATTATAGAAGTATATATAGTCTTCTAAGAAAAAAAAGTCCACTCTGCTCTTTCTGATATAAGTCCTCTGTGTTATGTGTTATATCAGCTGCAATTAAAAATATTAATGAATGTAATGAGCATATCTCCAAGATATGAGGGGAAACCGCAGTACCTCTGAAAATGTTCTATAAGACAACATTGACCATGGCGCCACTAGAAACTGATATTATTAATTCTGGCTTGAAAAGAGCCAGCCATACCTGATTTAAAGTAAAATGAGCTCTGAATCATGCTGCCTTTAGATTAAGAGTATCTAATCATGCTAGAACAGCAAAAACATCTCCAGCAGCTGAAAACAAAACACCTTAAGTGCATGTGAGGAATTGTCCATTATTATCTTCTAAGCTCCCATATTTAACAACATATCAGATTTATTTCACTCAGTTGCATTATTCAAACAGATTACTGCTGTAAGAAAAAGTAATTACCTACAAAATGTACTTATTTGCACTTGGGAAATGTTTTGCATATTGACATACTAAGAATTACTTAGTGTGTTGATAAGCTACTCATTATTAATAAAAGTCAGGAAAGAACAGAATAGCAATAGCAATTTAAAAGTCAACGTTAACAAAGTTACACATATGCATTCCCTCATCTGGACTGGTGCCAGTTTCTCTTCTTTGAGCACAAGTATGAAAAAAAATGATCAGTATTTCAGAGCACCTTTCAGAACTCTATTAATTTAAAAAGTACTGTGTGTTGGCTATCACTAAAAAATCAAATTTGTAAGCGAATCTGATAAAGCTGTATTCATCTGGGGAAAATATTAATTTGTTATTCCCGACTTTTGAAAACCAACCGTAAAAGCTTTCTCCAATTAGAGTAATCTAGACAAGAACAGGCAATTCAGCCCAACAAAGCGTGCTGGTCCTATCCTAGTTTCGAAGGTCCCTAAAGTCCTAACATCCACCACACTACTTGTTAGCTTAGTCTGCATGTGTGTTTATGGTTCTCTTTGTAAAGAGATTCTAGCATTCTAGCAGTGCTCATCAGCATACATTATTGGTTAAGGAAACAACACTCAGTATGCACTACACAGAACTACTGTAGTGTCAGACAATATAAGTGATTAAGCTATGGATTTTGCTGGAGCTTAAGTAACGGAGTGTTGGTCACAGTCTGAGCTGATGATTGTATATCATTTAACGGATCAAAGTCTGGGGACAAAAAAAGATTTTCAACTCTGCAAGTAAAGCATCTGTTTTATCGTGTTATCAGATCACATATGCACCTAATAGGAAAAGTTATGTTCTTAATGTGGGATTGGAAGAAACCAGCTATGTAATTGTTAACCGAAACAATTTACCTGTCTTATTTTCCTTATTGTACCCCTTGCATTCAGCCCTAATGGTGGGCTGCTTACTGATCAGGGCTGCCATTTTATTTTCACTCCTTTACTTCAATCCAGTTTACCTCCAACAAATGGTTTCAGAAAGCATACTTCATGCCCAGCTAGACAAAGAATGATCAATCAACACTTGGAAAGAGTAGTGATTAATAATTAGACAGAGACATTGCGTTTAAGTGTTAAATTAAAAATTATATTCATTTACAACGTACATAATCACCAATAGTAGCAAATATAAGCAATGGAAAGAGTTGCTGCATACAACCCGGGTGGGTTCATGCAATCTTTATGATATTTCCAAGATGATAGTTCTTTAGTTACACAGTATATATCCTAAATCATAACATGAAAAGAAAGATTTCTTGCTGGAGGCAGAGTTTCTTGGTAAGCGTCCAGCAGCAAAGCAGATAGTAACTGCATTTAAGTGTCAGCAGCTTTTCTCAATGTGTCAGAAAGGCAGCATCCAAGCACTCCATTTTTGCATGAAAGTACTAAATGAACTAAAACTAAACACAAGACTGAACTGAAAACTGAATTGTTTTTGGAAAAAATTCTAACAAAGGCAGCCATTCCCTCCCCACTTTTTGCCCAAATTAAGCATACACACCTGGCTTACTGTCCATTAGCAAAACCGGCTAACACTTTTACAGTTTCTCAAAACACAGGAAAGTTGTCACACAAGCTTATAGTTGATTCCCATGGGAAAAATAAGCTGCAAACAGACTGGCTATATGAAACATTCTAAGGACCTGCTTAGCCTTTCAGCTTGCCCTGAATAAACTTCACTCTTATCCAGATCAACAAGTCTATCAGGGTTCAGATGTTTAATCTTAAATCTGTCAGCAGAAAATGTTAAAGCATCCCCAATACAGCACTGCATGTTACTATATTGCTTTCTCAATGCCGAGGAGGATAAACAGTTTATTTTATGGGTTTAACACTAGAATTACCAGAGCCTTTGAAAAAACTTGTAGGTACGTCAACATTTATATGTTACTTACATAAAAGCCAGATCGAATGTTATTTATTTGGATTTATTTACTTGTAGGGTAGGATCATGAATGTGACTGAGAGAATGATACTGAATAAAAAAAAAAAAACAAAGCTAACCTTTACAAGTATCATACATTTACACCGGCTGTTACAGACTGAAATCAAATGTATGTTTTTATTCTAAAATAGTAAGAATAAAAGCAGCTCACTTCTCAAAACGGACTCGTCGGGGATCAAACCGTGACGTTTGTTGTTACAGTTGTTAAACAGTTGTTACCGTTGCGCCACCGAAGCAGTCGTAATAAATGTGTGTCAATGTCGCACCCTAACGTGTGTTGTTTTTCTGCAGTTATATTTTTGAATAAAAGCGCACTTGTTCTGTTATATTTGTACCTTCTGTGAACGTGTTTCTTTGATATTTGGACTTCAGCCTTCACACATTATAAACTTCATGTCTACATTTTGTCAATTATTACTAAAACATGAAAAATATTTATTTTTTAAAGATGTGTTTACATAGATCGTTGTAGACACAGAACACACATGAAATGCATGTGTTCCAAATAACGATATAGTATTTATAAAAGGTGTGATTTTGCTTTACTTCTCACTCTATACAACTCCAAGCAACTGACACGCAGGTAAACAGACTTGAGTTGAGAAAACTGTACGCCGGTGGGGAATGTGATAGCAGGCTGCTTGCTGCTTATCAACACATTTAAAGGACAAACAACGCTGAAGGAGAGGTGAGAAGTGATTTAAGGTGGGACGGATCTATGAGTTTTTTTGTAAGCTCTGGTAATTCTAGTGTTAAGCTCTGAGATAACAGAAAGTGCTTTCTTTAGGCATCTTTTGTCACAAATCTGCCATATGGATGAAATGGTGTCTCCAGTGACAAACAGGACTGTTTTAACATCCTGCTGCAGGGCCTGCTTTAACCAATTTACCTGGTCTGCCACAGTGCAGTCACTTATTATCATACCTTCAGTAAGAGCAACCCCTCATGCATTAAAAAAGGTAACCTGATAGCTGGTTTGTGGCCCTTCAATCTGCTCTCTTGCACACCCAGGACTAAGACACTTAGAGAACTGTATATAGATAACATATTTGCATCTTATCAACAGTTATGCTTCAAATTTAACTTTCCAGTAACACAAATTAATTTTTTTCAAATTAGAATTTTTAAAGAAACCTAAACAACATAAACCTAAAATAAATGTTCCACCTGTTTCTATTCCTGAGGCAATACTGGTCAGTTTTAAAGACTCAAACAGCATCTCCAGAATATTTAAAAACATCTCAAAGAAATTTCCCTTCAATGATCCTAGAGTACGGTGAGAAAAGGTGTGGAAGTCAGCCATACATTGAATACACTTTAGCTTGATAAGCACTACTCAATAATTCACCTTAAAATCTTTCATTGGTCACACTTATATTATTGAAAATTGACCAAAAATATATCCAGGGTAAAATCCAATTTGCGAATGTTACCATCTAGCTCTAAGCCATATGTTCGAGGAATTCATCAAATTATCATCATTATGGGTGAAAATCTTTAAATGCATATCAAATAGCTTAGGCAACAAACAATGAAACAAATAGATATAGCTGTTGGACTGCCCAATGGATTTAAACTAGATATGGACAAATTGATTGTAATTGCCTAAATGACACTTCTAGCATATCTCACTTAAATGGAAGAATCCCAACCCACCTTTACTAACTCAGTGGGTAACTGACATTCTGTATTATTTCAAATATGGAAAAAAATCTAATTCTCACTTAGAGGATCTGTCCAAAACTTTAAAACATGGCAAGACTTGATTAAAAAAAATGACAATAAGCAATAAATCAGTTAGGTTTCTTATTTTTAAATTCTATGGTTTTTTTAGATTGATTTTGAATTATTTTGCTGTATAAGTTCTGCAAAATGTATCTGCTTGATTGCATACTATGTTGCTTTCTTGAAATAAAAGTAAAATACAAAATACAGCAAAACCTCAATTAACCGTCAGGGGTCGGGACCAAGGCAGTAACAGATAATAGAAAAGACGGATAACAGAACTGCTACTTTAAAAATGATACACAGTAGATTAGTTTAGTTTTTAAGTCATATTTATTTACAAAACTATATTAACAAAATATAATATAGTTTTAACAAAATGAATTAATTCATATAATATTGTAACAGCCAGCATAATAGGAAACTACAACTCAGAGGTACTGGAGTTTTCTATGTTTTACTTGGAGTCTTCGTTCTGTAACAAACACTGCCCTGTCTTATACTCCTATTTTTGGTTAAGGGGCACACCTCCAGAACAATAAAAGAAAACTTTCCCTACCAATCAGTTTATCTCCTGCCACTCACATTTTGTTTTTGTCTATACCGTAAACACTCCTGCTTTATTGTCTCCTGACTCCCTACTCAAAACTTCCTTCTGCCTCGCCTTCATTTTCTCCTAACTACTCCTTCACCCAGTCCCATCACTTACAGTATTCATTCCACCCTTTCTGCTCCCACACAGCTCATCACAAGCTGCCTGCATGTCACAATATATTAACAAAACATAATAGAATCTAAAAAAGAAAATTACAATACAGAACATTAACATTAATACAGAATAACATTATAATCAGTGATTTTCATTTTGGACACATTTTTCAATTTTGTTGGCATCATGCTTAATATCATTCACTGTTCTCCCTACTTCATAAATTGAAGCAATACTTTTGCCGTTTCATAATTGTTTACTAATTTAAATTTTTTTGTGACAATTTCAACACCACAAACATACATTTATCAGCCATAGCAATGTATAGTAGATTAATTATAACAAAAGAGAAAAAGCTATAAAACACTATTAAAACCGAAGGGATGTAACTGACATTATGGTGCTAGGGAAAAATGCTACGCGCTAGCACAAGGGAGAGTTGTTCCAATGTGCAGAGCTCGCAGCGCACTGTATAGCAGTAGTAGTACTACAGTAATTGGTAGACACTGGCGTGCGCATTGTGTTTTCTTTTGGCCTGACTTGAGTAAATCTCACATTTACTCAAGTATTCAGACCCTTTACTCAACACTTAGCCGAAGCACCTTTGGTAGCGATTCCATTCTCCTTGGGTTTGATGTGACAAGCTTCACATACCTTTAGTTGGAGACTTTCTACCATTCTTCTCTAAAGATCCTCTCAAGCTCCGTCAGGAAACTATCAGTCAGCAGCTGTTTTCAGGTCTCTCCAGGGATGTTCGATTGGGTTTAAGACCGGGCTCTGCCTAGGCAACTGAAAGACCACTCCTATGTTTTCTTTACTTTTTGTATAGGGTCATTGTCAGGTAGATGGTGAACCTATGGCCAAGACGGAGGACCAGAGTCTTCTGGAAAAGGTTTTCATTAAGGATCTCTCTGTACTTTGCTTTGTTCGGTTTTAATCAACCCTGCCTAGTCTCCCTGTCTCCACCACTGAAAAACAACTCCAACAGGCTTTGTTTCTGAAATGGTGATGAGCAGTGTCTGGTTTACTCCAGAAATTATGCTAATCCTGGTTTAATCAGACCAGATGATCTTGTTTCTCATAGTCTAAGGAAAGGCTTCTATCTGGCTACTCTGTCATAAAGTCATTATGATTGGAGTGTTACATTGATGATTGCCCTTCTTGAAGTTGCTCCCATCTCATGTTCTCTAGACTTTAAACAATCAGCTTCTTGGTCACCTCTCTCACTACGATCCATGGCTCAGTTCAGCCAAATCTCCAACTCTAGAAGATGTGGTCAATCCAAACTTCTTCCATTTAAGTATGCTGCAAGAATTCTTGGGTAGAGCTTCCCCAGATCGGTGCCTCAACACTATCCTGTCTCTAAGCTCTGCAGGCAATTCCTTCGACCTCATAGCTTGGGTTTTTGCTCAACTATGATAGTTTCTGTAGGTAGCTGTGTGCCTTTCGCAATCAGCCCAAACAAAGTGTAAAAGCATCGCAACCATGATCAGTAGAATGGGATGCACCTCTGCCAGAAGTGCCTTAGCAAAGGGTCAGAATACTTGTGTGATATTTCAGGTTTTTATTTTTAATAAATATGAAAAGATCTGAACCCCTTATTTAACTTTGTTATTTTGGAGAATTGCATTTTGTTTGTTTTGAAAAAATAAAAATAAGCAATTTCAGCATAAGGCTGCAACATAACAAAATGTGAAAAAATGAAGGAGTCTGAATTCTTATGGAATCCATTTTGTTAGCAGCAGATTACAGCAAACAGAACTTCATCCTGCACAATGCAGTAGAATTGCACTGTAATTAGCCAAATGAGGATTACATCGATCAAATAAACATAGCAATTATGAAAGAAAATGTTTAGTGTGAAACTGAAAGAAAACATGCAAGTTTTCAGCAAGTGTTTTTGTGTTTCACTTGCTTTTACAATATTAGTTAAGAGTGTATTTACTGTCAGAATGAGTTCTAAATATGTGTGAATTGAGATTTTTGGGTCTAATTTGGCTATAGGTATTATGCTAGTGGAAAGATTGTTGTGTTGAAAATCTCACACTAGTTTGTGCTCTAACTTAGGATAAAGGTTTGCAGTTGGCATAATGGCTTATATTTATGCCATTGTATGGAATGCCTATGTAAGAGAGCACACATTCCTACGTGATAATGAAAACAAAATGTCATTAACAGGTGAAATCATGCCTGTGCGCATTGCCATGCAACTAAGGGTATTATAGTAAATGAACACTAAAATCAAAACTGAAACTATTAAAAAAACATTTTTGTAAACTGAAATAAAATAATTAACAAAACCGAAATGAAAAACTAAAACTAAACAAAACTATTAAAGTAGCTGGAAAGACTAACTGAAATAAAATTATAATTTACTAAAAATAATTTTAGTTTTCATTTTTGAATGAATATTCTTGTAGTTAGTTTTTAACCCTTGTAACTTTTAACTCTAAAACTGAAAGTCATCCACCACCAGCCGCCCCCACATATTCATCTAGTGAATGGCGGCTGGTGAAGGAGCCCGGGTGTTCACACAGCATTTGCAGTGACAGAGCAAGCTGAATACGCGCATAAAGCAAGTGGGATGGAAAGCGATTTATGTGCCGCCTTTCTTTGCACTTGTTGTATATCAAGATGTAATTCAAATACCTGAAACTGGAATGTGCTGGTGGCTCTGAGGCTAGGGATCAGCACTGGCAATCGGAAGGTTGCCGTTTCAAATCTCGTAAATGCCAAAAGGGACTCTGCTCTGTTGGGCCCTTGAGCTAAGCCCTTAACCTGCAATTGCTGAACGCTTTGAGTAGTGAGAAAAGCGCTATATAAATGCAAATAATTATTATTAACAAAAAATTTACTGTATGGACAGAAATCACAAGTAAATAATGTTTCAGTTTATTTCTCAGGTGCCTACTTTTTGTTGACAGCAATTCACCTGCAACTTCACACACGAAGTATAGAGAAAGTATTGTAATCATGAAAAAAAATTCGACCTCGAGATTTCGATTAATCTTGATGTTTTAGACCTCCCCGAGTCCGAAAATACAGTTTTTTGGAATTATGTATGTATAAACACGATAACTCAAAAACACAACTAGATAGATGGATGAAATTTGGCATGTGCTCGTTACACCAAAATTGTATATTTGTATTAACTTTTGGGCCAAATCCATCAACCGGAAGTGGTACTTTACCTGAACACATTCTTGATTTTTTTTTTTATTCATGCAGCTGCAGAGTCCGATTTATTCAACTTTACTTTTATAATACTTGTTCAATATATTTGATTTGTTGTTGATGGTTCTATAATGTACATAATATAATCATTGTCTTGCGGTTTATTCCTCAAATATCCATCACCATATCTGAGTACACAAGAAAGTCTAGGGGAGACCACTATTGAGTTTTGAAAATGAAACGGCACTGATCAAGAGACTGACAAGGTCATCATATATGATCAGCATATTGCTGCTGACGAATCATTTTTGCTTTAAAATCATTACTTAACAACAAAGCAATACAAACTTTGTAAAATTCCTGAGGTGGCAATGTCTCTACTGAATTATAGGTAGGTAGGCAAAGACAGTCTGCCAAGTGATGAAAAGATAAACATAATAGTACATTTTTGTATTTATGCTATATTTATTAGTTTATCTTTTTTAGTTAATATTCATCACTCTTAATACCAGATATTGTGAAAATAATCTAGTAGCAGAATTATGTTTTAAAATATCTGTCCCACTGCGGTGGGCTGGCGCCCTGCCTGGGTTTTTTTTCCTGCCTTCCGCCCTGTGCTGGCTGGGATTGGCTCCAGCAGACCCCCGTGACCCTGCAGTTAGGACATAGCAGGTTGGATAATGGATGGTTGGAATATCTGTCCCAATTTTTTCAATGTTTCTCTCTCTCTCTCTCAAAATAGATAGTTGATATATTATATTCTTTTTGTTCTTTACATTAGCCATATCATACCTATTGCATATCAGGGATTTTTCCTGCCTTGCATCCAAACCTGCTTTGGTAGGCTCCAGGTTTCCTGTGATCCTGCTCTGGATAAACAGGTCTAGATAATGTATATATTGTTCTTAATGTCAGATGCTGTCTGTCGTTTTGTGGCTGTCCATACTCTTATTACCTACTCTTGCTCTGCTCAATATGGGTTTACTGTTCTTATGAATGGGCTATTCAAGTCTCACTGCCCCTAACCTTCACACTTTCCCTCAATACAGCTAGGTGGGGTCTGCTAACTGATTTAAGCCTAAGAGCCCTGTTCTTCCTAAGTCCCTGTGATTTTCAAAAAATCTGTTTTCTGATTTTTGATATCTTTTTAGGTCTGCAGGTGGCAAAATTCTGTCTATAAATTGTTTGTGCCTGAGTTGGAATTAGAGATAAATATGCATGGTAGAAAATACCAAAGCCCAGTATTTGAGATTTTTGAATGCAATATTGAAGGCATTCATTATAAACACATTGTCGTTGGAGCAGGATATGTTGTGTGCTGTAGACATTTAGATTAAAAAACTCTCACACCTTAAAATTCACCTAAATTTCATTACAAATCGGCTCATTCTGGGCAATAAAAGCAAAAGAAAAAAAGTGCCAACAGTCAGCACAGATTTGTTCAGCACAAATGACATAGAAAATATTTTAAAAATTATAAAATAGTATAAAATTGTTCATATTCAGTACCTGGTTTTGATTATGCTTGTTTTTAATCAGACAAAAACAAAACCAAACAGTAAACTGTGTCGTGTAGTGTAGTAGGCTTCCACTAACATTAAACTCATATTATACCCAAACCCGTTAAGAATACAGATCTGTCTCATTGTGACACTAAAAATAAACTCCATAGTAGCTCTTTATCCGTACCATAATTACTAACTGAAACTAATATATATAAAAATAAAATCGAAATGTCTTTGTAAAATTAAAACTAAAAATACACGATGATAGAAAACTAAAACTAAACTGACTTTCCAAGTAAGGTCAGAAGAAATATAGAAATAAAAACTAATATAAAAAGGCAAAACTATAATAACTTTGCATGCAACAACAGCAATGAAGTGAGAAAAGCTGACACTGAATCCAAAGAAACATTGAAGAACAACAAATTTCAAAAAGCTGAACATGGAGGTTGAATGAGAGACAGAGTACCTAATCTAAAATAACTTAAGTTTGTTCCAGCCTTGTCAGACAGACAATGGTCATTTGATCTTCATGTGGTCAGGGAATCCTGGGAGTTAATGTCTTTATCAAGATCACATTTTTTTTTATTGTGCCAGTTTCCTGATGTTTAGCATTTCTGCACATTAGCCTTGATTAAGTAATTAATGTAACAGCCTAAACTAATGATGTGCGAGACACTCACTTGCTCATTGACCACAAAGTAAATTAGTGCTGAGACACCATTTTTACTTACTTGGCAGTAAACTTTGACAATAAATGCTCCATCATGTATATTCATAAATTAAGACAATGCACATCAGATGGCAGGACGCTAATCAGCACTACTTCTTTTTACCTTTTTTACTCTTTTGTCAGCTTCCACGTCAAATTTAATCCAATTTGGTACACTCTTAACTGTAAAGAGATGTTCCTTACAATATATGAAATGTTTGATAAGTGAATGTTATTTATTAACTTTTCACAACATCAAATTGTGTTTCATGACTTATATATCCTTCTTCTTTTCTCCAGGATGGCCTCCTTTGTTTGTTCAGCTTGTTGCTGCTACTGAAGTCTTTTAATTTATTTCCCAGGTTGGCAGTGACCTGGTTGCACTTCTTTGACTTTCTTAACATTGGTTACTTTTTTTGTGTTGATTAATAAACTGTTTCTTCACCCATTTCTTCTTAACCCCCCCATTCTATTCTATTTTATATAACATGCAATTCCATTATAAATAATCATCCTTATTTTCCTGACCTTGAATTTATTATCTGTTTTGGTTTCTTCTCACCCTATAAGTCCCCAACCTTATAATTTATAGTCCACCCTTAGGATGAGTAGTTGATTTTTAATTGTATTATGCATTTCTTATTATCAAAACTACACAAAGATCAGGCTTCTAAATGGAAGTCTACATTTTAAGAATAAATTGAGCTAAATAAAAGTAAATTATAATAGTAAATTATAATAATAATTTTTATTTATGAATCATCTTTCTCAAACTGAAGGACACTACAAAATATTTAAAAACATAAGAAGCCAGAAACAAATACAAAACAGAAAAAGCAAACAGAACAAATTATATATTAGCAATATAGTTACATTCTACAAGTGTTAAAAATCTAAGAATGAAGAAACATAGCAAAAATGACAACAATGTATTTCTTGTATAGCCAGAATCACACAAGGAATTCCTTAATGAGCTTTAACAGGCCGTGTTTTTGTCTCTTTAAGAATATAAGAAAAAACTCCCAAAAAAATACCTTGTTGGGAAAAAAAATCTTGGTATAGGCAATCTAGAAAGAGACCCTCTTTCAGGTAGGTTGGGCATGCAATGGGTGTCAAAAAACAGAAAACAAGTAATCCTCTTCACAGAGCTAGATGGCCAATCTATCATGGCCACCTTAGAAATACAACAGAACAGTATAAACTACTTTGTTCTTGCATAGCGCTTCTCACCAAGTTAACCCATAGGGAGAGCCATTGAAAAAGAGTGGATAAGTTTAAATATCTAGGATCAGTGGTAGCCCAAGATGGAAATTAGATGCAGAGATAACCAAAGAGTACAGTGTGGATGAAACAGCTGGAAAAAGGTATTGGGGTATGGCGTGTTCGAAGAATTAAGGTGAAGGTTAGAGGTAGGTTTCTAAGACAGTGGTAAGACCAGCAATGACATATGGAGCTGAGACATGGGCAGTAAAGGGAGTGCAGGAGAATAAGTTAGATGAAGCAGAAATGAGAATGTTGAGATGGATGTGTGGAGTTACTTAAAAGAACAAGAAATGAGTCAATCAGAGGTACAGCAAAAGTAAGATAGATATCAAAGAAAGTACAGGAATGTAGATTGATGTGTGGGCATGTGATGAGGACAGACAGTGAATATATGTGGAAAAGAGTGATGGGAATGCAAGTACGAGGTAAGAGAAAGCGATGGAGGCCAAAGTGGAGATTAATGGATAAAGTAAAAGAAGGCCTGAAGGAAAAAGTTTTGACAGAGGAGGAGATGCAGGAAACAGCTGTATGGAGAAGGTTGATCATGCAAATCAACTCCACATAGAAGATGAAGAGGAAGAAAAAGAACAAAAAGTGAATATTAGAACATCTGAATAATTTTGACAGGAGTGGACAACTTAACAAAGCTTGACAGTCCTCTTCCATTAAGTTCTGCAAAATAGTTTTGAAGGTCCCTGTCACTCTACTTGGTTTCATATTCCATGTATCTATTGTTGTTTTTGTGAAGGAAGCGTTTATAATATTTGTGCCAAGTTTGCACTTATAACATTTCCATCCATGTCCCTTTGGTTTTGGTGAAAAACTTGTGCTAAAGTCAATAGCTGGTATCGACTGTACTAATTTCAAACACCCATGTCACCTCTTCACCTCTTTTTGCTTAAACTGAAAGTGTTCATCTCTTTCAACCTTGCCTCATAGCTCATATATTGTAGTCCTGGAATCAGCCTACTCCCTCTTCATTGGTTTTTCTCTAGTGCTGCTATGTGTTTTTTGAAATATGGAAACCAAAAGTGTACAAAGTACTTCAGGCCTAAGTAGTGAGTTATATAACTTAAACCTAATTGTACATGACTTCTGTGTGACTTGGTCTTGGGAAACTTCATCTGTACCTTAGCACATATGGTGAGAGAAAGTACTGTATAGTCAGCAGACTGCTGAAGCACAACAAAGATGAGACTGGAAGTGCTGAGGAAGGAAATTGTAGAGAGTCCTGTAGGTCAAGACAAGAGTTTAGAAATTGGATCACTGCTGAAATTGGAAGCTAGCAGATTGGAGCAAAGAAGTGGAGTGTTGTGGGTCAAATGAGAAGCTGAATGTAGCGTGTGGACACATGCATCCTGCATGACCTGGAATTGTTGAAGATCAAAGTTTAGCAGTCCTTCCAGGAGACAGTAAGAGTAGTCCAATCAACAGGGAACAAGAGGTTAAACAATGAACTGACTGATGCAAGTTGTGAGGAAGAGTTATATCTTGTGAATTTTATGAATAAAGAAATGACAGGACAGTTGATTAAAAAACTGGAATCATCCAAGGTAACACCAATGTTCCAATAGTGACCACTGACAAGAGGGTGCCATCATCAAAGACAGTGCTTAAGGAAAGATCTGTGGCTGGAGAAGCAGAAAGAAAATAAGATAACAGACAGACTGGCATACCAGCTGTTTTTATTCCATACCTTCTGACTCGGTGAAGGAGCATTGGTAAAGTACTTGGTTTTGTAACAGACTTGCCCACACTACCGGGCAATAAGTAGAATAAGAATAATGATGAGTAAAATATTCTAAAAAAGGGGAAGTGGGGTGGGATGGCCTAAGTAGTCAACTTTAGGTCCTTTTTAGCTCCCTTACCTGTCACACCTTCCTTGCTAATTTAAATTTCTTCAAGATTAGCTTTGAACAGGATGAAATGTTATGGTTATTTCAGGACTTTCACACCATCAGAAACGTGACAAATGTTCAATAAATAATATATTTTTCAATATAACTCAGGAGTAATAACACAAACAAATTTCCAAAGTAATATGAATCAAGTCAAGTTGGAGAGCATGCACTAGTACAGTGTGTTGACGCACCCACTACACAACGAAACAACTTTGGATCCCTGTTTGCAACCCCCCAGGCAGACACGCGGTCCAGTCCCACCCTCCAGAAATGACCCTCTATCTGCTGCAGCCAGGTGTTACGTGGGCGACCCCTTGGCCTGGTCCAGCTACTCGGGTCCCCAACAATGAGGATTTTACGAGCTGGATTACCCCCGGGGAAATGGGCCACATGGCCGTAGTGCCGTAACTGATGCTCCCTCACAATGCAGATAATGTGCCTCATTTGGGACTCCATGAGCATCCGCTCATTTGAAACAAAGTCAAACCAACGGTACCCAAGGATTTTCCTGAGAGACACAGTACCAAAGGAGTCCAGTCTTCATCTCAGGTCACTGGATAGCGTTCATGTCCAACTATATAGCAAGACAGGACGCACCAGGACTCTAAAGACTTGAACCTTTGTCCTTTTGCATCGGGAGCGCCACACACCCCTTTCCAGCGACCTCATGGCCCCTCATGCCCTCCCAATCTGTCTACTGACTTCATAGGAAGAGTCACCAGAGACATGAATGTCACTGCCAAGGTAAATAAACCTCTCAACAAGGTCAACACTCTCCGCAGACAGACACACTGCTGATGGCTGTGCCCAAGAGGTCATTAAAGGCCTGCATCTTGGTTTTTATCCAGGACACTCGCAAGCCTGGACACTCAGACTCCTCACTCAGTCTCTCGAGTGCCCCAATCAGAGCCTCCATTGACTCCGCGAAGATCACAGCATCATCAGCAAAGTCAACATCCGTGAACCTTTCTTCACCAACAGATACCCTACAGCCGCTGGACCCCACGACCTTGCCCAACACCCAGTCCATACAAGGATTGAACAGAGTAGGAGCAAGCTTTGCAGCTTCGCTTAGTGGTTGATGGGTGACACTCCTCTGGTCATGGGTGACTTCAGTGCAGCCACTGGCACTGACAGGGCTGGCTCTGAGGATTGTCTTGGTCCCCATGGGTCTGGTGACCATGGTGAAAGTGGCTCCATGTTCCTTGACTTTGCAAAAGGTCAGGGGCTGTGAATCGCTGGATCCTGGTTCCAGCGCCCTGGGCCGCATTGTTGGACTTGGTACTCCAATACTGGTGGTGCGGTGAAGGAGATCGATCACATCCTCATGCGCAGACGCTGGAGGATCTTGCAAAACTGCAGGGTCTACAGAAGTGCCCAGTTTGTGAATTCTGACCACAGACTTGTTGTTGCTACTCTTAGAATCCAGTTTAGGTCCAGTAGGTTACCACCTACTAGGAAAATGAGCCTGGACTTGGCCAGGCTCCAAGACCAGGCTGTTTCTAATGAGTTTGCATGCAGTTTATGTGAGGAACTTTCAGATTTGGGTACGACTGCCGATCCTAATGTGATGTGGGAGACCTTCCGTGACAAGACCCTGAAGGTTGCTGAGGGTTGTGTTGGTGTTACCGGTGTTCCCAGAAGGAGGTGTTTCATCTCACAGCGCACCCTGGATATCATTGAGAGGAGTAGTAGCATATGGCTCAATGGCAATTCTGGTCTGTACTGAGAACTGAGAAGGACGGCTGCGAGGGCTCTGAGGGCAGATAAAGAGGCGTTTGTTAGAGAAATCTGTGAGAAAGTGACACAACATCTGTGGTCTAGTGACCCACGTCTTGCTTACAGAGGAATCAAAGCATTATGCACATCTGAATCTTCTTCCTCGGAGAGTTGCAGTCAGGGCAGCTGATGGAACGGTCCTTACGAATGATACTGCAGCTGTGACCCGCTGGGCTGGCTACTTTGAGCAGTTGTTCAAAGCTGATCCTCCGATTAGGACGTTGGATATCTCTGGGTCCACGGTTCTTGAGGCTGATCCTCCAATTAGCTGTGAACCACCCAGTCTCACTGAGATTGCACAGGTGGTGAACCAGCTGAAGGGGGGAAAGGCTGCAGGGATCTGTGGTATCCGGGGTGAACTTCTGCAGGCTGGTGGTGGTAAGGCTGTCCTCCTGGCATTGCAAGCAATCTTTGCTTCCATTTGGGGGACTGGCATTATCCCAACTGACTGGAAAATCGGACTTGTCCCTGTCTGGAAAGAGAAGGGTGATCACCTGGATTGCAGCAACTACAGGGGGATAACGCTGCTTTCGGTGCCAGGCAAGGTCCTTGCTAGGGTCATCCTCAATAGGATCTGTGATCCCTTGCTCCCCTACCAGTGACTGGAACAGTCTGGTTTTACGCCTAAGAAGTCTACCATTGACCGCATCCTGGCACTGAGGGTTCTCATGGAGCGCAAATGCGAATATCGGCAGAGTTTCTTTTTAGCCTTTGTCGATTTTCGCAAAGCGTTCGACTCAGTTGATTGAGCTGCCCTGTGGGACATCCTGAGGATTTGCGGGATCCCCTCGAGGTTGCTGGATATCACTGCTGGCCTGTACACTGGTACTGTGAGTGCTGTGCAGAGTGGAGGCAGAACCTCTGCGTTTTTCCCAGTTGATTCTGGGGTTCACCAGGGGTGTGTTCTTGCTCCTACTCTGTTCTGTTCAATATAAATCAATGACAAACAAATGTGGAAAGTGAGAATGGTCAGAACGAGGTGCCTCATGTGATACGCATGATACCGACACAATAGCAACAAAGTACCTATGAACAAAAGTTAACAACCTACACAAGAAATAAGTCCAGGCCTGCCAATAAATGCATGACTTGAAATGATTGTGATCAGAAGAGTGACTGATCTAAATATTTGTAATTGGAAGATGATTTAATCTTTTCACCTTTATTTTTTTGGTAACATTGCTTCTCACCTTTCCCTCTTATTGGTTTCCTTTGCTCTCCATAACCCTCTGTCTCCACATGTGTAAAAGGCTCCATTGCCAAAAAGCTCCCTTGTTACTTTTCCTTTCACAGCTGCCACTGTGCTGCACACACACGTTGCATTTTTATTTCTTCAATCATAATGCATTTTGTTACATCCTACTTTTATCATTTTTTTTATTATAATCATGCCTCGCAGCACTGTAAAGTATTTTAATTGAGATGGTATTATATAAATCTTCCAAAATATTTTTTTAATCTTCCCTTCCACCAAATAAAAACATGCAGACATTACGTGATTCAAATCAGAGGGTATGTGATCGTACGCTCTGTGACCACTGCCACAGATTATAAATCATAAGTGCTAATGCTGAACCTGTATGAAAGATTTGTGCGACCATTTCTCATTACTGTGTGAAGCCCTGGCCATCGTGCTGTAGTACAAGACAAATACTGTGTCTTTGTGAAAAAAAGTTCAGAAAAGTGCAATGAGGTAATTTCCTATGCTGAATGGATTAAATTGCATCAGAAAAAAATTAAAAAGCATGGCTGTGTAACCTTGATAAGAGTGAGCTGAGATGGGACCTGGGGGATACATTTAAAATCTAAATTAAATACTTTCTTGAAACCTGCATATTTGAGATACATTAAAGTTTAATGTCACGGTTTAACACCTGTAGTCTCCATAGGAAGCTAGATGTAATTAAACGCTTGCACAAAATTCAAATCTTGGAATTATTTTTACATAACTAATTGCACAGCTATTCATGAAGAGGGGTTCCCTGTCAAGCAGGATAGAGGGCTAAGCTTCTAATATATAAATTATAACATTTACAGGTTACATTACACAGAAACACTAAGAGGTTGCAGATCAAACTGAATAAATATCCAATGTTCCAAAGAATTTAAGCAATCTTATGAAATTATAAATAATGTATCATAATTTCCTGTAATTTACAGTTGGACTAAATAGATAATGATGGGGAGCACTTAAAATCTTTTGCGGGTTAGAAAGGTTACTTTTAATTAACTTTAATCTTTTCTTTATACAGTTGATTCATATTAAAATGAGCGGGTTTGGGCACATTTTATATTTGAGTTAATTTAAGGAGTAATAAATGGCAAAATGTTGAGGGAATATGGAAAATCTTTTGAGGTATAAACATGTTCAGTCTATAGCCCCATTATTTGTATTATTGAACCATCATGGACACCTGAAATTTTCACTGTAACACTAACGCACACTTTATAGAAAGCACACTTACACACTTAGGGTAGAAGCAGTGCCGGTGCGAGGTTATTTTGCGTCCTGAGCCAAGCTTATTAGTGCGCCAACGAACCCGTGCAACTGGCATTTCCCCTCCTTATGATCTGCAATTGGGTGAATGCCTAATTTGCCTTAATGGTGGCATTGACCTTGGGTATAAGCAATGTGAATTCTTCCTTTTTAACCCAACATGTAGTCCTAACTGTCACACCTACCTCAGCCTGTACCACTTCTTGTAGAAGGGACGGTTACTGAGAGTTCATTACACTTGACACACTTATGAGGGCTGATTGAATAGTATTGAGACTGGCCTTGTTTCTTTTACAGGGAGGTACACACAGGAGTGCTGTGCTGGTGTTTGTGAATGGCAGGCATCGTTGTGTGTCAGCCTGCAGTTGGACTTTCGTGTTCCTCAGTGTTCTGACACAGCGAGTGGAAGCACCTCTTATGTGTCATCATGGCAGATGAAGAAGGCGCTCCTGTGATAGTAGAGCGGAGGCGTATGACTGAATCCTGCTGTAAACTTCGGAAGAGCGGTAATGAAGCTGCTGAAATGTTGCTGCAAATATACGGTGATGAAATGATTAGCTACGCTGCTGTATTTCAGTGGTGGAAACACTTTAAGGTCGGCAACACCCAAGAAAAATTTGCCCATTTTATTTTATTAAATTTGCCTAAACTCGTTCATTTTAATATGAAAGCTACAGAATGAACTATACAAAGAAAAGATTAAAGTTAATTAGAAGCAACATTTCTAACCCACAACAGATTTTAAGTGCTACCGATCATTATCTATTTAATTCAACTGTAAATTACAGGAAATTATGGTACATTATTTATAATTTCAGGAGATTGCTTAAATTTGTTGGAACATTAGATATTTATTCAGTTTGAACTCCAATCTCTTAGTGTTTCTGTATCTATTATAAGCTCTATGGTGGCCTCTATCCTGCCTGAGAAGGAGCCCCTCTTCATGAATGGCTCTGCAATGAGTTATGTGAAAATAATTCCAAGATTTGAATTTTCTGCAAGTGTTTAATTACATCTAGCTTCCTATGGAGACTACAGGTGTTACAGATGCCATATGGGCGCCTAGAAATTTCGCAGAAGTCTTTAATCCCCAAAGGCGTTTTCTTATTCACTTGCATGTTGCTGACCTTAAAGTCGGCTAACTGTTTCATCATTTGCTGTAATATTTCAAGAGTTTCATTACCGCTCAACCCAAGCGTAACACAAAATTCAATCACACACCTCGGCTGTACCCTCACAGGAACAGCTTCTTCATCCACCATGACGAGACATACAAGGTGCTTCCACTCACTGTGACAGAACGCTGAAGAAAATGGCGGAGAAATTGCAGGTTCACAGGTTCACGCACATCAATGTATGCCATTTACAAACACCGGCACAGTATTCCCATGTCTATCTCCATGTTTTTTTAAAGCAGAGTAGTGGCTAATGATCTGCGCTGATGTCTGGAAGGTTGCCGGTTCAAATCCTGTTACTGTAGGGAAGGATCCTACTCTGTTGGGCCCTTGAGCAAGACCCTTAACCTGAAATTTGCTCCAAGGGTGCTGTACAATGGCTGAGCCTGTGCTTTGACCCCAAAAGGTGAGAGGTACAGTATATCAGATCAAGATGAAAGAGAAACAGGGACAGGTTCATTACTTTACTTTACAATCAGCCCTTGTAGTTAACTTTTTATCCAATGAATTTAATGTTTTCCTTAATTCTCAGTCAAGAACTATTCATTATTTTCTAATCCCCATTACACCATGTTTTAGATGCAAAACCACTTGGTGAAGTTTTATCACATCATTAATTGTAATCTCATTAAACGTACAATCTTTCTTTGTTTCTTGTGCCCCAAAATAGATATTTCAAGCTATGTTACTCACTAATTAGCAATTCTGTTTATGTTCATTAAAAAATAACTTTTAAAACAGCATAAGCCAAGAACTTCTGCAGTCTATACACTGTAAAAAATTTCACTGTGTGTTTTACAGTAAATAACTGGCAGCAAAGCTGCAGTAAATACTGAATACTACAATAAGAAATGGTCCATAAATACAGTAATGTACTGTACACTGTGTATAATAAACACTCCTGTTGCCAGTAAATTACTGTACAATAAACACAAGAAAAAGTTTCTATTCCAGTAAAAGTAGCTCAGTAAAAATTGAAAAACTCTCATTATTAACGCATCAATTGTCACACATGTGCATTGGGGACAGCTTAAAGGCTCTGGTGGTGGTGATTCCTTGCCAATGCAAAGGGTGGCACTGTACACTAAGGCCTCTACTCTTCTTCCCTCTGCAGACCAGATAACTGTCAGCCTTGCCACCTCTGATGTCACTTCCAGTGTCCATTCACCTGGTCCCATCTCTTCTATCTTCTATATTTAATTGAAAGTGTCGCCATCTTGGTCAGTCTACAGAAACATCTCTTTTGCTGAAAAGCACTTTATTATTTATGAATTTACAATATATAGAGTTGTGGTGTTGCCCCAATGCTTTCTCTGTCTTTGTCCTCTTTCTCTCTCTGTCTATCTCTCTCTTTATATATATATATATATATATATATATATATATATATATATATATATACACAGTGTGTCCCAAAAGTCACTATACACGACCACCGTTACAGGAGGAACATTACCTGTAGATGCTGCAGGAGTTTTCTGTGCCACAATTTCAGGCGAGAAGTGACCTTGCTAATGTGTTTTTTCAACAAGACGGACCCCCTCCCCGCTTTGCCAGGTTAGTCAGGGATTTCCTGAACATCAAGTTTCCTGACCAATGGATCGGTCGAAGGGGTCCCCTTGACTGGGCTCTGTGCTCCCCTGACCTTAAACCTTTTGACTTTTTTTTGTGGGGCTATATAAAAAGCAAGGTGTATGCCACTAAGCCCCGTAACCTGTCACAGCTTGAGGAAAGAATCTGTACCGCCTGCAGTGAGGTTGGGGAAGAGATGCTTGCAAAACGTCGGAGAGGATTGCGTTCGAAGGTGACTGAAAGTTTTTGAAAATGGAGGCACTCATGTGGAGGTACACAACTAGTCTTCAAGCATTGGAACATGATGGCAAGCCTAGCAAGTAAAACTGCAACGACTCCTTTGTTGATGGTAGAAATATTAATAAACTCAGTTTCTTGTGTAATTTTTAGGAATTTATTAAAAGTGTATAGTGACTTTTGGGGCACCCTGTATATATACGTACATACTGCATGTATGTATGGTATTTATAACAGTGACATACTGCAAATGTAACTGACTGCAATCCACCTTTCTCTGCGTCATGTAATTGATTGTCAAATCACAGGCATGTAGGGTCAAAACAGAAGCTTTTATTTTCCTCTTAAAGAAACTTTCCAAAAAAAAAGAGACAGGGCATCACATAAGCAGTACCCCCTATTACCCTACAGCATCCACAGCGCTTCTGCCCTTTTATTTCTACAAACACATTGCATATAAAACTATTTACAAAAAAAATTACTCACATTTTCCAGAGAGAACTATTTACAGTACACATAGCTTTATACCAAAAAATTCTAATTTTATAATTCTATATTCATAACAAAAATAAATAATTAAAAAAATATAGCATACCTTTCCAAAACAAAAGGTAAAAAAAGGGACAGGGGTTCACATAAGTGACTTCTCCCCTATGCCTATTAAACAGTAAAGTAAATCAATTACAAATTATTAATGCAAAGTAAATATAAAATAAAAATCAGGAAAAGCTTAGGGAGAATTGAAAGCACAACCTACCCCCACAGCGTCCAGTGGGCTACCGGTGTTAGAGCCAAAAAACGTGGTACATGCAGGTTGTGAGGTGTGATGCTAATTAACGCACTGTGGCAGACGGCCGGCAGCTCATCCCGGCCAGGATGCCCTTGTGATGGAAGGATGGGGGAAGGCAGCTTTTTCAGGACACTACCTCCCCCAAAATGCTAGATGGCAACTCCCCTGGAGTGTAGCGGTGCCCTGGATACCAGCAGGGCATCCTAGGACTTGGAGTCTGGTTTCTCAGCCCTGTTGGGTGCCGTGGGTGCCGCCAGGGGGCGCTGTGAAAGGACCTGGGGAATCATGCTTCCCTTGGCAGCCCTGAAGTGCTTGGAAGTCATGAGGACGGAAGCCCCACAGTACTCCTGGGGTGATTGAAGAGTTGGGATTCTCCATCTGACCCGGAAGTGCTTGCATGTCACTGGGAAGGAAAGAGCGGAAGCACTTCCGGGCTAAGGACTATATAAAGAATTGTTGAAGACCCAGCAAGAGAGCCTGAGTTGGGAGGAGGTGGACAACGCTTGCTGGGAGGTGTAGAGGAGAAAGAATATTGTGTTTATTTATTGTGTTTAAGGTGGCGATGGTGCTTGAAAGGCACTGTGAAGAAGGAAAAGAATAAAAAGAACTTCTTTGTGCTTTTATCCTGTGTCTGCATATCTGTCTGTTCGGTTTAACGAGGCGACAGGGACCCCTGGTGTTCACAGCCCGTACTACAACTGAGTATATTGTCAGTATGCTATTTATTATTTACAGGGATCAACTAAAAGTTCATAACTAAAAAAAACAAAATTATGAATAATATATTACCCTTTGCTCCACAAACTAATAAAACAATACTTTTACTGTGAAAGGATCTTCTAATAGGTGGTGAAACAAACTCCAGGGAGTGTATATTGTTTTAAATGTGTATATATTAAATTATTTCACTCAACCCATTTGTAGCTCCACTCCCCAACACCCCGGTCTGACAGGCCACGGGATCTGTTTGACGTAGGGTGTTTCCAGCACAGTGGCATATGGGGAAGGGTATGGCACCTTGAGAGCTGTGGTGTCTGGGAGAGGTTGAAGATCCATGAACTATGGGAACCAGAAGAAGAGGAAGTTAAGACCCACAGAGACCAACTGAAGTAGTAGATTGATGGGATGTGGTGGGCTGCGTCAGGGACACACCCTCCGTCCTGATGAGGACAGAGTGAGACAGAAAGCGAGAGAGCAAAAGAAAAGAAAGTTTTAAAGCACAGTTTTATGGATTTATTCTTTGAACTGTTTATTGATGGACATATTTATGGATTGCACTGTTTTTTATAATGGAGGTCTATTTTTTTCTATTTTAAAATAAACTGTCAGTGCTCTGATTTTAAAGTCTTGCCTGTGAGTCTTGTCATGGTGTGTCCTGGCCATGACTGTCGATGTCCCAGAAATGAAGAGTATGCCCATGGCTGCAGGTCCAGGGCATCACATAAAATTACAACACTTTTTTACAGTGTAGGGGATAATAAATGCATTTATAAGGGGCAACACTGTTTCATTCATCTGTACCCTATGATGTCTACAAAGAATTATGCTTGAAATATACCTCTACACTGTGGAAAAGTCACAATACATTAAATCCATGAACAAACCAAGATAATAGTGATTGGCAACAGTTTAAATCATCTGCCATTCAGGAATGGACAACATCAGTGTTGTGGTGCAACAAATAGCAAACTGCTTACAGGATTTTGATGAACCACAAACATTTATCTCCATCACATTAATAAAAAATGGGGCCAAAAGAGGTTGGTTGACGTGACTTTGTACCATGGGAAAGCTTAATATAGAATTTGAATCCAAAGTTTTCACGCAGGAAATCAATTCTTGAATAGATTACATGCAGTAGAATTCTAAATGACTCTGAGTCTTACCTAATATTAACATGATAGTGGTTAAACTGCTTTTAAAGCAGAAAAAAAGATCATCACTCTGTTAAAGCTAGCAGACGTGGCCTTTAATTAACAGCGATTAAAAAATATTACAAAGATTTCAGTTCAATA
>JANRMT010062820.1:12438589-12466707 GCA_026402145.1 Polypterus bichir lapradei
TACTTTTGTGAAATCCATACTTTCTCTGCAAAGAATTATTTGTTTTTTTAAGTCCTTGAAATGATTTGGTTATCATGACACTGATTTGTGCTTAAAGTAGACCTTTTTGGCAGATGTAATGAAGAGCTTCCTGTTTAAACGGGGATGTGAGACTTGAACTCAGCTTTTCGGAGCACCTAATTTGATTTTTTCCGGCAAACAAATTTTCAAAACAAACCATATTTTACAACTCTAATCAGAGTCGGAGAAATAATTATGTTGACGTGGTCATTTTAGATCTGAGATCGGTTAAAATTTAAACAATGACTGTAGTTAATACCCAGCCGTCATTACTCAGTTTGCCAATAGATGTCAGAAGGACGGATGCCAAAACTGAACTGCCCAAAGATAGATTTCAATGTACCAAGCAAATGGCGATATGTTCTAAATTACTTACGGTTCCGGAGCTGTCGAAGGGTTTGAGTCAGTCGACGATGATAGTCCTGGAAAGTACGCCCCACCAAACCAATGTTCCAAAAACCAACCAAACTTACTGTTATCTGCTCGAACCAACACCGACTTACTATACTTGGATGTCCAGCAGCGTCACTGAAGCATTCAAACATTCTTAGCCAATCATTTAATACTGCGTCCGTGTTTGCCACGTTATGGTCTAACTACAGAGGCAGGGTCCCATTGCATGGTTCTAACTTGTATTGAGTCGAAGTATTGACGCGAACACCATACATACGGGGTATTGACGCGAACGCTGTACATATGGGGTATTGACTCGAACACCATACATATGGGGTATTGATGAAAACACCATACATACGGGGTATTGATGCGAACAACATATATACAGATAGTATCAAATTATATATAATTACTAGTAATAGTAATGGCTGACCATCCTTCTCGAGCTTACATACAGTGTGGTAGGAACGTCATTTACCCCAGTATGCTGCACTACCTTCCCAAATATCCTCTTCCTGTGCTTCTCAGAAACCGATGGAACTCTTTATTATCTAAAACTCAAGTGCCAGAGAAACTGACACAGAGACTATCCAGTCAGTTGGCAGAAAGCTTATGGTGCAAACAATTGAGTCTTTAAAAACAAAGACGTCTCTATGATCTGCTGGCAAGGTGGAGGGGCAGAAAGGTTTCTGGCAGTTTCTAGTCATTAGTTAACCTGAAGAGGGAGAAGTGTCTTAGACCTGAGCCTCCGCTGACAGTGCTAATACTTTTACTACTGACAGCTACATTATAATTTACAGAAGCAGATTTACAGAAACAAATTATTTGGCCAGCATGCACACTGAAATAGGCATGAGCTTCATAGACACAGGACTCCTGATTGGTCAGACCAATAGAGCTGATGTGACTGATAATTAAGCATAGCCCATCAATGTATCTAGAGCATCGAGGTGCTCTCTACAAGAATGTGCAATGAAAAAACCAATCACATCTAAAATATGGGACTGTTTTGTCTTGGTACAGTAATATATTACTCTACTTTCCCCTTTTGTATTATTAATATGTAACCTTTGTCAGAATGCCTCAAATCTCACAGACTTACCATTGTTTATAAGTTATTGCACCATATAAATTCTCTCCACCTTCCCTTCTACATTTATAACCTCAGGCAATTAGGTGAAAGACAAGTAGGAGTTAAGCTACAATTTAAATAATGCATTATTGATAATATTCATAAATAATAACAATATGCAAAGTTCATTTGAATATTGGCAACCATACAACCTGATAAATGCTGATGTGTATTTTTAGGCAGCACACAGACTTGTTTGTTACTTAAAATGTCTCTAGTTAAGGCATCATTTTCGGTCAGCTTTCTTCAGAACAGGCCTCATGCCTGTCGCAATATGACTGCCGAGCTGTGCTCTTCATTGTGTTGTCCTTTTCAGTTCATGGTGTGTGAGATGGTCTTTCATTAATTGGTAAGAGGGGCGGGGGGGGGGGGGTTGGTAAAGCAAGCAAATATATAGATTTTCTGTCAAACCCCTATAGGCAATACGGCATCATGGTACTTAACACTAGAATTACCAAAAGATTGAATATTATTTATTTGGATTTAGTTACTTTCTTCCTACAGCCTAAAGTCACAAGTATGGCGCATCTTTATGTGAAAACAGCAATGTCAGAACTAGGGTAGGATCGCGAATGTGACTGAGAGAATGAAACTGAATAAAAAAAAAAAAAACAAAGCTAACCTTTACAAGTATCATACATTTACACCGGTTGTTACAGAAATCAAATGTATGTTTTTATTCTAAAATAGTAAGAATAAAAGCAGCTCACTTCTCAAAACAGACTCGTCGGGGAACGAACCTGTGAAGTTTTGATCACCAGTTGCGCCACCAAAGCAGTCGTAGTAAATGTGTGTCAATGTCACACCCTAACGTGTGTTGTTTTTCTGCAGTTATATTTTTGAATAAAAGCGTATTTGTACCTTTTGTGAAAGTATTTCTTTGATATTTGGACATCAGGCTTCACACATTATAAACTTCATGTCTACAGTTTGTCATTTATTACTAAAACATGAAAAACATTTCTTTTTTAACGATGCATTTACATAGATCGTTGTAGACATGGAACACACATGAAATGCATGTGTTCCAAATAACAATATAGTATTTATAAAAGGTGTGATTTTGCTTGACTTCTCACGCTATACAACTCCAAGCAACTGACACACAGGTAAATAGACTTGAGCTGAGAAAACTGTGCGCAGGTGAGGGATGTGATAGCAGACTGCTTGCTGCTTATCAACATATTTAAAGGACAAAAGACGCTGACGGAGAGGTGCGAAGCGTTTTATGGTGGGACGGATCTACGAGTTATTTCGTAGGCTCTGGTAATTCTAGTGTTAAAGGCTTCTGATACAAGCCAATTCCAAACAGCCATACTTCAGACCAATGGGGCACAGAATACCTTCACACCTGCCCCCAAAACCATTTGTTAAGGTGAAGTTTGCCAGCTAGGTAATTTGGCTTTCCTGTGGGGGTTGACTGAGACAGCCCTGCAGAGAATCACTTGCCAAACTTGTTTGAGACACTTTCACCCAACCCTGTCTTAAAATTCACTGTCCTCACTTAGTCCTAGGGGGTAAACATGAATGCTTCTCACTAATGAAATACTAATATTACATTGCTTTGCCTAAGTTACAAATAAAGACATACAAAATATTTATCAACTTGCATGGAAACTTTCACACCACAACAGGGACAAAAATGGATTTTTTACAAATGTTATGTCACATAACTGATGTATGGTACTGTCTCAAGAAACGTTCGATGCTTAGATTCTTATAAATTCAGATTTTTACAAAATTGGAGCCGAGTGCAGTACTTGATTCAATTTCATGTTCATGGTTCCGAGCAAGAGTTCCTGGATGTCTTTGACTAACTTATACACTTTTTTCTTTACATTTTTAAATGTGTTTTAAAGAAATTGATCTTTGCTTTAACACCCCCTAGCAGCTCTCTTCACAGAAGACTTTCCATTACCCAGCTGAATTTACCATTGATCAGCACACTTTTGAACTGGTCATGGTTTTTGAAACTGACTCTTAAAGTCCAACTCCTAGCATTCCTAATCAATCTCAGAAGTTTTGTATACTATAAGTGGGAATTTAAGGTGTGTAGGTGGGTACAAAATTAGCTCAAACACAGAAAGCCAAGTGTTATGGTTAGGGGGAACGTTTTCAGAAGTAGTTGTCCCTGATAGGTCAGTGCTGGGGCCAATGCTCTTTTTAAAGTACATAAACAATCTGGAGAAGAATATACTCAATAAGCTGGTTTAGTCTGCAGATGGAAGGGTAGATAATCTGGAATCATCTAAATTGATAGAGAATGAATTGGACAAGTTTCAAGCCTGGAGAGACTTGTCGTTAAGATACATATCACAATGTGTGGAGTACAAGTCAGGAGTGATTAAACTTACATGGTGTCTCCATGTTACTAAAAAGACGTACAGTGACAACGCAAGAGAAAGTCTAGAGGAAAGCAACAAGGCTGTTCCTCATACTGACAGATACAGTATGAGTTATGAGGAAAGTTTGAAGGAGCTGAAACTTTTTATTTTGAGCAAATAGAGATGATTGACATGATTGAAGTGTTTACAATCATGACTGAAATTAGAACAGGAGATCCAGGCTGTTACTTTAAAATAAATTAAAATATATGGACATGGTTGGACACTAAAGGGCAGATTAGTTTGCACGTTTACACTAATATATTAGAACATTAGAACAACCTAGATGAAAACAGGTCATTCAGCCCCAAAGAGCTTGCCAGTCCTTTCCACTTAATTCTTCTAAAATAACATCGAGTATTGAGTCCTTCTGTCTACCACACTACTTGGTACCTTTTCCATGTTTCTGTGGTTCTCTGTGCAAAGAAAAACTTACTAATGTTTGTGCAAAATATACCCTTAAGTTTCCAGCTGTGTCCCCATGTTCTTGATAAACTCATTTGAAACTAACAATCTCAGTCCACTGGACTACAGTAATTCCCTTCATAATTTTAAACACTTAAGTCATGTCTCCTCTTAATCTCCTTAAACTGAAAAGGCTCACCTCTTTTAGTGTTTCCTCATAATTCATGCCCTGTAGCTCTGGAATGAGCCTCGTCACTCATCACTGGACTTTATATAGTGCTGCTATGTCCTTTTTGTAGCCTACTGTATGCAGTAATCCAGATGAGGCCTCACCAGTGCATTATAAATCTTCAGCATAACCTCTTTGGAATTGTACTCTACAAATAGTGGTGCTATTTGACCTAGCATTCTGTTAGCCTTCTTAATGGCTTCTGCATGGTATCTGGAAGCTGATAGTGTCAATTCCACTACGACTCCTATTTTCAGACCTCCTCTTTCGCTCATTTCAATTTTCAGACCTCCTCTTTCGCAAATGTCATAGACATCATAGACACAGGGGATAAAATACCAAGTAGTGTAGTGAACAGTAGGACCTTGGAGACCTTTAGATATCAACTTGTTATTATTGTAGAAAATCTGGATGGACAAGCTTGTTGGGCTGAATGGCCTATTCTTGTAACGATTGTTCTAATGTTCTACACCTCCTGAAACAACAGTCAGTGTTAATGACCCAAGTTTCCTGAAAAAGTAGCAGCCCATCATGACTTTTAAGTCTTCCAAGAAGTTTAATTTAGTATCACAAGCAAAATAAAATGGACCTAGAATCAATGGATAAAGTATAAGATTACACAAAGATCTCTTTCTAACTAACAGGCGACAAAAACAAGCCAGAAGCTCAATTCAGTTCAAAACCATTTATTTTTATATATTGCTTTTCAGTGAGTTCAGGCTTGGAGTGCTTTGAAATTTATAACTATGATTTTTCAATTATAAATTACTAAGTCATACAACATTTAGATACATAAACACAAAAATTAAAAACACATTAAAAATAGCAATTTCATTCACTAACATTAATAAATTATGACAATATGATGTCCTTTATAACTGAGATATGAGAATCTGGCAGCAAAAAACACTTGTCAGCAGCATTCCTGTAGAAAACGAATCTCTCGGGGTTCCATGGTTGATTACGGCAGACAAAATAATAGTCAAAGCCATAAACACTCGTAGTTCAGAGGAACTCGGCTAAACCTTCTGGGTATTGTACAATAATGTAAGTATACTGTAGTACAGGGTTGTCAGACTCTGGTTCTGGAGGGCCACAGTGGCTGCAGGTTTTCATTTTAACCCTTTCCTTAATTAGTGACCTGTTCTTGCTGCTAATGAACTTCTTCTGAATTTATTTTATTTGACTTGCTCTTAAAGTCTCCCCTCTATTGTTTCTTTTTCCTTAATTAGCAGACAAACAATAATGAGATACAAAAATGAGCCAAAACATGACCAGCAAACTGTGTCCATCATACAATATCTGAAAATAAAAAGGGTGGAGGTCTCAGGAATGTTGAACTGCTCAGGTCCATAAAACATTTTACCAGTGCTCTTAGAAAAGAGAAAATCATCAATTTCAGAAATGTATGTTATTACACAAGGAGAGCAGCAACAAGCCGTGGAATTAAAGAACGGGTTTAATTAACAAGAAGAATTGGCACTTAATTAATGGAACTGGTTGGAATGAAACTGGTTGGAGTTTGAGGCCCTGATTTAGTTGATCTTCTGCTGGCTCACTTACTTCACATTTTATTTGTTTTTTGGGTGCCATTTAAGGAAATAAACAAAGCAATTAAGAGGAACAATAAAGAAATTCAGGTAAACAAATCTTAAACAAACAAGTCAATTAAAATTAATTCAAAAGAAGTTAATTAGCAGCAAAAACAGGTCACCGCATCATTACTAGTAACCCCTCTATTCACCATATCACTCCTGTTTTGCAGCAGCTTCCAGTTAAGAAACAATGTTAATTCAAAATTCTTTTGTTATCTTTTAAGGCTATCCACAACCTTGCCCCACCATATCTGTCTGACCTCCTCCATGTTGCTGTTCCCTCCCGTACCCTTAGATCCTCTTCCTCCATCCACTTGACTGTCCCCTTCGTCCGTCTTACCACCATGGGGAGCAGAGCAGAGCAGAGCTCTGGAACTCACTACCATCTGAGCTTAGAAATATTGAATCATTTTCACTTTTCAAATCTAAACTTAAAACTCATTTGTTTAAGACTTGTTTTTCTCTTTGATTACAATTTGCTCTGTCTGATTTTAATTTTTGTACTTTAGTTTTGTTTATAATCTGTATTTTATCTATTGTTCTGTGTCCTTCAGTGTTTAGAAAGGTGCCTACAAATAAATAAAATGTATTATTATTTTATTATTACTAATTAAAAAAAGGGTTAGAATGAAAACCTGCAGCCACTGGGGACTTCCAGGACCGTGTTTGAGAACCCTGCTGTAGTACTTGACAATGCTGTAATTCCGTGACCAACTGACAAAGCACAATCAGAATTGGACCTGGTGGGCGGATCGTTGCAAATAAGGGACGTAAATGTTAATAGCGTTCATCAAACCTGAAATCACAGAAAACCAACCATGCCATTTCAAAAAGAAACTTACTGTTGCTGGAAACTGAAAGTACCATAAAGCACCACACAGATGCAGCGACCAATTAAAACTACCCAAGCAAAAGCTGACAACTTATTCAAAGAAAATTGATTACCACATGCAAGTAAGAATTTCACTCTGCTCTTAACACATGATGATAATGACCCCATACACCTATAGGAAAATTAAAGGGAACAGCAAAATTCTCTGTTTCATCAGACTGAATTCCCGAAGGTCAGGTTTCAGCAAAATATAATTTATTAGACAGAAGCAAAAAAGACTGTTTAAGGTTTCTAACAAAGTCAATAGAACAACTTTTTTTGTGAATCTAGCAAATGCTGATATGCGTTCCTGAAATGAATTTTCATTTCCATTTTATATTTACTCAGTAGACGCTTTCATCCAAAGTGACTTACAAAAGAAGTCAGTATAATCGAGTGAACATCAGTCTGGGTGGGGACCATCTTGAAATAAGTGCTACAGGGCATTGCAAAATTGATCATCACGAGTGAAAAGTTCTGAAACAAACCAAGCAACACAAGACCGGTTCATCTTTCATCAAAGCCATTATGAATGATATTTATGGAATAAGAGAGTACAGTGTGGAAGTCAATAGTTCAAGTGAACGTGGGGAGCTCATTCCACCAGCTAGGCTCTACACATAAAAAGAGTCTGGATTGAGATTTGGTGTCATGTAGATGTGATATCACGAGATGCCATTCATTAGCAGATCTGAGTATGAGAGAAGAAGCATAGGACTTCAAGAATGCTAACCCACTGACAACTAGGAATGCATTAATAATTTGAACTTAATGTGTGTTTCTACAGAGAGCCAGTGGAGTGATCTGTAAAGAGGAGTGACATGTGCTTGTCTTCGGAGGTTGAACATAAGATCTGTTTTTACCCAGTAATGGTGCACTGTCCGATAACGTGCAGTTAATACACTTGACTTGAGCATACATAGTTTTTATACTCTTTCTCTGTACCTTTAGCCTATCGTTTGCTCAGAGGTTGATACGCTTGCTGCCTCCTGAGCAGCTCTTCTTTTCTCTATCCTAGCGGCCCGCTTCTTCTTTTCTTTTGTCGTCATCTTTTCACGTTAAAACTGATTAAGTCAGTGTTTATGTTGCAATTACTCAGTACAGTACATTTTCTTTAATTTTTCACTTAAACTGGCACTTAATTCTTCAATCTGCCTCAAGAATGATTTAAGCTATGAGGAGGTAGGGGAAGTGACAGCAAAGGTGGTATGGATGAGACCGGCGCCCGTACACATGCGCCACAAAGCCGCCCTGCTGGTTGATTCTACAATAAAATAAAATAAAAATAAAAAGAGGAATAACCTTGGTGGCCAATCATCACCCCGAAAGCGGATAGTAGACGTCATGTAGTATATGTGTATCAAATTTCCGGTCAATAGGTCAAACGGTTTGCGAGGTACAGGTGATTTAAAATCCTGGACAGACAAATGAAGAGCCAAGGTAGCAATAAAATAAAATAAAAATAAAAAGAGAAATAGCCTTCACTGCAAAAATTGCTTATGCAAAAACTAGACAAAAAAACTTTAAATAGGACTTGTTTTGCTTTTATTTAGCAAAAAAATTTGCCAATGGGGTAAGCAATATTTACTTGATAAGATTTCTTAAAGTAAGCTAAATAATCGTAAATACAGATTATTTGATAAGTCAATAATTCTTACAATAAGGAAAACAAGATGTAATGTCATGATATAAATAATTTTCCACTTGCTTAGATTTCATTTTTTGCAGTGTTGGAGGTCAATCTTCACCACGAAAGCATATAGTAGATGTCACGTAGTATTTGTGTACCAAATTTCAGATCAATAGGTCAAATGGTTTGTGAGCTACAGGTGATTTAAAATCCTGGACAGACAAATGAACAGACACGATAGCGTATTATATATAAAGATCATCTTCAGTCGTATGGTAGCATATACAGTTGCTCTTGCCAGTACAGAGTTACAGTAGTGAAGATGTGACTGGACCAATACATGGAATATAAGTCATTCTGCACACTCTGACAGATATAGCCTGATCCTGGATACTGTACACTGGCATTTTGTAATGAATTTACTAGTAAGGTATTTACAGTATTTCCATGATGTTAAGACATGTCTAGTAATCAAAACCGTGAACACCAGGGGTATCATTAGCATAGCGAAGGAGAAACCAGTCTATAATCCATCTCTCACGGAAAACTTTACTGCTCAAAGATTGACATTTGAAGCCTTATGAGACTTGAAAGAGCTTCTCATTTCATATTTCATTTAAGAATCAACTTTATGACAGATGTTCAAACAAAAAGGAGATAAAAAGGTGTCAAAATTAAGAATTTGGTTTGAAAAGCATGGTACATTTTATGAGATCTCCTCAATATATAGAAGAATCTTAATGATGATCAATGCAATGGGATGCACCTGAGCCAAATTTAAAGTGTCACAGTAGTACTAGGGTGTTGTACCGTGTTAGCCATTATGAATGTAGAGAAAAGCCAAGCAAAATGACACCTTTTATTGGCTAACTAAAAAGATTACAATATGCAAGCTTTCGAGGCAACTCAGGCCCCTTCTTCAGGCAAGATGTCACAGCAAACGGTCTGAATACTTCTGCCAATGTGGTATTTCTGTTTTGTATCTGAGAAATAATAAAATGCTATCGTCTGTGCACATGTCCAATCCCTCCAAGCAATTTGACTGTTCAGTTTGACTTTGGTCATATGATCGACAGAAGAAGTCCCAGGAGTCACATGAGGAGGAGTAAAGGCATAGGAGGCATGCTGAGAGTCGCCTACAAAGATTGGAAGGATGCACAGGAATACAAATTATGTTTTCACAGTGTGTAATGGGGGCCCGTCTGCCATTTCTGCCAGTCAAAAAGTGAACAGGAGATGAGTAGGGTGGCTCAAGATGAAAGAGTCTGAGAAGTAAGCTTTATGAGAATGCATTTGAAAGAGGGAGTGCTAGACAAGAGAGGTTCAGACACACAAGGAAAGGTAAAGGTGAAGGAGGTATGCTGAGAGTCACCTTGAAAGATTGGAAGTATACGGAGTAATACAAATGATATCTTCACAGTGCGTAATGGGGGCCCATCTGCTATTGTTAGTAGTCAAAAAGTAGACAGGAGATGAGCAGGGCACATTGAAATGAAAGATTTACGAGAATGCGCTTGACAGAGGGAGAGAGGTTCAGACACATGAGGAGACATACGAAGAACGATGAAAGCACACGTAATGCAAGAGACTTCAAATACCAAATAATTTTTAATGTGTTCTATAGCCTGTCATCGACAGGCAAAGAGGCTAGTTTTTAATATATTCGCAAAAAATTCTAAAATTCAATCTGTTATTCTGGGAATGTGGACAAAAGTGAATTTAAATAATTGTATCACAAGGCTGCACCATTGCAAAATGTGGAAAAAGTGATGGTGTCTTAATACTTTCTTAATCCACTATATATAAACAGCTCAAGAATGCCATAAAACAGTACAATTGTATTACATTTCTTCAGTGAGGTCTTCAGCGAAACTGGGGGCTTCTCTTAAGCACAGACAGCCTTCAGTCCACTTGTTAAGTAGACTTCACTTTGTAATTCTGTGACAGCCCCTTTGCTCAAAAAGTAACCAATCAATTAAGAAAACATTTTTTCTCATCGTTATTGCACTTCTTCTTCTTCTTTCGGTTGCTCCTGTTAGGGGTTGCCACAGCGGATCATCTTCTTCCATATCTTTCCATCCTCTGCATCTTGTTCTGTTACACCCATCACCTGCATGTCCTATCTCACCACATCCATAAATCTGCTCTTAGGCCTTCCTCTTTTCCTCTTTCCTGGCAGCTCTATCCTTAGCTTCCTTCTCCCAATATACCCAGCATCTCTCCTCTGCACATGTCCAGACCAACACAATCTCGCCTGTCTGACTTTGTCTCCCAACTGTCCAACTTGAGCTGACCCTCTAATGTCCTCATTTCTAATCCTATCCAACCAGTGCAAATCTTAGCATCTTTAACTCTGCCACTTCCAGCTGTGTATGCTGCTTTCTGGTCAGTGCCACCATCTCCAACACATATTACATAGCTGGTCTCACTACCATCCTGTAGACTTTCCCTTTCACTCTTCCTGACACCTGTCTGTCACAGATCACTCCTGACACTCTTCTCCACCCATTCCACCCTGCCTGCACTCTCTTTTTTACCCACTTCCACAATCTCAATTACTCTGTACTGCTGATCCAAAGTATTTAAACTCATCCACCTTCACCAACTGTACTCCTTGTATCCTAACCATTCCACTGACCTCCCTCTCATTGACACACATGTATTCTGTCTTGTTCCTACTGACCTTCATTCCTCTCCTCTCTAGAGCATATCTCCACCTATCCAGGGTTTCCTCAACCTGCTCCCTACTATTGCTACAGATCACAATGTCATCAGATAACATCATATTCCACGGGGACTCCGGTCTAATCTTGTCTGTCAACCTGTCCATCACCATTGCAAATAAGAAAGGGCTCAGAGCCGATCCCTGATGTAATCTTACCTCCACTTTGAATGCATCTGTCACTCCTATCGCAGACCCCACCACTTTCACACTTCCCTTGTACATATCCTGTACAACTCTTACATACTTCTCTGCCACTCCCGACTTCCTCATACAATACCACAACTCCTCTCAGGGCACCCTGTCATATGCTTTCTCCAGGTCCACAATGACGCAATGCAATTCCTTATGGCCTTCTCTATACTTCTCCATCAACACCCTCAGAGAAAACATTGCATCTGTGGTGCTCTGTCTTGGCATGAGACCATACTGCTGCTCACTAATCACCACTTCACTTCTTAACCTAGCTTCCACTACTCTTTCCCATAACTTCATGCTGTGGCTCGTCAATTTTATCCCCCTGTAGTTACTACAGTCCTGCACATCCCCCTTATTCTTAAATATCGGCACCAGTACATTTCTTCTCCATTCCTCAGGCATCCTCCCACTTTCCATTATTATATTAAACAATCTGGTTAAAAGCTCCACTGCCATCTCTCCTAAACACCTCCTTGCTTCCACAGGTATATCATCTGGACCAGCGGCCTTTCCATTTTTCATCCTCTTCATAGCTGTCCTTACTTCCTCCTTGCTACTCTGTTGCACTTCCTGATTCACTATCTCCACATCATCCAACCTCTTCTCTCTCTCTTGTTCTCTTCATTCATCAGCCTCTCAAAGTACTCTTTCCATCTGCTCAACACACTCTCCTCGCTTGTGAGTACGTTTCCATCTTTATCCTTTATTATTCTAACCTGCTGCACATCTTTCCCAGCTTAGTCCCTCTGTCTAGCCAATCGGTACATGACCTTTTCTCCCTCCTTAGTGTCCAACCTCTCATACAGTACAACTCATCATATGCCTTTTCTTTAGCCTTTGCCATCTCTCTCTTCACCTTGCGCCTTATGTCCTTGTACTCTTGTCTACTTTCTGCATCTCTCTAACGATCCCACTTCTTCTTCGCCATTCTCTTCCCCATTCCACCACCAGGTTTCCTTTTCCTCCTTCCTCTGTCCAGATGTCACATCAAGCACCCTTTTTGCTATCACCCTTACTACATCTGCTGTAGTTTCCCAGCTGTCTGGTAACTCTTCACTACCACCCAGTGCCTGTCTCACCTCCTCCCTAAACTCAACCTTGCAGTCTTCCTTTTTCAACTTCCACCATTTGATCCTTGGCTCTGCCCTCACTTTCTTCCTCTTCTTGATCTCCAACGTCATCCTACAGACCACCATCCTATGCTGCTTAACTACACTCTCCCCTGCCACCACTTTGCAGTCTTCAATCTCCTTCAGATTCACTCTTCTGCATATTATGTAATCTACCTGTCTACTATCTCTCCACTCTTGTACGTCACCCTATGTTCCTCTCTCTTCTTAAAATATGTATTTACCACAGCCATGTCCATCCTTTTGGCAAAATCCACTATCCTCTGACCTTCTTCATTCCTCTCCTTGACATCATACCTACCCATCACCTCCTCGTCTCCACTATTTCCTTCACCAACATGTCCATTGAAATCCACTCCAATCACCACTTTCTGTCCCTTGGGTACACTGTTCATCACTTCATCCAACTCACTCCAAAACCTTCTTTCTCATCCATTGCACACCAAACTTGTGGTGCATATGCACTAACAACATTCATCATCACACCTCCAATTTCCAACTTCATAATCATTACTCTGTCTGACACTCTTTTCACTTCCAAAACACTCTTGACATACTGTTCCTTCAGAATAACCCCTTCCCCATTTAGCCTCCTATCCACACCATGATAGAACAATTTGAATCCACCTCCAATCCACCTGGCCTTACTCCCCTTCCATTTAGTCTCTTGCACGCACAATATATCAACCTTCCTTCTCTCCATCATATCTGCTAATTCTCTCCCCTTACAGTCATACTGCCAACATTCCACTCTCTTTACATTCCTCCTCTTCTCCTGCCTCCAGACACTTCTCTTCCCCCCACCCATTCTTCTCCTTCTTCGGCCAACAGTAGCCCAATTTCCGCCAGCACCCTGTTGGCTAACAGTACTGGTGGTGGTCGTTGTTAACCTGGGGCTCGACTGATCCGTTATGGAAATTTGTATCATTTTCCACATGTTGATTTGGCAAAATTTTACACCGGATGCCCTTCCTAATGTAACCCTCCCCATTTATCTGGGCTTGGGACCGGCATGAAGATACACACTGGTTTGTGCATCCCCTGTGGCTGGGTTCTCACCATTATTACACATGTAAATTCATTTTCTGCATACCTAGTCTAATAAAATCTTTTATTAGCCCCAAACTACACCAATTAATCATATGCTGTCCATTTGTACACATTGAGTGCTGACCAATACTGTGCCTATTTATTTGTGTTTGTGGCCTCAATTAGCAAACATTTATTGATTTGGTAAAACTGTAATTATGCAGTATGTGAGCTAAGCAAAGATGCATTAATAGAAACTGGGTTCACAGACCTCTGCTTGGTTTTCACCTCTGACTGCACTAACCCACTGGGAGAAAGAGGCAGAGTAAAAATGTGAAAAATAAATTTGAAATTGCCAGAAACCTATCAGCAGTTCAGTATATTCAGTCAACTATTTAAAAGAAATTCAGGTCTTCCTTGTTTTAAATTTTTCTAATTTTAAGTAAAACAGGACATCATTTTTTCATTATATTATTATAGACAAACTAGGGGGGTAAGCCCCAGTTGCAGCTAGAATATTAGTAAAATTTGTAAATGTACAAAAGAAAGATAATTATTTATAGGGGGTTTGCTCACCAACCCCCCTGGAATGCGCTTCGTGCCAGCAACTTCGTGTCTGTATCGCTCACGTATGTGGATTTCATTTTCACCAAACAACAAAACTTTTAAATCTCATGGAAAGGCCTCTTCATTGGGAAGAAACACTACATTTTCCTGATGGCAACACAAATTAGATGATCTACAAGTCTCTGACTTAAAGTTTAAAGCCAAACAATATCTACATACAGTACTTCTTTTTATATCACCTATGTCCATATATTCGATCTCTTTTTGGAATTTTGATTCCATGTTTGGAATTACATTGTGACAACGCAACGTATAACTGCCCGTGAGTGAATATCGTTTCTTTCTTTCTACAAGAAAAGTATCTGACAATAGCATTCACACAAATGAGAAATGATTGAACCGTGTGCATGGTTATGTGGGCAGAACTTTTTTAAATTCTTGTCTTGCGGAGTTTGAAATTTTTATTCATGGGATTTCACTTTCACCAAACAACAAATCTTTTAATTCTTTAATTCTTTTAATTAATTAAGAGGATACACCTCTTCGTTGTGAAGAAATACTAACTTTTTTTTCCTTGATTGCAACACGAATTAAAGTTTAAATCCGAACAATATATTCGATCTCTTTTCACTGTTCTGTTATTTCACCGAGTAATAATTGCAGTTTGTTCACACTAATGCAATCTTTACTATACTTTTTTTGAGACTTTCAAATTTTCATACTTTCATTATCTCTAACCTGCTCTGCATGTGTATTGCGCCAACGTTTTTGAATTCTTTATGACATTCTACTTTGTCATCTACTCTTTGTCTTTTATTTCCGGCCCCGGGCATGGTTAAATCTCTTGAAACAGACTCGTCTCGCGGAACGTGAAAGTATCTCTCTGAGAAAATCACGTCTCGTCTCCTTCCAAGATTTTTTTGTATAATAGAGAGATGAAAACCAGACTAAAAAAATAATCCAGGACCTAAAAAAACATGCACCAAGTCAAATCAAATGTATACAATTCACATCATAAAAAATGTTAAATATGTCACTACCCTCCAAAGGAAAATGGAATCTGCTCTGCCCTTTCTTATATAGTTCCTCTGCATTACAAGACTGGTCTAGCATATCATTGATGTGGACCCCAAATATGTGTAGCATATGGAAGCAATTTGATATAATACACATAATAAAATCCTCTCCTTTAGGTTTCATTTAACAAGATCTAAGTATAAATAAACAAAACACTTATTGAAGGTAGGCAGTTTATGAATAAGGAAGGTCTCACATTAATGGTTCTTCATCCAGTGTATCTACTGACCAATGTGCTTTGCTCTTCCAGTTGGCATGGCAACCAGAGTGATCAGATGCTATTATAACTATCTGGTCAAAGAGGGAAGTGTGTGCTTCTAGCAAATTTTAATGTGTTTCTTGAACCTGTAAATTCACAATAGAAGAATATCACAATACATTATAAGAATCTTACAAAAGAGAATGGAAACTGCATTGCTTACCATTTACCTCACTTCTGTCCAGCCTTGCTGCCTTCTGTATCAGTATTGAGCCAATATAGTCTTGTACATACTTAGACACTCAAACACATTTAGCTCAGTTTATTATAATAGTGGACAGAGCCCATGTGGTCGGCTTTGAACTCGGCCTCTCATTGCACAGGTCTATGTTATGCTTTAGCCAGAGTTCCTCTCCTAGTTTATGTTTATATTATTTTTTTATGTTTTTTTCCATTCAATTTTCAGTATTGTTCAATATGGTAATTTATGTTAATAATGTTCTGCCCATTTATTACTTAGTAGATATTTTTAATGTATTATTATTTCTATTTTTCATTTATCAATTACCTACTTTCTATGTGTGGGACTGGGTTCTACTGTGTTCCTTGTATTTTTTGGTTGAATCCCCAAGAGGCGGGGCCTCCCTTACCTCACTGCTAAGGGACTGGCCTCCAGCCCTTAAAACCAGACTGAGACAGTGTGTTTCATGTGGTTCATTGGATGTGCTGTGGCGGAGGGTTATGTGAGAATTTGCTGTTTCTTTGTTTTTGCTGTGTTTCTGTTTCTTTTGTTTCTATTTATTGAATTATTCCTCTCGATTTAATTTTTGGACTCATTTGTTCTGGATTGTCTTTTAGGCAACTCCTTATTGCTCCTACTGATGCTCTGTGCAAGAGAGGACAGAGCCAACTATACTTCCTTAGAAGGCTGGCGTCTTTAAACATCTGCAATAAGATGCTGCAGATGTTCTATCAGACGGCTGTGGTGAGCGCCCTCTTCTACGCGGTGGTGTGCTGGGGAGGCAGCATAAAGAAGAGGGATGCCTCATGCCTGGACAAACTGGTGAGGAAGGCAGGCTGTATTGTAGGCATGGAGCTGGACAGTTTGACATCCGTGGCAGAGCGACGGGCGCTGAGCAGGCTCCTGTCAATCATGGAGAATCCACTGCATCCACTGAACAGGATCATCTCCAGACTGAGGAGCAGCTTCAGCAACAGACTGCTGTCACCGTCCTGCTCCACTGACAGACTGAGGAGATCGTTCCTCTCCTGCACTATGTGACTCTTCAGTTCCACCCAGGTTGGGGTAAACGTTAACATTGTGCAAAGTTATTGTTTGTTATACCTGCATTTTTATCCCTCAATTTAATATTGTTTTTTATCAGTATGCTGCTGCTGGAGTGTGTGAATTTCCCCTTGGGATTAACAAAGTATCTATCTATCTATCTATCTATCTATCTATCTATCTATCTATCTATCTATCTATCTATCTATCTATCTATCTATCTATCTATGTTTGAACCTTTTGTTTTTTTTAAGTTGTCAATAAATATTTTCATTTATAAAAATTCAAGTCAGAGTTTTATAATTCTCCCTATTGTGAGGCATATGTTACATTTGGGACATTGCTAATTCTTTTTCCAGTTCTCCTTGTTTGAGACATTGTAGGCCAAAGCCTCCCAGTTTCCTAGGGTCAGGCTCCCCTGGAGTGAAACCTATTTTTCAGCAGGCCAGTTAGGATTCTGGCTTGTTTTTTTGTGGATATTTTAGAAGGCCTCACACTTTCTGCTTTGGTGTGGTGCTGGAATCACAACTTGGAATTGCCAATTAACCTTTGAAGATGTCAAATGAAAACCCTAGAGGACACAGATTTCACATTGACAATGGCCGTTTGAGGTATCTGGTGGTTTCCAATGCCTCTTTAGTAATTTCAGCAAAGTGCTGCTCCATAATGAAATTCATCTCCTAATAAACTCCATTATTCAAGTTCAAGATAAAGTTTATTGTTATCATCATGTCTGCCAGACAGTACTGAAAGAACAACAGAAATAATGGGCAGTTAATACAACGCCATACTGTAAAAGCAACATCAGACAATAGATAAGAGAAACACCAGCGGTACACTTGGGCAGTTGTCAGCATGAGTGGATGCTGTGTAGCTTTATGAACTGCAGATAAAGCAGCAGAACATTTGAAATCTGGGATTTTGGATATCCTGTCTTCATCATCTAGCCCAGTGGTTCTCAAAATGTGATTTGTGAGGATATGCCAGGTGGTCCATCAGCCGACCTAATCATCTTTCATAGAAAAGAAAAAAATTTTATGGTTGAGAGATAGATTCACATTATTTTATTATGGTGTTTTTTTTATTAAATTTTGGGGACCCCAGGAACTCACCCAGCCTTGATTTGGCTTGTATACCCATGCACAGAGACACGCAAAGGGCAATTCAATCAAAATGAAAAAGAAAGTATTAAACAAAATAATGAATGAAACAAAAACATTTAAACAGATATTGCAAAAATACACCCAAAAACCTGAAAGGCAATAACTTTTTAAATGAAACTGATTTAGGGTATATGTTGATGCAACGTTTTCTTCAACTAAGCAATGTGCAGAAGCAATTAAAAAGGCAAATAAAATGTTAGGTTATATCACAAAAACTGTTGAATTTAAGTTCAACAAGTTTGATATACTGAAATTATATAATGTACTTGTAAGACCACATCTGGAGTGTTGTGTGCAGTTCTGGTCACCACAATACAAGAAAGAAATAGCAGCACTTGAAGCTGTGCAGAGGAGACCAACCAAGTGCATCCTGGGACTTAAGAACATGTCCTACTGTGACAGACTCAGAGAATTAAATTTGTTTAGTCTTGGGCAGAGGAGGCTGCGTGGGGACCTCATCCAGGTGTTTAAAAGCGGAATTGATAAAGTTGATCCAGCAACATTCTTTCAGCTTAAGGGTGAATCACATACTTGAGAACATCAGTGGAAATTAAGGGGAAGTACATTTAAAATTGAAGTCAGGAAGCACTTCTTTACTCAAAAAGTTGCGTGACTTGAACAAAATACCAAGACATGGAGTTGAGGCAGAAACTTTTACAACCTTTAAGAAGGACATGGATGAGATGTTGGGGCAGCTTAGCTATTTGCTAAAAAAATGGGCAATATGGACTGAATGGTCTCCTCTCGTTTGTCAAATTCCTTATGTTCTTATATATGTGCTAAACACAGATACAAACAAAACTGACAGAACACTAGGCACTTAACAATAAATGGTAGACACTTGTGACACAGTCCAAGCACAGCCCACTTCAGAATTGCAGATGACGTGGATGAATGAAACATTGAACAGCCTCGAGAATGAAATGTAAGCCTTTTTCCTACTATGATGCAGTCGTTGAGTGAACAGTTGTAGAGGTTTGGAGCACTCAAAAGATGAAGACATTTTCTATCTCTGATGACACCACATGTACAAGCAGGCACAGGACATGAACACAAGTCCAGAGAAAACTGTAATCTTCATGATATAACTAATTGAAATTGAAGAGTGGAAGAGGTCAAACAAAAAAACACAAGGCTATCCTGCGAGCTTCTTATGGCTCACTTTTTCTCCCAGTAACCACTGTGCCAACAGCTGATGCTGCCCTAAGGTGCAGTGCTTTTGGGGTTGTTAGGAATTTCCATTTTACGTAGCTTTAAGTGGCTCTAAGACACAGGCCATAGTCTGACTTTTTTTGGCAGACAATAACATTTTTTACTTCTACGCTACACCTTCTAACTCTGATCCTGAATGGTTGCAGTGCTTGCTCCAACTATTTCTGTCTTTCAACATTTGTTCAAACTTGCAGTTTCTCTCCCTTTCAAGCTAACTCCTTCACTGCATGGGATTCTTTATTCACCTGCTCAGCATTATATTTTATCTGGAAACACAGAGGCAAAAACTTTAAATTTTTTTTTAATAAGAAAAAATGTACATCTGCGGTGGGCTGGCGTCCTGCCTGGGGTTTGTTTCCTGCCTTGCGCCCTGTGTTGGCTGGGATTGGCTCCAGCAGACCCCCGTGACCCTGCAGATAGGCTATAGTGGGTTGGATAATGGATGGATGGATGGAAAAATGTACATATCACAGAAACATATAAATACCAGAACGTCAACATAAATAAAGTAGAAAAGGTATGTCTAGTGCAGAAAAAGAGTAAAGTAGTAAATCATTTGCAGGCTGATTCAGACAGTATATCTGTTTTTGTTCTCTTAGTGTGCAGCATTTGACACCACAGACCAGAGCTTTCGTATAAATCGCCTTAGAACATTAGAACATTAGAATGATGATGGGTGGGCCTCTCTGGCAGTGCCTTAAATCGGTTTCAGTTTTACTTAACAGGCAGAAAATTCTTTGCTAGTTGTGGTGATTGTACTTCGAAGACTCATGATATTTTATATGGTGTACCACAAGGATGTTGTGTCGACTGCTCTTTTCTATCTCTGTGCTTTCATTAGGTCAGATTATCTCAAAGCACAAGATGAGCTAACAGAGCTATGCAGATGACACACAACTTTATTTATAGATAGCACCTGAAGGCCCTGATGCTCTTGGCTCTCTGATCCTGTGACTTACTTGTATTTCTGAATGGATGAGCAGCAACTTTCTCAAAATAAATGAAAAGAAAACAGAAATCTTAAATAAACTTGATCCCTTAGATGTAAAAGTCTAGGTGGAGGTAAAGAATTTGGTATACAGTAATCCCTCGCTATATCGCGCTTCGACTTTCGCGGATTCACTCTATCGCGGATTTTAAATGTAAGCATATCTAAATATATATCACGGATTTTTCGCTGGTTCGCGGATTTCTGCGGACAATGGGTCTTTTAATTTATGGTACATGCTTCCTCAGTTTGTTTGCCCAGTTGATTTCATACAAAGGACGCTATTGGCGGATGGCTTAGAAGCTACCCAATCAGAGAATATATTACATATTAACTAAAACTCCTCAATAATATAAGACATGCATCCCGCGCGGTGCTTGATTGTTTGCTTGTCTCTGCCTCTATCTCACCCTCTCTGACATTCTCTGCGCCTGACGGAGGGGGTGTGAGCAGAGGGGCTGTTTGCCTTGTGGATACGCTCCTCTAAGAAATGCTGCTTTATCGCGGTGCTTCGGCATATTTAAAAGCACAAAAGCACACGTATTGATTTTTTGATTGTTTGCTTTAATCTCGCGCTCTCTCTCTCTCTCTGAGACGTTCTCTGCGCCTGACGGAGGAGATGTGAACAGAGGGGCTGTTTGCACAGAGGCTGTTTGCTTAGAAGATACTGATGCTCCTCTAAAAAATGCCGCTTTATTGAGGTGCTTCGGCATACTTAAAAGCACACGTATTGATTTTTTGATTGTTTGCTTTTCTTTGCGAGCGCTCTCTCTCTCTCTCTCACTCTGAAATTCTCTGCTCCTGATGCGGGCACTCCTTTGAAGAGAAGATATATTTGCATTCTTTTAATTGTGAGAAAGAAGAAAGAAGATCTCTGTCTTGTCATGGAGCACAGTTTAAACTTTTGACTAAAGGGTGTTATTTCATGTCTAGAGGGCTCTAATAATGTTAACGGTGTGGGAGAGTTTATAAGGGCTTAAAATATATAAAAATAACCATACAAACATATGGTTTCTACTTCATGGTTTTTCATCTCTCGCGGGGGATTGGGGGGGGGTGGTCTGGAACGCAACCCCCGCGATCGAGGAGGGATTACTGTAGTTTATTTATGTAGCATAATAGAGTATTTTTATTTATGATTATTCTATACCCAAAAATTACTTTTCAGCTCCATGTGAACCTGAATTAAACAGACCAAAAAATGGTTACATGAATTATTTTTGTTAGTCAAGGCTAGTTGTTTAGAATCTTTAAATTATATGCATATCCAAAACATTCTTCTTTCTAGAATGAAATATACTGCTCAAAAAAATTAAGAGATCACATAAATCACACATTGGATCTCGATGAGCAACATATTTGAGTGGAAAATCTTTACTGACTAATACTGTGTAATTCGTTGAAAACAAAATGACGTGACAACAGTCAATAGAAACATCACACTGAAAATCAAAGTCAAAAAATGAAACTACAGGTTGATACAAGTTGCGTGAATTTCATCATGGCAACTCAAAATGTGACTCAGTAGTAGTGTGTGTGTGCCCCCCATGTGCTGCTATGCACTCCCAACAACATCTGGGTATTTTCCTGATGAGATGGCGGATGGTATCCAAGAGGACCACGTTCCAGACCTGGATCAGAGTATCAGTGACTCCTGGACAGTCTGAAGAGCTGCTTGGTGGTATTGGATGCAACAATACATAATGTCTCAGAGTTTTTCATTTGGGTTCAGGGATGGGGAATGTACAGGCCAGTCAATGGCATCAATGACCTCATGATCCAGGAACTGCCTACTCACTCTGGCCACATGAGACTGGGCATTATCCTGCAGCAGGAGGACCCGGTGACCCACTGCACCAGCATAAGGTCTGACAATGGCTCTGAGGATTTCATCCCGATATCTAACAGCAGTCAGGGTACTGTTGCCTAGCACGTGGACCCTCCAAGCATATGCTTCCCTGGACCGTCACTGATCTACCACCAGAACAATCATGCTGGATGGTGTTGCAGGATGCATAACGTTCACCATGATGTTTGCAGACTCTTTCGCATCTTTCACATGTGTTCAGTGTAAACCTGCTCTCATCTGGGAAGAGAACAGGGAACCACTGGTGGAGCTGCCAATTGTGGTATTCTCAGTTGAATGCCAATTGAGCTGCATAGTGATGGGCAGTGAGCACAGGCCTCACTTGATGATGACGGGCCCTCATGCCACCCTCATGGAGTCTGTTTCTGACAATTTACTCAGAAACATGCACTCCAGTAGCCAGCTGGAAGTCATTTTGTAGAACTCTGCCAGTGCTCCTCCTGTTCCTCCTCATACAAAAGAGCAGATGACAGTCCTCCTTCTGGGTTGATGCTCTACTATGGCCCCGTCCAGCTCTCCTCATGTAACGGTCTGTCTCCTGGAATTTCCTTCATGCTCTTGAGACTGTGCTGGGAGACACAGCAAACTTTCTTGTAATGGCACATATGGATGTGTCATCCTGTAGGAGCTGGACTACCTGTGAAGCCTGAATTGGCTACAGGTACCACCTCATGCTACCTGTAGTGATAAGGATACTAGCAAAATGCAAAACTAGAGAAGAATCAGTCAGGAAGGATAAGGAGAGAGCAACTGTCTGTGGCCACCACCTGTAAAACCATTCCCTTTTTGGGGGTTATCTTGCCGCTGCCTCTCCAGGTCACCTGATGTCACTTTCATTTGCACCAAAGCAGGTGAAGGTGTTTCGCAGTCACTTACGCTGCCTAACCAGACAGACTGATATCCCTGAAATTTAATTGACTTGGTGTTAGACTGGGATGATTAAGTGTTCCCTTAATTTTTTGAGCAATGTAATATGATATTCTTATTCTGAGATGTCAATGGTGGGACTGTCTGTTGCACCAGAGATCGGCAGAATACTGATATTTGAATAAATATCCCAAATCCTTAGCCGTGCTTTAATGCCCTGTTCATGAAAACAACAAACAATCTAACCTTCAGGACACTTGATAAGCTAAATCTATTACAGTGCTTTTTTGGGATTTTTTTAATGGTTTATTTCTTGAAAAATTAATTTTATTTATGGTTAATCTTCCTTTGTTGTCAAAGTCATGCTGTGTTCTGCATCTCATGTTCGCATCCAGTGAAGCTTTCTTACTGCAGCATTTCATTCTGAGTGCTTCAACTTGTGGCATATCAGACACGGTCTATTTAACAGCCTATGGTTTCAGTAAAACTCTGCCTTTAAGGAAAGATGAATTTCAAAAAGAATATAATAACTGTTTTTCTTTAGGATTTTCGAGCATTGTTGTTATATTTTTTTCTCTTTTAATAATCTTTCTCATTTAATAAAGAATCTTCGCTTTGAATTGTCTCTTCAAGATGGAGTTGTCATGGTTTCCCCATCTTGCGAGGCATTTTTTTATATTTTGGTATCTTATAAAGCAATGTACCACAACTAAGGAATCATAAAACACCTGCGATGCCGACTGTCCCAAACATTATGATACCCTGAAATGAGAGGACCATGTAGAAAACGTGACCGATATCTATGCAAATACCCTTAAATAAGAGTCTGCACTTTAATCACATCTCAATTTCTTGATTTATAATTTTAATCTGTGGATCAGAGGGGAAAATCAAGAAAAAGGTGTATTTGTTCCAAATATTATGGAGGGTACTGTATATGGCAAAGAGTGATGAGGCCAGAATGTCCCCTTTGGCATCACCACAAGAAACAGTAGCAGAGGAGGAGGAAACAATGGAGACAAAATGAAATCTGTTATTAAAATAAGATGTGAACCAGGCTGGAGCAGCACCCTTAATGCCTTTGAAACGCTCCAAACGCTTTAGCAGAATGGTATGGTCGATTGTATCAAAAGCAGCACTAATATCAAACAAACTTAAACAGGCACAATCAGCTAAACACAGTGGATTCAGAAAGCATACAGACCTTTTCACTTTTTTATATTTTGCTATGCTGCTTAGACATGAAATAAAAATCATTTTAATTCATCAATACCACAGAATAACAAATCAAAAACAGGACTTTAGAGATGTTCGCAAGTTTATTAAAAAAAAAAAAAAAACAATTATGAAGTATTAAATCTTGCATGATGTGGGAGAAAATAATTGAAATGTTTTTACCACAAGGCTACAACATAATAAAATGGATAAAAAGTGTTGGGGTGTGAATACATTCTGAATCCAATGTTTATGAGGGAGAAAGCCACATTTAACAGCATTAGGTACATCTTTTGTTTAATATCTCTTCTGTGGTTACTGGGAAGCAATATATTGATTGTAGTGAAGTTGTTAGAATACAACACTGAAAAGACAGTCATATACAATATACAGTACAGGCCAAAAGTTTGGACACACGTCCTCATTCAATGTGTTTTCTTTATTTTCATGACCATTTACAGCACTCCATCACTCTCCTTCTTGGTCAAATAGCCCTTACACAGCCTGGAGGTGTGTTTGGGGTCATTGTCCTGTTGAAAAATAAATGATCGTCCAACTAACCTGACTTCTGCACAACACAACTGCTGGTCCCAACCCCATTGATAAAGCAAGAAATTCCACTAAATAACCCTGATAAGGCACACCTGTGAAGTGAAAACCATTTCAGGTGACTACCTGTTGAAGCTCATCGAGAGAATGCCAAGAGTGTGCAAAGCAGTAATCAGAGCAAAGGGTGGCTATTTTGAAGAAACTAGAATATAAAACATGTTTTCAGTTATTTCACCTTTTTTGTTAAGTACATAACTCCACACGTGTTCATTCATAGTTTTGATGCCTTCAGTCATGAAAATAAAGAAAACACATTGAATGAGGAGGTGTGTCCAAACTTTCGGCCTGTACTGTATACAATTCAGCTTGAGTGCCACTGGTGTGCACAGCAATAACCTGAAACATACAAAACACAAGTGATGTGCCAGGGTCAGATAAGCTCTCCTAGTGTTAATTAATATTGCTCTGCTGTTGTTACTTAATTTACCCTTAATAGGTTTAACTTTTGATGCTGGCAACTTTGCTGTGTGTATGCCATTAGTTGTGAATGGCACACACTATGTGACTATTATGAAGATTTCTAAATTAGAAAATGAAAATTTCAGAACAACTAAAACTCTATTAACCATGGAACAAAGAGTCAATTCAATCACACATGAAATTCTCAACTTCTGTTAAAATATTAAATGAAAAGATTAATTAATAGTTAAATATTTATTCATGAATTTAGATTCCTGAAGAGCTCTTTGAATTAAATAAATTCTTAATTTACTCAAGGTTATGCCAGGAGATGAATTCAAACTTTTTACTTTTCGCTTTTATTTTTTTACTTTGATCCATCCCAATAATTAATTAGGTTTCTCATATTTAGAATACAATAACTTATAATTTAAAAGCCAATTTTCATTCATTTTCTAAATCCACTTTTTCCAGGGTGGGATTGTTGAAGCAGAAATTAGACCGAGATGGGAGTTCAAACCTTAGCAGGGCTCACTCACCCACATCATACCATCTAAACTGCATGTGTTTGACTGTGAGTATGCCAAATGAACCTAAGCTGAAGTGGTCCAGTCTTACAGGTACTTGGGGTCCACATCAGTGACAGCTTGGACTGGTCTCGGAACACAGAGGACACCGAGAGAAGTGACATCCTTCACATCTTCTCTGACTCTGTGATGGCCAGTGTGATTTTCTATGCTGTGGTACGTTGGGCGGGTAATGTCACTTCAAGAGAGGCCTGCCAGGCTAATTAAAAGGGCAAGGATCAGTTATGACGAACTCTGGACCCCCTGGAGGCTGCAGCGAAGGAGAGAATTAAAACTAAAATGAGTGCAATTATTAACAATCCTGCACATCCTCTCTCTGACACACCAACACTGATGACTTTCAGCCAACATATTATTCAGCAGATGTGTGTCAAGAAACGCAACTGTGGATTTCTCATACCAACAGCAATACATCTGCATAATGCCACACTGGAACTGGGACAACCAAGTCAGGACTTTTCTTTCTTTTTCATTTTCTTGCTTTGTAGTCATTCTGGTGTGTGTTCAGACAAAAGTGTGTGTGTGTACTTATTTATTTATTTACTTATTTAACTACTTATTTATTTATTTCAATAGATTCTGTAAAAAGCCAAATTTCCTCTGCGGTAAAAAAAAAAGAATATTCAGCAAAGGTTTATAAAGAAAGGCTACTGGGGCTCCTTCATACCAACGGCAACACACCTACATGATGTCTCACTGTGGCTGCTCTCTAATCTGTAGCCAAATCAGAAGTTTTCTTATTTTAGTTCTTTTAGCCAATGAATTTTACAGCAGAAGTGCATCAAGAAGAACTGGGGCTCCTTCATGTGTACGGCAAAACGCCTTTATAGTGTCTCACTGGGACTGGGACTGAACTTTTAATCTTTAGCCAAGTCTGTGTTATATAGTGCCTTCTCCTATCTATTTTATACTTCATTTTATTTATCTCTGTCTACTGTATTACTGTATTGTCTTCCATTTCTGTTTATTATGCTGTCTTTTCACGTGCCTTTTTATTACTACCTATTATATAATGCCTTTCATTTTTAACTGTCTGACTCTTATCATTTAGTGCATTCATATCTTTTACACATTGAATTTCAAGTTGTTTTGTTATATAGTTCCATCCATCCATCCATCCATTATCCAACCCGCTATGTCCTAGGGGTCTGCCTATCAGGAAACAAACCTCGGGCAGAGCGCCAGCCCACTGCAGGGCACACACACACACGCACACACCAAGCACAATTTAGAATCACCAATGCACCTAACCTGCATGTCTTTGGACTGCGGGAGGAAACAGGAGCACCCGGAGGAAACCCACGCAGACATGGGGGAAAACATGCAAACTCCATGCAACGAGGACCCAGGAAGCGAACCCGGGCCTCCTAACTGTGAGGCAGCAGTGCTACCCACCGTGCCGCCCTATATAGTTCCTTTTCCTACATATTGATCTACATAGCACTTTTCATGTCAAATGATCTAGGGAATAGTGCTTTTCAGTTTTATTTATGTGTGTAACACCTTTCAATTATGTCTATTTCTATATAGTGCCTTTTCCCATCTTAGAAGGCTGGCGTCCTTCAACATCTGCAATAAGATGCTGCAGATGTTCTGCCAGACGGTTGTGGCGAGTGCCCTCTTCTACGCGGTGGTGTGCTGGGGAGGCAGAATAAAGAAGAAGGACGCCTCACGCCTGGACAAACTTGTGAGTAAGGCAGGCTGTATTGTAGGAATGAAGTTGGACAGTTTAACAACCGTGGCAGAGCGATTGGCGCTGAGCAGGCTCCTGTCAATCATGGAGAATCCACTGCATCCACTGAACAGGATCATCTCCAGACAGAGGAGCAGCTTCAGCGACAGACTGCTGTCACCGTCCTGCTCCACTGACAGACTGAGGAGATCGTTCCTCCCTCACACAATGTGACTCTTCAGTTCCATATGGGGGGGGGAAACGTTAACATTATACAAAGTTATTGTCTGTTATACCTGCATTTTTATTACTCTTTAATTTAATATTGTTTTTTGTATCAGTATGCTGCTGCTGGATTATATGAATTTATACTTGGGATTAATAAAGTATCTATCTATCTATCTATCTATCTATCTATCTATCTTATAGTTTCTTTTTTTTCTGTCAATCTGTCTGTCAACTGTATGACTTTCTTTCTTTGTTGTCTATTGCACAGATAAAATCATTATCATTTTAATGGTTTTATATAACACCAGTTCTGCTGTCTGCTGGGAATTTGTCAAATGATTCTGTGTAGAGTCTATCTATCTATCTATCTATCTATCTATCTATCTATCTATCTATCTATCT
>JANRMT010062820.1:12466717-12520610 GCA_026402145.1 Polypterus bichir lapradei
TCTATCTATCTATCTATCTATCTATCTATCTATCTATCTATCTATCTGTCTAATTCTGCCCAGTGTCTCAATCCTGAATGTAGAATTACAAATAGATTCTTGGTTCTGTGAGTCAAATTATTAAGCCTGTTGTTTTCCTTCCACACTATAAATGTTTTTGATGCACCATCTGTTTGAATGACAGAGAAACACCAATGTGGCTATTTCTACCAGCTATAGCACAGTTCCAACTTGGATTTTTAGTAAAACAAACAAAAAAAGTAATGTAAAAAGGGTGGCTATAAAAGATGAAAACTCCAACAAATATTCTTGGTTTCTTTTCTCATTTTCTTTTTCACCTTAACCTTTTTTACCTTAGAGTTGTAAATCTTCTTCAGCATCTCTCCTCTGGAGATAACAGATAAAATTAGCCACTTCAAGCCATAAAGAGTGTACAAGTTAAAGAGTGACACATTTACAGGGTTCAAGTGCTTTACTGCAATTCAAAATGTGGAAATTCATACAATTTAATATATAAAAGTTCTCATAAGGTGTCCTTTTGATTTTCACACCGCCCATTGTGCATTCAAACCTCACATTTTTACTTTGTATGTGTAATACTTTACATTTACTGACATTAAATTTCATCTGTCTGCGTGGGTTTCCTCCGGGCGCTCCGGTTTCCTCCCACAGTCCACAGACATGCAGGTTAGGTGGATTGGCCCTAGTGTGTGCTTGGTGTGTGGGTGTGGGTGTGTGTGTCCTGCGGTGGTTTGGCACCCTGCCCAGGATTGGTTCCTGCCTTGTGCCCTTTGTTGGCTGGGATTGGCTCCAGCAGACCCCCGTGACCCTGTGTTTGGATTCAGCGGGTTGGAAAATGGATGGATGGATGGAAATTTCATCTGCCATAAATCTGCCCAAGCCTGTCTGCTATCCAAATCCCTCTGTATCTGAGATTATCTGCCAATCCACCTAACTTGGTATCATCTGCAATCTTAACCAGCTTGTTACTTATATTCCTATCCAAATCATTTATATGTCTTAGCTCTTAGGTCTTAGGGTCCTTTAGATGGTGCCTGAAGGAGAGGGATGTCCTCTCAACCAATGCGCTGCTGTAGGTGCCTCTGTATTCCGCGCTTCACTCATGATACACTTCTATCTTTGGCGATCAGTGGTGATGTTTCGGGCCACGTCAACGGTCAGTCGCCGGTTCTTTTGGTCTTCTTTGATAAATTTGAGCCACGTTTTCTGTGGTGTAGTTCGTTAAACCTTCCAGGAGGCAAGTCACTCTCACCGTAAAAGGTTGTACGGCAGCCTAGTGATGTTCATCCTGCAGATGTGGCCAAACCATCGCAGTCTGCGCTTTATGATCAGTTCTTCAATTTTAGGTTGGTTATTGAACTCCAAGGACGGCCCCAAACCCGGCTGAAAAAGGACGAGGGTGATCACCCTGCCGAGATGATCAGAACTGGGAAACCAGGCAAGAAACTTCATGGAATCACAAAGAATTACAAATTCATTTATATGAATTAAAAATAGCAGCGGCCCCAGCATTGACCCCTGCTGGACACCACTCTTAACATCGACCAGTTCTGATGAGGCTCCCCTCTGGTTCCTGTGTCTGAGCCAATTCTGCAGCCATCTACAGAGTACACCCTGAACTGACACTTCTTTTAGTTTGATGCCCAACCTCTCATGTGGCACTTTTCTGAAAGTCAAGATAAATAAAATTCTATGCACCACTTGGATCTCACCCTTTCGTTGTTTCCTCATAGATTTCCAGCATATTAGTAAAACATGACCTTCCCAGTCTGAACTCATGCTGATGCCACCCTTATACTAATTAAATATCTTATGTTTTATAAGATTGTATAGATTTATTCTCCCTTTGTTACTTATTCATTAGTCTATGAGTGTGTCCTGTGGTCAACTGAGCCCCTTCCAAGGTTAGACTACACTTTCTGCCTTATTGTGATAAGCCAAGCCTGAGAGACAAATTCAAACTAGTATTTATTACAGATATTTATAGCTTATCACATTCAGTTATATAGTTATAGAGGGCTAGCGATATAAAACCGCAGTCCAGGTCGTCAGGGGTCTTCTTTGACTGGTCTTCAGGCTTGTAGGCACTTCTTTTCTGCTGAGCAGGTAGAGCAGAGAGAAGAGCATTTAAGTTTATAAATATTCGTAAGGACAGTTTATTTCTGATTTGTATATATTTTTGGGTGGAGGCAATCTGCTTGTGGGTGCACATTTTTTATTATTGTCATTGAGCATAATCTTTCAGTTTTTTCTGCCTGTCCTTCGTGAATGGTCTGCTGAAGAGCAAGGAGGAAGAAAAGGCTTTTTGTTGGATTTTTTTTCTCTTCATGTTTTGCTTTGGAGTCACAATATTGTATAAACACCTGCAGTTATTTTTCTTGTTTTTGTTAATTCTATATATAATTGCAAGTCATTATTGTAAATAATTATTTGCACATCTGGAATAAACCAGAATTCGGTTTTTTGAAACAGTCATCAATGTCTGTGTTTCAATTTTCTCATCCCCTGGTCGTCTGGTTACGGCTTCAGATGCCCGGAGTCTGAAATTGTGCAATGGTACCATTGTACAGGGCACCACACTTGTGGAGAGGGAACAGGCTGCAAATCCCAGTGCATCCTACCACACAACCAAGAGATACACATCCCTCCAAAGGGAGCTGCAGAAAATGAAGAATATAGCTCAAGATTAACTCCTGTGAAAGACACAGCCGGACACACAGCAAAGGTTTGGGGTAGACACCCGTATAGTTTACCTGGCTGCACAAGGCTTTAAAGTAGAGTACAATGTGTACAAGTTAGAGTCCAAAACAGAGCTGTTTAATCATGTAGGATGAGGGGTTTTTATAGGTGGTTCACAGGAAGTTTCTCATGTTTGGTCTGCTGCTAGAAAAGAGAGAGGTTTAGTGCACCCCGCTGCCCCCTGGCCTGGCATGGAATTAGCGTTTCCTGGTCCCTTTGGTTGACTCCCAAGCACACGTGTGCGACACGCTATAAAGCCAAATTGTAAACTTCTAAGTTGGACACAATCTCCACACATCAACGTGTCCTGAATGGCAAAGTCATAACAATAAAATCATTCTTTAAGCCTCTTTTCAAATTCATTGAGACAAAGCTTTACATTTCTGGTCAAAATGCAAAGTGTTGGTTGAGACCCAATACAGAGGATCACACAGTCAGTGCTATTGTTTATCATAAAGCTTGTGAGTTGATGTAATGAGTCTTCTAATCAGAGAGGACTGCAAGTCTTTTCAAGCTGAAAAGGAAACTGTTTAAGATGATTAACTGCTGTAGTCTGACATAACTGGAGTGGGAAAGGGCCACTTCAGAAAGACAAAGGCTTGTAACGAAAGGCCTCCTCTGAATTCCATGACCAAATGTGCAGTGGCCAGGATTAGGATACACATCTTCAAATGTGTGGCACTATGATTGCGGTGCTATTCTTGTAAGGTAAAGTGCCAATTCTCCCCTGACCAGACCTCTTTTCCCACCACCAGTGGCACATGTTACTAAGCAACTGCTATCAAAGCACAAACCCCTGAGACCTGAACTTTTTAAAAATTCAATTCCCTTTTTTCTTATAAGGCGCTCTTCAATGAAGACATTTTTGGCTCAGTTGGAAAGTTAGAGGGGGTAACGATAGGAGGGGCTTATAGGACCAGCAGAAGAAGAAGGTGATATGCTCAGTTGTAGTGATTGTCGAAGGCTGCGTCATGGCCTGGGCACAAAATTCAGTTCAATTTCTATCCAACTTAGCTTATTTTTGTATAGCGCTCTTCACTGAGGTGAAGAGCACCATAATGAGTACATAAAGACAAAAAGTAAAACAACAATTTTAATTTCTATTCTTTTTTTATACAAATGATGTAGCTCAAAGTGCTTTAAAAGATTTCAAAGAAATTGATACAAGAAAATAAAAAATAAATGTAAATTATATAAGAGTAATAATGAATAAATAGTATACCTAAATAAATAATGCACACTTTCATAAGATAGATATGTAATTAAGAGAAGTATAGTCCTTAAATAGTTTTTATGTGTCTCTCAATATGAGTCCAATGATATGGTCAGATGGCCAGGGTGGGCAGAAAATAAGATGAAAAAACTCCATTTAAACTGAAGGAAAAAACAAAATCCGCAAGGGTTCCAGGCCAGAGGACCGTTCAGACCCCATTGGGCATTCTACCTAACGTAAATAATCTTAAGTAAAACCTTACTGTTTTTTTAGGCTTCGTCTTAGAGGATTTGGCGCGGTATGTCTCACGGCAAGTTGGGGTATCCACTTTCATTCCGACTTCACAGGCAGTTGCACAGGACTTTGATCAGGTGGTGCTGGCACAGAAGAACCAGAATAGACAGCAGACAAAAATAAAGATTAATAATGATTGCAGATTCATTGAAGAGTCTGATGATTCCATACATGTCAAATTTATTAAGGGTTGAATTAAATGTAGCTATGTAAAAGCCAAATTTAAAAATGGACTTTTAAGAGTTTTTTTAAATGATCATGGGTTAGCCTGGTGCAGTGATGTAGCCAGGGGCGGGAGGAGGGGGTGGTCTGCAGTTTCGGTTATTTGTGATTAGACCATGAACAATTACATGGGAATATTTTTGAAGCTTGCTGAAAGATCAGTTATCGACTATGCTGCTAGGTATGTCTAGAGTGTTGGTAATCAGTTCGCCGAGATTATCTAGTTCATATTTCTGACATTTATTGTACAATTTTACACTTAACTTTGCCTGAAAAAAGCAAGTCAGGTCATATCGAGCATCAAGGCAATGATCACGATTCTTGACATTAATGTACTTGTTAATAGTTTGTTCTCTGTGAACAGACTGTTAATCGGCAACATTACATGAACTGCTTGAGTTGTCTGCGAACTCGACTATGTTAGCCTCATGAGTAGCATAACGCAGGTTAGAACCCTGCCAGTACATACAACAACAACAACATTTATTTCTATAGCACATTTTCATACAAATGATGCAGTTCAAAGTGCTTTACAGGATTAAGAAAAAGAAAAAATACAAAATATATAAGAAAATAAAATTAGGCAATACTAATTAACATAGAATAATAGTAAGGTCAGATGGCCAGGGAGGACAGAAAAAAACAAAAAAAAAAAAAAAATCTGCAGGGGTTCTAAGGTCACGAGACCACCCAGCCCCCTCAATCAGTCCTCATGGTATTCAGGCTTTACATGGAAGAACTTGATGATGACGGTCATGTGAACTTCTGGCCTTTAGTCCATCAACGTAGGGACATCACGGTGCTTTGATCAGGTGGTGGTGACACAGATCGCCACCACAGAAAAAGAACAGCAGAGAAACTAGGGTTAGTACGGATTTCGGCACCACCAAAAATAATAATGATAATTAATTGAATATACAGAACATCAGGATTAAACTAAAATGAAACTATGAGAAAGTCATGTTAAAGTAATGTGTTTTCAGCAGTGTTTTAAAGTGCTCCGCCGTATTAGCCTGGCAAATTCCTATTGGCAGGCTATTCCAGATTTTAGGTGCATAACAGCAGATGGCCGCCTCACCACTTCTTTTAAGTTTAGCTCTTGGAATTCCAAGCAGACGCTCATTTGAAGATCTAAGGTTACGATTTGGAGTGTAAGGTGTAAGACATTCTGAATATATAATATTCTAATATAAGATGGAGCAGATTATTTTAGGCTTTGTAAACCATAAGCAGTATTTTAAAGTCAATTCTAAATGGCACAGGTAACCAATGTAGTGACATCAAAACTGGAAAGATGTGTTTCGGATTTTCTTTTCCTAGTTAAGATTCTAGCAGCTGCATTCTGCACTCGTTGCAGTTGGTTGATGTCTTTTTTTGGTTGGTCCTGAGAGGAGTGTGTTACAGTAATCTAGATGACTGAAAACAAAAGCGTGAACTAATTTCTCAGCATCTTGCAATGTTATAAGAGGTCTAACTTTTGCTATGTTTCTTAAGTGAAAAAATGCTGTCCTAGTGGTCTGATGAATATGTGATTTAAAATTCAGGTACATCACACATTTCACCGATTCCCAGTTTTCGAAAGACAAACAGTAGGAAAAGGGAATACAAAAAACTCAGACCAAAATCCATCCATCCATTCATTATCCAATCCGCTATATCCTAACACAAGGTCACGGGGATCTGCTGGAACCAGTCCCAGCCAACACAGGGCACAAGGCAGGAACAAACCCCGGGCAGGGTGCCAGCCCACCACAGGGCACACCCACACACACCCACACACCAAGACAATTTAAGATTGCCAATGCAACTAACCTGCATATCTTTGGACTATGGGATTGAACCGGAGCACCCGGAGGAAACCCACGCCAACCAAAATTCATATGCCATATTATTGAATTGCAGTCTTGTGAATGGACCCTTTGGAAAACCAAGAAAACTAAAAAGAGAAAGAAGAGCATAACTAAGATTGTGACGATTCAAAGATTATCTTCTGGTGCTGAATCATTTCTCGTAAATGCAAAAGGCATTAGACTCACAATAGTAAACTAATGGTATGAGGCTTATAAAAGAAATGGTTTGTGATATCCTCCACTTACAGCTCATAGAACATTTCCTTTGCTCGATCCCAGGACGGATCCCATCTGTGTGGCATGCCCTCTCTCCCTCCCGACCAGCTTGCCCCTAAGGTCATGAACGATAAGACCTGCATTCGTAACAGTTTGCCTGTAACAAATATAAAGTAATAATAATGTACTTTGTAATAATGATGTTGTCAATTGCAGTCATAAGCATAATGAAAGGTTGTGTGATGTCTACGAAAGACCTGTAAAGCAGGCCAAGACCTCCACTGACCTGCCCAGAACAGACTTAACTTTGTGGAAGAAAAATAAGCCACAATATTTTAGTTGAGCAAAAGGAGGTCTTTATTAGCATTAATGCTGATCCAGAACTTTAACATTAAAGTCCTGAATATCCAATTAGCACAGTGTGCACTCTATATAGCGTAAAAATCACACACCCTTCTCTTAGGCATGTCATGAATGAATCCCAAACTGCTTAGTTTATAAAAAAAACAGGATTTAGGTCTTGTCTGGTGACTTTGTGTTGATCCTTAGGCTGTAAGCAGTTAAGCTGGTTACATATACAAAGATCATTAATTGTCTTATCAGTAACAGTTGTAAGAAAAGGCACTATATGGGCGCCTGACCCGACACAGATGGACACGTAGGCATGTATAAAATAAAAAGACTTTTATTTTCTTCAGCTGGAGGGCACGTCTTCCCCGTTATCCCTCCAGCCACAACACAGTCCCAAGCATATATATTAAGTATAAAATTCACACCAAGCACTCTTCTTCTCTCTTCCACCACCACTCCTCCTCAGCAAGCTTTGTCCTCCTTCCACCCGACTCTGGCCACTGAGTGGTGGTCGCTGGCTCCCTTTTATTGGGTACCCGGATGTGCTCCAGGTGCCTGATTGGCGACATTCGGCTGCACTTCCGGGTAAGGTGAAACCAGTGCCCAAAAGTAGCCAACAGCTCCTGCTGCAGCACCCCCTGGCGGCGCCTGCGCAACCCCACAGAGTTGAACAGAACTCCAACCCCCATGAAGCCCTGGGGGAGTCCGAGGCACCGCTACAACCCAGGGAGGCTGCCATCTAGCGTCCAGGGGGAGATACTGCGCTTCCTACCTTTGTCCCCCTGGCAGATGTGGTGAAGGGGCTCCCCGGCCAGGCATGGGACCCGGCCATCCATCACACAGTCTGTCTTTAAACTCCAAGAAACTCCATTATCAAAAGCAGGACATACCTGTAAGTCACATCACCTTCACATAACACTAATGACTGCCCACGGAAATATTTTAGGGGTGTGATATATTTAATAAGTACCTTCAAAGATACAGATTTGGTTAAAACAAAAAAAAAAAAAAAAACTAGTATGAAACTATTTAACATACATGAAATCCAGGTCATTATATTTGGTTAGTGATAGGATCTAAAGTGAACAGAGCAGATTACAAACCCTGAAATAGAGACATACATCCACATAAATACATTACAAATTGAGCATTTATTCTTCCACATATTAAATCAGACAAGACCCAACTACTAACCGCTGGGGATCTGGCTTTAAAAGTTTGAAATACAAAGAAAGTCCTACAATATTTCAAAATGTCTCACTAAAAAGAGCGATCCTGTGAAAGAAACTCTTTTGTGCAGAGACAAGTCTGCCAAAGAATCTTTATAAACTGAGTGATTAAAAAATAACAATACAGGAAACTGCTCAAAGGAACAAAAAGGATTTTCCTAAAAAGGCAATCAGCAGCAAAAAAGTCTCAAAAAGGCTGAAATCCAAGATAACAGACCAACATAAATCACAAAACGAGAAAATCCAAAGAGACAGCAATAGTCACACAACTTCAAAAGCAAACTCAGTGATCTGCTAGCTGAGCATCCTCTTCTGTTGCCTTAAATACCTGCAGTGAGGACTTGGAGGTGTGACATCAGGGTGGCCCTGCCTCCTTTGGCTCCACCCACAAAAGTACATGGAATTGAGGCAAACTTACAGCACATAGCTAAATAAAGACATAAAAAATATTTACAAACAACAATAAAATATAAATTACAGAGAAATTCAGAGTGCAATATAATCATTGATAGAGTAACACACTTATAATGTACTTGTATTACACAAAAGCTTTACATAAAATAACAAGTGTTAGCTGGCCTCACAGATTTTGCTCTTTGTACGATTTGTTCAAGCACTTCCTAACACACTTACTGTATAATGCTATTTACAAAGCCATCACAGTTTATAGTTCTTGTTCTCTGTGGGGCAGCATGTAAACGAGAGCTCACTTGATGCAGAATGTAGACTAACAGCTCCTGATTATCCCTACTCCTGTTGTACATTGCAATTTCCAAATTTAATTAAATAATGCAAAACTTTCTCAATGAATTTCTTGCTTTAAATCTAAGCACAAAATGCTCAGCATTAAATTCAAGTGCAATTGACATTCTTCATATTGTTCTGTAGCAGTAACTGAATAGCACTAAATGCTTAAGTGCTTTTTTGAATTTAAAGGGTAAAAAGAAAGACATTTGTCAAGGATTTCTCTTGAGTGTGTTTTAACATTAGGAATGGCAAGTACAGTCCTCCAGTATATCAAAGTGGATAAGGAAAATCTAGCTATGCATGAAAATAACCTTTCTTTATCATTGCTAACATAACCATTTTAATTGCCTACCTTGTCACACTTCAGTGGTGTTTGCACACAGCATGCCACATGAATATGTCTGCTGCCAGGTTTTAATTAAAGAATCCCTGGCGGCCCAACCGTCCAGATACATCATTCTTGTGATGTTTACATGGCCTTGTCAGCAGTTATACAATTTTACTGAACTGTTTCTAGATTTATGCACACAACTTTGCATGTCTATTACACCGTGACGTGGGTTTTTATATATAACCATTAATTAAACCATCTGAAAAAAAACAACCGCAAAGAATGCCAGAAATAATTCTAACCAAAAAATACAGTAACCTGCTTGTGTGCGTGTTATATATGGCTGAACAACAGAAGAAATACATCTGTCGATAAACAGTGGATGTAAAAAGTATTCAGATTTATTGTGTTGTAGATTTTATTTTAAAAAGATAAATTTGTCATTTGAGTCCATCAATCTACATTCAATAACACATAATGACAAAGTGCAAACATGTTTTCACAAAGGTTTGCTAATGTATTAAAATCTCTCACTTATATTAATATTCATTATCTCTGGCTTTTCCAAGGGTATGGGGCACACAGCATTTGTATATTTTTTGAGCCTCTTCAAGAAGAGGACTAGATAAAATCTAAAAGAAAGATAAGAAGAGCTGCTGCCAAGATGCAAAATAAACAAACAATTCAGCGCCACTTAGAGAATATTGAATGTGTTGCTGATCTTCATTTGCTTTCAAAAGTAAGGATAACACAAGTTGTATGGTGTATGGTGTGGATTGCCACACTCTATTTTGCTTTCTCTTATAGCAGTAATAATGCTGTGGTAATGCACACCCACAAGCACTGTCATTTAGCAAATAAAGTAACTTTGTGTGGATGAAAAAGATAGTGAAGGTAGGGTGGAGTGGGTGGAGAAGAGTGGCAGAAGTGATTTGTGACAGACGGGTATCAGCAAGAGTCAAAGGGAAGATCTATAGGACGGTAGTGAGACCAGCTATGTTATATGGGTTGGAGACGGTGGCACTGACCAAAAAGCAGGAGACAGAGCTGAAGCTGGCAGAGTTAAAGATGCTAAGATTTGCATTGGGTGTGACGAGGATGAACAAGATTAGAAATTAGGACATTAGAGGATTAGCTCAAGTTGAACGATTGGGAGACAAAGTCAGAGAGGCGAAATTGCGTTGGTTTGGACATGTGCAGAGGAGAGATGCTGAGTATATTGGGAGAAGGATGTTAAGGATAGAGCTGCCAGGAAAAAGGAAAAGAGGAAGGCCTAAGCAAAGGTTTATGGATGTGGTGAGAGGGACATGCAGGTGATGTGTTTAACAGAGCAAGATGTAGAGGACAGAAAGAGATGGAAAAAAATGATCCGCTGTGGCAACTGCTAATGGGAGGAGCCGAAAGAAGAAGAAGAAGAAGAAGGTGTAGTTTAACTATTAGTCAAAAAGTGTAAATAAAGAACCGACACTTACCTTTTTTTAATTTGAAGTGTTTGGAAGTGCTGTTGTGAATGTGTGTTTCAGTCTTGGTGGTGTTACATATATATGTTTGGTATCATTCTTTTCAGAATTTATTGAACTTTAATGTGACGTTGTTAGATTTTCAGATTCTTCTTCCGTTTTTAAATTATAAAGTAAAATATCAAGTAGGTCACGGTTTTTAATACCAAGAAAGTCGTGGTTTTTATTTTTGATTGAGTAAACTTTCTTTCACACGAACAAACTATTAAAAAAAACGATCTATTCATAACACCAATGTTTGTATTTAGGTGATTTAGTTAGCTGAAGATCGAATTACGATGACCCATTGCATATCACTTTAGTTTTCACATGATTTTATTGAAATAATTTATTTAAATGAGTCATTTTTTAAAAAAAGTTTTTTTTTTATCTATAAGAATGTCATTTAAAATGAATGGATTGTTTATTTAGTCTCTAAAAATAATCATCAAGCACAGTGGACCTCAGTTTAATGGGAATACTCCAATCAGTAAGAGAGTAAATATTTTATTCTTATTTCGTGATTTTTACTCCGTTAAATAATAATTAATTTTTCTTTTACATATTTATAGAATTTCGTGATTTTGACTCCAATAAATAATAATTTTTCTTTTGTACATTTACAGATTTTACTAATATTCTGGCCGCAACTGGGGGTTGCCCCCCTAGTATATAGTATATATATATATATATTTTTTTTTTTTTTCTCATTTATCCCTAAGGATAAATTATGTGTATGTATTTTTTTCATTAGAGTTTGTTTTAAGTTCACTGTACATACATAAATATTCACTATTTTTGTTTTTTTTCTTTTTCCATTTGTGTTTAGTTTGTGTGTCATTGCTGGAGGACTGTGTAAAAATAAAGCCCACATGATATCCTTTTTTTTTTTTTTATACAGCACCCTGTAAATAAATTGCTCCTTTTTTTTGCCCAACATTTTTTGTCTACATCTCAGCTCTCCTCTGATCCTGTTCAGTCCATGAACTACAAAATGTCCAAAGTGTACTCTGGTGCCACCTTGCTACTACATGGGACAGCATAAATACTTAAAGATTAAAATGTATTCAGCCTGCTTTCCCTCTTGTACATTTTGCCCTATTTAACCACCATGGGCTGGGAGCACAAGGCCAATCAAGAGTGTGAAAGAGAGAACACTCACAAGAAGTAATTTACAGTGACAATCATTCCTGGGTAAACTCAGAGTTATTGGCAGAAGCTAGTGGACCATAGTCGTGGGTGCAAGTGCATTGCATTGCAACTCTCAAGTTTATATCCTTTAAAGGTTGTTAAGTGTAAAGAAAGACAAATGAGAGCAGCTAAAGAGATGCATCATGTAGTTGTGTATCTGTGTAAAATGAATCTCTGCATTTCATATGAGAGACCTAGGTTTTAGAGAGAGGTGTTCCCAAAAGTGTTTCCCATAATAAGCCACTACTTTCCTGTGTAAAATGATAAGGCAACACACTGAAGAACAGTTGGGGCACCAGCCGGTGTTTTCCTTATAGTATGAGAAAGACACACACTGCAATTTCCTGGAAGGGGAGAGCTTTCCAGAAGAAGTTGAAGAGTCTTTATGTACCATTGAGGTTTAGAGCCTCTGGCGTGTGGATAAAAGAGGAAAAGATGTAAATGTCTACCCAGACTCCTATTTGGATAAGTGTTATGCCAAGCACTTTTACTCCACTCTTACCCACTGAATTAGGAAGGTGCTTCAGTTGTGGTGGATGGCCAGAACACCCTGATTATGGAAGAACCAGAGAAGAGAGTATTTCCAGGACAGTTTCTCCCCTGGACCAAGGGCAGCCCCCTTGGTTTCCAGCTGGGCCATGGGTCATGAGCATAGAAGCTCAACCCTGCATGGACATTTTCAAGACCCAATTTCTCAGCACTTCCGCCATACCCGGAAGTGCTGCTGGAAGAAGTTCATTAGGCACCTGGAGTTCTTCCGGGTGCCCTATAAAAACGGGTCAGTGGCCAGGAGTCAACAGTCAGAGTCAGGAGGAGGAAGGACAAAGTCTGTGTGGAGGAATTGTGTTGGTGCTTTGTGTACTGTCTTGTGCAGTGGGGAGCAGAGAAAAGTGCTCCCCGACTGTAAATAAAACTGTGTGTTGTGTGCTAATCCTGTGTCCTGCCTGTCTGTGTCGGGGTTAGGCCGGCTGTACGTGCCCAGGCATCACACTGAGTTACTGTGAATTCCCCCAGAAATCTCCTCCTTGCTTGGATCCCAAGCTTTGACAAATGTGCTGTTATAGTCCTTCTGATGTCTTCTGGTCAAATTTGATGATATAGCTTCTTTATTTCTGATTGCCATAAGGTCTGATTATTTTGTGTAGCATAAGCTTGTTGAACACAACAAATTATAATACAAAGCTCATGAACTTAGCAAGGAGGAAGGCAACTTGGATGACAATGAGGAGGAAGAAGAAGCATCTGAAATAGAGGACAACACTGAATATCCAGACAATGAATCAACTGATGAGGAAGAATTGGCTAATAAAGAAAAGCAGGAAATTATATGCTGGTCAAAGAATGGGAATTTGTTGTTCTCTTTATCTCTCACTGAGAGAGAAGGCAAAGTATCAGCTGACTTTTATTAGGATGACCGCGGCACCAACGACTTTATCCGATGCTAAGGGTATAAAATATAACTTTGAACTGTTTTTGATGAAGGATACTGTAAGGACAGTGATATATCAGTAGAAACCTTTAGGGAAAGCTCTAATGACACTTCTTAGTTAAAGGCGTTAACATCATCCATTTATGCTAGCCTCTGCCAGTTTAATGGGAGATGTACATCACACTCAACCCTAGCTGCTGTTTCAACAAAGCAACTGACAAAAGGAAGCGGTGCCAGCTTTGTGCCCAAACTGATGTAAAAGTAAATATCATGTGCCAAAAATGTAATAAATATATTTGCAAAGTCCATAATCCATCATTACAATACACTGCCACTCATGTGCAAGAACATACACAAACAGGAATCCTCATTTTACCAAACTATTCATGTATTTATTTATTTTAAGAGCTTCTGTAAAAAAACAAGTTTCCCCAGGTGACAAAGTTCTATCTATCTACAGTATATTACAGTAAAATGCACATAAGCAGTATAATCTTATTTTCATTTATAAAAAAATGATAATTTAAAAAGCTGAACTACAAAACAGGGTGGGCCAATGTGCAAAGGTGGCTGGCATAGGCCTAGCTGGGCCCTATACTGGCATGGCACCCGAGTATTTCTAACTCCGGACTCTAACCATGAACTACAGTTATGGATTTCCTCTTCTGATTCTATACACTCCATATCTGTTTACCGATCTCTGCTTGTCCTTGGAGTAGGACCAGGACCGTTGAGTGGTGTAAGTCCTCTTGTTTGCCTCAGAATCAAATTTCACTATAGTCTGCATTCAGTGTTCACCACATACAAACAATGTTATGAGGTTGTGAGCACTCCACGGATTATATTTGATTAATTGTTTGGTAAAGAAAACCGTTTTGTAAATTGCATTATTTTGATTTTTTTGTCATCATAACAGCAGATGCTTGTATGATATTCTGAAGGCAACAAAGATAAATGGATCAATTTTTCCCACCTACTGGTACCATGTTGAGACACACCATCCCCGTTCTGTGGGACACTGACTTGGCTCTATAAAGGGACATGTAGAAGTGGATTTCAGGAAGCCTGCTAGCTTGGATAAAAGGACGTTTCCCTATCAGCCTGTATTACTTATTACAAATCAAGAAGCACTTGCTTGATTACCGATTGAGTTTTCTTACCAGTTCTTTACAACAGACATTTCTAGCAGAGACACAGACATTTACTAGACACATTAATTTTGACTTTACAGTAACACTGATTTGGAAACAAGAACTGCTTTGCTTTTACCCTGTTGTCACTGTTGTTCATTTATGTTCAATAAATTGTATTTTTTGCTTGAGAAAGCAACCATGGTATTCATTGCCTTTTAATATCCCTTGCCCTGTCATTATATCACTATCACAAAAACAAATAGCTACTAATCTGACAAGCTGAAATCTTATGATTACCTTCAACAAACCATTATGTTTCCCTAAAATTCACAAAGCAAGAGCTGAGGTCTTTACATACCCATTTAAACTCAGTTACGTGTAAATGGAACACAAACACAAAGGTCCAGTCAATCGTTTTTTAAAAGGCATCTTTTTGTTTTCAATTCATTCTGAAGGTTATTATTACGTTGTCCTTGCTTATAAGTAATGTGTTCAGCTTTAAGGAAAATAGCTTGCTTTTGCCCTCATTTCATCTAAGACAACCTTAAAAATATCATATTTCTAATATATATATAGGAATAACAAAAATAGTGCTGAAGGGGGGCAGAGTTTACATTTTCCATTTACCCAACCACTAATGTGTGAAATATACTTTATAGCAAATAATATATTTCACATTGACTTAAACTTACATTAAAACAAATTTTTGTGACAAATAATCAAAAAAAGAGAACAAAGCCTGCAATTATTTTATCAAAGTTATGTGTGGGAGGCACAATAGTGCAGTGGTTGGTGTACACACTGTCGGGTTTTCCCAATGTTTGCCTTGAAATACTCCTATAGAAATAATCAGAACTAAATTAGAAAATGACCTACATGAAAATAATATACTAAATAAAAGCCAGCGAGAGTTTATGAGAGGAAGATCAAGCCAAACTAATCTTTTTTTTTTTTCAACAGGCCACTACAATAGATGAGGAAAGCAAAGCGCAGAATTTAATTTATTCAAACTGTCAAAAGGCCTCTGATACATTAACATTATACAAAGTTATTGTCTGTTATACCTGCATTTTTATTGCTCTTTAATTTAATATTGTTTTTTATCAGTATGCTGCTGCTGGAGTATGTGAATTTCCCCTTGGGATTAATAAAGTATCTATCTATCTATCTATCTATTGTCAACGATGAGACAAGAGCAACAAAAAAGATTTGGGGCAGCCACCCGTATAATTTTTCCTGGCTGCAAACTGGATGAATTTTTAGTACAGATGTATACTGGTTTGAGTCCAAAACAGAACTAGCTGGTGAGATTGAGATGGTGGGTTTTTAAAGTGCGGCAGAGGAAGTGAGGTAATTATGACCGGAACTGGAAGTGACATCATCGGGCTCGTAACCAGAATGTGCGTCTTCTGGATTAGAAGTGATGTCATTGAACTTGTGACCGGAAGAGATGTCATGAGGCTCCTGGCCAAAAAAGTGACGTCATGGAGGCCAGGTGGAATTTCCCATAATGGGTCTTCAGTGCAAAGAGAGAAAGGATCGGTACACCTCACCACCCCCTGGTCTGGTGTGGAGTTTCCTTCCTGCGAGCCCTTTAGTGGCCTCCCATGCACACGTGTGTCACACTGTCTATCATTCTATACTACAATACTGAAATACAATACAAATAATTTCTGACTGCTGTTATAAACATTCTCTTCAAAGTCAAATTCTCCATTCTGATATGGTCCAATACCAAAGATGAATCCTGAAACTCGAAGCTGTCAGCCTCAGAGGTAACCTACAAAATTGGATCTCAAGTTGGTTAACCAACAGGTGACAAAGAATACAGATAATGGAGTGAGGTCTTCAGTGGAGTCCCACTGGGGTGTGTCCTGGGTCCATTACTTTTTCTGATTTATATTCATGACATTGATTTCACTATATTTAGCAAACTTGTGAAATTTACTGATGACACACAAATTGGGGGAATAGCCGACACTGAAGAGGCCATAAAACCATTCAGAAGAACCTAGACAAGCTTCAGAACGGGGCAAAAACATGGAAAATGAAGTTTAACGTAGAAAAATGCAAAGAGCTACACGTGGACAAAAGGAACATTAATTTTAAATACAAGATGGGAGATAATGAGCTACAGGAACAAGTTCTGAAAAGGATATACTCGTACGGGTTTATGTTGGCACAACTTTTTTATCATCTAATCAATGTGCAGAAGTGATTAAAAAGGCAAAAAAAGGTTACATCATACAAACTGTTGAATATAAATTTGAGGACTTTATGATCAGACTATGTAAAGCATTAGTGAGACCACATCTGGAGTACTGAGTGGAGTTTTGGTCACCACGCTAAGAAAGATACAGCAGCACTTGAAGCTGCCAGAGAATTACCAAGTGCATCCTAGGACTTTAGGGCATGTCCTACTATGGCAGACTCAGAGGATTAAACCTGTTTAGTTTCGAGCAGAGGAGACTGCATGGGGTCCTCATCCAGGTAGTTAAAATCCTCTAAGGCATTGATAAAGAAGATCCAGCAACATTCTTTGAATTAAACAGTGGATCATGCACTTGAGGACACCAGTGGAAATACATTTAGGATTGAAACACTTCTTTACACAAAGAGTTTTAGAACAAACTACAAAGACAAGCAGAAAACTTGACAACCTTTATGAAGAATCTGGATTGGATATTGGGACAGCTTAGTTCTTAGCTAAGCAAATGAGCTTGATGGACTTTTGTTTATCAAATTTCTTATGTTCTATGTTTTTATGATCTAAAGCACTGAGATTGGCATCTGAGTCTGAAGTTATAAAATTGACTTGAATAAATGCATGCGAGCAACAAACAGAAAAAGTTACTAATGCCATCCTCAGTTGCCCTGTTTCTACTATATTCTGAAGAGTAACTAAAAAAATTGTCATTCGGTTTTATTGTGATTCATCTCCATTATATTTAGTAAGAATATGCAGGTATGAATTAGTGTTGGCTTTATAAAAAATGTAAAATTAATGTAATCAGTCAATCAAAGAGTTAAAGTCACATGTGAACAGGTAACGAAATTTCTATATGCCTGTTTGATAAACATGGAGCAGGCATCCACTTTCCTTGATGGGTGGCCCGAATCTTGCTTCATTTTTAAAGTATAATACCCATCCAACCTGCTGTCATGCATTTTCATCTAAGGATCACCATCCAGAATCAGCTAAGGTATGCAATACCACTCCAGGACAAGAGGAGGCACTGAAGCTAACAGCCTCGTCTATTTTTCCTTCCACAGTACAGAGACGAGGCCCAGTGAAAGCAACTAAGGCCCTCCCACATCTTCCAGAGAACCTCCACCTCTTCTGGTTGGGACTTTGTAAAGGCAGAAGTCATCGGAAGACGGCATCACATTTTGGAATTCAGTTGCTGCAGTTGGCACACTAACTATTCTCTGGGACACCTTTTACTCATTCAGACTTTTACACTGCTTATAATATCCATCCATCCATTATCCAACCTGCTATATCCTAACTACAGGGTCACGGGGGTCTGCTGGAGCCAATCCCTGCCAACACAGGGCACAAGGCAGGAAACAAACCCAGGGCAGGGCGCCAGCCCACCGCAGTGCTTATAATATAACATCAGAAAATAATATACAGTGGTGAGTGAAATCACCAAACTCAAAGTGTTTTAGAGTTTTAAACGTTTTTTGGGGGCATTGAAAGAAAGAAACATTGCTCTATAAAGGTTTAGCAACAGTATACATCCCTTTTGGACTTGTATATATTTCTCATAAAAAGGGTCTAGATTAAAATAAATGGGCAAAAGTCTTTGGGAAATTCAGCTTTGTTAAATACAACCTGCAATGAGACAACATAGCGTACTTTCACACAAAAGATGTAATCTAGCAAGACGATGAGATGGTTATACATATTAGTTGAGAAGAAGATGCTGTACCTGCAGTCTTGAATGAGAGCCCGCTTTGTGTGTGCTGATAACTCCCTGATGGAAATTGCAGTCCCCATATTGACAGTGATTTTTGGGTAGTCCATTACAAACCTCTCCCAGACCAGATACATCGTATAGCATATATTTTAAGTTATACCAGCAGCCCAACAACAACATACATGAAGAAATTGTGAAAATAAGTCCATCCAATGCGCAAACAGATGGTCTTGAAGTGGACCCGTACTTACCGTTACCAGCAATTTCTTCATAGAGTACCTGCATTTTTTTCTTAGTGTACTTGTGAGTACTGCTCTTTGTGGGATTGATATTAGTACTAGGGTGTTGTACCGTGTTAGCCATTATGGATGTAGTGAGAAGTTAAGCAAAATGATCTTGCCTGGAGAAGGGGCCCGAGTTACCTTGAAAGCTTGCATATTGTAATCTTTCTAGTTAGCCCATAAAAAGAGTCATTTTGCTTAACTTCTCATTGGGATCGATATTAAAATGTGAGCAAAGTGATACACTAGTGCACTAGAAAATGTGTCTATACTTCCATGAAAGTTAAAGTGCTGTGACACAATAACAATCAATTGAAGTGTGGTGTGGGGTCCTCCAGGAAAATTCAAGCACGTTTTTTAGAGTACCAGCACTTGAATATCCATGGCCCGCTCTTTGATCGTTCGTTTATCACCATAAACAGAGTACTAAAACAGAGTCACAAACAGCTTATGATTTCATTTATGTACAGTAGATTAACCATAGTAGACGTACACAGCAATGCCACTGAATATATAAATCCTTTAATTATATTTATCAAAAAGACTAAAAAGAAATGTTGCGGAAACTGCATTTGTCATGTTTCAGCCAGCAGTCCTCTGGTTGGGGTTCAAAGTTGTGTTTCCTTATTTGTTTTATCTAATTTTGTGTCAATTATTTGTATTAATGTTTCTTTGTTTATTATGTATGTTATTCTTTGTGTTTATTTGATTACATCCCATGTGTTTTGTGGGTGGTTCCCCAAGGGGCAGGGCCACCAGTCAATCACCAGCAGAAACTCCCCTCCACCTTATATATCAGAGGGCCTTCCATAGCTCCTGGTGGTTCATTTGAAACACCCTTGGGAGTGGAGTGGAGTGTTTACTTGTGTTCTGTTGTGCCTTATTCCTTTTTGCAGTTTCCTGGATTTTCGAACCTGTGGTCTGTTTTTGACTTTGTTTGTAGTGGATTACATTCATTTCTCAGACAATCTAGCTGTAAGTAGCTTCTTGAATTACTGAGCCTTGTTTAAAATAAACCTGTTATTTTATAAAGATATTTCTGAGCCCATTAGTTTTTCATCTGGGTTTGGACGATATTTTGGGACTTCTGTGCTTTTGGGATTCCTGAGTCACAACAAAATGTTGTTTCCCTATAGCAAAACCTGTCAATTATTATAAAACATGATCATCTTTTAATATGACAATATAATATCAAACATATTAAAGCCAGTCGCATATTTTATTATACTAGCCAACCCGCGGCGTAACATACGCCGCATAATCAGGCCGGTTTTTTAATGATTTTTAAGCACAGGGAGAAAATTAACATTTGAAAAATTGGTAATGTAATAAATCAGCAAGAAAAGCAACATTGTAACAATGCACGGAACGAACTAACACACAATCGTCCGTGACTGAAAACTGCCGGACTGCCATCGTGCCCTGCCTGCTCATGTGCCCACCTCCAACTCGTCACTTGAGTTGTTGTCGTCTTTGCACACGCCACATGCACCTGTGACTCACGTAGACTTTTCATTGCTCTGTGCGGTTTTGGCTGCTTTTCTATATATAATCCACCAAGACACCCGACCACGGTAGTAGCACGAATTGCTGTATGTAGCGTGTAAAACAGTTTGCTATGGTGCATGCAGTTGTGCGTCATAACCGAAAACTCGGTTTTTAAAGACTGCTTACTTCATTGTGTTTTAACCTCAGTTGTAAAGGATTGTTTTAAGGATCCCATGGGATACCCCTCGCAAACCGTTTTACACGCTGCATATGGCGATTCACCTCCGCGAGAAACATGCCTCTATGAACAGTCAACGTGGCTCGGAGGTGCATGTGGCATCTACGACAGACGAATATGAATGATGCCATTTTTTCTGTGTCGTCGCATCCGAGTTGGTGGGCGTGGCTCTGCGAGTTGTCGTCGTATCCAATGGTCTTGGAGTTGGTGGGCGTGGCTCCTTCCTGCATGCGCCATAGGTGTCTTACTTGTCGGCGGCTTAGTGAATCCACGCCCCTTCCGGCATGCTTTCCATGGGTGTCTTGCCTTAGTGAATTATATACAGTATATAGATACCCTGGGGGTATAAAAGTAAACTTAAAGGCAAACCGGGCTCTAAACACTGAACACATGGACCTGTTCCTCTAAAGCATATATTAACATTAAAGCTGCTAACATTGTGACTGGGTCACTTGGTTCAGCTGACAGCCTTGTGTGTTTGCTTATCAGAAACACACATTTCAAGGAATAAGCCCTGAGGTATCAGTTTGGAGGTATTCTGAGTAAATGAGCTGATAAAAAACACATATAATAATGAAGGAAAAAGTAACACCTGCCTATAAAAGGAATCAGTGTTTGGGGCAGCGAGAAAAAAGTTGTGAGCAGGGAATCATGAAACTTGACTGATAGGAAGTGAGTGAGAAGGGAAAAGATGTCATTAAAAACTGCTGGTGTGAAAGTTAAAAAATAGAGTATGAGAAAAAGGAATCAAAATAGTTATAACCTCTGAATGTGTGAGATCAAAAAGCCAAAGACTGTGAAGACCTTGTTCATATTAAGAACAGCATGAAATTTAAACTCTATTAAATGTTGAAATATCAGGCAGGAACAATGAAAATTTAAAAAAAATGAGAATGGGAGAAGCACCTGTTTTTAGATGTTCTGACCCTACTGGTGTGATGTCAGATGAACTGAAATGCCTGGAGGATGATTATTCTTCTAGATGTTTACAGTGGATTCAGAAAGTATTCAGATGCCTTCACATTCTGCACACTTTATCATGTTGTAGATTTATTTTTAATGCATAAATTTGCCATTTTTGCCCATCAATCTACACTGAATAATGCATCATGACAAAGAGAAAAAATGATTTCAGAGTTAGCATATTTATTAAACTTCAAAAAGTGAAATCTCATGGATTCATGGAAGTATTCAGACCCTTTGCTGTGGCACTCCAGGCTGTTTGGTTTGATTCTCCTTGAGATGTGTCTAGAACTTGATTGGAGTCCACTTCTGGCAAATTGAATTGAATGGACATCTTTTCGCAAGGCACACAACTGTGAATATAAGGGTCTATAATTCAGACTGCATGTCAGGACAAAAACCAAGCCATGAAATCAGGGGAACTCCTTGTTGATCTCCACAATCAAATTATGGGTATTCATACTGTAGATCAGAGTAAGGGGATAAAACCATTTGTAAAGCTTTGAGTGATTCCAGGGGCACAATAATTAGGAAATGGAAGAAGTTTGGAACTACCAAGACTCAAGGAAATTACCAAGTACCCAATGGTCACTTTAGCAAAGCTTTTAAAGTCCTACGCTGACATGAAGAACCTGTTGGAAAGACAATCATCTCAGCAGGTTTTTGGCAGAGTGGGTAAATGGAAGTCGCTTTAGAGTAAAAGGCATGTGAGAGCATGAGGAAAAAGATTGTGTGGTTTGATGAAAAAAAATATAATTCTTTGGGCAGAACATTATGTCTGGTGTAGACCAGGCACGGCTCATCACCTAACTAATATGATTCCCATAGTGAAGCATGGTGATGGTAGCATCATGCTCTGGGGGCACTTCTCAGTAGCAGGAACAGAGTAAAGTGAGAACTAAGGAAAGATTGAATGGGCCCAAATACAGAAAGGTCCTGCTTCAGAGTGCATGCAATGTCAGGCTGGGGTGACGGTTCACCATTCAGCATTACAGTGACCTTAAGCATTCAGTCAAGGCTGGAGTGGCTTTGCAAAAAATCTCTGCCTGTCCTTGAGTGGCCCAGCCAAAGCTCGGATTTAATCCCCACTGTAAATGTATGGAGAGACCTGAATATGGCAGTTTATAGACATTTCCATCCAATCTAATGGTATGTGCAGGGATTAGCTAGGAAGCATGGGATAAACTGCCCAAATCCTGGTGTACAAATGTGGACATTTACTCTAGAAGACCTGAAGCTGTAATTGCTTCCAAAGAGTCTTACTGCTTTACAAAGTAGTGAATTGATGGTCTATATCAGGGGTGGGCAATGTTGGTCTTGCAGGGCCGCAGTAGCTGCAGCTTTTTATTCCAACCCAATTGCTTAATTAGAATCCAATCCTTGTCAGTCTCAGACCTTGTTAGTCCGCAATGTTATACATAGTAGATTTTGTCCTTTCCAAAGATATCGTCCAAGTGATTTGAAGCCTAAAATGGATCATTTTAAGTCTGTCACATTTTTCTCTTAAGGGTTTTATTAAACCAAATAGTGCATGATGAATCCACACAGGTGTAAATGGAAATAAGTTAGATGGAGAAATGCTGGCTTCTTTGTCATTTACATCTTACTGCTAATAAGGAGCAATTAAACACAGTGAATGCAGCTATTTATGATTGAAACAAACAGTTAAGGGTGGGGAACCTTAACGAGTGAAACCACCAAAACGAAGCATCAAAATATCGCTTGAGCAATAAGTGCTTCATCAGCAGTAATTGACTTCTCATTAAGGTCCTCCAGGACCGACACTGCCCACCCCTGGGGCCACATGCATCACAGTGTGCGTAGAATTCACACTAAAACATGGCGTATGGACAAAAGCAGAAATGTTTGTACGCACAAAAAAATCCAGATGCATAAATCTGTGTGTTCACAACTTCCATGTTCTTCTGCTACATAAATCCCGGTAAGCGTGAAAAGTAGCGCACATGCACACGTCTGCTGTCACTCCCCAAACTCCTCCCAGAATTATGCCTCTTTGAATATGCAAATCAATATAAATAGCCCTTAAGCTCAGCGTTCTGTGAAAAGGCAATGGCAAAAGCACAGGGGTGGGGGGGAATAGAACAATTTTAACGAATACCAAGTGGAGGCAAGGAAAAACGTATTATTTGTTGGTTTAAACAGTGGTATAAACAACAAAATGAAGTTGATCGAGTGTCGGAGAAACTCAAAACCTCAAGTTCACAAAGTCGCAGAGTGCCCGAAATAAAAAAGAAGTTGTCAGATATCAAAGTCGCCGTGAAAAGGCAAGTCGTAGCCCACCGTCTGAGTGTCATATGAAAGCTTATTAGGGTACAGAGAAAAGAAAAAAAAAATAAGGACACAGTGGGAAAAAAGCTCGAAATGTAAACTTTGATCTCAGAATTTCCACTTTAATGATGTAGTTTAGTTTGTCATTAAAGTAGAACATCATAAACTTCATCTTAAAATCGTTTAATTTGCTAGTTTCTCAAATACCATCGTAACTAAAGTAGCGCGTTAAATGTTTTGTTTTGTATTTGATCTTCTATGTGCTCTGTGTGTGTGAATCACTACCTGCTTCTTAAACGGGCTTTCTCTTCCTCCGACAGGACACAGAATCCATTACATTCATGATATTACAGCTCTCTGAATAATTTAAATACTGCGATGTATACTTGATATTTTCATGATGATAGGAATTAATGCATGTATTAAACATGGGAACACGGTGGCTCAGTGATTGTTCCTGCCTCAAACAAGATGCTTGCTGCACCGTTTGCGACCTTTGATGAAATAATTTATTGTAGCAGTACTGTCTCTTTCAAACGTACTAACCTCCAATTCCTGTCCTTCCTTTTCTTTCTTCAAGTACCCTATCGCCACACAATCAGCTCTGTAATAGACGTTAAGCCATCTGTAAGCTGAAAACGCTGATGCTTCAAAACTTTTAAGGAACATTGAAATATCTTCGTAGTACATGTTTAATTATTCTATCCAACTATCCTTCCAGTGTCGCGTCAGCCCCAGCAAGAATACAGTGCGAGGCAGGAACAATCTGTGAATGGGGTGCCAGCTCCTTGCTAGCGCTGCGACACCGTGTCCTCACATGTTTAATTAATAACAAAATAGATTATTTAAATGGTTAACATTTTATCTGTATAATGTAATAAACATACTTTGCTGCATTTCATCTTACAAATGATATCATCATCATATGTAAATATGGGCTAAAGAGGCTCAGGTTGTGCAATATTATAACTGTATTGCAAGTTTACAGTGAGGTAATTCTACTTATAAGTACAAACAGTTCTACAAGGAGCACTTGATGGACTGATTGAGTGCGTTTATAGTTCTTGGGATGAAACTGTTTCTGAAACCACGAGGTCCGTACAGGAAAGGCTCTGTAGCTTTTGTTGTATAAGAGCAGTTCAAATTGGCAGCATGGCTGAGGCAGCGTGTGCTAGATGCTGTATACAGATAATTTTCTTTCTGATCAGCTGCTGTAGAGCTGTGATTCCCCACTTAGATACAGTGATATAAATACTCCGAGTGGTGCAGTGAGAGTAATATGGAAAAAGATCATCTGCTGTGGCAGCCCTAACGGGAGCAGCTGAAAGAAGAAGAAGAAAAAGAAGGTGCAATGAGAGTAACAACGCTAAAGCAGTTATGGTATTTGGAATAGTTTGGCCATTCCATGGACCATTATATTGTTACAGGTTAATTACAATCAGATGCCTTAAACTAATAAACAATATGTGGTTAATTTCAGTGCATATGATGCATGAATGCTAAGCTGATGCCGTTGTGTTTAATGTCAGCTGGCTTGATTTCTGTGCTGCCAGTTCTCCATTATGATTATGAGACATTTACTAAGGTGCAGTATAAGCTACTGGGGAGAGAGAGAGACTGTCCACTGCTTTGTGTTCTTCTTGCTCCCAGAACTCCAACACTGGAATGTCGGCTTTGGATGTTTTGAGTCTCTTTTGGGGTTAAACAAGCGCCTGACAAGTGTCTATTTTTGATTAAAGATATCCCTAGATGTATTGAGTATGGTTGTGTATAGCAGTGCCGTACAAAAGCAAAGGTGATGAAATATTAATATTGTATTTCCATCATACTGTTTTGAGTACTTATGCACCAATTTGTTAATTACTTATTTGTTTATGTTTGTTTTTATTTTGCATATTTGATGAATATGAGATTCATCATAAAAATAAGTTTCCACAGATTCTGTAAACAACAGTAATCACTCTTGAGTTTGGAGTTAAATCATACCATATCATTTTACCATCTTGACTGAAAATACAGTAAGCTGGGCATTGCTGACGCTAAATGATTTACTTTTTATTTGCATTTATTCATTTGGCAGATGCTTTTGTCCAAAGCAACAGTGGAACAATTTAATAAAAACAATACAGCCTGTCCCTTCTATACCCTGTAGATTATAGTGATTACTGTAAGATACCTACAATTGTTTTCAACATGTTGTCTAGACAAGATAGTCTCGTGTAAACACAATGCAATGCACATTTGAAACTGGGCCTAAGCACATGGATGCCATGCATTTGCACCTACACTTGTTTTTCTGTTGTGTTTTTAATAAGAAATATTATCTTGGCAGATGTCAGCCTCAATATGCTACAAGGCGAACTGTGCATTGAAAAAGCTGCTTGCATACTGCTGAAAATATGTACTTTATATAACTGTGGATATTAATTTGATCTGTAGCCTCCTTCGTGTTACATTTTTTCTCAGATAAACATGGAAAAAGCGTTGCATTATTTGCTTTGTACTGTAAAATGTGCAAAACAAAAAAAGTACAAAGGCAGACATGCAGAAAGTATAATAATGACACAAATAATAATAATGATGATAATATGAACAGCACACTGCACATGTGCGAGTGACGCAAGTGTCACTTTCAGATTCCCAGAGTAACTTTCGGTTTCACTGACCATTTCAATTTCACTGCTTGAAGAGGCGTTTCTTACAAGACACCATTATAAGGCTAGGAGAAGACATGTCTACACCTCTGCCCTGGTAACGCTTGGGCCTGACGCTTACACAAGACATGCGTATACCATTGCCTGAGTGACACTTGGGACAAACGCTAAGGAGGTTAAGAATGCAATATAATGGGACACATGTCGTACCAGATGATTATTGTGAATAAAGTAATCAGGAGATGAGAAGGAAGCAAAGAGATGCATTCAAAATGAGTAGTGAAGGGTTGAAATCAAAAAGCCAACTAGAACCAACTGACCAATGCCAAGGAACAAAATGAAGACAAACGAGAAAGCCAGAAATAAACCCTAATCAAAATAAAAATCTATCACTAGGATCTACTTGTCAGCAGCCATACTACATGCACTTCAGAACAGGTCATCCACCTGAGGCTAAGCACGTTTGTGTTGCTGCTGGAAGAGGTGTAGGTGAGGCCAGCAGGTGGCACTTGCCCTGTTTTCTGAAAGTGAATCCCAATGCCTCAGTGCAGTGACCACAACACTGTGCAGTAAAAATAGCAGCTTCCTTTGGATGAGACGTTAAACCAAGGTCCTGATTCTCTGTGGTCATAAATGTTCCCTGGGAATACTTTATAAAGAGTAGAGTATATCCTGATGTCCTGGGTAAACTGTTCACCATGGCCTAGTCATTTTGTCTCCCTAATCATCCTTAGTTTCAAATTTCCTATCTCTCTCATCACTTCACCACCTAACAGCTAATGTGTGGTGAGTGTATTGGTGCAAAAATGGCTGCCGTTGCATCATCCAGGTAGATGCCACACCTTAGTGGTGGTTGAAGTGGTTCCCCACTGACTATGTAAAGCACTATATAAAGAATTACTGTTACTATTATTAATAATTGCTGGTAAAGACTATGCATATGTTGTATCCACCAAAGGTAAAGTGATACACGATTGCTGACAATTTATATAGCATCATGCCTTTTGATGTCATAAGTGTGACAAATGTGATGGTGTTGTGTAAATAAATGACAACGGTAATAAAGACCAAGTTTTAAATTATCAAACTAATTTGGAAACCAAAATTGAAAATGAAAAATATCAGTATAAAGATAAACAAAAATAAACATTAAAACAAACTGCAATTATGACAGCACATGAGTGATGTTATAAATATGATCACACAGAATCATTAATATCTAATCATAAGATTAGAATTCATCTTGCTAAGTACAGACTTCCTCCAGTATACATTATGATACAGTTGGCAAGTAAGATAAAATACATTTTCATGAGGCATATGAAATTAGCAGGGACTGGAAAATAAATAAAAGTTGTATTAAAAACTTCTTAAAGACCCCAAAGAGACATAAGCCTCATAATACATGAAGTGAGTGCCTGCCTCAAACCACAAGTTCCTAATGACTAAAAAAAAAAGTGAAAAAAGTTCAAAAACGAAAAAAGAAAACAACTCTACCTTTGATAAGACAAATGACGAGAACTGACAGCATTACTGTGTTTACAGGTCTATTTTAATTGAGAAACTAGCCACCATGATGTTATATGTTCATGCATATGGTTTTACCACTTGTGACAAAGATAGAGGGCATAGCAACCACTCAGCCTGACACAGGCAGACGCAGGAGGCAAACTGAAACATTTTCAAAATTCAAATAACTACACAATAAGTTCACAACATCTTTGTTGTTTCATGCACCTGTTTGTATTACTTCTTTAAGGCTGTTGCCTTCTTAATTTTATCAGCACTGTGTTGTCTGAATGTTCATTTAGGAGCTAGTTCAAACAGGCAGGTGCCCACATGTCGGTGGTCAAAGCAAGTGCTTCTCAACACTGTGCTGTTTTCCCATTTAGCTTCTATGATGTCATACAATCATATATCATATTTTATCTCTCTGTTGCTGCTAAAAGCTAGTAAAGCAGTGGCATTTTTGTACTTTTGTTCCTCTCTTTTTTCTGTGAGCCAGTTGGGGTCAACAGAATTTGGATGGAGCCTGTAAGCTTTCAGCCACCAATCCATTTCCTTAACCAAACAGACTAAATTTATTACCCACAGTGTATCACAAACACGTTGTGTTAATAAGAATCTGGAACTGCAAAATGTTGCTTTGGTTGTAATGTACAGTAATCCTTCCTCGATCGCGGGGGTTGCCTTCCAGAACCCCCATGATAGGTGAAAATCTGCAAAGTAGAAACCATATGTTTGTATGGTTATTTTTATATATTTTAAGCCCTCAAAAACTCTCCCAAACTGTTTATATATATTCTCCACACAGTTATACAGTAAACCCTCGTTTATCGCGGGTTACCGCTCCAGACAGATAAATGAATTTCCACGAAGTAGGATTCTTTATTTATAAATCTAATATTTTCGCAGTTAGAGCATTGAAAACCTGTTTACGACCTTCTAAATACATTTTTTAACATTATTAGAGCCCTCTAGACATGAAATAACACCCTTTAGTCAAAATTTTAAACTGTGCTCCATGACAAGACAGATGACAGTTCTTTCTCACAATTAAAAGAATGCAAACATATCTTCCTCTTCAAAGGAATGTGCGTCAGGAGCAGAGAATGTCAGAGAGAGAGAGAAAAGTAAACAATCAAAAATCAATAGGGCTGTTGGGCTTTTAAGTATGTGAAGCACCGCGATAAAGCGGCTGCAATGAAGGGATCAATGTGAAGGTAGTCTTTCAGCATTTTTTAGAGGAGCGTCCGTATCTTCTAAGCAAACAGCCACTGTGCAAACAGCCCCCTCTGCTCACACCCCCTCCGTCAGGAGCAGAGAATGTCAGAGAGAGAGACAGAGAAAAGCAAACAATCAAAAATCAATTCGGGCTTTTAGAGCTTTTAAGTGTGCAAAGCACTGCGTGGGAAGCATATCGTATATCATTGAGGAGTTTTATTTAATACGTAATACGTGCTCTGATTGGGTAGCTTCTCAGCCATCCACCAATAGCGTCCCTTGTATGAAATCAACTGGGCAAACAAACTGAGGAAGCATGTACCATAAATTAAAAGACCCACTGTCTGCAGAAATCCGCGAACCAGCGAAAAATCTGTGATATATATTTAGATATGCTTACATTTAAAATATGGAGCGAAGCCGCGAAAGTTGAAGCGCGATATAGCGAGGGATCACTGTACAGCAATTTTTTATGTACTACAGTATGTTACTATCTCGAAAAAATGCAACACAGTGCACTGGTGCTGTGGGTATTGCTACCTGATCTCAAATGCTAAAACGATCTTAGAAGGATGTTACAAGATTTCTTTGAGATAACAAAACGCTGGATGGCTAAAGAGTCATTTTTATGTTAGGTAGCAAAAAAGAAACTAGAATTACTGTAAATGGAATTTTTTACCCAGGATGATCTGGATTTGTAAATCAGTAGAAATGTCATGCTGTATACTCCTGTAATCAGGGTGACATGGTGACACAGCAGTTAGCAATTATCTCATTGTTTAATTGAGTGTAACTACCAACCAAAGTATATATGCATATTGTCCCAGTATCTGCATGGGTTTCTTTCTAAGCACAGATATTAGCGGAGATTAATTCATAAATATATTTTGACCCAGAGGTAGTAAGTATGGGCAAATCCATAAGTGTACTCTTTGAAGGACTGATGTTTCATCAGATGATGATACCTGCTTTATGACTAATGTAATTCAAAAAGTGGGAACGGATTATAAGCAATCAGGTAATTACTTTTTATGTTGTTTCAAAAGGCTGAAGGATATTCATATAATTGAATTCTTTATAAAATGCATACTGTAAATGAACCTGAGCGATGTGGTGTGATCTCTGACTTGCATATGTAACTTCTAGTTTTATTAAAAAGCAGCACATCATTCATTCTGTCAGTCTTTGACATCAATTAATGTATTTTCAAATATAAATGAAACTGTAAAGGGAAACAGTCAGATATCCTACTGAATTACTTGTATTATAGTTTACCTTGAGTTTAAAGGAAAAAAAGCAAAGAACTGAATGCATGTTGTGTAACAATTAATAAAAAGAGGACATTTTCTTACTGAAAGACATACAAAGCAGCCTCAGGGTAATAAAATCCTTAAGGCTGAAACCAACACTGAACTATTTGCCATCACTCTCTTTCCTCAGTTACACTGAACATATACATATACTGTACTGTACTGTATGTTCAGTACAGTATATCAAGCCTGGAACGTATATCCTGCACATGTTTATGTCAACACATGAATTGGAGTGGATTTCAAAATCCTTCTTCTTACATATAAAGCCTTACAGTATATGGCCAAGGCCCTGTTTACTTATCTGAACTTATCATTACTTAGAAACTAGAGCGTACATTAACACCTTAACATGCGGTCTAACTATAGATTAGTACAGGGATCTCAAACTTCAGTCCTGGGGCCTCATGTATAAACGGTGCGTACGCACAGAAATGTTGTGTAAGAATGTTTCCACGTTCAAATCGCGATGTATAAAACCTACACTTGTCATAAAGCCATGCACATTTCCACGGTACCTCATACCCTGTCGTACGCAAGTTCTCCGCTCGGTTTTGCAGACTGGCGACACCCAGCGTCAAAGCAGTGCTACTGTTCCTGTGTGGTTATCCTTTCTTTTCCTGATGCGGTTTTATAAATACACTGAAATTAACTGCATATTGTTTATTAGTGTAATGCATTTGATTGTAATTAACCTGTAACAATATAATGGTCCAGGGAATTCCATATACCATAACTGCTTTAGTGTTGTTACTCTCACTGCACCTTCTTCTTCTTCTTCTTCTTTCAGCTGCTCCTGTTAGGGGTTGCCACAGCGGATCATCTTTTTCCATATTACTTTCACTACACCACTCGGAGTATTTATATCACTGTATCTGAGTGGGGAATCACAGCAGCAGCTGATCGGAAAGAGAATTATCGGTATACAGCATCAAGCACACGCTGTCTCAGCCACGGCAAAACGTTTCAAAGCCTTTCCCGTACAGACCTCGCGGTTCAGAAACAGTTTCATCCCAAGAACTATAAACGCACTCAATCAATTGCTCCTTGTAGAACTGTCTGTACTTATAAGTACAATCACCTCACTGTAAACTTGCACTACAGTCATAATATTGCACAACCTGCGGCACTTTATAAAGCGTGTATTTATGTACATATGATGACAATATCATTTTTAAGATGAAATGCAGCAAAATATGTTGATTATATTATACAGATAAAACTTTAACTTCATTTAAATAATATGTATTGTTAATAATTAAACATGTGAGGACACAGTGCTGTCTCGCTAGAAAGTTCACATATTGTTTCTGCCTCGTGCTGTATATTTACTGAGGCTGGCGCGACACTGAAAGGATAGAAGGATAGAATAATTAAACACGTACTATGAAGATATTTCAATGTTCCTTAAATGTTTCGAAGAATCGTCGTTGTAAGCTTACAGATGGCTTAACGTCTATTTCAGAGCTGATTGTGTGGCAATTGGGTACTGCTACAATAAATTATTTCATCAAAGGTCGCGCATGGCGCAGCAGCATCTTGTGTGAGACATGAACAATCACTGCGTCACTGTGTTCCCATGTTTAATAACATGCTTTCATTCCAATCATCATGAAAATGATATCATGTATACATCTCAGTATTTTACTTATTCAGAGAGCTGTAATATCATGAATGTGATGGATTCTGTGTCTTGTCGGAGAAAGAGAAAGAACGGAAGCACGTAGTGATTCACACAAATAGAGCACATAGAAGATCAAATACAAAACAAAGCATTTAACGTGCTACTTTAGTTATGATGTGATTTGAGAAACTAGTAAATTAAATGATTTTAAGGTGAAGTTTATGATATTCTACTTTAATGACAAAATAAACTACATAATTAAAGTGGAAATTTCGAGATTAAAGTTAATAGTTCATGCTTTTTTCCCCACCGTGTGCCTATTTTTTTTGTCTGTACCCTAATAAGCCTCCATATGACACTCAGACAGTAGGCTATAACTCGCCTTTTCACGGCGACTTTGATATGTGACTTCTTTTTTATTTTGCCACTATGCGACTTTGTGAACTTGAGCTTTCGAGTTTCTCCAACACGCTATGTCACTCGATCAGCTTCCTTTTGTTGATTATACCACTGTTTAAATCAACAAATAGTATGTTTTTCCTTTGCATCCATTTGGTATTCGCTGAAATTCTTCCATTTTCCCTCTTGCTATTCCCATTGTCTTTTCACAGAACGCTGAGCTTAAGGGCTATTTATATTGATTTGCATATTCATAGAGGTGTATTTCTGGGCGGGGTTGGGGTGGGACAGCAGGCGCGTGCACGAGCATTACTTTTCACTCTGATCGGGATTTATGTAGCGGAAGAACGTGGAAGTTGGAGTACGCACAGATTCCTGCATCTAGATTTTTCTGTGCGTAAACACATTTCGGCTTTTGTGCTTACGTCATGTTATAGTGCGAATTCTACGCACGGCGTTATGCATGAGGCCCCTGGAGGGCTGCAGTGGCTGCAGGTTTTCATTCTAACCCTTTTCTTAATTAGTGACCTGTTTTTGCTAATAATTAACTTCTTTTGAATTAACTTTAATTGACTTGTTTTTTAAGATTTGTTCCCCAGAATGTGTTTATCGTTCCTCTGAATTGCTTAATTTCTTTCCTTAAATGGCACCCAAACAGAAATTAAATGTGAAGCGAGTGAGTAAATCAGGGGCTTAAACTCCAACCAATTTCACTCCAAGCAGTTGCTTAATTAGGCTCTTATTCTTGTTGTTAATCAAACCCATTCTTTAATTCCATGGCTTGCTGCTGCTCTCATTTTTTGTTTTCAATATTGTTGATTTTTTCTTTGCTTATCTAAGAGCACCGTTAAAATGTTTTGAGGACCTGAGCAAATCAACATTCCTGAGACCTCCACTCTTTTTATTTTCAGATATTTTATGATGGTCACAGTTTGCTGATCATGTTTTGGTTCCTTTTGTATCTCATTATTGTCTGACTGCCTATTAAGGAAAAAGAAACAATATTGGGTCTGAGTCTTCAAGAGCAAGTCAAATAAAATTAATTCAAAATAACTTAATTAGCACCAAAAACAGGACACTAATTAAAAAAAGGGTTTGAATGGAAACCTTCATCCCTGCAGGACTGGAGTTTGAGATCCCTGGATTAGTAAAATAATAGTTGGAGGTCAAGTTTTTTACTTACAGAACAATGGAGTTGTGGTATGATCTACCTGCTACTATAAAAGATGCCTCTTCAGTCTCAGCTTTTATATCCAGGTTGAAGACTCATGACTTCAGTCTAGCATACCCTGACTAGAGCTGCTGGTGACTAGAGCTACATTAGTCATTTGTATAAAATATAATACAATAATTATGAACTGCTACTAACCCTCCTCTTTTTAGTTCTACTTCTTAGTGTCCCGCTGCGGGACTTGGTGCCGCTGCACTATGTGCAGACTGTTGGAAAGACCTCTGAAATACTGGGAACGCTGGAATCAATGGATGTAAAGATTCTGTCTACTTTTTAGAACTGTTGAATGTCCAGGAAAGATGACTGGCTACTTGATCAAGATGTCCATGACCTGACCGTGTCTTTCTCTTTAACTTTGTCTGTTATAACTGACCATGAAGACTCCACAGGTTTATTTTCTCCAGATATTATGAGACGATGGGTTAATTATTTTTTGCTCCTCTGTTTTCTGAAATTAGTATCACATTAAATTCCCAATTTACAATGGTTTGAAAAGTTACCCTTTCTATGCTTCTGTATCAGAGTTTGCGAATTGCTTTCTAGAAAATCCCTTTGAATCCCCTGATAATTATCGTATTTTTTATGATCTCCTGGTTTTTGACTTTTTGCTACATTTTCACCACATCTTATTTTCTGATCAGTCTCATTGTTATTTAAAGGCAGATTACCAGAGGGTTTCTGCTGACTAGAGTTTTTCTTTTTCTCTCCTCCATTGTCAACTGGCACTAGTTCAGCAGTTAATTAATGGATAGATAGTGCTTGGCTCCATTTATGTTGATCAGTTTCATGCTAATTTGTTTTCATGTGTCTCTAAACAAATCTGAGTCATTATGTATACTTATTATGAAATGAGTAATTTGTAAAATTTGAATTTAGTTTTTACCTGAGAACTTGTTACACTGAAAAAAGTATAACCTTCATTCAACTTAAAATAATTAAGGTAATGATTCACACTTAAAATTTTCAATCTGAACCAACATAATTCTTTTAATCTTATTGAACCCACAATTTTTAAGTTGAAGCAAATCATTTAGAATGATAGGGTGCAATTCACTTGTTTTATAATGAAGTAAATCTTTTTTTTTAAGTTGTCACAATTTAAAATGGTTAATTTGTCATAACCTGTTTTTACCCCATTAGAAACATCATCAACACAAACTCATTACAATGATTATTTTTTGCATTTATTGGAAACTATTGCAAATACACAAAAATTGCAGTGTAAATCTTTAAACTACAACAAAAACCTCTTTCTACAAATATCACATATTTGAAATTTGTGCACAGTGCTATTTTTGTATATGTCATAATAAATGAAAAAATTTACTTTTTGCATATCTGAACAGAAAAACACTTAGCAGTGCAAACTGGAATATGAAAGAATTAACCTTTAAAAAATATCAATCGATTCTTATGCACGATATGTCGTTAACAACTGAACACATAGTGGTCACAAAATCACCTTCACAGAGGTAATCAACATCGACCTTCTATCAACACCTTATGAAATGCAAGACAATGATAAAGTATTTTGAATTACTTTAGAAACATTGGGCTGCTTTGAATATATATAATAAAAAAAATTCACTCAAAACTATAAATTAACAATTTTAATATTTACATACAGACTGTGAAACGGTCTATGATGCACTCTGTAGTGCAGAATGTAGTTTTCGGACTCTTGCAGCCATTTGTTTTGTGTCGAGCCCCATCAGGATTTTTTGAGCAACCTCAAAAGTGAATTTAAAGTCCTTGGGGTACTGGAGGTTGAGTGCGTAGATGAGCCCTAACAACATGATGAAGGCCATTGTAACTGTAGGCAAACCACGGAGGACCTTAACTCCTTCGATGATGACCTCTATGTCTTTGGGTGGATAAGAAAGATCTTCATCTTCTCTAAAGACAGTGATGGCCATGGTTGCATGCTGAAGATCACCGGATGCTTCCATCTCTTGTGAAACCTGTAAGAAACCCCCATCATAAAACCATCTGGTTAGTATAATGATGCAGATAATTCCATTTTGTTTTAAAGTCAGTAGCATCAAGTGTTGTTACAATCAATGAAGGTACTACAACAATAGAGGTACTACAACAAAATTGAAGCACAATTGATCTGCCATCATGAAAAAGTAAGACTGACCAACATCACCAGATACTGGCAATGCTTATGGACATCTGGTGCCTTCATAGCGCCTCTGTCCATACACCTCATTGGTTACAATAATGTCAATACGTTCTGTAATCACAGGTGGTTTTCAAAGGCACGACATATTATATAGGGTAGCAACATTATATAATTTTTATATGATAACTGTCTTAATATCACAAAACACACAATTTGGCAATTGTTTATGTTCACAATTATGCTTGGTTTGTAAAAAATCTGACAACTTTATTAATTGGCATTTGATTAATACAAAAAAATAAATCAAAATGTGTAAATAAAAAACGCATTAATCATGTGATATTATAAATACAATAACTTTACTCACCAAGAATTCTCGGATTAGATTCTCAGTCTTCTCTCCCAGGTAGACAATGAGCGATTTCAGGATACAATCTCTCTTAATATTGATGTCCACATCCTGTGTAAGGACTCAAATGTTATTATGGAGGCAGATTACAGTACTGTAAACACAACAAATAATTCTTTGTTGGGGTTGAAAGGGTTACATGCAAAAAATAGTACTGTCAAAATACTAGGTGGTATACTCTTTCATCCTGTATACCGGTTTTAATTTCCTGTACAGTATGAATTTTCCATATAGCTCAATACTGCAGTAAACCTGAAGCAACAGCTGTAATGCTTCAATAGGCAGTAAATTGCAGGTTATTGCTTGCAGCTAAAAGTACTACGGAGTACAGTGCAGAGAGATCCAAGTTGGAATGTTTATAAAATGACAACACTGATTGGCATGCAGAACACAACTTGCTAGCTAACCAAGTCAGTATTTTTAACAGCAGAGAGGCTCCACTGCTACAACAGATTAAAGAACAGAAGTCCAAGATGGAGGATACAGAAAGGGAGACTGGAGATGCACCAGAAGAACTTGTGCCCAAGAGAGAAGTTTTCTCACGGTCATTCTGCACAGCACTTTGTAGTTCTTTCAGCTGTGAGCATTAGCATATCATTTGCTACCTATATTGTAGCATTCCAACTGTTTTTTCAGAAATGCTAGCAATATGGCAGTATAGGAAAATTCATACTGTATGGAAAATTAAAAGCTACTCCTCATTTAACATAAGTACTGTAAAGATCATTTTTACTGCTTCCATGTATTAAAAGAAACAAAGTTATGTATAGTTGCTGTAATAAAGACAAAGACCAACAAAAAATACTGTACCTGTTTTAGAACCTTGAGGATGGTGTTGGTCCTTCCCCCAATGGATCCACCCTTGCTCCTCATCATTTCCAGTAGCTGAGTAGAGTATCTGTCAAATTGAGAGATGAATCTCACTTGTAGAGGAACTGTTGTTATCCGAATAAACTCTGCGTTGATCTGAGAGAGAGTGCATGAAAGATCAAGAAGATAAATACTTGTTTTACCCTATTTTGGTTTTATGCACCAAAAGTGCCAATATTACTGAAGGGCAGTATAAAAATTGTATATGAGCAGAAAACAGCATACCTCATCCACCTGAAAAAGTGCTGGCCATCTCTCAACAACATCCTCAATCCTGGGCTGTTTATTCACAATTTCCTGTCTCCTGTACCCGAATGTCTTGGCCATCATCATCTTTACTGCATTTCCATTCTTCTTCTTTTTTACCTCATTCAGCAGAGATATTCTCTGTTCCTCCAGACTTTCAGGAGTTTCACCAGTAGGGAGTGAGGGATAATGGTTGGCTTCAGCTCTTTTTGCTTTCTTTATGTTCTTTGCTGGATGGGCATCATCATGAGATTTATGTTTCATAGAATTCACTATTAGCTCAGGTGATGAGCAATTTGAACGAAGTAGAGTACGATAATTACCCATCTTATATTTAAATCTTTGCTTCCAACCACAGTTCTCGTTGAAAGAACCTGGCTCTCTTAAGCAAGGGTGTTTCTGTGTCAGTGCCTTTGCAACATCACTAAAGTCAGCATCAGTAGGATACGCTTTGTATTTGTAGATTTCTTCAGCCACTTTATCTAGTATATCGGACAGTACTTTTGAACTGGGAGTCATTCTAGTCTGACTTTTTCTATACTCAGCATTTCCCTTTTCCAGTTGGCATTCATTGTTGTAGGAGAAAACAGGGATGGGAAACTCTCTTGGCCATTGCTGTGATCTCAAAATCTCTGAAGAACAGCTGAGTATTGTATCATTTGAAGCTGAAGATACTGAGCCGTCATCATCATCTTGGCTGGCGAAATGAGTGCTGCAGGATGGGGTATCAACTGGCTCTAACACTATTACTGTGGATTCTAAGTTTTGGTGAATGACTTTGATGGTTGTAAGATCACGGATTACTGAAGTCGAGGTCAAGTTTACAAATGTGCCAAAATCCATGTCCTTATACTGCAGCCTTATGTTTTCTTCGAGTCCACAAGAATTCTTCACGTCTTCAATTAACTGTTCAACATTGTCAGGGATACCATTTTCAAGGTCCATCCGAATGCTGTTGTCCTCTTTTAGGATAACAAGCAGTCTAACAGCTTTAACTGCCATTACAACCTGCATAAACAGAATGATATCAAGAGATAAGTAGAGCAAAATATGAGGTGGAGGGTTAATGCTTCAAAACTTTAACGCTATAAAATGTGTACAAAATTCTGCATAAGCAAATAAAAGTAAGACCGGTAAATTCCCCACTAACCTTAATTTGGATATTATTTATATTTTCAATAATAATAAATGTGCAAATCCCAAACGGCCAAATTGGGATTTAGCTGTTAAAAAAATTACACACTGTTGCCAAAAGGTGATGCCTTTAAATAGGTGGCTACAATTAACCCTGGGAAACATTTTAAGTAGTCTGGGCATCACAGCAGTCAATTCCATGTACTGGCATATTAAAATGGTTACATTAAAAGTCAAAACATTCACTTTAGCCACTGGGAGTAAATGTAAAAATACTTTAGATTATAAAAATATATGTCTAACACAGTCACTGAACAGACTACACTGAAGTAAAAAGAACAGGCACAGTAAACAAGAGTTGCAAATGCTGACAGAATTCAGACCTTATATGTGTATATATCTTTTTAACACCACAAGACGCATTCCTCCAACTCTGTAGTCCACCAGTGGGTACGAATCTGTAAGGTCTTTTGGCTCAAGCACATCAATAGTCTTTGTGGGACACACTTTCAATTCATAGGCTCGGTAGTGTTCCTGGTACCAACTGCAAAGCTTTCTTACAACAAAAAGCAACTTGTCCTTGTGGACAATCATATGGATAATTTCTGTGAATTCTGGCAGTCCAGAAAGTGAATCATGAGGAAGGATCATTCCCATTCTATAGGTGGTTCCATCATATGTGACATTATTAGTAAAGCACACATCCTGCAGGTCTGGTTGCTTTAATTTAACAGCATGTGCAATGTCTTCTTTTAGAAGGTCAATAGACACAAAAGTAACATTAGCCACCAACAGACGTTTAGGGACACTACTAACATAAAGCTGTTGTGCCATGTGAAACTGATGCTTCTCTGCCAAAGTCTTCAACACATTTTTAAAACAAGTAGTATGTTTCACAACCCTCTTAAAAAAGCTATGCTTTGCCTCGAATCGCAAAGTCCAAAGAGACGCTAAGGGCCCAAACTGAATTATCAGCTCCGGGTAATGCTCAAGAAAATGGTGTTTGGGCAGCAGATTAGCATCAGGGAAAAGTTCCTTAAATCTTGACCTGTGTTCCATGATTTTAAAGTTCAAATAAGCAATTGATTCCTTTGTATGAAAAGGTGTTACAGCAAGGTCCACAATGTCCTTTAGGTCAGTGAGGAGGTTCCAGGCGGGTTCATCAGCAGGCACTTTCTGCCCAACAAGTATTGGAAAAAATCTTATCAAACTCCAGTTCTCATGGCAATTTCCACCAATTGTCTTCTTTGCAGAGTAGGCAGGTGGTATTGAATGAGGGCGATTTGTTTTATCTGTCCATTTAAAAGGAAATGTTAGAATAGCTTCATTCAAAAAGGCCAAAGTAAAATACTTTTTTGAAGTGAAAACAGAAAGACATCGGGCAATTTCCATAGGTACTATTCCTTCAAACAAATCATGAACAATGTCAGGTGGGAAACCAGAAGTAACATTAAAATGTGAAAGCTTTTCAGACAAGATGCACCTCTGCCTGACACCAAAATGGTTGTCCAATGACTCTTCAAGTGTTTTAAGGTGCTCTCTGTGCATCTCCTCTGTTCTCAAAGAGAATGCTCCACTCCCTACCTCTTTTGTTTGGAACTCAAATCTCTGACCTGTACAAAACCTGCAAACATAACCACTTGAAAAATTCTCTGTAAAACCGGCAATACTATGGGCTCCAAGATTATCAGCAACAACACACTGCACAGTTCCCTTTATACATTTTCCCAACCTGGCAACAAACACTCCATGTTTCTCCAATGTGACAAGATCACTGATCAAAGGCTCCAATACTCTCTCATATCCGTAATTCTTTAAATCCTTACTATTGATCAGTGCAGCTAAATGAATAGATGACAATGAAGAATGATAACCAGATGGCAAGTTGCCTAAAACCCAATACAAGGCACAAATTTTGTGTTTCTTGCGCGATGTGCCCAGAGGATTGCAAATTTCAAATTCATCTATGTACAATATTAAGGATACTGCACACTCCTGTGAAAGAAGGGCATTTCTTTTAAAATTTTGCCCATCACAGAAAATCTTGTATACCTGTTTATCACTCTGTACTGGCTGATACTTCTCTTTTAAGTTTAGGGCTGCGCTTATCACATGCTCATAATTCAAAATTGTTTGCAAATTTTCTAGTATAGGGATGTACTGAAAAGATTTCCCACACTCTAAATCAATTATACATTCTACAGGCTCAACTACATTGAAGTTATGCTTATAATATTTTTTGCGTTTCCATGGAGTTGACAACGGGCCATCTTTTCCAATTGCAGCTTGAATCGGGTTTAATGTACAAAGCGCAGAAGCCAACTCCTGAATAACTGATGTATCTACTTCACAATTATGAACACCTAAAATCTGACCAATAGTCTTTTCAGTGATTGAAACAGATGCAGACCCGGAAAGATAATGGAACTCCTGCAATAGTTCGTTAATAGCTACACTTGAAACCAAATAACTGTTTTCCAATTTTAAAAGAAATGAAGCAAACTTTAGTTCAATGTCTTTTGTTAACTTTGTACATTCTTTTACAGCACTGTCTTGACAAATTAAATCATTCACATCAGGACTGGTGTTACTCACCAAATCAACTGAAGAACACAATGATGTTCTACCAAGTACTTCAGGCTTGAAATCTTTAACTGTACATGTATTATGCTTTCTCCATTTGTGGGTGTGAAAACTGCCATAACTATTGGTTTGGTATGAACAACCAAGAAATATACAAGTGACTAATTCATGGTTTTTTAAATGCTGGCCAATGTGATGAAAAAAATCGTTTTCTGTAGACAGTGGAGTGCAGTTACAAATGGAGCATATGAAAGTTGATATATCTTTCCTTGAGACATGTGGTGAAGGATGGCATCTACAAATATGGCTCAATAGAGCATTCCATGTCTTGCTTGAGCATGGGCAATTTTCATAAATGCAAAGATAGCGCCTTCCATACTGTTGATGATAAAGTCTATAATGCTTAAGTAGTTGAAATCTTCTGGGGAATGAATGACTGCATTCTTTGCATTTCCACATTTAAGTAATGACTGCAAAAAAGAGAGGGGTGTATATATAAGGCTTTAATTTGTCTGTTAATATTATTATTATTTTTATTAATGATGTTTGGATTATAACATATTATTGCTTGACCTACTAAGCAGTATCACCTATCATGGATCTCAGAAACATTATAATAATAAATATTAATAAAAAACAGTACATAAAATACTAATATTGGATCATTTCTAAATATAATTTTGTATTTTCCTACATTTCATATTATATAACAAAATCAATACTCACTTTCCAGATGAAGATGATGTTACGGGATGTCACTGTGGTCTGCTAAGGGCCCACTGCAAAGGACAACAGGTACTTTGTAAAGGAAGACATCTGCCTTATATTTTTGCTTACCTCAAGTTTAAACTTATGTAAATATCAAAACTCGTGTTAGCATCTTAGAAACGCAAATAAAACACACCTAGCATTGTGGAAAAGCATAAACTAGGCCTACAATGTTATATTTATTTTTTCTCGTTTCCCTTTTTCAAAACCAAACAAGGCTGGAGTCACGCACCTCCCCAGTCACTTCCCGGTCTTCCCCATCTGATCCTTTTGGCCAATCCCATTGCAGAAACAGACCTTCGCTCAACCAATCACAACAGACATACAGGTTGCGCTCTGCCGGGTAACCGTGAACTTCTCAAACAACGATTAAAATAATTTTTAAAAATCTTCATTTTTCTTTTTGTAGTTTATTAAAATTAAACTAAAGGAACTCTGAAACTTAGCTGGGCTACAGTTGTTTGTTATTAACGGACACCAAGCAGTTAAACGAGGGCAAAGAGATAACAAAATTGTCTGTATTAACAAAATATGTAGCACTTTCTTTACCCTTTAGCCATCGGGAGTGCTATCCCAAAGTATCCCGTGCCTCTTCGCCGGATAACCCCGCTCGTTCGCCTTTCTCGCTCCACTCAAAACCACCTCTTTTTTTTTTTTTTTCTAACTCCCCGCGTCCCACCGGTTCTCGCGTGAACACCGCCTGGCGCTCTAAAACCTCCGCAAACCGCGTAAAACTTTTTTTTTAACTCCATTACTGAAAACGAAGGGTCCCTAGTTTCGATACAATCGTAAGAGTGACTGTGACGGTGTCTGTCAGCATCAGACAAAAGTAGCACGGAATGTTGCTAAGGTTTAACAGTTTAAGATTTCCAGGTGAATCTCGCGCTTGTTAACTTTGGCTCCAAAAATGAAATAGGCCTACACTGCGCATATGAACCATAAAGTCCGTACTGGGACAGTTCGGAAAGAACACATGTGGCATTGTACCAAGAGGAAAAATAAGCATATTTGGTAATCCATTAAATATACTGTATACCTATCATAATGTCGGAAAACCGTCCCTAAGCCATTTCTTTGTTGTGCGAATGCCTTTAATTAACAGGAAATTCTGCGGTGTTACACACAAACTACTAAACATTGAAATGCTACTTATAATAGTAAGACAACATAACTTTTAATCTATTCTTTCATTAATGGAAAAAAAAACTGCAAATGCATATAAAATAATACCACACGCAAAGCAGTAACATATGACCGTGGCGTATCGAGATCATTAAATGTTTCTACAGCTTTCATGCAACTAAAGTTTTAATGCGACAATTCTGATACTTAAAATTAACAATTGAGAAACAGCTTTACTTACCAGAAATCCTCCGTTATAAAATTCCGCTACTGTAAATGACCAAACCTGTACAACAATGTCCACTCCACTCGAGAAAGTGTTTTTCTTTACAATTTCCGGTGGTTGGAGAGCCAGCACTCTGGAAAGTTCGAACGGAAGAAGAATATACAAACGGCTCCTCCCACACAGCTAAGATGGGAGGGTCAATCAAAAAGCACTTAAAAATATTAAGTTAACTGAAATGGGATTTTTATGTTTGTTCCTTCCAACACAACTTACTTTAATACAAACAATTTTTTTTACGTTGATTGAGATCTAAAACCAAATATTTCGAGCTACAGTACTAAATGGACTAATTTTAAGTTGCTCGAAAGACAAAATTTACATTGAATGAACAACGTCAATGTTATACTTTTTTCAGTGTAGGGCCCTCTACAGTGCATTGAAGATCGCTATTCAAAAATAAAATAAATATGAATGTGAGTGGATAATTTAATGTATAAATCTAAAAGTGTGTTGGTGTGTTTGTCCGGTATGCAAATCCACTATTTTGAAGATCTCTCTGATGAATTTTGCACAGATTTCCCATTTGTATAGGATAAGGTCATAGACTATGTTTTGTTTTGACATTTTTCCCTTTGGAGAACTCCAGGAGGCATTTTTCTAGCACAGATATGCAAAGCTTTTCCCTATGGTGGGTTTAGTCATTGAAGTTTTGTTTTGGCAAATTTATTTAGAGATCGCTATGCACTTTATTTTACCCAGGGTAGCGCGGAGCATCACTGCTAGTAGAAAATATTTGCATGATCTTACTGTGTATTTTCGCAGTTTTACACAAATTAGTAAGTAAAAGTTTTGAATAAAGTTTACAAACAGAATTGTGTTCATTATGATTAGCTCACAGCTGCATACATTTTTCATAAGGTTAACACCAACTACAACAAACCTTTGCTGGCAAAATGAGTCCCCAGCTGCATACTAAAAATGTTACCATTTGCAATGAACCAAAATTAACACCTGCTGTTCTCTAGAGGAGATTAAAAGTACAGAACTAATTTAATCCCTGTCATAATATGAAACAAGTGAGTACCATACTAAGTGGAAAAATGAATCAAATGGGAAAGTTGCAGAATGGTATAACAGCCTATTAATGACAAGCTATTGTCACTTCACAATATTAAGTACCCATCACTGAAATACAGACTTCAGTATAATAAAAATTGCAATTCAATTATAGCGCAAATGTCCTATTAATTCCCATATTCCAACAATATAAGAGCCATCAAATTCAATTTAATTTATCTTTACATACCTCATTCCTTAGACTGTTAGAAAGAACAGACTACCATTAAAACTTTTTTGTCATTGTTGATCAAAAATTCTCACTCAAGGTTTTACAATGCATCTAATAATATAACTTTTATTCTCTCACATGGTTTCTTTATCTTAAAATACAAAAATCTCAAACTAACCACACAGCACTGCAGAGAAGAAGAAAGCTCTATCAGCAGTACTGTCTCTAGCTAAACTGGGGACCTAAACAGAACCTTCTTCTTCTGCCCCTAACAATCCTGAACCGCCTTTCCTTAACCCGCTACATAAGTATTTTTTATGATAGATTTGTTTCTTTCAAAAATGAAGGCCTAATTAGTAATAAGAAGAAGAGGAAGAATGGTCCAGAGCAGTTATTCTTTGTTACTTGATATAGCCAACAGTATCAGTTGTGACATGTGATATAACAACAACAAAAACAACTACTATAATATTATAAACTAATACTACTACTACTAATGCTAATAATTTTAAAATAAAAAATACTAATACAGCTGCTGAACATGCTTAATAAACTTACTTAATGCAATTAATACCAGGTCACAATTAAGCCTAATATTTAGATATTTAAAAATGAACATGTGAATATATCACCTACACTTACGAATTTATCTGAACTTCATTGTGTTCCTCTAGTTACTGCACAAAGCATTAAGCAATTAACTGAATTGGTAATGTTAACTGCCAATAAAATTAACCAACAATCAAAGTTAACCTGAGTTAATTGCTCTTGTTTTTTACATAAAAGGTGCTTTTTTGTGTTTTGGCCATTAATTAACTAGTAAGCCAGACAGCCTGTGTGTTGGTGAAATTTACAAACATGTCCTCAATACAGCAACACTCTGAGCACTTAATATGTTGACTAATGTTTGCAGCCTTTAACGACTATGATATTTGCTGATGACATTGTGATCTGTAGTGAGAGTAGGGAGCAGGTTGAGGAGACCCTGGAGAGGTGGAGATCTGCTCTAGAGAGGAGAGGAATGAAGTTCAGTAGGACCACCAAGACAGAATACATGTGTGTGAATGAGAGGGAGGTCAGTGGAATGGTGACGATGCAGGGAGTAGAGTTGGCGAAAATGGATGAGTTTAAATACTTGGGATCAACAGTACAGAGTGACAGGGATTGTGGAAGAGAGGTGAAAAAGAGAGTGCAGGCAGGGTGGAATGGGTGAAGAAGAGTGTCAGGGGTGATTTGTGACAGACGGGTATCAGCAAGAGTCAAAGGGAAGGTCTACAGGGCGGTTGTGAGACCATCTATGTTATATGGGTTGGAGATGGTGGTACTGACCAGAAAGCAGGAGACATAGCCGGAGGTAGCAGAGTTAAAGATGCTAAGATTTGCATTGGGCGTGACGAGGATGGACAGGATTAGAAATGAGGACATTAGAGGATCAGCTCAGGTTGGACGGTTGGGAGACAAAGTCAGAGAGGCAAGATTGCATTGGTTTGGACATATGCAGAGGAGAGATGGTGGGTATATTGCCCAGAGGGGACTGGGCGGTCTCTTGGTCTGGAACCCCTACAGATTTTTATTTTTTTTTTTTCTCCAGCATTTGGAGTTTTTTTTTTGTTTTTTCTGTCCACCCTGGCCATCGGACCTTACTTATTCTATGTTAATTAATGTTGACTTATGTTTAGTTTTTTATTGTGTCTTTTATTTTTCTATTCATTTTGTAAAGCACTTTGAGCTACATTTTTTGTATGAAAATGTGCTATATAAATAAATGTTGATTGATATATTGGGAGAAGGATGTTAAGGATAGAGCTGCCAGGAAAGAGAAAAAGAGGAAGGCCTAAGAGAAGGTTTATGGATGTGGTGAGAGAAGACATGCAGGTGATGGTTGTAATGGAGCAAGATGCAGAGGACAGGTGGATATGGAAGAAGATGATCCGCTGTGGTGACACCTAATGGGAGCAGCCAAAAGAAAAAGAAGAACAACAGCTTGTAGAGGTCTGCTGGGGAATGTAACATCAAATAATATCTGTTAAACACTCAAAATCAAAATTATTACACATGATGCTATGGTGACTCCATTGTTACTCCAGTGAACTGCTAGCTTTTGTGTAGGGGAAAATGAAGTAATGTTAGGTAAATTACCAGAAGTTTGACAAACTCTAAACACACACGCAAGGCTAACACAAACTGCTTATTCATACTTTTATTTTTTTCTTTCCTGTGCACCTGATAGCTGTTGAGTTGAAGCCATCTCTCTGCCTGTTAGTGAAAAATGACCACAACAGGTGACCGTCAACAATGAAACAGCAAAAACACCATTAGGTGATCCCACCCCCATCTGTCCTTCAATCATGAGCCCCACGCACAGTGCATGATGGGAATATAGGAAGTGGCAGCTCTGGCCGATAGCCATAAATACCTTTTGTCTTCTAACCTGAAAAGAACTGCATTACTGCTTTTCTACTGGCAAGTAAACAGAGACATACATAGTTTGCTGCTTGGTTATCATCTAATCCGACAAAAGGTGCCATTACAGAATGTATTGACAGTTTAACTATGCCATAAAAGTGTTGACTTATATAAAGGTAATTCATAATAAAATGAATAATAAAATCCAAATGCTCTGACTCTGTCAGTGCCGCAGCCTTAATTACAAGACCATAAGCAAATATAAGTTTCCCCTCACAGTAGCTACTGCAGATAATGAAAGACACTACAGCATATACCATATAATGGCAGATACTTATTTGTATATATTCATATGAGAAGTTCTCCGTCACAGCCATGCATAGAACTCCTTTTATTTTGTTTTTCACAGAATATTCCTAATGGAATAGGTTACTAAATTAAATATATTTTGCTTTAGACATTTAAAATTTACATGAAACCAGCAGTCTTTAAAACCCACTCATATATAAAATTCCACATATCAAAAAAGATGAACACAAAACAGAAGACCCCCTTTTTTCAAATCAAAAGATATCTACAGTGGAACCTCAGTTCACAAACATCCCGGTTCACGTACAACTCGGTTCACGACCAAAAAGCTCGCCAAACTTTTGCCTCGGTTCACAACCACACACTCGGTATACGAACAAGCCAGTTTCCCTTGCCTGTATGAGCTGAGCGAGAGAGAGAGAGAGAGCAAGAGCGAGTGAGCACGTGCCTGCTGGGGAGGGGGAGGAGGAGGTTGCTGCACGTGTTTGCCTGCCTATCTGTAGGCAGCCTGAGAGAGAAAGAGAGCTGCCTGGCTTTTTCATTTAAGCAAAGCCGCTCCTTGTTTTCAATAAGACGTGCACTCTCTTTGTGCTCTATAGTATTTCGTGTGCTTTTGCAGTTAACTATGGCTTCTAAGCAAGTGAAGAGAGGTCAAAAGAAAGTTTTGAAGAAAATTGAAATCGAAGTAAAGAAAGAAATTACAAGAGGTGGAAAAACTGTTTACCAGTTTACTCATTTACCAATCTGAGAACCCTTGTGCTTTCAAGCAGCATAATGTAAACAAAGCCAGACTGCCAGTAATGTGGAGGGTCACAAGAACCTTCTTTTTGGAATGGCTGCATGAGGCTTTCACTCCCACCAGCTAAACAGCTAAAAGCACCAGAAACCCAAGAAATCACAAGAGAGAAAACTCCTGAAGGAAAACACTTCATGCCAGAACTCGTCTCATGCAAGGTTAGTTTTCTTGGTGGTTTTTGTATTACGGATTTTTCAAAAGTTAATTTTTCAGTTCATAATGCGATTTGTTGCAATGTTATTTTTCTCTTTTTTCAAATGTTCGCTTTTTTCCTTGTACTTAAAACTTGTGAAAGTGTTTACAGATGGAGTTTTTCATAGCACGATTAGGTGCGATGTTACATTTCTCTTTTTTCAAATGTTCGCTTTTTCCTTGTGCTTAAAACTCATTAAAAAAATTGTTTACATGGAGGTCTTCATCGTGTGATTTGTTGCAGTGTTACTTTTTTGGTTGCTTGTGAGTTGGTTTTTAAATGCAGTTCGGATTTGTGCGATGTTTTTTCTGCTGTGCTTAAAACTCCTTTTAAAAACATTGTTTACAGCGAACAGGCTTTAAGTTTAATAGCGTGATCTCCTGCAATGTTACTTTTTTGGTTGCTTGTGAGTTGGTTTTTAAATGCAGTTCGGATTTGTGCGATGTTTTTTTTCTGCTGTGCTTAACTCATTTAAAAAAAAAAATGCTGCGCGAGCACCTGCTACAGAGAGATTAGAGAGCACGAGCGAGCAAGCGCAGAGAGAGAGAGAGCACGGGCAGCTGACAGGGAAGGGGTGTGTGTGTGTGTGTGTGTGTGTGCGCTACAGAGAGAGAGAGCGTGCGTGAGCCAGGCTGCTCCTGTAGCTGAGGTAGGGAGGGAGGGGCTTTGGTGGTGTGTGTGCTACAGAGAGAGAAAGAGAGAGCGCGAGCGAGCCAGCTCGTGTAGCTGATCAGGGAGCCTGGGTGTTTTGTGTCAGTGTTATTCAATGTTTTTACATTAGTTTACTATTACACTGGGCATTCTATGGTGTAATTAACTATATTTGTGCTTAATCTTTACATATTTTTACATATTTACATACAGTTTGTACGGTCTGGAACGGATTAATTGTATTTACATACAATCCTATGGGGGAAACTGCTTCGGTTCACGACCAACTCGGTTTACGACCAAAGTTCTGGAACGAATTATGGTCGTGAACCGAGGTTCCACTGTATATTCTGGATGATTTATATGCCCCTGTGTAGGACATTTCATGTAAAGGAATATGCTTCTCAATTCTATTTTGGATTTTAGTTATTCATGGTTTGTAGTGATGACGGAGAAAATATTTTAATCTTATATTTTCATGGTGAACGAAGACAGCAACATTTCTGGTAGAATCGGAGCCTATGTTGACCAAAAGCTGGATAACAGCAAACGATATCAAAAATATCCATAAAAAATCTCATGTTACTCATGCTGCATAATCCATGTAGATGGATAGATACTTTATTAATAACCAAGGGGAAATTCACATACTCCAGCAGCAGCATACTGATAAAAACAATATTAATTAAAGAGCAATAAAAGTGCAGTGCAAGTTAAAAAATGCAAGGTGGAGAGTGCAAGGCAGGTACAACAGACAATAACATTGTATAATGTTAACGTTTACCCACCCGGGTGGAATTGAAGAGTCGCATAGTGTGGAGGAGGAACGAACTCCTCAGTCTGTCAGTGGAGCAGGACGGTGATAGCAGTCTGTTGCTGAAGCTGCTTCTCTGTCTGGTGATGATCCTGTTCAGTGGATGCAGTGGATTCTTCATGATTGACAGGAGCCTGCTCAGTGACCGTCACTCTGCCACAGATGTCACTGTCCAGCTCCGTGCTTACAATAGAGCCTGCCTTCCTCTCCAGTTTGTCCAGACGTGAGACGTCCTTCTTCTTTATGCTGCCTCCCCAGCACACCACCATGTAGAAGAGGGCGCTCGCCACAACCGTCTGGTAGAACATCTGCAGCATCTTACTGCAGATGTTGAAGGATGCCAACCTTCTAAGGAAGTATAGTCGGCTCTGTCCTTTCTTGCACAGTGCATCAGTATTGGCAGTCCAGTCCAATTTATCATCCAGCTGCACTCCCAGGTATTTATAGGTCTGTACCTTATAACTGTACCCTATGTCTGAACCCTGTAACTGTGTCAAGTTATCTAGTTGTATGCTCAAAAGATTCAAACTCCTTGTAGTTTTTGCTACAATATTGTTAAATAATGAAACTAAGTAATCCACAAACAGGAAGCCCATTTATATGGGATTGTGCTTTTTAATTGGCAGGAATCCTGAGCAGTGAGTGAGGGGAATGAGTGGGTCTTCATTTCTCCTAAAGCATTTTAGATTGAGTATTCCTTTAACCCTTAACTACTCACACTGGTATATTTTGTACACCAGTCTGTTATTTTTGTCCAATGTCCTTCTACTTGACCCTACCGGCATCATCTGTTGTCTTTCTTCAGCTTGATTCACTACAAGTATCGTGTCGCAGTGGTTTCCCTCCAGTGTACCCCCAGCCGGTTTAATGAGTGGATGCACAGATGTAAGTTCCATATGGTGCATTTGGTACACCGAGCGGGTACTTACGTATGTATGACAACGATGAGAATTTCTTCTTTCAATGACTTTATCTGCAAAGAACATTCAACAACTGAAGTGTCATACTATTCAGTAATGTGGTATTAAATTACATTAAAACATGTACAACTTAAAATTATTGCAATATTTTATATTACAATCTCAAAGCATGCATAAAGTACACCGCATGTGTACTTATGAGATAAGAAGTGGTGGGAGTAGTTAAGGGTTAATAAAATATAAGAGACAATGTGCTTCATAAAAAAAGAGAAAGATAGAAAATAAGTACATAAAAGGAAAGCAAAAATGTAAATCTTCCATTGACTAAAAGAGATAAAAGTAAGCAAATATCATTATTACAAATATTTCACGATGCCTTTTAACAATAAAAATAAGAATGAGCTTTCAAACCAAAGAGATATAAATACAAAGAGTGACCTAGACAGTAATAACATTCTTTTGTCTTGGTAGAATAATATATTACTCTATTTTCCCCTTTTGTATTATTAATATGTAGCCTTTGTCAGAATGCCTCAAATCTTACTGACTTACCACTGTTTTTAAAGGTATTGTACCATATAACTTTTTCCCACCTTCCCTTCTACATGTATAACCTCAGGCAATCAGGTGTAGTAAAAGACAAGCAGGAGTTAAGTTACAATTTAAATAATGTATTATTGATAATATTCATAAATAATAACAATATGCAAAGTACATTTGAATATTGGCAACCGTACAACCTGATGAATGTTGATGTGTAGTTTCAGGCGGCACACGGACTTGTTAGTTACTTAAAATGTCTCTAGCTAATGCATCATTTTGTGGCCAGCTTTCTTCAGAACAGGCCGCATGTCTATCTCAATATGGCTGTCGAGCTGTGCTCTTCATTGTATTTTCCTTTTCAGTTCATGGAGCGTGAGATAGTCTTTCATCAGAATGGTAAGAGAAAGAAGGGGGTAAAGCAAGCAAAGTTAAAGATTTTCTGTCCAACCCCTATAGCCAATAGGGCATCTTGGTCCTTAAAGGCTTCTGATACAAGCCAGTTACTTCGGACCAATGGAGAAATAGAACACCTTCACACCTACCCTCCAAACCACGTGTTAAGGTAAAGCTTGGCAGTTAGGCAGCCTGGCTTTCCTGTGGGGGTTGACTGAGAGACTTTAGCAGAGACATATTGGTCAGACTTGTTTGAGGCACTTTCACCCAACCCTGTCGTAAAATTACAAAGAGACTCAGTCCTAAAAGGGGGAAGGGTTCTTAAACCATCAAACCATTGCTGTTATTATCTATAATGTAACACTAATATTACATTGCTTAATCTAAGTTACAAATACTGTAAAGACATACAAAATATTTATCAATTTGTATGCAAAATTTCACATCACAACAAACATCTGACATAATTTCATTTTAAAATACACAAATTATATTTAAGGCATGCATGAAACAAATCAACACTCTAAAAACTTTCAGCCATTAATGTTTGGTGCAACTGCAATCATTACACTGAGCACATGCACAGATTTAAAAATTACAGTGCTGCAAATAAAAGTCTAACTTTCTTTATCATTTTGTACTTTTTATAACTGATTTGATCCAATATTATCCCAAATTGTAATACTATGTACAAAAGAGTTTAAAACAGAAAATAATTGTACCAATAACTCTACTAATTAAGCAATTATTAGACGATAGTCCAGGTGGGAGCACAATAACTGAATGGACCACAAAGCAATCAAGCTTTTAAATTAGGCATGCCATGCAGAATTAATTTGATTTTTTTGTCATTGAGTTTGAATGCATCAAATAATTCTAGGCTGCCCCTTATTAGATTAACAGAATTCACAAGACAATAAAAGGTTTCAATAAAATGTGTTTATAAATGTGTTTTTTATTTAATTTTACTAGGCTGCTGTCCATTCTTTTCATTACCTTTGTCATTTAGGAATATAAAAAAATACATTTTTAGTTTGGAGTCACAAATCTTTTAAGAGGTTAGTAGGAGTTAAACAGAAACAAATAAAATGAAAAGAATACAGCTTTCAGTAGAAAACCATAACAGGATTTTAGAACATTAGAACAAACTAGATGAGCCAACAAAGCTTGCCAGGCCTATCCACTTATTTCTTCTAAAAACATCAAGTTGAGTTTTGAAAACCCCAAAAGTCCTATTGTCTACTGCACTACTTGGTAATTTATTCCAGGTGTTTGTGGTGGTTCTCTGTGTAAAGAAAAATGTCCTAATGTTTGTGTGAAATTTACCGTTAACAAGTCTCTGTGTCCATGTTTAAAAGTAACAGACTTGATCCACTGGACTAACTCCGTTCATAATTTTAAACACTTCAATCATGTCTCCTCTTAATCTTATTTTGCTTAAACTGTAAAGGCTCACCTCTTTTAATCTTTCCTCATCACTCATCCTGTAGCCCTGGAATCAGCCTAGTTGCTCTTCTCTGGACCTTTTCTAGTGCTGTTATGTCCTTTTTGTAGCCTGGAGACCAAAACTGCACCCAGTACTCCAGATGAGGCTTCACCAGTGTGTTATAAAGCTTCAGCAGAACCTCTTTGTTCTAGTACTCCTCACATCAGGGCGCGAAATAATCTCACATTCTGTTAACCTTCTTAATGATTTCTATACACAGTATGGCAGTTGATAATGTCAAGTCCTCTGTGACTCCTAAATCCTTCTGTACTTTGAGTTTTCAGACCTCCCATTTACTTTCTACATGTAAATCTTTACATTTACTTGCATTAAATTTCATCTGCCCCAGCCTGTTTGCTGTCCAAGTCCTTCCATAATGATTTAACAGATTCCAAATTATCTGCTAGACCACCTGTCTTGGTATCATCTGCAAGCTTAACCAGATTGTTACTTATAATTTCTAAATCACACATATATATATATATATATATATATATATTTATGTATATATATATATATTGTAATAAAATAAAGAGCCCTTTCAAATAGAAAAAGATTTGGGGTTTTATCCCCGTATATTGTCGTCCAGACAGCAATGAAAAAAAGTGATTCAATAATGACTTTTCAGTACACAATGAATGAAATGTTGTTACAAAATGGCGTTTATATAGCAGATGGGATGATGGGAGGAAGTGGTTGGCAGGAAGTGACGATTGGAGGCGGGACCACGGAACCAACGTCACCAGGAGTAGACTGGAGCAATCGAGTGTGAACCGGAAGTGACGTCATCAGATGGAAACCGGAAGTGACATCATCGCGGCCATTTTGAAACTGTGAGTTTGGAAGTGCTTTATTTGTCTTCCGGTTTTCTGTAGATAGAAAGAGATTCAGGTAAGTACCACGTGATAAACCCTTGTCTCGCGAGATTTCACTCACCTTTAGGCTCTTTGACTGCCTCCAACTCGCACGTGTGTGACAATATATATATATATATATATATATATATATATATATATATATAT
>JANRMT010062820.1:12525895-12547012 GCA_026402145.1 Polypterus bichir lapradei
TATCTATCTATCTATCTATCTATCTATCTATCTATCTATCTATCTATAAGTGATCGTCTTCATAGAGCTAGATGACCAATCTATCATGGCCACCTAAGAAATACAATACAACAGTACAAACAACTTTGTTCTTGAACAGTATGTGTCACCAAGTACAGACACAACATGACGACAATTCTCAAGACATTAAGTGCAAGAATAGATGATACTACATCCTATATGCAGAAGTATCGCACATGTTCAAATACGTCAAAAACCAAGTAGAAACCAATTAACGCAAATGAAAAACAACAAAATTTCTCTATCAGCTAATTGTAGAACCACGGCCACATTCTAGAAAAGGAGTCAGACAAGCCAGACATAATCAGAGTCCTTGGGACCTTGGCCAACAAATTGCCTCTCTCTATTGGCCAACCAATGGTGAGGCAGTGCTGAGCTGGCCAATCAGATGAAAGGACCCTTCTACCCAATGATTCCAGTGGTACTTTATCTGAAATGACTTTTCCATAGGCAGGAAAACAACATGACAGAAGAGCAATGGCACCAAGTGTCACCTGACAAAACTGAGAGGAAAGAAGTGTCTCACAGGGCACTGGTGTTTGTTTCTTGTCTCCTTTGTAGATGTTCTGATTGACCTGATCACATGTAAAATTATACTTTTTTTTTTAAACTACTGTATATACTCGCAGATAAGTTCTCCCACTGATAAGTCAGGAGTTGATTTTATAGTATCATTTCTGGTATTTTATAATGTCGCTCGTATAAGTCGAATGCAGAAAACTCACGCTATTGGTACAAGAGATTACGATATGCTAATGCCCATCTGAGAGAGTAACCACGGAGCACACTGCCTTTTTTTCTATGTGGGTGTGGCAATGCACTGTATCAGCATGTGCTCCTAACTTCTCGCTCTCTCTATTGTGCCTACGTGACCACACGATAATACCCGAACTGATCTGAAGCAACGTTTGTAATGATTTGCTGTTTTTTGTATCTCACACCCTCATACACCTTTACCGTAAGAGCATCCCTTATCTACGATGGAGTGTTCGATCAGAAGAAAATATGAAGCTGGTTTTAAATTAAACATCATTGCTGTGGCTAAAGAAATTGGTAACTGTGCTGCTGCAACAAAATTTGATGCATCTGAGAAACTGGTGTGAGATTGGAGGAGGCAAGAAAATTTAAGTGTCGCACTTTTGAATGGGTGTATAAGTCGTGGTCTGATTTTATTATCGATTTTTCGGGTTTCAAGACCCGACTTATATGTGAGTATATACAGTATGCATTTTTTAAAATGCTTTCCAATTGAACACACATGCAAGAGGCTCCAAGACTGAATCAGGTTCTGCTTTAATTTTTTCAGTAATAGTGAAAGTTGATTTACATGAATTGTTTTATGTCAGGTACAAATTATTATTATTTTTTTTTTACTTTTTTTGTTTGTAATACTCCATATTAATCCATGACCTATTATACTATGAATGAGATTCCTCAATTACCAATGGCAGATGCTCCTAAACATGACTACGACAGCACACAAAAGTTACACATAATGCACAGTATTTAATTGTAGTTAAATTGGTCCAGTGTTGGATCACATTCAGATATTCAGACCTCATGTGAACAGCTCCAGGATCCGCTTGGTACAACACTGAGACCACACTTTCCAAAGGGTCTTGGTACAGGTGTTTTGGTCTGCACCAGAGTGCGATTTATGTTTTCACATCTACTTAAATGAACCAGACTTTCAGGGAAAGTTTAAAAAAAAGCAAATCTGCACCAAACGAACAAGTGTGAAGAATTTTTAAAATAACAACAAGGGGATGGAGGATACAGTGATGGAGAGTGGTGATGTGTTACATGTTGACCAGCACATGGAAGAAAGAATTTCACTCTACTCTGTCCATGTGACAATAATGACCCTCTAATAACCCTATAGAAAGGCACACCTAGGTAATTTTTTATCTGTTATTAAATGCTAATTTTCAGAATAATCAAAAATAGTTTTACGGAACCAACAATTAATTATGCATAGTCTTATTTCTGCCTTATATCTTGTTAATTGAAGAAAAGCTAGCATAAACATTTTAATTTCTTCAATCACAAAGAATAAATATTATACTCATTGTAAAAAAAATCAATTATATCTATTCTCTTAATTGTTAAATATGTGAGTCAGGATTAATAATTATAAGTGATGAAAGGTGCTTTCATACTCAAATAAATATTTAACCAAGGCTTCAGCTAGACCTGCCAACTGGAATATTTGCACTCAGTGCGCTAGAGGCTCCAGAGTGTCCCAAAAACCCCACACAGTCCACAGTATGATTAGAAAATATTGAGACTCCTTCACTTCCTGCACACTTGATTGTGTTCTAGATATCATTTTAAATGGGATGTTAAACAGCTTAAGAAGCCTGGCATATCAAGGCGTATATTGTTAAATTTGTACTCAGCCATCATGGTTAGTATTGTGAGCTCCTCCATCACCGTTGGGTTTCCTTCTTCCTCCTCTCTTTCTAGGAGTTGACTGCAGAAAGTGATTTGTCAAACTGAGAATATCTTTGGCTGTTGTCTCTCAACATTGAAAAATCTGTTCATTGCCAGAGTGAAAAAGAGAGTAGAAGCTCACTGCACCCACCCCAGCAGCCATCTGTTCATTAAATTGCCATCACAGCGGAGGTACAGGTTTATTGTGTCGCAAACTACACACCTTCTCCGCAGCTTCTATCTTCAAAGGTTCCATATCCTGAATAAACTTACATAGGGTCACTCCTAACTGGGTTTGCAACATACTGTATAAACTAGTAACTGTGCTGTTTGTCTATTCGTAAATACTTCATACTTGCTCAACTTGTACTATTTGATATCAATATTATTTTGTATAGTTTTTCTATTTATTTGACTTAAACATTGAAGTCTGTAAATGTTTTGTTCAAGAAGTTATTGTATTTGTATAGTAGTTTGAATAGTGTCAGTTCAACGGTGGGTTGAAATTGTGTTGTCTGGAGTTGGAAAAGTCTTATATCCCTTGTTTTGCATCCAACCAAAGTTAATTCTGGTATGTTTCACATGCTAGTAATACAATGATTCTGATTCTGAGTCGACCTGAGGCTCATTGAATTGATTGCACATCACACAGAATGGCACACATCTGTGTGTATAGGAGGTCCAGCAATTCAAACTGCATGTCAGGACAAAAATCAAGTCATAAAATTCAAGGAACTCTCTGCAGACGTTTGTAATCAAATGGTGGTGAGGCATAGCTCAGGGCAAGGGTGTAAAACCATTCCTAAAGCTTCGAGTGTTCCCAGGAGCTCAATGGCTTCAATGATTGTAATCCAGATGAAGTTTGGAACCACCAAGACTCTTCGTAGAGTTGGCTGACCTACCAATCTCAGTAACTGGGCAAGAAGGTAGGTGACCAAGAACCCAATGGTCACTGTAAGAGAACTTCATAAATCCTCTGTTGGAATGGGAGAACTTGTCAGAAGGATGACCTTAACTACTCAATCAATCAGGCAGAACTCTTAGGTATACTCTTAAGTATAAAGAATTTAATGGACTCTAACAGCATGAGGGAGAAGAATGTCTAGTCTGATGAAACAAAAATTGAACTCTTTGGGGAGAACTCGAAGCACTATGTCTGACAAAGACCAGGCACTATTTATCTCTTGACTAATACCATGCATACAGTGAAGTATGGTGGTAGCAGCATCATGCTATGGAGGTGCTTCTCAGCAGCCAGGTCAAAGCAGAGGGAAGATTGAATGTGGTCAGATAAAGACTGGTCCTTGAAGTGCGTGCGACCTCAGACCAGGATGATGGTTCATCATTCAGTATGACAGTAACCAAAGCATACTCTGGAGGGGCATCTGGTAAGTCTTTGACTATCATTGAGTGCCTCAAAAAAAGCCAACACTATTAACAGTGAATGAGAGGGCCAGCTAAGAAGAATAGGATAAATTGGCCACATTCAGGTGTGCAAAGCTTGTACAGACTTACCCAAGAAGACTAGAAGACATAATTGCTGCCAAAGGGGTTTCTACAAAGTACCGAATTAGTGGTCTGAATATTAATGTGAATGAAAGATTTTAGCTTTTGATTTTAAACAAATTTGAAAACCGTTCTGAAAACATGTTTTCACTTTGTCATTAGAGGTTATTAAGTGTAGATTAAAGAGCAAAAATTGAACATTTATCCATTTAAAATTTATTCTACAACACAATCAGGTGGGTAAAAAGTGAAGGGGTCTGAATACTTTGTCAATCCACTGTATATACATATAAACGAATATGTTACCTTTTTTCCCGGGAAATCTACTGCACACTGGTTTGCCAGGCAATGTTATATATCAGTATATAATAATATACTAATATTGAAATGCAACTTTACTAGAATGCTCTGGCAGCCTGCATTATTCTAACAATGCTAGCTCCTTGCTTGTCTATCTAACAAATAGTCTGGGCTCTCCCCAGACACAACTGTCTACTTTGAAACATGCCTCAGGGCTAATGGTGCCATCTTAACCCCAATCTGTTATTTTTACACAGCGTCTCACAGGAAAACTAGGTATTAAATATACATAACTAATCATTTAGCACTATACATTCTTAATGAAAAAAATATCATTTTCTCAACCTTAGGCTATGCTTTTAAGACGCTGTTCATAATCCTCTATTCCCTGCTCAGGAAGCTTGTATCTCAGGTACATGTCATTGTTTCCTGGCAGCATCTTGGCAACAGTTTTAATAAAAGATCTCTTTAGTTCAATTTCTAGTGTGTATATAGTCAGTGTTTAGAATCACGGCTATGAGGCCATTTCATTTATGTGTACACTTTGATTAGGAAATGGTCCTTGTATTAATGAGTATGGGAGCATGGTGCCCTGCAAGCTAACATCTCAAGCAGAGTTACTACCTCAGTGTGCCAGGATAAGCTTGGCATTCACTTTGAATTTTTAAAGGGAAGTAATTTTTTCCATTTGTGTAACTTTTTACACTGGTGCAACATTTCCTGCAACTCTATAAGGTATGCAAACCATTTCTAAAAACATGCTTTGCCATTTTTATAACAAATATGAGTGATGGTGCAGAAAAGCCAGATGCTGATTAGCAAATGGCAAGGATGCTGGCCACTCTGCAGTCTGTGATGGGATTGTGGTGGTCTTACACACAGATCCCTCACTCACCCAGGTCCTAGGGTTGGTTTTTATTTTTTAAATTTAGATCAAAAAAGGGGAAAAACTTAAAGCCTATTAGCTGCTTGGTCTAATGCATCATGTATTGGTCAAGACAGAAAAACAGCCCTGCACCTGGGGATTGTGAGGGAAGTTCAGTCATAAATTGTAAACTCTATGGGGTTGAATACTTTTTATAGGCTCTGTGCATTCACATAATATTCTCAGAATAGCTACAAACACAAATATTACTTTTTATCTTAAAAATTTGGATGGCACAGTGGCACAGTAAAGAGACCATGTTCATGTCCCAGGTCCTCTTTGCATGGAGTTGGCATGTTCTCCCCGTGTCTGCCTTGGTTTTCCTCCCACTTTCCAAAGACATGCAGGTTAGGTGAATTGAAGACACTGACTTGGCACTAGTGTGTGTTTTGCATGTGTGTGTATGCCCTGCGAATGCCTGGCATCCTGTCCAGGGTTTGTTCCAGCCTTGCGCCTTATGCTAGCTGGGATAGACTCCAGCCCAACTGTGACCTTGTTTGGATTAAGCGTGTTAGAAAATGAGATGACCTTAAAAACATTTGAAGGTAAATCCAGAGATATTAAGCTCAAATTCTTTAATTCTCAGCTTTTGAGTGCAGATACTAAGCTCATATTCTTTAATTTTCAGCTTTTGTGTGCAGTTCTGGTTTGGTAGAAGTTACATTTGGATATGTAAAGAAAGAAATCTTGTCTTCACTAAAACCTCTTTGAAACAGGAACCAGGCAGGAGGAAGCTTTGTTCGTGTGTCTTTAATTTTCTGTTCATAAACAGGGTTACGCTCCATCGCAGCAGCCAATGATTAAATGGTCAAAGAATAAAGGCAGAGGGTCATTTTATGAACAACTTAATTTAAATAACAGTGCTGATTAAATACTCTGATTGGTTTGTTGCCTTACACCAAAATAACATTAAAATATTCTATTCTACTGCAGTCTTGTTCTTCTCATATCTCTCAGGTTCAGCTATAACTCTTGAAATCTCTGTGTATGTGACAACTGTCCAGTCTTATTGTTTACAGGACATCTGCTGAGCTCTCAATCATTTCCTTGTACAGTGGCACTCAAAATTATTCAAACCAACATTGCAAATTAGGCTTAGTGGCAAAATGTACAAACTTTCAACCGTTTGCAATAAACAAATCAAACAAGAACAATTTAAATAGCTGAACACAACTAATATTACAAGTGGTTTCTCCACATTTACCACAAAACGCTACTTTTTACCCTTTCGGCCCTGACACCCTATTACTCATAAATAAATATGCAGCCATTTTTATAAAGCACAGGTACGTTTGCAACCATTAGAACTGGGCATGCTACTATTAGTGCAGACTGGAGCGACTGGCATACAGTCCATGAAACACAGAAGTGAAAATGGACACTTCAGGACTGTGTGCACCACTTTCAATTTTATTTCCTCAAGAAGATTTGGCAGTTGTTGTATAATAATAGTGATAATTATTTAGTTTGGTTTGTTTTTTTCATTTTTGAGCTTCCTAGACACCCCAAATAGAGAATATCTCACAAAATATGAAAATCAGATGTTGTCTCAAGTACACTTGAAGTAACTAATCGAATGCCTCATTAGCTGCATTCAGTGTGCTTGAGGTAGAACATATCAAATACATGGTCTGACTAGGGGTCTGTTCACAGTGACGTTTGACTGGGTAAGTCAAGAGAATTGTAGAAAAAGTTAAGCAAAGAGATCATTGCCTTGCACAAACAAAGACAAGGATACAAAAAGATGTCAAAGGCATTGAGTTTTTCTAGAGATACCATAGGAAGCATAGTTTTCAGGTTCAAAGTTAAAGGAATAGGTTGGTCTCGTCCATTATTGGAGATGGACGTCTGAAGCAGAGCTCCGTTAGCAGCGGCTTTATTTTTTCTCTTATTTCTTATTATCCTGAGGTATACTGTATTTACCCAACCCAAGGAGTTTCTACTACAGTATATAAACATGAGCAACAAGAAAGGGGGTCAGAAAGAAATGGAAAATAAATCTAAAGCTACATCCAAGTCTAGACAGGCATTAAGTCCAAGTGCAAGGTACGGCCATTCAGAGACTGACCTGGAACAGACAGGTGAAAGCACAGACTCCCCAGGACCCTGCTTCGCTGCATCGTCTCCTGTCGAGAGGGAAAATGGGAGCGAATGTGCAAGTGATGTAGGTCACGATAGCTCGCCGATTCCAGAAGATCACTTGAAACTGGAAATGGCCTTGCAGTCCGCGTTTTCATCTACTCCTCGCGAAACCGGAAGCATCAGCTGTAACAGGGATTGCCATTTCACCTGTGGAGCACGAGAGCTGAAACGATCTGTCCGAACTGAAGGTAATGATCACAACAATGGCCACGGCCGTAAATGAGCTCAAGAAAGACATTCAGAAAAATATAAAGAAAGAAAGCGAGGAGACAAATGAGAAGCTGCGGCTGGAGATGCAGGAGCTGTGGCAGGATAATAAAGACTTGGAAAAACATATATATGATCGCTTTGATGCAGGTTTTAAAGGTATGCTGGAAAAAATTGAGGAACACATTCAAGAAAATGCGTCCAAACTGAGAACACTTGCCGATCAGCTGGAAGACGTTAAGCAGACATTCACGACTCGAATTGAAACAGTTGAACATTTGGCATCTACTGCTGATGGAAAAGCTACAGCTGCAAATTCCGAATGCAAAAAACTTGGAGACAGACTTAAAGGAATACTACCTACACTACCTAGATGTGGTAGAAGGAGGAAGCTATCAATAGCTGCCACCAGATTTCTGCGGTGGCAGGTGCCCAAAAAACCCCAAGTGACCACAAAAGACCTGCAGCAAGACTTGATGGCAGCAGGCACTGAGGTTTCAGTTTCTATAGTAAGGTGGATACTAAACATTGAAGGTCTCCATGTCCAAACTCCAAGACGTACACCACTACTACCCAAAAAGCACAAGAAAACTCAGCTCCAATATGCTCAAAACCATATCAATAAGCCACAGAAGTTTTGGGATTCTCTTCTGTGGAGTGATGAAACAAAACAAACTTTTCAGGCCTATAGATCAACGATATGTTCTGGAGGAGGAAGACTGAAGCATATGCTGAAAAGAAAACCCTGCCTACAGTAACGCATGGCAGCGGTGATGCTCTGGGGCTGCTTTGGTTCTTCTGGCACTGGAAACCTGCAGCATGTGGAGGGCAAGATGGAGTCAATCAAGTATCATGTAATCCTAGCAAAACACGTCATGCCATCTATGAGGAGGCTGAAGCTTGGGTGTCACTGGACCTTCCAACATGACAAAAATCCCAAACATATCTCAAAGTCCACCAAGGCTTGGTTTCAGAAAAAATGTTCTGGAAGATTCTAGAGTGACCGTCACAGTTGTCTGATCTCTGGTGGGCTTTGAAGAAGGCAGTAGCAGCACACAAACCCAAGAATATTAGTGAGCTGGAGGCCATTACCCATGATCAACAAGCTAAGATTCCTCAGGAACGCTGCCAGAAGCTGGTGTCTGGCTATGCATCACATTTGCGGCAGGTCATAACAGCAAAAGGGTGCTCTACTAAGTAATTTTGAGACTGCAGTAGTCATTAAAAGTGGCATTTTGTGTAATACCACTTGTGTTGATCTCTTTAAACTGTTCTTGTTTGATTTGTTTGTTTCAAACAGCTGAAAATGTATACATTTTACCAATATACCCATTTTGCCTTATGGGTTGAATAAATTTGAGTGCAACTGTACATTTTGAGTATTACATCAGCCTTTGTCCTAGTACATTCTTTTCTTTTATTCAATTAACCATTTCACTAGATCACTTCATCGCATTTCTAAAATAAATGCTTATATATTTCAATGTACACTGCAAATCAAAATTCTTAACTATTGTTACCTCAAAATTATTCTGTCACGTTGGTCACCAAACAAATCTTAAAAATATCCAGAGAAGATCACTGGTACCCCAGCTATATAAGTTTGTATCCTGACAGACTAACACAATTGTATGTGAAATAAAAGAAAACAGAAATATAAGGAAGTTGGGCAAGACCTCCTTATTCCTGGGAAAAAATGCAGTGTGGTGCCACACTTCTTTCCTTCCCCTCAGTGCCCTCTTAAACTGCTCCCACTTATGTTCACATGTTAGGCAAGTCTTAAGCAGAGAAGGCTGCGTGGCAAACTAATCCAGGTTGTAATATATTATACTAACCATGCTACCTGTCAAAGGCAGCTAATAGAGTAATTTAAAAATATTTGTTATCGTTTGCCCTATCAGCCTCTTTCCTCTGAATCCACATGTGTCTGAACCTCTCTTGATTGGCGCTCCTTCTCTCGAGTGCGTTCCCGAACAGCCTGCTTCTGAGACTTTGATGTTTTCTCGACGTTTTTCTGTCAGCTTTTATACTTCCAGTATTTGAAGCTGACTCTCTTAGCAGAGATTCCATTTCCTCCTTTGACCACGTCATCAAAGCCAAACTGACCAATCAGATTGCTCTAAGTTACAGGAAACACACACCCAGACATTAGTGTTTTATAATAGAGCAGATGAGGCTCTGAGTGGATATTCAGAAAGTAATCAGACCCCTTCACTTTCTGCACACTTTGTAAACTTTATTTTAAATGAATAAATTGATCGACACTCAATAACCCATAATGACAAAGTGAAAACATGTTTTCAGAAAGGTTTGCAAATTTATTCAATATTAAAAAGCTGAAATCTTTCATTCCTGTAAGTATTCAGACCATCATTTCAATAATTTGTGCATGTAGAAGCTCTTTTGGCAGCAATTACAGCTTCAGCCCTTCTTGGACAAGTCTCTACAAGATTCGCATTCCATAGATTTGGCCAGTTCATCCCATTCTTCCTGGCAGATTCTATAAACTGCCATCCTCAGGTCTCTTCACAAACCCTCTTTGGGGGTTTAAGTCTGGGCTTTGGCTGGACCACTCAAGGACAGTCAGAGACTTGTCCCATAGCCACTTGAGCATTGTCTTGGCTGTATGAATCCACTCTATCTTTAAGTGTTCTTCATAGCACAAACCTTTGGGTGCACACCCACAACATCTTGAAGGTAGAAAGTTTTTTTTTTTCCACGCAATCAACCATAGTTACATGGAATAAATTACCAAGACTAAAGATGTGGAAAGCAGGACTTAGTGACCTCAAAGTCTCAGATTGATTGTTTAGTTTGGACTATTTCGGTGAATAGGATAGACAGGTTTGTAGGGCTGAATGGGTTGTTCTTGTCATAATTTTTGTAATAAATTATATATTCGCTAGCCAGATAATTCTGATCTGCTGAGTGGTCTTTAATTTTACAAGCTTAATGTGCACATTGTTTTAAATCTATAGGCAGTAAATACTCTGAAAATAAAGACAAAATAAAAGTGCTCAAAGACACCTTTGGCTTACCTCCTAAATATACTAGCAATGTGTTACATGTTAGACATGCAATGAAGAATTTCATCCCACTCTGTACACGTGCCAATAAACTTGAACTTGATACGCAATGTGTGACATAGTTCATTGTCACAGCAGAGTGACTTTGGTCTGTGCTAATGAACCGAATCAAAGCCCTTGTATTTACTGTACTTGTTAATTCTTGTGCTCAGTTACTTATTGATTTCTTGTTATCAATATTAATGACACGTCCCTGGGTGACACATTTACATATTGAGACTCCTATCTCAGCTTGGAGGCTTGTATCACACAACTCATTCCAGCAGGAATTCCCTGCATTGTTATTATATCTACATTCCAACAGCTGCTTAAATTCTAAATGAAGTCTGCAAAGTGCATTTATAATATATAAATTCACACATAACAAATAAATGGGATACCTGTTCCTAGTTTATTCTGGTTTTCAGGACTAATATAAACATTTAAAAATTGGTTAATATAAGGAATAAAAAGACAGTTGGTCTGCAGGAAAGATAGAAAATACAAAATTGTGAAGGCTCATTTATAGTAGTTTAGACAAGATTTGTTTGATAGATTGATTCATATTTAGAAAAAGGGAAATTCTTGTCTCAAAGGGCAGTGAAGAAAATGTATCTCTCTGCACTTGTGCCAATCACGCTGTCATACACAATTTAGACTATTAAACTGCAGCTCTCTGCTCTAGTAATTATGATGTTTTATATAATTATATCCTTTAGTTACTATTTTTGAAGGCCTTGTGCCTAAGTGATTAGAATTTACTACTTTGCATCTGCCCACATCTCACCTTCTAATCTCTTTATTAAGTGTGTGAACAGTAAACAATTACTAAAATATACAACACTCTATATTATCTTTAGATATTTAATGTTTTTGCCTTTCCTTTACCCTTAAAGATGACATATGCGGGAGAACAATTGAAGAGTCACATAGCATTCTTCTGTTATATTTATACCTTTTGTGAAAGTGCTTATTTGATATTTGGACTTCAGTTTTCACACATTAGCAGAAGATCATTTTTTAAAATTGAAGTCTATATACTACATAAATGAATTAACACTAGAATTACCAAAGCTTACAAGAAAACTTGTAAATCCAGCACACCTTAAATCCATTTGCACCTCTCCATTCAGCGTCTTTTGTCTTGTAAATGTGTTGATAATCCCAAGCAGCAAGCAGCCTGCTATACCATCCCCCCCAACCGCTTTAGAAACGACAAAAACCTCTCCCAACTGAAGCCTTGTTTATCGGGGGTGGGTGGGGGAAAGGGAGCGTATTTGTTTTGTTATACTTGTATCTTTTGTGAAAGTGCTTATTTGATATTTGGACTTCAGTCTTTACACATTATACACTTCATGTCTACATTTTGCCGTCAGCTCTAAAACATGGAAAACATTTGTCTTTTAGGTATGTGTTCAACATTTCTTGCATTTCCTGTCATCCTACACTTACATAAATCTTTGTAGTCACGGAACACATGTGAAATGCATGTGTTCCAAATAATGATATATACTTTTTTTAGCCTATACAGCTCTAGGTATTACTTCACTCCCTGATAAACAAGGCTTGAGCTGGGAGAGCGATTTTTGCCTTTTCTGTGGCGGTTTGAGGATGGGATAGTAGGCTATTTGCTGCTTGGGCTTATTGACACATTTACAAGACAAAAGATGCTGATGAAGAGGTGCGAGCGGATTTAAGGTGGGCCAGATTTACAAGTTTGTTTGTAAGCTTTGGTAATTCTAGTGTTAAGAAACAGCATAAACTGCTAATAAATGTCATAAACCTGTTCAAGCATATCACAAAACGAGATGAAGGTCAAATGAACAACAAAGACCAGGATGTACCAGGAAGAAAGTTGATGTATTACACCAAATGTAATAGCAGATGATTAAGAGATCAGTAGATGTCCTGCAAACAAGAAGATGGACAGTTGTCACATACACAGAGATTTCAAAGTTATTAACAGAACATTATAAACATGAGAAGAACAAGAGTGCGGCTGAAGAGACTTTTATTTCAAGGAGTCATGTGGGTGTAAACCAACAAACCAATCAGAGTGAATGTATGCACTAATCAGCACTGTTATGTAAATTCTGTTGTTTTTAAAAATGACCTCTACCTTCATTTTTTTGCTATGATGCGTGCTCCCTCTTCGGCATTTGCTGAAGAGATAATTAAAGATGTAATGGACAAGTTTTCTTCTGCCTGATTTCTCACTCAAAGAGGTTTTATCAAACTATGTTTGTTTCTTTAATTAATAAATTGCATTCTTCCACACAGAGGGTTGGGGTGCACGATGGCATTTCAGGGGGTGTGACAAAGATAAGGCTGTGTTGTGATTCACCAAAATTACGTAAGGTTGCTTTGTCTGACTTTATCGTGGTGCATTCGGTGTCTTACAATGTGCCATCATCTGTAGGTCATTTACTTTAGTTAGTGCTCCTGTTCTATAATATGAAAAGAATCAAACACTGCTTGTGTAATTGTCACCTGTGAATGAGCCGCAGAATTGCACGTTCTCACAGGTTCCTTGCACCGGGCAGAGCATTCCTGAAGGAGAATAAATTCTTTTAAGAGAATTTGGACCTTGCAGCAATGTGTAGAGAAGAGTGAAGTCCAGTATTGCTTTCTGTGCAAGCCCTGATTATGAAATGTCACTGATTTCGAGGTGCTGCTTGCATTCAGCCTTGCTGGCCTTCCTGACAGTAGAGCAGCAATTTTAACTGTGCAGTGCCTCTGTTTTTGAACTGTAGTGTAGGTGTTATTGGGGGGGCAAAGCTCCTTGACTGTGTTTCATTACTTTTTGGCATGCCAACACCTGTTGCTTCACGGGGTCTCCAATTCCCCAAAACCCTCGGAGTGTGATTGTGTGTGATTTATAAATGTAAATTGCTCAATTTATATTTACATTTTAGGCATTGAGTTAAAAGCTTATTTTTTTGAGTTCAATTTGTTCAGACGCAAGTACTGTATGTGGTTCAAAAATTAGAAATGTGACTTATTCATCTTCAAATGTGATATGACTTTTGTAAAGGGGCACAAACATAAATCAAACATTTGAACCACTAGCATGGAGGAAGCAAAGAACAGAAGGGAAACTTCTAAGATGAAAAATTGCCCTTGGGCTTGGAAGAGCACACATTTCCAGCGTCAGACAGGTAACACAATCCAAAAAAAATTTAGAGCAGGGGTCTGCAAAGTTAGTCCTGGAGGGTCATAGTGGTCTTCTTAATGAGAATTCAGTTATAACTCAGGCAACATTTTTACGTTTTGTTTTAGTCATCTTGCATGTTAAGATTCCCCACCCTTAATTACTTATTTTAGTCTTAAGCAGCTACATTTACAGTTTTAAATTGTTCCTTATTAACAATAAGATTCAAATGGCAAAGGAACCCACAGATCTCATCTTACTCATTTCAATTTCCAGTGGATTCAGAAAGTTTTCAGACTCCTTCACCTTTTAAACATCTTATGTTGCAGTCTTGTGCTAAAATCAGCAATCAATTAATTTTTCCCCACATCAAGCAACACTCAGTACCTCAGAATGACAAAGTGAAAACAGGATTTTAGGAATTTTTGCAAATGTATTAAAAAATATTTTAAAAATCCTGAAATATCATATTGACACAAGTATTCAGACTCTTTGCTATGACACTCGAAATTCAGCTGAGGTACATCCAATTCTGTTGATCACCATTGAGCTGTTTCTACACTTACTGTAGTTGGGAGTCCATCTGTGGTCAATTCAGTTAAACGGACATATTAGGAAAGGCACAGACCCGTCTCCAGAAGGTCCCATAACTGACAATGTGTATCAGAGCAAAAACCAAGACATGAGGTTGAAGGGATTGTCTGTAGAACTTACAGACAGAGTTGTCTTGGGTAAAAGGAAAGGGCAAAGATGGATCCTGTGCCAATTCACAACATTAAGGAAGGCACTGACCTTTTGTGGCCATGGATGGCTGAATTAGAGTGATTGCAGAGGATAGTTCTCCCTTTCAGTATAACTCGAAAGTAGGCATTAAGTAAATGAGAGTTTATTGAAATACTGTAGGAAACTCACAGTACAGGTAGATCCAGCAGAATCTGGATCAAGAGCTCAAACAAGGCATTTTCTTTTATACATCTAGTTTCTGGGCAGATCACCTAGCTTAGGTCTATCGGGAGCACTGGGCATAATGAAGTACATGTACATTAACTTGTTAGGTTAGAGGGGTAAAAGCTTTGAAGAGCAAGCAGTGGCACACTCATCTACCAATTAGATTACGTATGTCTTTAAATCACTCTGAGATACTATCTATTGGTGCGGATGGCCGGCAGCTCAACCCTGCCAGGACGCCCCCTGAGATGGAAGGATGGGGGAAGGTAGCTTTTCCAGAACACTGCCTCCCCCAAAATGCTAGATGGCAGCTCCCCTGGAGTATAGCGATGCCCCGGATTCCCACAAGGCATCCTAGGACTTGGAGTCCGGTTTCTCAGCCCTGTTGGGTGCTGCCAGCGAGAGCTGTGAAAGGACCTGGGGAGCCCTGCTTCCCTTGCAGCGCAGAAATACTAGGAAGTCATGAGGATGGAAGCCCCAAAGTACTTCCGGGGTGATTAAAGAATTGGGATTCTCCATCTGACCCGGAAGTGCTGGCAAGTCACACGAGAGGAAGGATAGAAGCACTTCCGGACTGTGAAGTACCCAGCAAGTGAGCTGGAGTTGAGTGGATGGTGGACAAAGCTTGCTGGGAGATGTGGAGGAGAATAGAGAGACAGAATTATTATTATTACTGATTTACTTGTGTTTATGGTGGCTGTGGTTCTTGGAAACACTGTGGAAGAAAAAAGAATTAAAATACTTCTTTGTGCTTTTACTCTGTGTCATGAGTGTGTCTGTCTGTTTGGTTTAAAGGGGCAACAACGACCCCTAACGTCTTTACACTATATAAATAAATATACAATTATATATTTTCTCTGCCATGAAGAATCACTTATATAGTGCCATACATATTCAAAATTAATATTTAAACAATATTTAAAACCTATTTACATTTGCAATAAAAAGACATTTCTAAGAACGGGGGTTCAATTAGACTCCCCCTATTGATGTTATACAAAACTTGCAAATCAATAGTCATCACGCTGTGTGGATACTTCTCTGCAACAGGCCCTGGAAGGCTCCAGCTCCCCAAACACCTGACACAATAGAGGCTCAGATACAAGTGCTATAATTACAAGTTTTTTTATTGTTGTAAACTCTTCAAATAAGCGTTTTCCACACTGCAACCACCAAACAATACAGCACACAGTAACAATAAAGCACTCTGTGTCTTCTTATTCTTCTCTCTGTCACTGACTCCTCCACTCCCTTAGCAAGCTTTGTCTTCCTCCTCCCGACTCTGGCTCCAATAGTTGAGGCAGGCAGCTCTTTTTATGTAAAGCCTGGGAGTACTTCTGGGTGAGGATGGATCCAACAAAGTAGGACTTGCTAGTCTGTGCTGTGCCCCCTGGCAGTGCCCACGGAATTCAATAGGGTTGAGCCAACAAGCTACAGTTCCCAAAGTGCCCTGTGGGAATCTGTAGAGGTGCCACACCCCAGGTAGGCTGCCATCTAGGGCCACAGGGATGACGATACCTTGAGCAATCTGCCTTGCCCTGTCCTTCCACACATTGGCATCCTAGCTGGGTAAGGATTCCAGCACAGTTCCAGCTGGGATGCCAGTTCCCGAATGGCATCTCTCTATACATAATATATATAGGAGGGCCGGAGGAGGGCTTGTACCTCCTCCAGACCGCGAGGGGGCGTCCGCCCTGGTTATGTTGGGGGCCACGGGTAAAGGGCTTGGAAGCCCAGCCCTGTAGGGACCCGTGGCCACCGCCAGGCGGCACCCCGGTGCCTGAACAACCCTGGAGCCCAGCACTTCCGCCACACCAGGAAGTGCTGGGGGGAAGACGACTGGGGACACCCGAACGGCTTCCGGGTGCGCAGCCGGCACTTCCGCCACACTGGGGCGTGTCTGCGGAGGAGTGCCGGGAAGCAGCTGGAGCCCATCCGGGTTCCTATTTAAGGGGCCGCCTCCCTTCAGTCGATGGCGGAAGTCGGGTGGCAGAGAGACTGAGCTGGAGAGAGGACTGGAGGCGGCCAGGAGAGAGGCATTGAGACTGTGAGGCCTGGACTTTGGGGAACGGTGCAAGAGGCACTGGGGTTTGTGTGCACGTGACTAACTGTAAATATAGTGAAAATAAACGTGTGTTGGGTGAACAAAGATGTCCGTCTGTCTGTGTCCGGGCCAGCATCCACAATATATAATCATAAAGTTTTTAATTTTAGAAAATTATGTTTTCATATCAGGTGCATGAGTGATTTAATGGTTTCCAAGATATTCATTCAATTTCTTGAGGCACTTAACAGATAAAGAGCTACAGAAAGCCGGAATCTATATCCACATTATATTTTAGATAAAAATCTATATTGTAGGGTTTTAGTTTCCTCACTTTTACCCAAAGCTAGTTTGTTTCAGTATTCTTTTTTTTTATCAGTTCTTCCATTTCTTCGCTTCCTCAGATGTATCATTATCAATCAATCAAGTCTGCATTCAGGTCCAAATCATCATTGTCTGAGAATGAGTCACAAATCCTTGTCCTTGGAACAAAGCATTAAAATTCTCATTTATCCTTAGAACAATTAAAAAGTGGATGAAACCTACACATCTTCCTGCATAATCTAGTTGAGTAACTGCTAATTTGCATAAAAAGAAAGATAATGAAAACAATACAGAAAAAAATGAATCTCTTATGTAACCTTTGAATAGTATACTTTTTTCTATGTTTCAAGACAAAATGTGCAGGTTCATATCCTAATATATTTTACACTTCTGCACATCTAATTTCTTTTATTTTTTTGTTCTGATTAAAAGACGAGGCAAATTTAATTTATTATGAGCAAGCTTGATCCCAGATGAATTATTTTCTCAGCATACTTTGCTAGGTAACAGTTTTGAGGACACTTGTGAAAGTATTATTTGTACTTAAGTTTCCTTGAGCACATCTGGCTATTGATTGAACTAAGCAGCTCTTTGATAAGTGTTGAAATAACGCAAAATTCACACATAGTGGCATACTTTGGACCAACATTAATTTTTCTTAGAACACAGAGCTAGGTTGTGAACCTTGTAAAATAAATGTAACAAATTAGATCTTTTTGTACATCCAGTTTTGTACATCACGTAATATTAATCATGCTTTAATCATAATATCCAACTATTTCCTAAACCTTTTCAATCTGTTAATAAAAATATATTAAACTATGTATGGAGGCTTTGCAAACATGTGCAATGGATTCAGAAAATATATACACTTCGTCAGTTTCTGCACATTGTATTATGTTGTAGGTTTAAATTAAAAGAGATATTTTTTTATTCTGCCCCTCAATCTACAATGAATAACCCATAGTGACCAAATGAAAACAAATTTCTTAAAAATCAGAAACTGAAATCTCTTCAGACCCTTACTTCATTACTTTATAAAATCCCCTTTTGCAAAAATTACTGCTTCAGGTCTTCTTGGACGAGTCCCTGGAAGCTTTCTGCTCCTGGATATGGACAGTTTAATACAATCCTCCTGGCAGATCCTCTCAAGCTCCATTAGAATGTATTGGAAGCTTCTGTAAACTGCCATCTTCAGGTCTTTCCACACATATTCTGTGGGGTTTAAGTGTGGGCTTTGGGTGGACCACTCAGGTGTTTAGCGACATTAATGTTGCTGCTGAGGAAAGTAAACCTCTCGATGAGGTTAATACTCTCTCCACAGCCAGACACACTTCTGATGGCCATGCCCAAGAGGTCATTAAAGGCCTGGATCTTGGTTTTTATCCAGAAAACTTGCAAGCCCAGACACTCAGACTCCTCACAACAGGCTCTTGACAGCCCTGATCAAAGCCTCCATTGACTTCACAAAAATCACAGCATCGTTAGCAAAGTCAGTGAATTTTTATTCACCAACAGATGCCCCACAGCTGCAGGACCCCAAGACCCTTCACAACATCCCGACCATGCAAGCACTGAACAAGGTACGAGCAAGAACACACCCCTATTGACATTTAACAAGGCAAATATATATGATTTAGCAATTAATTAGCAAAGTAATTAACAAGTAAGCTCATAAACAATTGAAAGTTCTGAACAAAAGTAAGTCACTAACCTTAAGAAAAGAAAAGGAAAAGGAAAAGCAACCAAGGCCAAGACACTAAAAATTCTTCTTTAACAAAGCCTAAATAAGTTCTAAAATCAAGAATCCAAATGATATTAAAGGAAGTCAAAAACAGAAAGATAGAATGCTGTTACTTTAAACAAAAGCAAAAGACAATATTCTTGAATAAACCTTCATGAGATTCCAAATAAAAGCAGCAATCAAAAATGTAGCTAAGGCATAAACCTCACAAAGAAAAACTAGAAGAGTCCCAATGAAATTGAATGGGGAGGCCATGTAAGGTGAAATGCTACAGCAAGTATCTGAGGTTTCAAGGAGTCCTTTGAGTTCCCTCAGGTGACTGCATCTCTCACAGCTTATCCTACCATAAAATTGCAGTGAACATTATTAATCATTTTTGACAAGCTTTTTCTGCTGCTGGCTAGGTAAGTTAAATAAAAAAGATGGTGCTGTCCCCTACGTGCCTTGTATTGCAGGGGTTCAGATCAACAGGAAAATAAAACAGTGTGAGAGCAGATCATCAGGGCCGCTTGCAGTGGGAGTTGGACTTGAAGAAATGAACGAAGTATGAAAGCATGCTTAATCTGTGTGAATGTGCAAGAATCTTACAAGTTTGTCCATTTGACCAATGTAAGCTGTCCAAAGCCTGTTTCTCAGTAGCTTTGCGTTGACTAGAATTTAGTCTGGATGTACAGTATGTGTGGGTTGAGTGCAGGGTTCTCTAGGTTGTAAATTTGCTAAGCAGAGCCACCAATTCAGTTGTTTATTACCTGAATACGTTGAAACAGCCATGCAAACCAACCTAGGATGTGATGACATTTCATTCCAAGAAAAATGTTGGAGAGCAAGATGATTGGGTCTTTTTTTTTTTTTTTGTATTTTTCTTTTTATAAATCCTGACTAAGGTCAGAACAGAAAGTCAATCCTATCTTTAAAACAAAGTAGATGCATAGATAGAACTTTATTTGTCCCCAGGGGGAAATTTGGCCTTTTACAGATGCTCATTAGATAGATAGATAGATAGATAGATAGATAGATAGATAGATAGATAGATACCAGAGATTGGGACTTGACTTGTACTTGAGTCAGACTCAAGTCACAAATTTGATGACTTTGGACTTGACTTGAAAAAATAAAGACTTGTAACTCAGCTTGGGCCTGAACAGCAATGACTTCCACTTGGACTTCGACATTATGACTTGTGTGGACTTGATGTCTAACTCTAATTTGTTTGCATGCCAGTGCTTAAATAAAGGCAAGGAAGAAAGCCTGAAAATCTGCTTCCAATGATTACCATCTTTAAATACAAAAACTATAAAGTGCAGGGGTGGAGTGGCCATTGGAAACACAAGGAGATATCCTGGTGGGCCGGTGATGTTTTTGGGCTTGTTGAGTTGCCATACACACAATTGGAAATTCTCATTAATAACTAGGAATTAAGTATATCCATAAAAAAACAACCCTTCCCCATGTGGTATAACCCCCCTTCTTGTGCAGGCAACCAGGAAAAGAAAGCGATCTTGGCCTTCTCAAATGGCACAACCTCATGCACATGAAATTGAAATTATCCATCCTTCTCTCCATTTTCCCGAAACCACTGCACTGCATCTCACCATTTTACTCCAAACACCAAAAGTAAAAAAAAAAAAAAAAAAAAAAAACAGAGGTGGTACTGAGAAAGCAAGAATTAAGCAAAAAAAGCACAAAATAACAGGTTAATTTAGAACAGGCAAGAAAAGTTGTCATCCGTTAACTTTACAACACTGCAGTGGTTCATGACTTCAGTATCACTCAGAGACGTCAAAGTAGCTAGCTTGGCTACAGTGGCAAATGAGATTGACCTTACAGTCTGTCTTACTGCCTAAAAATGCATTGAGTTTCTAGCATCATTAACCTGCTGTGTGGAGCTGACATTGATATGTGGTGCGTCATATAACAACACTATTAATGTTAGTTCACTAAATAATGTACCACCACTATCTTGCTTTTCTAAGTAGATAGACCACTGCTTCCTGGGAAATGTTCTCCTGTCTAACTGTCAGTACTCCATCCATATGGGATAGACAACCACATATGTCAACTACACCTGAGGTAAGTTCAAACTGTGGGCTTTCCCATCATGGAGACAACCTCTAGACAGCCACCTAAATCAATGACAGCAAATGCCAATTACTAGATGAGCCTTCCCGATCTGTTTTTTCTATGTTTTAAAATATTCATAAGGATAGATAGATAGATAGATAGATAGATAGATAGATAGATAGATAGATAGATAGATAGATAGATAGA
>JANRMT010062820.1:12549127-12574898 GCA_026402145.1 Polypterus bichir lapradei
ATCTATCTATCTATCTATCTATCTATCTATCTATCTATCTATCTATCAGAGGTGTACAGATTGAAGAGAACAGGAGAGTGGCTTGTTCCTTGTTGTGCTCCAGTGTTGCTCATTTCCGTATCAGAGACACAGTCCTCAAGTCTCACAAACTGAGGTCCGCCTGAGAGATAGTCCATTATACATGCCAGAGACAAGGGAGGATGGTACTTCTGGGTACATGACAGACACAACAACAGCTGAGGAGGATAAAGAAAGAGGCAGATGAAAGGAGTGTGAACAAGGCTTCTACAAACTTGATCACTTTGCACATCATCAGTCTAAAGATATTGATTTATTTTTCTGCTACTACCTCTAACAATCGCCAAAACAGAATGTGTTGTGGATGTGGCAAAAGTGATTGGAAAGTGTGGTGTTAACTATCGAGGGTAAATAGCTGAAGCTGCCTGTACTCTACAAGACAACACTGTTCATGACAGCAACTTGTTGGAGCAACATCAACATGAGTGCTTTAAAAAGAGCAAGAAACAGCAAATTTACGAGTTGTACGTCTCTTTTAATTTGTTGGCAGTGTCACACACGTGCGCATGGGAAACAGCTAAAGGGCCTAAACAATAGTAATTCTACACCAGACCAGGGGGCAGCGGAGTGTGCTGACTGTCTCTCTCAGTCTTTTGCAGGCCATTTCTGGGAAATCCCGCTTGATTTTGGCACCATTGATGATGTCACTCTGGTCCCAATGCCAATGATGACAGTACTTCTGGTTTCGGTGCCAACGATGACATCACGTCTGGTCACGAAGACGTCACTTCTGGTTCCTGCGTCAGTGATGTCACTTCCCCTACTCTTGCTTAAAGGAAAACAATATACGGGTGGCTGCCCCAAACCTTTATGATGTCTGTGACTCATTCTTATGACATCACTTACCATGGCGAGCTATAATAATGCCCACCCTCATCCAACCCCTGCCTTGAGTTGGGGTATGCTGGTCTGTATCATGTAACTCCAGGGCTGAAAGGCAGTCCCAGTCTGCCGTGCTGCTGAGTTATCAACAGGAAAAGAATTGCAAACATGTGGGATACAAAATTACAGATGGAGATGCAACAACCTCAAACTTTATTCGCCATTTGGGGCTACACAAAGAATGGTAAGTTTGGCTTATGTAAAATTAGTATTAGTCTAATGAACCAAGGATACATAACATCTACCCAAATTGTAAGTTAGTAAAATTCTGAAATGACAGCCAGTTTATCTTTACAGATTCCTACTTTTGATTCAATCCTTTTTAAATATATACACATGACTCTGTGGCTGTTAGGGGACAGCTAGTCAGGGAGAGAGTGTGTCTGAATATCATCAAAACTGAGCTTAAACTGAAAAGGTTAATATTATTAAAAACGATGGAGATGTGCATTATCAACCCCAATAACATGGCACAGTGGCAACTAACTAAAAATAATCTGTCTGAAAATAGATGGAGTAAAACAAATGTACAATTAACTGATAAAGGAAAAGGATGAATCAACATCCCCTGTCAGCGTCTTTCTCTGTACGTTGTAAATAAGGGAGACAAAATACAGGAAAAGGTTTGGAGGTACCATCTTGGTAACCCTGTAAATTTGGAAGTTTAGGCAATGAAATATAGCACGTCTTTACAGACACGAGTTCAGAAAAGAACTGAAGGACGGGCACTGGGTGCAGGTTTAATATGAAGGGGTGGGTCCAGGAGAGAGGAAACCTGAAGTGAAGTCATTGGTGTTAGAGTCATCAGTCGGCTGGAGAGGATTAGAGCACAATGCCAACCCCTGATTCTGGGGGTAATCACACTCATAGCCCATGAGCCGTCTCCCATGCCCATGTGTGCGACAATGTGAACAATTGAGACTGAAGTTACATCGGATGTGAAGTAATCTGTCCTAAATATCATCATTTTCTCAACAGATAACATAAGAACTGATTCAAAAATTTGTCTCCATGATTGTTACTACCTTTGTCAATAAACCAATGGGACACACTGAGTATGATCATCCCCTTCGTGCTCAATGAGGAAAAAGACTTTGTGTTTTGCTAAAATGCATAAAATGATTGATTTATTTAATGTTTAATTTACTGGCTAACATTGTTGTGAGGTGAGCCCATGATTTCTTATTTAATCAAATAATAGTGTGCAAAGCAGACTTCAGGATTGTGCTTTTCTTCGTAAAACCGCCATTGCCGATTATGTTGTGCAACACAAGCCACACACATTTTATAGTCAATGGCTATACACTGAGGTAATTAACATTAACATTAAGGGTATGCATTAGACCTCATTACCAAAGTTGAAGATGCGAGATAATGTCAGTTAACTGCGACATAATTCATTCAAGAACATCAGAATGTGACTGAGAACGCATCTTTGAAATGTGCAATGAAACGAGATTCTCTATTCACTTTATCGTTCTGCTGCCTGGAGTCGCCAAATTGCCAACACCAAAAAGTCTGCCTACGACCTGTGGATGGTTGAAAGTTTCTGCAACGTTGAGCCAATTTCCATGCCAAGTTCATGTTTTATAAATCCTAACTTGTGCATAAGAAATGGCTTACACACATTTTCGAGTATTTTATACATGAGGGCCAGGGTGTTTTGAATGTCTTCCCTGCACCTTTTTGGATTTTTACCTTTTTTAGATCATAGGACTTTTTGGAGGTTTTTAGACCACAGGTCTTTAAGGATTTTTTTATGCCTTAGGCCTTCTTGGAGTTTTCTAGGCCTTAGTTTTTAGGTCTGTTTCGAATTTTGAGTTCATTTTGTTCAATTTGGGCGCAGAATCATAACAGACACTCACGTCCACTTGGCCATTTAAACTGCTATGCATATTTTTCGGTCCCTGGAGAAACCCCAGTTGACAAAAAACTACACAAAGATAGTGATTGGAACTTGAAACCAAATTCCTCCTGGTGTGAAGCAGAGATGTAAAGTGTTGTGCCACTACGCTATACTAATGCACATAATGTCTTTTCAGAGTAAAACTAGGCAAAGATACCACTTTTAATTTTCCAAGTGTATTTGATACATGCTGTTTGTAGTTTGTATGCTTAGACACCTTCTACAAAATGAAAAAACTTTGTAAAAGGTTTATTCCAGCAAATTCTTATTGATTTGTCACAGGTAAAACATAAGAGACATCTTGATAAAAACATGCTGTTCAATCCAACATGGTTTGTTAACTCCTAATCCATTTCTGAAATCACAATTTAAAACATCTCTTTCAAATAGGGAACTGCATGTAACTATGGCTCTCTGTGTGAAAAAATAACTTAATATTTCTGTGAAATTTGCCCTTAAACAGCTTCCACGTTTTCACTTGTCTTGTTGAAGAAAGTTGTTATAAAGAAATAACCCCCATTAGTCTTAATGTCTTCATTTTTAAGTTTAAACACTTCTGTTTTGTCTCATTTTAAGTTGTTTTTTTAGGTTTAACAGGTTTAACTCCATTCATCTTTACACATTTTCCATATGCCATAATTCTAGAATTAGTCTGATTGCTCTGCTTTGTACTTTGTATTTATTATTTTTTACTTTGCACTTTTGATTTATTATTATATCTTTCTTGAAATACAGTCATCGATCTTTGAGTTGCAGACTAATAAGTACTTTACACGTTTTAAGCAGGAAGCTGTTTTAATTTGTGATTAAATTGATTGTGATGAGTCTGCTGAAAGTAACAAGCCTTTTCACACCACAGATGCTCTAGCTTTAAACATCACATTATATTCAATCATTTTATTTTTTCTGCTAGGAGGCACAGTGGTGAGGTGGATGTTGTTGCTATAGGGTCTGCATATTTCCCAACTGTCTTTGTGGGTTTTTCTCTGGTATTCTTCCCACATCCCAAAGATGTCAACGATAGGTAATTGGGTGATTCTAAATCAAACCAAATATTTCTGTACCTAATAGCTAATCAGTTCCAAATCTCATTCAGATGCTTTTTAAAGGATGTCAAGGTCTCTTCTTCAACATATCTCGGTAACTTGTTCCAGATTCCCACAACTCTTTGAGTAAAGAAGTGCCGCCTGGCTTCCCCTTAAATTCTACTGGTGTTGTTGTGTATGCGATTCGCCATTTAGTTGAAAGAATTTCTCTGGATCTACTTTATTAATGCCTTAAAGAATTTTAAAGGTGTGTTCAAAACTAGTTTCATGTTCTGAGTCTATCAGAGTAGGACAGGCCCATTAATCATGGGATGCACCTGGTTAATCTCCTCTGCACAGCGTCAACTGCTGCTGTGTCTTACTGCTAGGTTAGATGTCCGTGAACTTGTTTTAAATTGTTTCTAAGTAGGGCATGACGTGTAAAAGTCACCGTCTCACGTTTTGCTTCCTAAGGTTGTAATGTCTAGTCTCGCATGTCATCAAAGTGTCTCTCCGAGATGATCATGTCTTGGTCGCTTCGCTCAAGTCCCCCGGAGGCGCACTACACTCCTGCCACTTCGCGTTTCTCCCGCTCGCGTTGTGAAGGGGGGGGAGCTGAATACTCACTAAGGAGATGTGGACGGATCAGCTGCTGGCTTTGTGCTGCTACTGCCGAGGTGCGTGTTCTGCTTGTCCTTGACAGCCTGTACAGCAGCTGTCCTTTTGTCTCACTGCCTTGTCTCGCGGGACATCAAATTATCTTCCGAGAAGATCACGTCTAGTCTCCCTCCCAAGATTTCCCAAGATTTTTTTTTTATAACAGAGATAGATAAATTTGCAATTTTTGCTCGTCAGTTGACACTCAATAACATATAATGACAAAGTTAAAACACGTTTTCAGAAAGTTTTGCAAATTGTATTAAAAATCAAAAACTGAAATCACACCAAAGTCATACTAACCAATCGTATTGCTCTAAAAGACAGGACACACACACACATACACATGCATACAGACCTTTGTTTTTATTATATAGTAGTTTTATTTATTAAGGTTCTGAAAAAAAAAATTCCCTTCTATCTATCTATCTATCTATCTATCTATCTATCTATCTATCTATCTATCCTAATGAATATTTTAAAACATGTAGAATAAAGGGAATAACAGTTTGGGTATGCTCATCTAGTGATGGGCATTTGCTGTAATTAGTTTTGGTGGCTGTCTAGAGCAGGGGTTCTCATCGTCGGTCCTGGGGACACCCTGTGGCTGCAGGTTTTTGTTCCAACCAGCTTCTGGTTTTAATTGGAATCCTGGGCTAATTAAATGAACTGTTATTGCACAGATTCTGTGTTTTGGGAACAATATAGAAATTAGAAAACTAGGTTTGGTAAAAAAAATAAAATAAAATAAAATGTACTAAGCAGTTATATGGGAATAATGTATTTTCTTTTTAACAATACTTTCATCTTGATGTTCTAATTGTTTACTTAATCCATTGTTTTATAATTAGTGGGTCTAACGCTAAAGTATTTGCAGCCTTTGATTATTCAGTGTCATTTGCCTGGGTGTCTGCTCTGCTTGTTTTTAATTGTCATTAATAATATACAATGAAGGGAGCAAACTGCACAGAGAAAATATAATAAAAGGAACAAAGCGAGTTATGCAGTTAAATCTATAGCAAAAGCAGAAACATTTCTAAATGTCTTATAAATGTAAAAATCATGCTGCTGTGCTTTCTTAATATAGAATGAGAGAAGAGAGTAAAAATACCAGCTAATTAATTGAGATCAGTGTCATCTGTTGTCACTGATTATGAATCTGGTTGAAGTAAAACACTGAAATCACAGTGACAATCCCTAACCAGACCAACTTTAAGAGCCCATGGTGTAGGGGTTGTCTCCATGATAGGAAAGCCCACAATTTGAACTTATATGTGGTTGTCTAAACTGTATGCATGGAGTACAGACATGTGGGGAAAAGTGATACAATGAAACAAAAAAATCACCCATGATCTCAGGTAGGCAGCAGATCATTTCCCAGGAAGCAGTGGTCTGATTATTTGTGCAAAGAGAGCTGAATATAGAAAATCATCTCCCGTTTCTCGCTGAAATGCTGAGAAGGGTCTTCACTAGGGCTGCATTGTGTAAAAATCACTGGTGGTAAGGGATGAAAGAATATTAAAGCTGAGCCTCATCTTTTATCGAGACGATGGGTTTATTCTCTAGAAAATTTTTAACAAGCATATTTTGACTTTCCTTCCTTCCTTAATCATGCAGACATATTGAACATAGAGATAATTGTGAACTTGATGTCTCCCGGTACAGTTGTCACTAATCCAGTGGGGCTGCTAGATTAAATACATCCACAGAGTTCAGTTATACCTGCTTAAATAAATCATTCAGACAGCCAATAAACCTGAAAGGGACACAGTGACCATAATGCCATGGGGTAAATTTAAAAACCAGCACAAGGTGGGCAAAATGTTTAACACAATCATGCGTGAACACTGAAATGTACACTATGGCACAGACATAAGAAAACATTGTAGCTACAAAGAAAGACATTGAGCGACTGCTTTAATGTTGAGCCAGGCTGAGCAGCGTTGATTCCATATATTTAAAGCTTGAAGTAATTGACATGTCCTTACCACTTAATTGCAGCAGTAAATCAGTTAAGTGGACTGGACTGAAGCTACCTATTGGTTTGCAGCTAAGTTTAGAAATCCAGCTCATACAATTGCAGAACCTAATATTTCCCGGAGCAACAGAGAGACAGATTGCATTTCCTCTTCAATGTTAAAATGAAGCTGACTCAACATGTTCCAAGACAGATAACTGAAAATTAACAGTTAAATGAAAGCAAAAGATTGACTTAAGTGTTATTTAGCTTAATTTTTTTTAAACTCTAATGTATAGAGTTTATTTCTACAATTTCCTTCCTTCCTTCACTTGATAATTAACTTGTCTTTATTTAAGTAAATGAGTTGCCTGCCTGAACTGATCAGGTTTAAATTATTCAGAACCTCACATTAAGGTATGAAGCAGATGATCAATGGAAGCCAAATGTCATTTCTGTAGCACTACAAACACTCGTGTCATAAAATGAACGTAAGTAAATATGCACTCTTCATTCTAGCATCTCATTACCAGTTTAATGTTTCTCGTTTATGTTTTCCCTTTTCTTTTGCTAAACTGGTGGAAAACACAAATGTAGAGGTGGAAGTAGCATAATGAGGGCTTCAATCAAGCAGGTCATGGCCTTAATTGCATTTCTGCTGTATTGCTACATTCCTCTTACTGCATACAGAAGGTTCAGATTGTGGCTGCCAGAAATGAAACATCTACTGTAAATCAAATCTAGAGGTGGATTATAAATCAGACAATTCAGTCCCCACCACTGACTCACAGTGTAACCCCGAGCAAGTCACATCATCTTGTGACTGAACAACATATCACTTTACAATGCGGGTCTTTGTGTGTATGTGTGTGTTTTTTATGGGGGTGTCACAGATAGATCCCACTTTATCTATAATGCCCCCCACCAATTTATCTATTAGTCGGTTGTCATACTGTGATATCTTTCAGTGACTCTAATCATAAACAGACCACACCAAGACTGATTGCATGCGCCATTTATCATTAAATAACTTTGAAACCGTAAACAGAAAGTATAGAAACCAATCAGGTGAGTAGGTATAAAGCATACAGGTATATGTATTTAATTCACTAAAATTTTCCTAAAGCTGAAACAAAGCAATTACATGTAGGAGTGACATTTACCCCAAATACAACCTGGATTGACAGCAGCGCTTTTCCTCCAAGGCTAGATGACCAATATGGAAGGTTTTCTTGTGTTACTCAGTGAACTGATCACTCTTTCTGGCAGGGCTTCTTGTAATAATGGCTGGGTTGGAGCCCAATTCATTGATTTGCCGCAAAATTTATGTCTTTGTCACACTTTTCTACAGCATTTTTCGGCCAATGGAGCATTGACAAAGTAGGGCCCAACTCCCTACCCACAGTGTCCTCTAGCCATTCAACCAACCCCTTCCAGATACTATTATTCTTAAAATCTTCCATTAGTCAATGACAACAGTCTCAAAGAATGTACCTTGTGCTTTTACACCTTCGGCCCATGCTAATCTCAAACCCTACTATGAAATCTACATCTCTATCTGTATAGGTTCACCGTAAATAGTGTGGAGGACAAAAGAGCATGGTGACAAAATCACACAGGAAATTTGTGCAGAGCAAGAAGTGATTCATTCATCTCAAGGTGCCATTAATTTATTGGAGGAGGTAATAAAGTTCTGCACGTTAAGAGTCAGATGATGTGATATAATCAGAAAAAAAGTATACAAGCAGATGAATTGTTTAATTGATTGCTCACTCCATGGAATGAAACATGTGTGCATAATTTTGTACAAATAAAGAAATGTTCTACATTCTCATCTGGGCTCTTTAAAGATGGAGGAAAGTTTTCTTCACAACACTTCTAGGTTTGGAAAAATCTTTGCAATTTCAACAGGTACAGCATCTCATTGTCAAAAGCATTGTGCCTCTTATCCTTAACACCTCACTTGTGTGGGCCTGCAAAGACTACATTAGCTTTCACCTGCAGATGGGTTCCAACTATAAGCTTTTGTCAGCCATAACCATCTTGAGCTGATCTCATCTGCCACATCAGTCTCCCCAGTGGTATTCTTCAACTGTATGGGTTCCTGCTTATTTTTCAATAAAAAAAATATAATGCACTGATGTTGCTGGAAATCCATGGCAACCAATTCTGATGGGGAATTACACTGTGCGTCATCTTTTGACAGCAGCCTCTTCGATCAGTTCTTCATACTTGGCTTTCTTTAGCTGGTGAGATATAGCTGGCCACCCATCTTCTCAAGAAAATGTAAGTTTAGCCACCTGGATAGTCGTTGTGTTCCTGGATAACAGAATCAAGTCTGGCCAGAGTGCCTTTACTGTCACCTCTTCTGGAAAGAAAGACTTCTTTTTCAAATCACTCACACTCCCCAGTTCCAAACACCATAAAAGGATCTGCAACCCAAGTCCCTACAGGGTCTCTCCTCACATAACACAGACATACACTCGCCTAAAGGATTATTAGGAACACCTGTTCAATTTCTCATTAATGCAATTATCTAAATCAACCAATCACATGGCAGTTGCTTCAATGCATTTAGGGCTGTGGTCCTGGTCAAGACAATCTCCTGAACTCCAAACTGAATGTCAGAATGGGAAAGAAAGGTGATTTAAGCATTTTGAGCGTGGCATGGTTGTTGGTGCCAGACGGGCCGGTCTGAGTATTTCACAATCTGCTCAGTTACTGGGATTTTCACGCACAACCATTTCTAAGGTTTACAAAGAATGGTGTGAAAAGGGAAAAACATCCAGTATGCGGCAGTCCTGTGGGCGAAAATGCCTTGTTGATGCTAGAGGTCAGAGGAGAATGGGCCGACTGATTCAAGCTGATAGAAGAGCAACTTTGACTGAAATAACCACTCGTTACAACTGAGGTATGCAGCAAAGCATTTGTGAAGCCACAACATGCACAACCTTGAGGCGGATGGGCTACAACAGCAGAAGACCCCACCGGGTACCACTCATCTCAACTACAAATAGGAAAAAGAGGCTACAATTTGCATGAGCTCACCAAAATTGGACAGTTGAAGACTGGAAAAATGTTGCCTGGTCTGATGAGTCTCGATTTCTGTTGAGACATTCAAATGGTAGAGTCAGAATTTGGCGTAAACAGAATGAGAACATGGATCCATCATGCCTTGTTACCACTGTGCAGGCTGGTGGTGGTGGTGTAATGGTGTGGGGGATGTTTTCTTGGCACACTTTAGGCCCCTTAGTGCCAATTGGGCATCGTTTAAATGCCACGGGCTACCTGAGCATTGTTTCTGACCATGTCCATCCCTTCATGACCACTATGTACCCATCCTCTGATGGCTACTTCCAGCAGGATAATGCACCATGTCACAAAGCTCGAATCATTTCAAATTGGTTTCTTGAACATGACAATGAGTTCACTGTACTAAAATGGCCCCCACAGTCACCAGATCTCAACCCAATAGAGCATCTTTGGGATGTGGTGGAACGGGAGCTTCGTGCCCTGGATGTGCATCTCACAAATCTCCATCAACTGCAAGATGCTATCCTATCAATATGGGCAAACATTTCTAAAGAATGCTTTCAGCACCTTGTTGAATCAATGCCACGTAGAATTAAGGCAGTTCTGAAGGCGAAAGGGGGTCAAACACCGTATTAGTATGGTGTTCCTAATAATCCTTTAGGTGAGTGTATACATATACCATAGGATATAGGACATGGCACTAGAAAAAGTTTAGAGAAGAATGAATAGGCTGATTTCAGGGCTTCGGGGGATGAATTATGAGAAAAGATTAAAATATCTGAGTCTTTAGAGTTTAAGCAAAAGAAAAAAGATTAAGAGGAGACATGATTGAAGTGTTTAAAATTATGAAGGGAATTAGTACAGTGGATCGAGATGGTGACTTTAAAAATCAGTTCATTAAGAGCATAGGGACACAGTTGGAAGCCTTGTTAAGGGTAAATTTCGCACAAACATTATGTTTTCCTTTACCCAGAGAACCACAGACACATGGAATAAGTGACCATGTAGTGTGGTAGACATTAGGACTTTAGAGACCTTTAAAACTCGACTTGATGTTATTTTAGAAGAATTAAGTGGATAAGACTGGCGAGCTTTGTTGGGCTGAAGGGGCCTGTTCTCATCTTGATTGTTTTAATGTTGAAGAACCAATTCACAGGAAGTTTTTAAGTCCAATTTACAACTTATAAAAAGAATAATTTTGTAGGCAAACAATGAAAATCCATTTCACCAAGAGCTAACCACAGTTTTGTGATTCTAAATCACTTTCTAAATCACATTCTGTAATAAAAGTTTATTAACAATAAGAATGTGTATAGTATCTTTGTAAAAAAAGGTGCCTTGGGTGAATTACCCAGTAGCTTCTTTGTCCTCACATTTCATAGCTGCTCCAACGTTAGTCTCCTTAAACACTGAATTTTTGTACCCCCCATAATAGCTCTGGCCTTTCTGTGGCATTTATCACTTATTACCGTCGATCACATCTTCCAGGCTCTTTCACTTATTCCCTGTGACTTATCTTGTCTTTGAATCATGTTGAATTACCTTCTATTATATTCTAGTGTGCTTTGTGCAGCTCCTTCTACTCTTAAAGGCGGTAACAAATGATTGAATGCGAATGCATTGCTGAGCTATAGTAATAATGATAGTAAAAATACATTTTATTTATACTGTATAGTGCCATCGCCATGCTCAAAGCTATTATGATGCTGAGCTTGCTAGGCATTGTGTTTTTCTCAGACTGAAAAGCCGGATGATCCAGGCTGTCGTTAATATTTATATGACTTAATCAACATACTGTACTTTGCTGTCTTCAATTTCATTACAAAGGCTTGTCATTGATTCTGAAACACACTGCAGTAGCAGCAGTGAAAATGCTTATAGTGTAATGGGCAGACTTTGACAAAAAGCAATCGTTTTCAATCGTTACCAATCCAATTTGCAACTGCAAATAGATATGACAGGAGTTTATATCTGTTTCATTACAGTGGAAACACAGATAAGTTCAGCAACTTGTTCTGAGTCACACAGTGGGCCGGAGGCAGAAGTCAAACTGGTAGCTTTATGGTTCAGAGCAAGGGTGGGCAAATGTTTTTTGATGGTGGGCCGAATTGTCAATAATAACTTGGACAATGGGCTATGTAAAACCTATTGTGAGTTCTAGCACAGAGGTTCCCAAACTTTTTGTTAAGCCAAGGCCTCCCAAAATGTTGTACCACTTGGTCATGGCCTTCACTAATACAAACCCAATACACTGAAGCGGAGCATAATTCTGCTCATTTCTGCTAACAGCTGTCCTACACCATGATTTTGGATAATATCAAACCTGTTATTTCAAGGAAATGCTGAACTGTAGCAGACTACTGATGCATATATGAGTAAATATCATGGGGTATCTTTTTGCTGGGGTGTTCACCATTTTTTCTTCCACTTCACATCTGAGAATTGAAATGATTGTGCCATCATTTTCTTTGGACTAAACTCGTGAAGTACTGGACTACTACTGGGCACAACTGAAAGAGGATATTTCTTTAATCCCCCCATTCCCTAATACTGAATTTGGAAATTTAACCGAGAGATTATTGATAGTTTAAGGCGGCGCAGTGGTAGCGCTGCTTACTCACAGTAAGGAGACCTGGGTTTGTATCCCTGGTCTTCTCTGCTTGGAATTTACATGTTCTCCCCATGTCTGCATGGGTTTCCCCTGGTTTCTCAGGCTTATTCCCACAGTCCAAAGTCTGGCGACATTTAATTGGCCCTAGTGTGTGCTTGGTGTATGAGTTTGTGTGTGTTTGCTGTGCCCTGCAGGGTTTGTTCCTGCCTTGCGTGATATGCTAGCTCAGTAAAATTATAACAGACCCCGACAACACTGTTTGGGACAAAGAGGGTTAGGAAGTGACTGACTATTGATAGTTGTTTGTGTTGTGAGTTTTTTTTTTTAAATTTTACAAGTATATGCACAATTTTTAATCAATTATTGTTAATGTAAAAACAGCAGCATGATATGCTATGAAAAAAATCCTTTTTGATTCTTTTTCATTTACAAAAAAATGATACAGGGTGTCCATAAAGTCCATGTGCAATTTAAAATAGTTGTAACTGTGTAAGTATATGTGATAAAAAGAATCTGTAGAAAGGATTAGAAAGAAGAAACAACATCATTACTAGTACAAAGGGTAATACAATTCTGTAGTTTTAAGAAAACATCTTCAAGCTGATTTTCAGTAATACCAGTAATCACATCAGTTATCCTAGCTTGCAATTCTTCTAAAGATCGAGGTTTGGTTGAATAAACATTAGCTTTGACATGTCCCCTGTAATCAGAATATAAGTTTAACGTCACTGTGCTCTGTTCAAAAATTATTTTATAAATCCACTCACATGTACAGGCCAGGGGCTCTCAGCATTTAAAACTGCTAGGCAAGCATTTGAAGAGAAATGGGGACAACTACGAAAATGGGCATTGTACTATTTATATATGTTAGAGATGAAATTGAATCCTCTCCTTGCCTTGTTTGGAACCTAAGTAAGGGCCTGCACATGGAAAAGATAGTATAAAAAGACTTGGACAGCAGCCAAACACCTCGCAGCTGACGGATGGATGGGTGATAATGTCATCTGTCCTGAAAATCCTTCCATCTCAGCGACGAAAATGACAGACTGTATACATCGAGATCCCACCTTGATAAAAGTCTTGCTATGGCTTCCTCGTCTGTAATGTCATGTAAATCATCATTAAAGAAAGCTAAGTTATTTTCTTTTATGTGATTTCTTATCGCCATATCACTATGGGAGAGGTATCACCTTTTAACACTAGAATTACCAGAGCCTACGAGAAAACTCGTAAATCCGGCCCACCTTCAATCCGTTCGCACCTCTCCGTCAGCGTCTTTTGTCCTGTAAATGTGCCAATTAAGGCAAGCAGCAAGCAGCCTGCTATTCCATCCCCCCACCGTCGCAGAACTTTCACAAACTTCTCCCAGCTTATGCCTTATTTGATTTTCTGGGAGTGAACTGCTGGAGTTTTAGAGTGGAAATAATAGATCGTTATTTGGAACACATGCATTTCATGTGTGTTCCGTTTCTACAGTAATCTGTGTAAACACATTGTTAAAACAGAAACTTTATCATATTTTAGTAATAAATGTAACAAATGTAGGCATAAACTATAGAATGTGTGAAGCCTGAAGTCCAAAGATCAAATAAACAAACAATTCCAAACTTCTTCCATTTAAGAATTATGGATGCTGCTGTGCTCTTGGGAACCTTCAGGTCTGCAAGAATTATTTGTTATCCTTCCTAGATCTGTGCTTTGAAACAATCCTACCTCTAAGTTCTGCAAGCAACTCTTTCGACCATGGCTTGGTGTTTACTCTTGTTGTCAATTGTGGGACCTTCTATGGACAGCTGTGTGCCTTTCCTACTCATATCCAATCACTTGAACTGACCACATATGGACTTGAAACAAGGTGTAGAAACATCTCAATGAAAATCAACAGAATGAGATTCACTTGAGCCAAGAGTCATATTGAAGGGTTTGAATTCCTGTGTTAATATGATGGATCCGTTTTTTTATTTTGATAAATTTGAAAAAGTTCCTAAAATCTTATTTTTCCTTTCTCTTTCTGGAGTATTGATTTAATTTAAAAATTCTTTGCCTAAGACTGCAACATAATTACATGTAAAAAGTGAAAGGGTATGAATATTTCGCAAAGGCACTGTATGTGTGCTCTTTTAGCTATTATAATCTGATCTGAATGATTCCTGTTACAACAAAGAAGACTTAGGCCGGAGTTATACTTCATGCGACGCGACGCATGCTGCAGCGGACGCTCCTGCTATGCAAGCGTTGTAGTGTTCATACTTGTGCGCGTACTTTACGTAAATCTGGAGGAATCCACCAGGTGGCAGTGCGAGATATTATCACGGTGAGAACACGTTCGGCTTCTCTGTGTTGTGAATTGCCTAGAACACCTATTAAATTCTGATGACACCTTACCGCAATATCTCTGAAAAGGATGTTTATTGATTAAATCCATCAATCCAGGGATGTGTCCATTCCAGCAAGCATTGGGCATGAGTGAGAAACAGTCCCTTGACGAGGCCTCAGCTCATCGCAAGGTGAATACAAGCACACACATATACTAGCGTCATTTTAGCGGCACCAAATCCTCAAATCTGCATATCTTTGGAAGGAAACCGGAGCACAGTGTGGAAAACAAGCAGGAAATACCAGCAACATAACTCCCTGCAAGACAGCAGTGCTATCGCTCCACCACCGTGACACCCCCATGTGTGTAATTAACTGTATTCATTATTTAAACGAAATTATATGTAAAATGTAACATACACACTTTAATGCATTTCATCATGAAAGTGATATCAAGTATAAATCTAAAGATTCTAAATGTGCAGAGAGTTGGAATATCATACATTTAATTTGTTCTGTGTGGTGATCTATTGCTGCTTTCCTCTGCTGTCAGGTCCAAGAAGCTCGTAGCGATTTAAAACTGGGATGACGTTTACGATGGTCTGCTTTAATGATAAAGTAAACTACGAGGTTAAAGTGGACATTTGGAGATTAAAGCCGAAATTTCCACTTTAATCACAAAATACACGTTTTCACCGTGTCCTTTATTTTTTTCTCAGTGGCTCAAATATAACGCTATACATTATGTTGCTGTTGTTAAGTTGCAAAAATAAAAAAATAAAAAAGACGACAGAAAAGATGGTACGTGAGACTTTTAAAATGTATCGTGTCATTACGTTCGGGAACTATCTACATGTGACAGAAAGCCTCTATGCAGATCCTACGGGATGAATACCTCGATGTGGTGAAGCAAAATGCCGACATACAGATGCATTCGTGGTGCTTTTATATTCAAGCGTCGCATATTCCCATCGTAATGACACGATACATTTTAAAAGTCTCACATACCATCTTTTGTGCCGTCTATTTTTTTTATTTGCAACTTCACATCAGCAGCATAATGTATAGTGCTGTATTTGAGCCACTGAGAAAAAAATAAAAGACACGGTGAAAATGTGTATTTTGTGATTAAAGTGGAAATTTTGGCTTTAATCTCGAAATGTCCACTTTAACCTCGTAGTTTATTATTAAAGCAGACTATCGTAAACATCATCCCAGTTTTTAATCGCTACGAGCTTCTTGGACCTGACAGCAGGTAAAGTAAAAAAATTCAAAATAGACGGCACAAAAGATGGTATGTGAGACTTTTAAAATGTATCGTGTCATTACGATCGGGAATATGCGACGCTTGAATATAAAAGCACCACGAATGCATCTGTATGTCAGCATTTTGCTTCACCACTTTGAACCATTCATCAAACAGCAAAGCGCGCACATCGATCCCCGTAGGATCTCCATAGAGGCTTACTGTCACACGTAGATAGTAAACAGAGACTCTGACGTCACGTTCCAACTTTTAGCACACTGCGCCTCCCGACTTTTTGCTGGTACTGCAACTCACGCACACGTCACGTTAATTTCTGAGGACCTGCTCAGAGGACGCGTGAAATGAACGCTGGGAACGCGTGGCAGCCATGATGCGGGCGCGTATGCGTTCTGAGCGTGAAGTATAAATCGGCCCTTACACCTTTCTTTTAGGCTGATTTTTCAGAGTATTTTACCATTGCCTCCCGAATGCATGGAATCAGACATTAACTCTCGGTGAAGTTGTTTGTATAATAATATAACGTGTAATATGATAAAGAGAGACAGTCAGAGTATTGGGGCACCCTTGGGTAAACCCAGTATAACTGAAAATGTTTTAAATCAAAATACAGAGGAAGAAAAACAGAGAATGTTATCATGCAGTGCCACCCCCTGGATTGGTGGAGAAATACTATCACCTGAGCCTTTATGCTGTCTGACATGTCACACGATTAATTTACTAGTGGCAGTTAATCAAGCATGGAATCCTGCTCAGATGATTAATTCTGGAAATTCATTAAGAAATTGGAATTTTATAAACCAGAAAACAAACCATTTAAAATACCACAATGTTAAAGTAAGCTAATTACAACATAACAGACCACCGACAAATCAAATGATGAATGTATACCAGTTTATGCCAACCATGCAAGTCTTGCAACATGTTTTTTTTAACATGCCATGAATACAGAAATAAAGGGCAAACAGTTTTAGGTTTGAATTAAAAAGAAGAAATTTGCTTCTAGTTAAGAAATTGGTTGGAGCAAAAGACATTCTCTACAGAGCTGAGAGACTCTGACCACACAAACATTGCTTAATGGTGCAATTAATTATCTGAAATGCCAACTGACATTTAAAATACATCTTTTATCAGACAGACTCCCAGTCGATTAAATTCCTTTATCTCCTGCAAATCTGCCTATCGTTTCCCCAGATAATACTCTCTTTGTCTGTCTTCCATGTGTCAGTAAACTAAAAATGAATCGTGAAGACAATGCACGAATGTAATCAACGTCCAGTAAATGAAGTTTGTTAGGCTTTTCAGCTTCACTGCAAACAAAAGCCGGGTTGGAGACAGGGATGCCAAGACGTCTGCGAAAACACAAACTCAACTTAAAATAAAAATGGCATAATTGAAAAAAGTATAATATTTATTTCTACAGACAGGAACTTAAATAATCATATAATTGGTAATCTCCCATCAAGACAGGCATGTTAGAAAAAATTGTAAATAATTGGATCTGAGTGATTTTTCAAATTAGGTGTTTTCTTGAATTAGTATCACATATGTCTTCAACCAGTCTTTCAGCCACTTTAAATGAAGAAAAGTTATCACTCTGTTGTTTGGTATCATTGTGTGTCTAACACTGAACATGGACAAGAAAAAGCAAAGGAAACAGTTTTCTGAGGAGATCTAAAAGAAAATTAGAGACAAGCATGTTAAAGGAATAGGCCAGAAGACCCTCTCCATGCAGCTTGATGTTCCTGTTACAACAGTTGCAAATATTATTAAGACGTTTAGGCTCCATGGGACTGTAGCCTACCTCTCTGGATGTGGCTGCAAGAGGAAAATCGAACCTAGAATGGGCAGAAGGATAGTGAGAATGGTAGACAAAAGGCCAAGGACAACTTCCAAAGTGATACAAGCTGAACTCCTAGGTCAAGGATCATCAGTGTCTGATCACACCATCAGTAAAAGTGACAGTGGGCTCAATGGAAGAAGACCCAGGAGACTCTAGTGTTAAAATAATAACATAAAAATGGAATTTGCTAAAATTCATACTGACAGGCCACAATGCTTCTGGGAGAATGTCCTTTGACAAAACTTGAGATTTTTGGCAAGTCACATTAGCTGTATGTCCACAGACAAAAAAGCTTTCAAAGAAAAGCACATCATACCTACAATGAAACATGGAGGAAGCTTTCTTATGTTTTGGGGCTGCTGTGCTGCATCTGGCATGGAGTGTCTTGAGTCTGTGCAGGGAACAATGAAATCTCAAGACTATCAAGACATTCTGGAGTAAAACGTACTGCCCAGTCTCAGAAAGCTCTGTCTTAGTCACAGGTCATTAATCCTCCAACATGACCCAAATGACCCAAAATACACAGCTAAAAACACCCAAGAATGGCTAAGATCAAAACATTGAACTATTCTGAAGTGTCCTTCTATGGGCCCTGATTTGAATCCCATCAAACTTCTAGGAACTGAAACATGCAGTCTGGGGAAGGCCCCATTCTGACGTGGCACAGCTGAAGCATTTTACTCAGGAATAGTGGGCCAAACTACAGTAATCCCTCCTCGATCGCGGGGGTTGCGTTACAGAACCGCCCGCGATAGATGAAAATCCGCGAAGTAGAAACCATATGTTTGTATGGTTATTTTTATATATTTTAAGCACTTATAAACTCTCTCACACTGTTAACATTATTAGAGCCCTCTAGACATGAAATAACACCCTTTAGTCAAAAGTTTAAACTGTGCTCCATGACAAGACAGAGATGACAGTTCTTTCTCACAATTAAAAGAATGCAAATATATCTTTTCTTCAAATGAGTGTCTGCATCAGGAGCAGAGAATTTAAGAGAGAGAGCGAGCGCTCGCAAAGAAAAGCAAACAATCAAAAAAATCAATACGTGTGCTATTAAGTAAAGTGGCATTTTTCAGAGGAGCGTCAGTATCTTCTAAGCAAACAGCCTCTGTGCAAACAGCCCCTCTGCTCAAATCTCCTCCGTCAGGCGCAGAGAACGTCAGAGAGAGAGCGCGAGATTAAAGCAAACAATCAAAAAATCAATACGTGTGCTTTTGTGCTTTTAAATATGCCGAGCACTGCAATAAAGCGGCATTTTTTAGAGGAGCGTCATTATCTTTTAAGCAAACAGCCTCTGTGCAAACAGCCCCTCTGCTCACACCCCCTCCGTTCAGGCGCAGAGAATGTCAGAGAGGGTGAGAGAGGCAGAGACAAACAAACAATCGAGCACCGCGCGGGAAGCATATCTTATAGCATTGAGGAGTTTTAGTTAATATGTAATACATGCTCTGATTAGGTAGCTTCTAAGCCATCCGCCAATAGCGTCCCTTGTATGAAATCAACTGGGCAAACAAACTGAGGAAGCATGTACCATAAATTAAAAGACCCATTGTCCGCAGAAATCCGCGAACCAGTGACAAATCCGTGATATATATTTAGATATGCTTACATTTAAAATCCGCGATAGAGTGAAGCCGCGAAAGTCGAAGCGCGATATAGCGAGGTATTACTGTCCCCGTGGATAGATGCAAAAGTCTCGTTGAGAGCTCCAGAAACCTCTTAATGTTGTGCAACAAAACATTAAGTTAAGGTTCCCATCATTTTTGTCCATGTTATTTTCATTTGTGTTATTATTTCTAATATTCTATTGAATCAAAACTATAAAGCAAAGTCTGACTTTTCTTAAATCTCTCTCTATATATAAAATCCAACATCTGTCAGTCTACTGTATCTGTCTGTCCTCTTTCTACGAGAGAATGACTTAACAGATTTAAATCGGATTTTTTTCTATAATTTGCTTGAACATTCCGGTTGATTTTGCCAACCGGACTCTCTCATTGCACAAAGTATCATAGTTCGCTTGCAGGAGCGATTTATTTGTGCAAATCTGAGAGAGAGGCTGCAGGTCGAGGGGAGGGGGAAGCGTGACGTCAGGAGTGGGGAGCCAGGCAAGGCCCTCCTCACTCATTCACAAGCCTCCATTCAAATCGCTCTACCTCTGGCCACGTTTTGGAGCATAACTTGCCTCCACTTAGCTAGCGATACCTGTTTGTTTATTGAGTTTTAAAGTCTGTCCTGTTTCATTGGGCAGAGCAATGGGGGACGTCTAGTACTGAATAATCAATAATGGGCACCAATTACTTTTGTCAGTTTCATGTTATTTCAGAGACAATTGGGCGTTACTCATTCTTCATGGAAGGGTACCAATATATTTGTCCATGTTTGTAAAAGGTCACAAACAACATAGTGTTTTTTCACTTTTATAATAACGGTTTTTGTTCTAAGTTCTTAATTGTGTCCAGGTATGTGCCAATAGGTGGACTGTTGTCATGTACAGGGCTACATCCAGCCTTGCACCTTTTAAAACTGTCAAGCCAGCAATGTATAATCAATGTATGAGGTAAAGGATTATCTCCTTTGACTTTAGGAAGTGCTGTTTGGTTTTAAATGGTTCAACCTAGAATCGAAAATAAAAAGCACCTCTTTAGTCTGGTAACTTGACTGTAATTTTAATTAGTTACTGTACATTTCAGATATTTAAACACTATAAACAAACCACACTTCCAAGTTTTGGCAGGATGCTGTGGTAGCCCCTGTCACCAAATCTAAATGCCCCAAAACTATTAATGATTTTAGACCAGTTGTTCTTACATCAGTTTTAATGAAAACCTTTAAAAAAATCATATGGCCAGAAATCTTAAGGAAAACTGAACATGCACTTGATCTGGTGCAGTTTGCTTATAATCCACACTGAGGAGTAGAGGATTCAGCTATACTACATGCACTTCAGAACAGGTAATCCCCCTAAAACTAAGCACATCTGGGTCTTGCCAGTACTTGGATAGGAGATCATCTAGGAAAAGCTTGGGTTGATGTTGTAAGAGGTGTTGTTGAGGGCAGCGGGGGCTCTTACCCTGTGGTTGTTTCATAGATCCCAATGTCCCCAGTGCAGTGATGGGGACACTGTGCTGTAAAAATGGTGCCATCCTACGGATGAGACATAAAACCGAGGTGCTGACTGTGGTCATAAAAGATTCCTGGGCATCATTCACAAAAAGTAAGGTGTATCCTAATATCCTGGCTAAATTGCCCTCCATGGCCTAGTCATTCTGGCCTCCTAATCATTTCCTGTCTCTAATTGGTTATCTATCTCTTACCACTTCACCACCTAATAGCTAATGTGTGGCGAGTGTGTTGGTGCTAAAATGGCTGCTGTTACATCATTCAGGTGGATGCTGCACATCGATTGTGGTTGAAGTGGCTCCACACTCACTATGTAAAGTACTTTGAGTAGGAAGAAAAGTGCTATAACAATGTAAATAATTATCATTATTATTATTATGATGCCACAGTCAATTTGCCTAATTCACTTGCCATGAATTTAATGGGGAGACTATTCCCATGCTAGACTTTTATTTGTTGATTCCTTCACTGCTTTGCCCAATGCCTCAGTTTACATAAGAAAAAAAATCTACAATAACTGACATGACCAGACAAACAATATCTTGGAACTAGAAAAATCATGTTTAGCATTAAAGCTCAATGTAACAAGCAAAGGTAAAGGTAATAACATCCAGTTAGTCATCACCCACTGCTGATTTGATTGCCAATATACACAGTTGCCACGTAAGCAGAAATTACACAAAATATACTGTATTATTGTAACAACCATCTTGTTTTGCCTACACACCCACAGAGCCAATCAGGCCACTTTCCTGTAGCTCAGCAACCTGCATTATCACTCATTTACATCCATCATTCATTTTAGGCACAGATTAATGATGCCAATCAGCTATGTTGCACATTGAGCGGCAAAGAAAATGTCACTTTTACACTTAGAAAATCCAATATATGTGTCCTCTGAATCTTTTCTGAGATTCCAGATTGTGTTACACTCGTATTACATTTAAGATTCACGTCTGTATAGTGGATTCCACAAGTATTCTAACCCCTTTTTTGAATTTTGCTATGTTGAAGCCTTATACTAAAATAATTTCAATTCATTTTTTTCCCAAATCAGGTAACACTCAACAACCCAGAATAAGAAAGTGAAAATAGGACTTTAGTCACATTTGCCGATTTATTAAAATTTTAAACCTGAAATATTGTCTTGACACAAGTACTCCAACTCATTCTATGACACTTGAAATTTGGCTCAGGTGCATCCCATTCTATTGACCATCATTGAGATGTTTTTACAGCTTGTTTGGAGCCCATCTGAGGTCAATTCAATTGATTTCACGTTATTAGGAAAGGCACTGGCCTGTCTGTTGAAGGTCCAACAGTCACAACATGTATTAGAGCAAAAACCAAGCCGTGAGATGTAAGGAATTGCGTGCAGAGCTTGGAGACACAACTGTATTGATCTATAGAAGGCTACAAATATGTTACTGTAGCACTGGAGGTTCCCAAGAGCACAGTGACCTTCATAATTCTTAAGTAGAAGTTTGGGAACCCCATGACATCTTCTTAGAGTTGGCCACATGGCCAAAATTAGCAATCATAGAAGACAGGCCATGGTATGAAAGAGGATCGAGAACCTGATGTTCACTGTGGATTAACTACAGATACTGTATCTTGTGTTCCAGAAAGACACCAGCAACCCTCCACCGATTTGGGCATTGTGACAGAGTGACCAGAAAGAAGATGGATGACACCTGAAAGCCTGCTTGGAGTTTGTAAAATGGCACCTAAAAGAACCTCAGATTGTGAGAAACACGACTGTCTGGTCTGATAAAACCAAAATTAACGCCATGTCTGCAGAAACCACTAATCACCTGTGCAATTGTATTCCAACGTTGAAGCATCATGCTGTTGGGTTTGTTTTCTAGCAGCAGGGATTCAGAGACTAAACAAGATTGACTAAAAGCTGAATGGCACAAACTACAGAAATATCCCTAATGAAAACCTGCTCAAAGGTCTATGCTAGTACAATGACCCCAAGCACAAAGCAATGACAACGCAGGCCTTAGGGACATGTCCAGGAATACTCTTGAGTTGCCCAATGGAACTTCTCTGGAATTACCCAAAAACAGTTGTCTTCTAGGGGTCTCCTTTCAGCCTGACAGAGCTTGAGAGGATATGTGGAGAAGAATGGCAGAAAATCCCCAAATCCAGGTGTGCAAAACTTGCTGCGTCATAACCAAGAAGAATCATGGCCATAATTGCCGCCAAAGGGACTTCAACTAGGTACTGAATAAAGGGGCTGAATACTTGTATCAATTAAATATTGCAAATTTTTTTCATTTTTTTAATAAATTTGCTAAATTTCTAAAATCTTGGTTTCTTGTTGTCGTTCTGGGGTGTTGAACAATGCTGGGCTAAGGTAAAAACTAATTTAAATAATGTTAGCATAAGGTTGCAACAAAGAAAAATGTGAAAAAAGTAAAGGGGTCTGAATACTTTGTAAATCCACTGTATGGATATGGTTTCCAGTTCCAAATGAGCAACCAAATTCAATGTGCCCACTCAAAAAATACGCATTAAGCATGACAAAAAATGGGTTGAATAAAACTTGTGGGGAAAATATAAGCTTCAAATTATTAACTAACTTAACGTGTGTATCGTTGAAACTGGGAAGAGAATAAAATATGCACAAAAAAGCCCACCTGGCTGAGGGTAGACTATGCAAAGCAGCAGAACCCAAATTCCTGGGGCTTTGAGGTAACACCTTGGCCATCTTTATACAATACAATACAGTTTATTTTTGTATAGCCCAAAATCACACAGGAAGTGCCACAATGGGCTTTAACAGGCCCTGCCTCTTGACAACCCCCCAGCCTTGACTCTCTAAGAAGACAAGGAAAAACTCCCAAAGAAAACCTTGTAGGGAAAAATGGAAGAAACCTCGGGAAAGGCAGTTCAAAGAGAGACCCCTTTCCAGGTAGGTTGGGCGTGCAGTGGGTGTCAAAAGAAGGGGTTCAATACAATACAATACACAGAACAGAACAATCCTTAATAAAGCATAATAATAAAAAATTTTAGAAGTACAGAGCAGAATTTAACAGTAGATGATATCATATAATAAGATTTTGATATTTTTAGAGTGCTGGAGACCTCATCCGTCAAGCTGCCTCCCCATTTGGCCATTCCACGGCTGAAACGTCGCTCGGCCAGCCAATCCGATGAAAGGGCCCCTCTTTCCCATGATTCCTGTGATCCTCCACCAGGGATGACTTTACCATAGGCAGGCAAACAACTTGGCAGGTGGGCCGTGGCACCAATTGCCACATTTGAGTACCGAGAACAGAAACAGAATAGGTGAGGGTTAGTATTCAATTATACTTATCATGTTACTTATGTTTTAGTGCTAATGACTAACAACAGAGATGCAGTATGTACAGTTAATCAGCAGCTCTAGTCAGGATATGCTAAACTGAAGTAGTAAGTCTTCAGCCGGGATTTAAAGGCTGGGACCGAAGGGACATCTCTTATAGAAGCAGGAAGACCATTCCACAGTTTAGGGGCCCTGTAACTAAAAGCTCGACCTCCCACTGTTATTTTATTAATCCTTGGAATCATAAGCAGACCGGCATCTTGAGATCTTAATGTGCGCTCAGGTTTGTAAGTCATGATAAGTTCAGACAAGTAAGCCGGACCTTGGCCATTTAATGCTTTATATGTTAAAAGGAGGATTTTGAAATCTGCCCTAAACTTAACCGGGAGCCAGTGTAAGGATTTAAGAACTGGAGTTATGTGTTCATATTTTCTTGTTCTTGTAATAATTCTTGCAGCCGCATTTTGGATTAACTGGAGGCTGTATAAAGAACAGTTTGAACAGCCAGTGAACACCGCATTACAGTAGTCAATCCTACTAGAGATAAATGCATGAATTAATTTCTCACAATCCTGTTTATTTAGAAAGCGCCTTAATTTCCTAACATTTTTAAGATTTATCACCATGTTTGTATGAATTTATTTTTCTTTTCCATGGTTTTTATTTCTCTGAATTTCTATTTAATAAAAAATAAACTGTGATGTTTTAATTTGCTGTAACTTATTACTGGAACAAAAATACTTGCCTTAACCAGAGACCATTTTTTTAATTTTGCAACAGAACAAACTACTCCTAAATACTTTATTTTCCAACTACTTCAAACACATTTACTTTTTTGTAATTAGTAGTTATGGTAAAATAATATGTTTATGATATGTGTAAATTCAGAAATGAAAATGACACCAGAACTTATGATATATGCTAATATACTGTACATATAAGCTCATTAACACATAATAGTAATTTTTGTTCTTTATTTCAAATTTGTTTACTCATGATTGTTAATAAATAAGCAAATCTGGCAGTACACTTTTATAATCCATTTGTAATAAAAACCTTGTCCTAAAATAAGACCATACAGTTATAATCTGTCACTGGATAAAATATTTTGTTTTTAACTTACTCCTGTTTTCATTTTCTAATTTGACAGCTGTAGCACACTTGTTAATGAGTAATGTACATTATTATTTAATGTGCACTGTGATAATTGCACCCTTGAAAGTCATCTCTGAGACAAGCTCATGAATAATTCATTTAATAACACTGATTTTTTTTTTCTAAAAGCCACTGTTTTCTTGTATTCATTAAATATATGTATACAGAACAAAAGGTTTTAAAAATGATAGAGTAAAATGCAAAAACTGATAGCAAACTGAACCATACACACAACACCCATGAATTAAGCAAATGTGAAGAAGAAAGATTAACAGTAATCAGCGAGAAAGCCACCAATACAGCGTAGAAAACATGCATAATATACTGAAATAATAATAATCATCTGCAAAAATTCAATATGAAATTGTAAACACAGTTGTACTACTCTGGTCAAAACAAATATTGTGCAAGCTACTCTAAAAGTCTATTAATGAATCCAAGGCCAGTATAGAGTTTCCACTTTCCAATTGTCTGAGTCTATGCTTGCTGCCTAAAAATGTGTGTGTGGTGTTAATTGTGAACTCTAAATTGAGCACAGATAGATAGATAGATAGATAGATAGATAGATAGATAGATAGATAGATAGATAGATAGATAGATAG
>JANRMT010062820.1:12575373-12632345 GCA_026402145.1 Polypterus bichir lapradei
ATAGATAGATAGATAGATAGATAGATAGATAGATAGATAGATAGATAATACTGATGCTCAAGAAGCTCAAGAAAAATATAAACATTAAAACAAACCACAACTCTCTAAACACACATAAAGACATCTGGCTTCAATAATGATGGGCAGTAAGATGTGGTCAGGTCTGCCCAGTTGTGCTACAGGTTTACATTTAAAGACATTAACAATTGGATAGAGCAGGTCCAGCTAGTTGTGTCCACAAATGAAACATGTTGATAGAAGATTCTTCCTTCTAAAATTTCCCTGGTTAAAGTCACCAGCATTCTAGGTTCCAAATAATTTTTCATTACAGTGTTGGTAAAAGAGTGATTCATTTCCGCTGATGAGTTAATAAACATTAACAAGGATGATGTCCCTTATCTGCTTACCCAGTAATGTGGACAGTGTCACACAGTGCGCTTAGGAGACAGTTGATAAGTGAAATATCGCGAAACGAAGGGTTGATATACGGTAACGGTGCCTCTCTCTCTTTCTTCCCGTCAGACAAAAAGAAGAAAAATAAATATAGACGGAAGGATTCCAAAGATGGCTGCCGAAAACGTCACATCCAAAACGTCACTTCACATGACGTCAATTCCAGCTCCTCCTGATGATATTGTTACCAATTCCACATCACTTCCGGTCCATCTTTGATGACGTCGCTTCTGTCCCACAGCTTCAATGTCACCTCTTGCCAACTCCATTTTGTTTTTTTTTTGTCTGTATAAAAACACCATGTTTGTATATAACGATCATCAAATACTTACTGTTTTGATCAACTTACAATGTGTACGTCTGTTTCTTTGTCCTACGGACATTATACAAAGATGGTCCCCAAACATTTATGCTTGTGAGAGACTCTTATTGGAGAGGAATTATCACAACAGATTCAGTGAGTACTTCAAGGTCTGGATTGTACATTTTGTGCTCCGTTCCACTTTCATGTTGATCCCAGTCTTTTAACATTTCGATATTCATTGACAAATCTAAATGCACCTGCTGTATGGACAAAAATTGTACTCTTTGAAAAAATAAGAGTCTGATCTAAAAAGACCACAGATTTGAGCTTTGTAAAGAGGATTTCATAATCATTAATGTGTACACTTGGTGACAGTTGTAACAGTGGTACAGAGGGATTCAGAAAGCGTGAACACTTGTAAGGGAGATCACGGGTATAGCCAAAGTTGTACTTCATTAGGTGGCAATTGCCCATTGTGCTTACAAACACCTCTACAAAGTTGTGCATTGGGCTTGTTGTAAAAATAGGCCTAAAAAGTCAGCAGAGTTAGACTGTGTAAACCTTGTGCTACTGCATTTGTACATCAAGAAAGGGAGAATTTTCAAGGTAAGGTAGTTCTACTCGCTAATCATGTTGATTTACACATGCAAGTTAAAATTTAACTGTACATTGTACACAAGATAATAATGACCTTATAAACCTGCATTTCTCTTTACAGGATGTTGTAAGCACAAGAGGGTGCCACTGAGCCCCAAACCACAGAAACAATGTCACACAAGTCCAGGTTCGAATAAAATGTTTTTATTTGTAACTGATGCTTTTCGAAATAAGCACCAGTCAAAACACACAAGCATAGCCATAAGATTCTCTTGCTCCTTCCATCCTCCTAATGGCTCCTTTTATATCAATCCTGGGAGTACTTCCGGTGCAAAGATGTCACCCGTTGCAAGCAATTCCAGATCAGGCAGAAGTCCCACAAATCCAGGATCATAAACCTCTGCAGCACCTACTGGCAGCACCCACAGAACCCAAAAGGGCTGTACTCTGGAACTCAAGTTCCCAGCATGCCCTGCAGGTATCCAAATTGGTACTGAAGCCCAGGGATGCCGCCACATAGCATTTTGGGGGAGAAAATATTACCAGTCATCATCGGCCCTGGTATTTTCATTACACTGTCCTCCTGGCTGGGTAAGGATCCCTGTTCAACCCTGGCTGAGATGCCAGCCCACATGTGCCATCCATTACAATATACAGTACATTAATCTGAACACTGGCTGAAGCACTGGCCCCTGAAGAATACCACTTTTAACATCATCTAATTCTGAGAAATTTTCCCACACCACAATCCTTTGCTTTCTGTATTCAAAGGGAATTCCTTTATGTGAAGTTACAAAACTTGGCTGTCCCAAACACCCTACTGCCCCAGTCCCTAGTTTAAATAGTTCTTAACTATCTACAAATACGCCACAATACATTGGTGCCACTCTTCAAATGCAACCTGTCACTCTACCTCTGATAGCATACTGCTAAATGAACAAAATCAACTGCTTTCATACTTTAAATTTAGTCGTAATTTGTTCAAAAGCAGCCAATCCAGCGGGTATTATCAACACTTCATGAAAATATTGAGTGATGACACTCTTGCCACATTCACAGACATTTTTAAACTTCTGCTGACCATAATGGTGCTACTTAAGAAACATGTTCAGCTGCATCACTATTGTTACTTTTAATTGTTCACAATTAGTTGGTCTAAACATAAAGCTCTGTTCACATTCGACCCCCTTCTGTGTTCCAATGCATGACACTCTTCATAAAAAAGGAATTTTTCAAATTTAAAATGACCACTCATCAATTGTTACCGCCGGATTTTGAAAAGGTCCTCGCTCCATGAGCTGCCAGAAATTGTCGATTGATTAATTGAAAATGAAATGGTGAAAAGGGCAGAAAAGAACAACAGTCTTTTAAAATGGAACATTTTGGTCAGCTGCATGAAAAGATCTAAAAGGCTGGTGACTGTAGCACTTTCTGTATAGTGGAATATTAGAATATCATTTCGAAAATGAATACTCTGTACTGTGAGCATTGCTAAATTGTTTTGTTTATTTATATTAAGATTTAGATGTTTGTAGCTACTTTCACAAAATTGGGAATTAATGAAGAATGTTCAATATTGGCAGTATAGCAACTACTAATAAGGTTTTCAACAAGCTCATTTTCATTTAATACAAAGGACAGCTTATTTTACAAACTTATCATAAAATTCCATGTGTTGATATAAATTTATTATCATAGAGAAATACCCATTTATAAAAAATGGGCTTAACTGTACAACGATAAGCTTGTCTGTTTCAATTAAGTCATGCATTTACAAACCTTTGCCCTGAAGATACCCCTATAAATAAAATTAAAATACCACATTTTTCCAAGAATTGATTTCTCACAATATATATGTGGAATCTGCACCCAAATGTTTACATGGGTTGTTCAAAGTGAGCAGGGAGTAATTCAGCCAGACTTGATGTAAAAGAGCTGCAATTTTTAAGAAATGGAATGATCAATGGAGTTAGTATGGGTAAGAAGTACTTGTTTTTTTATTATCTTTCTTTTGTGGTGGAGTTTCACACCAACACCGACTAACTGAAGTGCAGTGTAGCCACATGTGAGGCTGGAATGAAGGTGGCAGCCCCAGCTGTCCATGAGATTCACTGCATTGAATCCTCTAGGACAAAGCCTGGAAACAGTGAGGAATGGATTAAGCAGATTTATGTCAGGTAGAATACCCAAAGTAAGGACAGCTATGAAGAGGATGAAAAATGGAAGGGCCGTTGGTCCAGCTGACATACCTGTGGAAGCATAGAGGTGTTTAGGAGAAATAGCAATGAAGTTTTTAACCAAATTGTTTAATGGAATCTTGGAAAGTGAGAGGATGCCTGTGGAGTGGAAAAGAAGTGTACTGGTGCCGATATTTAAGAATAAGGGGGATGTGCACAGCTATAGTAACTATAGGGGGATAAAATTGATGAGCCACAGCATGAAGTTATGGGAAAGAGTAGTGGAAGCTAGGTTAAGAAGGGAGGAGATGATAAGTGAGCAGTAGTATGGTTTCATGCCAAGAAAGAGCACCACAAATGCATTGTTTGCTTTGAGGGTGTTGATGGAGAAGTGTAGAGAAGGCCAGAAGGAGTTGCATTGCGTCTTTGTGGACCTGGAGAAAGCATATGACAGGGTGCCTCGAACGGAGTTGTGGTATTGTATGAGGAAGTCAGGAGTGGCAGAGAAGTATGTGCATTCAAGATGGAGGTAGGATTACATCAGGGATCTTATTTGCAATGGTGATGGACAGGTTGACAGACAAGATTAGATAGGAGTCCCCGTGGACTATGATGTTTGCAGATGACATTGTGATCTGTAGCGATACTAGGGAGCAGGTTGAGGAAACCCTGGAGAGGTGGAGATATGCTCTAGAGAGGAGAGGAATGAATGGGGATTGTGGAAGAGAAGTGAAGAAGAGAGTGCAGACAGGGTGGAATGGGTGGAGAAGAGTATCAGGAGTAAGCAAGAGTGAAAGGGAAGGTCTACAGGATGGTAGTGAGACCAGCTATGTTATATGGGTTATAGACAGTGGCACTGACCAGGGGCCTCACGTATAACGGCGTGCATAGAATTCGCACTATAACATGGCGTAAGCACAAAAGCCGAAATGTGCTTATGCCCAGAAAAATCCAGATGCAGGAATCTGTGCATACTCCAACTTCCACGTTCTTCCGCTACACAAATCCCGGGCTCGTGCACGCGCTTTATGTAATGCCCCAACTCCTCTCAGAATTACGCCTCTTTGAATATGCAAATCAATATAAATCGGCCCTTAAGCTCAGCCTTCTGTGAAAAGACAATAGGAAAAGCACGGAGGAAAATATAAGAATTTCAGCCAATACCAAGTGGAGGCAAAGGAAAAACATACTATTTGTTTAATTAAACCGTGGTATAATCAACAAAAGGAAGTTGATCGAGTGACATAACATGTTGGAGAAACTTGAAAGCTCACGTTCACAAAGTTGCACAGTGCACCGTCTGAGTGTCATATGAAAGCTTATTAGGGTACAGAGAAAAAAAAGGGACACAGTGGGGAAAAAGCATGAAATGTCAACTTCAATCTCGAAATTTCCACTTTAATCATGTAGTTTATTTTGTCATTAAAGTAGAACATCATAAACTTCATCTTAAAATCGTTTAATTAAGAAGTTTCTCAAATCAAATCGTAATTAAATTAGCACGTTAAATGCTTTGTTTTGTATATGATCTTCTATGTGCGCTATGTGTGTGAATCACTACTTACTTCTTAAACCGGCTCTCTTCCTTCAACAGGACACAGAATCCATTACATTCGTGATATTACATTCTCTGAATAACTAAAATACTGAGATGTATAAGTGATATTTTCATGATGATAGGAGTTAAAGCACGTTATTAAACATGGGTTTCATGGCGCAGTGATTGTGTGCGACCTTCGATGAAATAATTTATTGCAGCAGTACTCAGGGGCGGCTCTAGGCTTGTGGCGGCCCTGGGCAGAGGAAGAATCGGTGGCTCCTTCGGCCGCCAATGTCAATATGGCATCTTATTCACGGCGGATGGCCACGTCCATTGCGGACACTGCATAGCCGCCTCGTGCTCATGACACAAGCATTTAACTTTTGCCAAAATTTGTCGCTGCGTTTTTAGCTGTGTTGTTATTTTCTCTTTCTGTTTTATATTCAATATATATTAGCGTAGCCGCCCCTGCAGTCCTTCCTTTTCTTTCTCCAAGTAACCGATCGCCACACAATCAGCTCTGTAATAGACGTTAAGCCATCTGTAAGCTTAGAGCGCCGATCTGTAAGCTTAGAGTGCCGATTCTTCAAAACGTTTAAGGAACATTGAAATATCTTCGTAGTACATGTTTAATTATTCTATCCTTCACGCCAGTCCCAGTGAAGAATATAGATTATTTAAATGAAGTTAAAGTTTTATCTGTATAATATAATAAACATATTTTGCTGCATTTCATCTTAAAAATGATATCGTCATCATATGTAAATACGTGCTTTATAAAGTGGCTCAGGTTGTGTAATATTATAACTGTAGTGCAAGTTTACAGTTGGGTGATTGTACTTATAAGTACAAACAGTTCTACAAGGAGCAATTGATTGAGTGCGTTTAAAGTTCTTGGGATGAAACTGTTTCTGAACCGCGAGGTCCGTACAGGAAAGGCTTTGAAACGTTTTGCCGTGGCTGATACAGCGTGTGCTTGAAGCTGTATACCAATAGTTCTCTTTCTGATCAGCTGCTGCTGTGATTCACTCTCAGATACAGTGATATAAATACTCCGAGTGGTGTAGTGAGAGTAATATGGAAAAAGATGACCCGCTGTGGCAACTCCAAACAGGAGCAGCTGAAAGAAGAAGAAGAAGAAGAAGAAGAAGAAGGTGCAGTGAGAGTAACAACGCTAAAGCAGTTATGGTATTTGGAATACTATGGCTATTCCCTGGACCATTATATTGTTACAGGTTAATTATAATCAGATGCATTACACTAATAAACAATATGCAGTTAGTTTCAGTGTATTTATAAAGCCGCGTCAGGAAAATAAAAGAGTAACCACACAGGAACAGTAGCACTGCTTTGACTCTGGGTGCCACCAGTCTGCAAAACCGAGCGGAGAACTCGCGTACGACAAGGTATGAGGTACCGTGGAAAAGTGAGTGGCTTTACGCCAAGTGTAGGTTTTATACATCGCGATTTGAACGTGGAAAAGTTCTTACGCAACATTTCTGTGCATACGCACCGTTTGTACATGAGGCCCCAGAAAGCAGAAGACAAAGCTGGAGGTAGCAGGGTAAAGATGCTAAGATTTGCATTGGGTGTGACAGGGATTGATAGGATTAGAAATGAGGACATTAGAGGGTCAGGTCAGGTTGGACGATTTGAAGACAAAGTTGGAGAGGCAAGATTGTGTTGGTTTGGAAATGTGCAGAGAAGAGATGCTGAGTATATTGGAAGAATGATATTAAGGATAGAGCTACCAGGTAAAAGAAAAAGAGGAAGGCCTAAGAGAAGATTTATGGATGTGGTGAGAGAGGACATGCAGGTGATGGGTGTAACAGAACAAGATACAGAGGAAAGAAAGATATGGAAGAAGATGATCTGCTGTGGCAACCCCTAACAGGAGCAACCGAAAGAAGAAGAAAAATGTTAGGCAGAATACCCAGTGGGCGCTGGGTGGTATTTTGGCTAACAGATTTTGTTTTTATTTCCAAGTTAACTGGAGTTTTTTTTTCGCTTGTTTTTTTCTGTTCTCCCGGCCATCTGACCTTATCGGCAGACTCATAATACTACAGTATATTGAATGTAAGGATTCTACTCTTCTACTAATTATATATCTATGTTTTATAGGATTGTATGGATTTATTTTTGTTTTTTTTATTACTTATTCATCATTGTTCTTATCTAATCTGATTTGTTTATTCTCTTCTTCTAACTTTCTCTTTGAAATCTCATAAAGTAGTTTGAGTTACATTCATTGTATGAAAATGTGCAATAGAAATAAATGTTATTATTGTATCTTAATTATATTTAGAAAAGGTTTTGTTTTGATAAACAGAATTCGATAAACATTTGGTAAACATAAACCACATAAAATGTATCAGTCTGTAACTGGCCTTAAAACATGAATGAACTACACCCGACCAGGCATTAATTATCATCATCCCAGTAATTCTAGTAAAAGCTTACAGAAACAATACATTTTTTAATGATTTAAAAAAATACAAAACCTCATCAATAATATTTTCTTTCCCTGGAACTATTGTAAATACAAATAATACAGTATAAAGCAGACACTGCCTCAGCGTTTCTTCATTCCTCTAAACATATAAATATTGAAGTGCAAGAAGGAAGCTTTCTCTGAAAGAGCTAAAAAGAAATTATTTAAAAACTTCAAATGAAATGAAAAAAGTACACTTTAAGAAATTGACCTAGCAAAACCTTAATTAATTCTTCAAAAACTGAAAGCGAATTATGTTAAAGGAGGTCACAGCATTAAAATGAAGGCACTTTAATGCTCTTGGGGCCAGTCCAGGAATTCCCTTGCCTTGTGACATGCAGAAATATCCATCTCAAAAATGATAATAAGAGGCACCTAATAAAGTCTTCTTTGCCATTCAAAAGCGTAATATGTGCCATGAAAACACTCCGCACAGGCTTTACAGCGCATCCACCAGCATACTTTGTTAGCTTATGACAAAATGGTTCCATACTCTCATGGGATTTTCACTGTATCCTAATCCTCCCATCAGCACGAAACAGCAGGGACTGTGATTTTTCAGGATTTTTAAATACTCCAGTATGTGACATCGATTGGATTAAACCATGCAACATTTTTATTTGCCTATTCCAATATAAATTAAGTGCAAAATGCTTTGGATACCCCCATCTACCATTTTCTAAAACATATTTTTTCTCCTTGACATAGTTGCGATAGCATTGGGTTCAAGGCAGGAACAATCTAAAGGGGAAAATTCAGTTAAATTCATCTTAGTGAGTGCAGGGACAGAGTGCTGTAACAAGTTCACAGATGGATACAAATACAAACTTTACATATTACTAATTACATAATAAGTACACATAAAGATAGAGATTAGTTAAAAAGTAGTGGTTCGAAACTAGTTAACATAAACGGGGCCCAGCAGTGTCTGTCTATTAATTAATTGTTAAGCCGTGGCCAATTGACAGCAAAGGAGAGGAAAACAAAAACTCCAGTCAGCACTTCAGCACCCCTGGAGAAAACAAACCTCTATTGGGGGCATCCTCAGTCAGCTATAACAGACAAAGTTGAAGACAGATAAGACATAATGAGTCCTGGGGATCTCGGTTAAATGGTCGTCCACTTCCTCATGGGCATTCTGCTGTAGAGTCTGTGCAGGAGTAGTGTCGGTGGGAGCTAGATGTGATTTCTCAAACAAGAATACATTTCTGGGTGCAACCTGTTAGAATGTGTGTAGTAAATAGCTGTTAAATCCTGTGCTACAAAGGCAACACCCATATAAAGCTTCTTCCTAAATCAACCATCATCAATTCCTCAAGTCTGTGAGTTTTAAACCATCGCCAGAGTTTCAAGGAGATAGCAAAAGATACTGAACAAAAGACATGATGCTGAGAAAATGAAATGCTAAAACTGCTGTTATCAAATCAGGAGCTCAGTAGCACAAGGTAAATGAAGATTATTGATTAATTTGCACTTTGTAATGAGACAGACAGACAGACACATGTAGACCAGTGCAGCTACTGGTTGCCACACGCTTTAAAAGTGCCTCTGTCTGCTACAATATCATTCGGCCGTTATAATTATTACATCACTATATGACATAACAGCAAATAGTTTTGATAAGCATTGTGGTCCATGGATATACAAAGTGTTAAAATGCTGCAACTATTCTGTCATGGAATGATTGAATTTCCAATTAGACAATAATGTTATATTCGTTTAGACATGTAGTCAGAAGATGGAGGTTGCACTGCCCTATTTGTGCATTTATTGATGTTGTTATGCAGATTTGTTGATTTGGGTGTTTTGAGTACTGAAATTTGCATCTCTGGAGGGTCTTCATTATCAGTTCTCTTAGCAGAGTGTGACACGTCATTTACATTAAATGCAGTTCATATTTTCATGAATATTGCTGACAGTTCTTTCAAGCTTACATCGACTTCTACACTGTCACATATAGCATTCATCCACTGATGCCATTGAATGCCAATGCCAGAGTTATGTGGTCGTATTTTCTAGTTCTTATAACAATTATTGCAACAGTATTTAGAATTAACGGAAAGTTGCATAAAGAATGATCTGAACAGTCAATAACTATTTCATTATAATAGTCAATCCTATTAGATGTAAATGTAGAAATTAATTTTTCAGTATCCTCCATATTTTGAAACCACCTTTAATTTCCCAGTGTTTTTTTTTAAGATGGAATGCCAATCCACTAAACAAAATAAAAAGTTATATTTTTTAGGCATCATTTTGACTTTTACTGTTAAAATTTACTAAAATCTGAGCTTAAATTTGACATTTGCTTGCATACTTGTTATTAAATATATAATCAACAGTAATCGATTTGTTTCTAAATTCTCTTTGACCATAGAGTTATTTTTTTATTTTAGTCACATAAAATGTTGAACTGATTTGAAATACATATTTGGCTCTTTTAATATACTGTACTGTAACATTCTTATGTATTAATATACAAGCAACAGTTAGTGTTTGAAAATTATTATTATGAGACTTTTATTCAAAAGTATTACCATGGATTATATAAATATTACAATTTCTTTATTTTAAACAAGCATTTTTCACATACTATAATTCGCTGATAGACAAAAAAGCTTTATTTATAATTCATGTTACATCTCCATAATCATAATTCTTCTTACTTTTTGTCTTGCATAAGCACATTTTCTTGCAATAAAAGAATAATTTATCTTCCAACAATGCTATGAAAATCATCAGGCTTACTACAAAAAAAAAAAAAAATCAGATTAAAAAAAAATGGAAAGTCTCAAGTGAAAAATTAAAACAAATAAAATTAAAATTTACAATATAAAGAAACCTAAAAAAATGTTTATGAGAATTAATCTCTAAAGGCACTTGTGTAAAGGAAATATTTGTAAGTCATTTTCATTTTAAAAAAGACGATAACTGCTCCCAAAGTGCATGCAATTAAATCTTAAAAAAGATCAACTGATTGACAATACAAAGTCTAGTTAATTATTCTGTCAAAAGTAGAGCAAGAATCCAACTCTGAGAGTGAGGTCAAAGAAGATACAACATAACCGAATATTCTTCATCCATCCATTTACTGAACCCTCTGAGTCCAATGGCAGATGAGAGTAGATATCTCATGCGATTTATCAACAAGGCACACTCATGCACACACCAAACCTAAATTATACTGGGTGAGTAACCCTCAGGTATACCAATTTAGTTTAAAAACTCATAACTTATTTTATATGTCTCATGGAAGTGTGAGGAAAGATCTAATAAAAAATCCAGGGGAGAGTATACAAAATCTATCAGAGACTCACCAGGGCAATGTTTATATCCAAAGTCTGAGACATAAATACTTAACATTATTTCATAAAAAATATATTTTAAATATGTTTTAACTTGATTTTTTAAAATTTTATTTGAAGAAAGTAACATTCCATATAATTAAGCTGAACTTAACAAAACAGAATTCAACCCCCACTACAAAGAAAGAGAAGAAAGCCAACAGCAAAGGCAATACTTTAAAAAACAACAAAGAAGGGAGAATGTCCTTTTCCCAATATAAATGCTTATTCTAAAATTTATTAATTAAATCTTGCCATATTTTTGAAAAGTTTTGAACAGATCCTCTAAGAAAGAATTTGTTTTTTTCCAGTTTCAAACAGTTTAGAACATAATTCAATTTAATTCAATTGTTTACTGTCTTGGGTGGCATGGTGGCGCAGTGGTAGCACTGCTGCCTCACAGTTAGGAGACCCGGGTTCACTTCCTGGGTCCTCCTTCTGTGGAGTTTGCTTGTTCTCCCTGTGTCTGTGTTGGTTTCCTTCAGGTGCTCTGGTTTCCTCCCACAGTCCAGACATAGTGATATTAAATTGTGCTTGGTGTGTGTGTGTGGGCTGGGTCCTGCCTGGGGTTTGTTTCCTGCCTTGAGCCCTGTGCTGGCTGGGATTGGCTCCAGCAGACCCCCGTGACACTGTGTTAGGATATAGTATGATGGATGACTGTCTTTTGGGGAATTTATAAAGGCACATCCCCATACGAACCAAGTTTTATTCTGTAATGCTGGCATACAGCTCTCCATTATAAAAAAAAAAAATCCTGAGAGAAACACTAGGGATACGAGATGTGATCTCACCTTAAGATGACGGAAAACACTTAAAAGACCCGTGAGATGAAAGAGAATGGCCATGGAGTGTCTCGTGGGGACCTTAAACAAAAGACACTGTGCCAAGAGACCCAGGACCATCTCACGATGACGTACAACATGAGATTCTTGCAAGACACGCCCTACTTATAATCAATATCAAATAAGACCACGGCAGCAAAACACTCAGTCGTGTAAACTAAGGCTTTGTGCACACACAGATCCAGGGTCTCAGCGCATATAAAGCATATAAGGACAATACGTTATAAATGAAATGTCGATGACTAAGCGAAGAAGAAAGCAGCATGGGGAAAAGAGACTCAAAAGCGTTGGAGAGAAAAAAGAGTAAAAAAGAAAAAGAATAATCTAGGTGCAAATTCAGAAAATAAGGAAAGTAATTATCAGCCCAGAACAAGTGGAACTGAAACAAAGCATGTCCAGTCGGGCTCAGAAGTAAAAGGCAAAGTAGAACTTCATAAAGATGTTCACAAACGTTGGCGCTATACACATGCAGAGTAGGTTAGAGATTATGAAAGCAGTGGAATTCGAAAGGCTCACAAAAAAAAAAAAGGCGTGATACACATGTGGAGAAAATTAAAGAATATGAAAGTAGGAAAATTAGAAAGAATAAAAAAAAGAAAGTAAAGATCACAGTAGCACAAACAAATGGACATTATTACCCGAAAAAGGGCAAATAATCACCACGGACCAGGTGTCATTGAAAAAAAAAAGCAGGAAAAAGCGAGGTCAGAAATACAAGACAGAGTAGAAAACAAAGTAAAACATCATGAAGAGGTTAAAAAACAAGGGGCCAAACACATGCAGAGCAGGTAAGAGATAATGAAAACTGGAATTCAAAAGCATTTAAAAAAAACGTAGGTGCGAAACACATGCAGAGCAAGATACAGAGTATGAAAGCAGAAAAAAATGACAGGGTCAAAACAAAGAAAGTTAACATCGCATTAGTGCAAAGAAAAAGAAATTATTACTAGGAGAAATAACAAAAAGGCGAATAGAGATCAAATATATGGACACAAGTGATATGTCAGAAGTATGTAAATATTGTAAGGCTTTGAAGTTTAAGTCAGAGAATTTCAAAAACGGAGTTTACCTCACATGTATTTATTGGTTACTTTGCAAAAAAAATTATTAACTGCTGATGATGTAGATCGCTTTGTCTGCGCTGAAATTCCAAACAGAGAATCCTATCCTGAATTATGGTAGAAAGTCATTAAACACATGTCTCACTGACCTCATTTAAAAGATTCATCTTATTAGGACTCGAAAGATTCCAAATATTGTTTTTATAGAAGTTCTGAAATAAAAGTGAAACTAATGAAATAGCAACAATTCAAAGAAAAAAAAATCTTAAAAGTGTGTATCCGGAAAAACAAAAACGGGGTTTAGCGAGCGAAGTGAGCAGGGAGCAAAGCCCCCTAGTATTATAAAATTTATAAAGACACTGTTTCTCAGAACCACTACCTGCTAGGAGACGGTCACAATAGAAAGAGAAGGTGTTCAGCCTTTCAGTACTTGGACCCAAGTTTGATTTTTTTAGTTTTCTGTGTGCGTGTTTCATGTTCTCTCTTAATTTCTAGGGCTTTAAATTCACAGCTGAAAGATATACTGGCAATGTTATTCGGGCCAGAGACATGGAGTTTAGATGTGTGCATGATGGCATCCCTCACTGCACAGTGTCAGTTCCGCTCCTGTTATCTTGGCCGCTGGGTTAGGCTGTGATGGCACAAAGCATCTATAAGTGGTTTAAAACACTGTAAATAATTGTTTTATTAACTGTCTTAGATTAACTCCTAAAGCATAAAGATTCCTCTGCATTTCAATAAGTGCCCATATGATCAACAATGCTCTGTTTCATTTTTCTTTTTTTCACCTAATCAAAATGATAAACCTTTCTGGTTTTAATACCTCACATAATTCACATGGTAACAATATTATGATACGAATGTTAAGGAACATAATGCATCTAATACTATGCAATAAGTGCAGCCAGACTAATGAGAAGTGTCAGACTATTCACTCATTGTTACTTTTTCCATGTTTAATGGTTTCTGAATTTTTATTATATACTCAATCCGCTTTCTCTTTTTTACATTTTAACAATCCTAGTGTTTTTTGCATTAAAAATTTTTTATGAGATTTTTGATAGGAGTTTTTTTCTAAAGACTTTTAAAAAAAAAATTTTCTTCATTTTTTTCTTTTTTCTTTATTTGTGTTTGTTTTTTTTGAAAAAGCACTTATTTGTAAATAGCACTTATTTGTTTATAGCACTGATATCATGTACGATGGATTACATTATAGATTGTGAGAGTTCATTTAGTAGAGGATATGCATTGATTCCTGGATGAAGATGAGAGTAGGGCATTAAAAGACTGGTAAGGTATATTTTTTAGTGTACCTCTTTAAATATTTTATTTAATTTTATTTTTTCTTTGTAATTATGAATAGGAACCATAATAGGAAGTTGAATTCTAATTGCGTTACTATTCTTGGTTCCTTGAATAATGAGGACATCCCTTTGACACAACACCAGCATGTGACTACAGGAGTTAATAAGAGGTATTTTTAGCTTTTGCAGGTAACTTTGATATTATCCCTCCAGGTATGGTTAGACATTCAAACAAATTAACTAGATTTATAAAACCAGCATGTCCCAGTGACTCTACAACAACGAAGATCAGTGAAAATACAAAAAATTGGTTACGAGATAATTTATGTGTTTTGTTCGACCATTATAAACAATTGATTTTTGAACTAATGCCACCTCCGTTACCTTTTGATAGAGATCAAGTTGAGACAGCGGTAAGATATAGATCAAAATTAACCCAATCATCACTCCAAATGTTTAATTCTGTTTTGACTGCAGGATCTATTCACCAATTTAACATCGATATTAACATCCCACAACAGAATCCAGTGGAATTTACAGGTTGGGAAAGAGTATCTAATAATAAAAAGAAGAAGATACAGCAGGTTAGAGATCAGGTCTCCTTGGGAGGGGAGGGGCGGCATGAGGGTCAGGTACAAACATCTAACCTCCCTCCTGCCTTAATTAAGACTACTTTAAGAAGCCAACAGGAAAATAATAATAATAAATAAACGGGGAATTCATTTTAGTCAACGATCAATTTCTACTCCAATAGTGAAATTTTCTTCCTCCTCATCAGATTCTTTTATTAGCCAGAAGACAGAATATTGTCTCCGACGATGAAGTATCTACCTTATCGTTGCATGTCGGCACTAATTATATTTATTTACAACAATCTGAGGTATTAAAGAGGAACTTCATCTCTCTATACACCAAAGCTAAAAGAAAATTTCGGAATTTAGTTGTATCTGGCCCCTTACCAAGATTATATAGAGGGCATGTGATTTATAGCAGATTGCATTCCCTTCACTGCTGGCTAGAAACCTGGTGTGCAAATAAAAGCATAGTGTTTGTGAACAATTGAGATTATTTTTGGGAAAGGCCTGGATTTTTCAAAATACTAAAATACTAGAAAAAGTAGTTGCCAATCAGCTTCAGTCACACCTTACGCATTACAATTTATTTGAGAAATTCCAGTCTGGTTTCCGCACTGGTCACAGTACAGAAACTGCACTAACACGGGTTGTAAACGACATTCTGATATCCTCTGATGAAGGAAACTCCACTGTAATTATGTTGTTAGACTTAAGTGCAGCATTTGACACCATTGACCATTCTATTTTATGGCACAAGCTAGAAAATGATGACTTGGTTCTTATTTATCAAATCAATTCCAATATGTAGAGAAATGTGCTGACAGTACTCCCTCATTATACACTGAAGTGAGATATAGTGTCTCACAGGGCTCAGTACTTTAACCTTTACTGTTTTCACTTTACATACTTCCACTGGGATCTATCATTAGGAAACATAATGTTAATTTTCACTCGTATGCAGATGACACCCAGTTATACCTTTCATTTAGATCAAATTAAGTTTTTCCGATTTTGTCTTTAATTAGTTGTGTTAGTTAATTAAAGGAGCGGATGGATGGGAACTACTTGTCTTTAAACATAGATAAAACAGAGTTGTTAATTGTTGGAGGGAATGATGCTGATCACAACAATATTTTGTCATTGTTTATCTCAGTTGGAATCACCATTAATTTTACTGAATCAGCCTGCAATCTAGGAGTTATCTTTGACTCTAGCATGTCATATAAAGCGCATATTACAAAGTTGTCCAAATCATGTTTCTTCCATCTTAAAAATATTGGGAAATTAAGGCACTTTCTAAAAAAACAGGATTCTGAGAAATTAATACACGTATTTATTTCTAGTAGGATTGACTACTGCAATGTGGTCTTCATTGGATGTTCAAACTGTTCTTTATACAGCCTCCAGTTAATCCAAAATGCTGCTGCAAGAATTATTACAAGAATAAGAAAATACAAACACATAACTCCAGTTCTTAAATCCTTACACTGGCTCCCGGTTAAGTTTAGGGTAGATTTCAAAATCCTCCTTTTAATATATAAAGCATTAAATGGCCAAGGTCTGGCTTACTTGTTTGAACTTATCATGACTTACAGACCTGAGCGCACATTAAGATCTCAAGATGCTGGTCTGCTTATGATTCCAAGGATTAATAAAATAACAGTGGGAGGTCGAGCTTTTAGTTACAGGGCCCCTAAAATGTGGAATAGTCTACCTGCTACTAGATGCCCCTTCGGTCTCAGCCTTTAAATCCCGGCTGAAGACTCACTACTTCAGTTTAGCATATCCTGACTAGAGCTGCTGATTAACTGTACAGACTGCATCTCTGTTGTTAGTCATTAGCACTAAAACATAAGTAACATGATAGTTATAATTGGATACTAACCTCACCTATTCTGTTTCTCTTCTCGGTACTCAAATGTGGCACTTGGTGCCACGGCCCACCTGCCAAGTTGTTTTGCCTGCCTAAGGTAAAGTCATCCCTGATGAAGGATGACAGGAATCATTGGTTGGAGGGGTCCTTTCATCGGATTGGCTGGCCCAGCGCTGTTTCAGCTCTGGAATGGCCAAATGGGGGAGGCAGCTTGATGGCTCCAGGACTCTGAACAAATCCAAATCATATTATGGGATATCATCTACTGTTAAATTCTGCTCCGTACTTGTACAATTTACAATTTTTATACTGTATTGAGGATTTGTTCTGTTCTTTGTATTATATTGTATTGTATTGACCCTTTTTTTTTGACACCCTCTGCACTCCCAGCCTACCTGGAAAGGGGTCTCTCTTTGAACTGCCTTTCCCAAGGTTTCTTCCTTTTTTTTCCCTACAAGGATTTTTTTGGGAGTTTTTCCTTGTCTTCTTAGAGAGTCAAGGCTGGGGGGGCTGTCAAGAGGCAAGGCCTGTTAAAGCCCATTGCAGCACTTCTTGTGTAATTTTGGGCTATACAAAAATAAATTGTATTGTACTGGATAATACTATGGTGAGTTGTAGGGAGGAGGAGGGTTTACAAAGCTATGATGGAAAATGAAGAGCAAATACTTATATGTTTAGAGGTGTCCAATGGGTCTTGAAGCAAAAATCAAACTGATTTTACTGGTTACATGCATTACACAATTGCAAAAAAGAATACAGGTAAACACATAAATGTGAACAGGGCTTTAGGAAGAAATATTAAGAAAAAAACAACTTTAACCCCTAAAGCACTCTTTTCAGGGAACTTCACAAATGCAAAATCACCTGCAGAACTAATTTTAGTGTCAGTTTCGTGAAACTGTATGTAAAACCAAACTTTCGTGTTTTGCTGATCTATAGCTGTAATAATTAAAAACAAAAAAGTTTTTAGTGAAAGATAAAAGAATCAATGAAAACAGTGGACTAGGAATGATCCATCCTTTAAAGAGTGAGGTTTTGGAATTAAAAAAATAATCTTGACTCCAGTCATGCACTGAACACTCACTCATATTTTATAGATGTCTGAGTTTGATTATACTATGAGCAAAATATATTACAGATAATAATGTGAAAATGTTTATTTAAAAATATATTTCATTTGCTACTATGAAAAACATTATTTTGTTCTACTAAAGTACTTGAAAGCTGCCTGCTGCAAAAACAAAATCATGTACAATAATCGGATGTTATGCTCAAAAACTGTGAAAGAAACTCAGAATAAGATGCTGCCTGAATAAAATGTGCAATTCAAGACCTCAGAGCAGGTAATGGCTTTATTTAAAGTCACAACATTAACCCTCCTATTATCCTAGAAAGTGATAGTCACCTTACCTCTTAACAGGTCAAAATTAACCCAGTAGTTTTTAAACTTACACAGTCTCAAGTAACAATAATTGCCATCCAATGTCATGTTTTACCTTATTATCAACTTATTATATATTTGTGACTATAAAATGTACTCTTAATTTGGATTTTGTGGTCCCAGGATCACATTTACCATACAAATTACATCTCACCGTCAGTAAAAAAAAACTCAAGGCAAGGTGAACCGATTTTATCAGACTCTAACATGAATACTGATATATACTGTATATATGTCCATAGTTATTTTGTTTTGTTGTATACATTTCAGTGTTGGTGCCTCATGGATCCACAGTCTTTAGTCTTGAGTTGCATTTCTGGATGATGTCTTCACTCATGGCTCCTTATAACATGTCATGTCATGACATTTTATTAACATGCTTAATCCAGACCTGTTCCAACTAGCATAGCATACAAGGCAGGAATAAACCCTGGGCAGGACGCCAGTCCATCCCAGGGTGAGCACACACACACACACACACTATGGCCGATTTAGTGTTGCCAGTTCAGCTAAGCTGCCAGTTGTTGGACTGTGGAAGGAAACCGGAGCACCAAGAAGACACACACACACAGACACTGGGAGAACATGCAAACTCCATGTAGGGATGACCTGGGACATGAGCCCTGGTCTCCTTACTGTGAGGCAGCAGTGCTACTGCTGTGCCACCGTGCTGCCTCACATCTGCTAAATGCTGAGTTGAACAGGGTGAGTACTTCCGTGAAAAATTATTTTGTGTTTTATAGTTGTAATCAATTTAGACCAGTTTGCAGAGATCTACTGTATCTTCACTTTGAGATTAAATTTCACAACAAATGAAAGACCTATAGGCACTATATATATAATGTATATATAAATAACATATTTTAAAGTCAGTCAGTCAGTCATTACCCAACCTGCTATATCCTAACACAGGGTCACAGGGGTCTGCTGGAGCCAATCCCAGCCAGCACAGGGTGCAAGGCAGGAACAAATCCCAGGTAGGGCACCAGCCCACCGCAGGGCACACGCACACACACACACACACCAAGCACACACTAGGAACAATTTAGGACTGCCAATACACCTAACCTGCATGCCTTTGGACTGTGGGAGGAAATCGGAGCATCCGGAGGAAACCCACGCAGACACGGGGAGAACATGCAAACTTCACGCAGGGAGGACCCGGGAAGCAAACCCAGGTCTCCTTACTGTGCAGGCTATTTTAAAGTTATATTTAATATATGTTATCTGTACAAGTTGTTGCTTGCTTTACATTACCTGTAATAGCCAAAGGGAGGCATAAAAGTAAGAACCTTGTTGACAATTGACAAGTCAGTAACCTCTAATTGGTCACCATTCTGACCTTATATTTTTACAATATGATGAAATTTCAATAAATTGCCACAGATGCACACAGCCTCTAATATGAAATAATTCAGCATTCTGCGCTTACTTAGTTGGGTGATTTCCTAGGACCACTTCAGCATATTTAAGGAGGCCATCCACAAACAAAGATTAACAAGACACTGAAACCAGCTCTGCATGGGAGCATTTATCACATCAGGAAACAACATTATAAAATTAAGTACACATGCCAAGCTGGCAGATATTTCTAAGTGCACCAGCGTGTGAAAATAGAGACACAGGAGACCAAAGTATGCAAGCATTTCATTTTAAGGCATGAGGAATTCTTTTGTTAAACAGCATGGTTAAAAACCAAATGTGCGGCTATAGTACTTCCTGAGAAGATGAATTTGGCACCAATGTGTTATGCTCAATTTGTGCTGCGGTGAAGAATGACAAAAATCTAACTGAGTGAAATGAGATTCTCATCACATTCTAACTGGAGAGGCAACAGCAAGACAACCCCCCAAAAAGGGAATGGCTTTACAGGTGGAGGCCACAGACAGTTGCTATCTCCTTATCCTTCCTGACTGATTCTTCTCTAGTTTTGCATTTTGCTCATGTCCTTGTCAGTACAGGTAGCATGAGGTGGTACCTGCAGCCAGTACAGGTTGCACAAGTAGTCCAGCTCCTCCAGGATGGCATATTCATATGTGCCGTCACAAGAAGCTTTGCTGTGTCTCTCAACACAGTTCTCAGGAGCATGGAGGAGATACCAGGAGATGGGCCGTTACATGAGAAGAGTTGAACAGGGCCATGGAAGAGCATCAACCCAATAGCAGGACTGGTATTTTGTCCTTTGACCGAGGAGAAGCAGGAGGACCATTGACAGAGCCCTGCAAAATGACCTCCAGCTAGCTACTGGTGTGCATGTTTCTGACCAAACTGTCAGACACAGACTCCATGAGGGTGGCATGATGGCCCATTGTCCTCTAATGGGACCTCTGCTCAAAGCTCATCACCATGCAACTTGAATGGCATTCATCAGAGAATATTACAATTGCCCGCTCTGCCATTGGCACCCTGCTCTCTTCACAGATGACAGCAGGTTCACACTAAGTACATGTGACAGATGTGAACGAGTCTGGAGATGCTGTAGTGAATGTTATGCAGCCTGAAATATCATCCAGCATGGTGGTGGGTCAGTACTGGTCTGGCGAGGCATATCCTTGGAGGGTTGCACAGACCTCTATGTGCTAGGCAACGATACCCTGACTGCTGTTAGGTACATCCTCAGAGTCATTGTCAGACTTTATGCTGCTGCAGTGGGCCCTGGGTTCCCCCTGGTGCAGGATAATGCCCAGTCTCATGTGACCAGAGTGTGTAGGTACTGTAGTTCCTGGATGACAAAGGCATTGATGCCATTGACTGGCCCACATGTTACCCAGACCTCAATCTAATTGAGAACCTCTATTAATGATCTGCTTCTCGCAACTAAGAGGATGTGACAGATGTTTGCTGACAACCACAAGCATCACCCATATCACTGTGACTCAGACGTATAAATGTTTGTAGCCCCGTGCGAGGATCAGATTATATATATAGCCAGCAACTGTTCCCTCAAAGGTACTGAAAGAGTGTGTTTCTGCTGTGCTGAAAAACTGTTTAAGAGGGTTTCTGAAGGGCTGCCGCGTCCCCCGAGGCAGCTGTCACATCTATATTATACATATATATATATCTGTATTATAATAAAAAAATCTTGGGAAGAGACACTTTCACGTTCCACAAGATGAGACTTTGTGCCAAGAGATTTAACCACTCCTGGGGCCAGAAATAAAAGATAAAGAGTAGATGACAGTGTAGAACGTCGTAAAGAATTCAAAAACATTGGCGCGATACACATGCAGAGCAGGTTAGAGATAATGGAAGGACAAAAATTCGAAAGTCTCAAAAAATGATAGTAAAGATCGCATTAGCTCAAACAAATGGAAATTATTACTCGGTGAATAAAGGAACAAACAGATTAAAGGATGACATAATCACAATGTTTAAAATTATGAAAGGAATTAATACACTGGATCCCAGCTGTTATTTTAAAATAAACTCTGCATCAAAAAATGATTGGAAACTTGTTAAGGGCAGATTTTGTACAAATATGAGAAAGTTTTTCTCCACACAAATGAATCATAGACACATGGAATAAATTACCAGGTAGTGTGGTGGAGAGTCGGACTTTACAGAATTTCAGATCTTTTTGGACAACCTAGATGAATATAATTGATGAGTTTGTCAGACTGAATGGCTTATTCTTGTCACAATTCTTCTAAAGTTTTTAAACATGTAAAAAGAAATGGAAGATAGAAAAAAGTGAAGGACAGAGAATTACTAAAATAATCTGGGCTACAAGCCATTTGGGTGATATCACCAAAAAAGAAAATAGAAATGACCTGACAGGATAAAACACTAACAAGTAATACATTTAAATGGCAATTTCAGTTCACTTAATGGCAGGGATTGAAATTTAATGAACTACTGATGGCAAGTTATATTTAATCTGCCAAGTCACTGTACCATAATTATATTTCAATTCCCAGTAATATATCTGTTTAACTAAATTGGCCTAAATAATATTACACTAATTTCTGAAGTTTTGACTTTTATCTGCACATTACCTTGTTCAGTGTATTTACAATTTATATTTGAACAAATATTCTTTACTTTTTGTGCAAACTTTACTCCTAATCCTCTTTGGATTGTGTCTGTGAGGCCTATTTGAAGAAATTAATTTGAAGCATTGCAAAAAGGCAGAAAATCTTTAGTTAACAGTGGATTAGTTAATTGATCCACTAATACTGTGAATTAAAGTGAAATGTACTTAAACAGTGAAATGGCTTACCACAGCCTACACTAAATACAATGTAACAATAATAGAGTCTCACACTGTGAAAACATCCTTTCAAAAACTACTAAGCCATGTATAAAGTTTATAACAGGCCATATGCTCATTACAAAATGATAATAATGTTAAATAATTAAATGAAACCAAATGTTATTTGAATTACCCAGAAAACATATGGTGGGTTCAGAAAGTATTTAGACCTCTTCACTTTCTGCACACTTTGTGTTGTAGATTTCATTTTAAATTGATAAATTTGCTGTTTTGCCCATTTTCCCCTACACTCAATAACCCATAATAACGAAGTGAAAACATGTTTTCAGAAAGGTTTGTATATTTATTAAAAATCAAAAACTGAAAACACTAATTAAAGGTTGTCTAATCCCTTAATTTAGTACATTGTAGAAGCCCCTTTAGGAGCAATTTGAGCTTTGAGTCTTCTTAGGTAATCATCTACAAGCTTTGTACACCTTAACCCCGTTGTTCCTGGCAGATCCTCTCAACCTCAGTTAAATTGGAATGGTAGAGTCTCTATGCTGTCATCTTCAGATCTCTCCATTGATGTTCTGTGGGGTGCAAGCGTAGGCTTTGACTTGGCCACCCAAGGATACTCAAAGAGAGACTTGTCCCAGTGCCCCTCAAGTGTTGTCTTGGCTGTATGCTTCAGGTCATTGTTGTGCTGAAAAGTGAACTGTCACCCCAGTCAGAGGTCATGTGTATTCTGCAGCAGTTTTTTTCTCATGGATTGCTCTGTATTTGGCTACATTATTGCCTCAGTTCTGACCAGTCTCTCTTTCCCTGCCACTGAGAAGGACCCCATAACATGATGCTGCCACCACCATGATGGTATGAAACAGGTGATGAGCAGTGCCTTACATTTGGCAGACAGAGTGCTTTGAGTTCTGCCCAGAGATTTCAGTTTTTGTCTCAGTAGGCCAGAGAATCCTTTGCTCACGCTCTTTATATGCTGTTTGGTTAACTCCAAGTGGATTTACAGGTAAACGCTTGATTGATGGAGAACTGTTGAGATGATCATCATTCTATTCTCCCATCTCAGCAAAAATCTTCTGAAACTCTATTAGAATGACCATTGGGTTGTTGGTGACCTCTCTGACCAAGGTCCTTTTTGGCCAGTTATTTAGTTTGACCAGACAGCCAACTCTAAGAGGATTTCTGGTGGTTCCAAACCTCTTCCATTTCACAATTATTGAGGCCACTGTGCTCCTGGGAATCCTCAAAGTTAAAGAAATGGTTTTATCCCTGATTGCCCTGATCTGTGCCTCACCATAATTTGATCACCGAGGTCTGCTGAGAGTTCCTTGGACCTCTTGGCTTGGGTTTTTACCTGACATGCAGTGTGAATTGTGGACTTTCTATACACAGGTATACACATCTAAATGATGTCCAATCAATTCAGTTTGCCACATATGGACTTCAGTCAAGTTCTATACACATCTCGATTAGAGCAAACAGGATGTGCATGACCACAATTTGGAGTGACTCAGCAAAGGCTCTGAATACTTACTTAATAAATTTGCAAATCTTTCCGAAAACATGTTTTCACTTTGTCATTATAAGTTCTTGAGTGTAGGCTGATGGGCAAAAATGGCAAATGTATCAATGCAATATGAAACCTATAAAGTGTACAGAAAGTGAAAGGGTCTGAATACTTTCTGATACTACTGTACATAATTACATCAGAATGTGTTAATATTCTAAAAAGTCAAATGGTAACAAAGAAAGAGCCGCCATTACTCTTACATTAGATGTTTACTCGTTTCTGCTCACCATTAACATAAACTGTATTAGAGCTATCAAATACTACTACACTTGCCACCCACATTAGATTGTGAAGAATGTCAGTATATTAAGGCCAGGATTCTTGGGAGTAAATTACTGCTGATATTGCAAAAACAGAGCAGTCACCTTGTTCCATTTCAGGCTATTTCAATTATCATTCTTCTAACACATGTTGGCAATAGTATTAGTTATGCCTGACTTGATACATAACCGCACTTCCCAGAAAATCAATAAACTTTCAGAAAATTTTAAGGCTAGAGTATATCAAGTCAAGCACAACAGTCTCTTCAAACCAGAAATCTAAATGTACATGTTTACAGATTCATTTTTTTTTCATTTTTTATTCATTTTCAAACCAGTTCTGTAGTTGGCCACTTTCTGAGTCCTCAGGTTTGGGGACAATGGTTGATACTATACACTGGCTACAACCTGTTGATTTTTCTTAAAATGTGTTACAAGTCAAAAAATTCACTTTTAAACCAAAGTGAAATTAAGTATAGTAATAAACAAAACAAAAACACTTTGTGAAATCTGCTTGCAACAACTATATACAAACATCAAAATTATATTCATATGTTGCACGTTGATTTGCACGTACAAGGAACTTAACTAGGAAAAGAAAATCTAAGCACATCTCTCCAGTTCTGATGTCACTACATTGGTTACCTGTGTCATTTAGAATTGACTTTAAAATATTGCTTATGGTTTACAAAGCCTTAAATAATCTCACTCCATCCTATACTTCAGAATGTTTTACACCTTACACTCCAAATCGTAACTTTAGATCTTCAAATGAGTGTCTGCTTAGAATTCGAAGAGCTAAACTTAAAAAAAGTGGTGAGGCGGCCACCAAGCTAATACAGTGGAGCACTTTAAAACACTGCTGAAAACACATTATTTTAACATGGCTTTGTCATAGCTTCATTTTACTGTAACTCTGATATTCTGTATATGCATTTAATTATCATTATCATTCCTGGTGGCTCCGTAATCCGTACTAACCCCTACTTTCTCTGCTATTCTTTTTCCAGTTTTCTGGGGTGGCGATCTGAGCCACCACCACCTAATCAAAGCACTGTGATGTCCCTACATTGATGGATTGAAGGCCAGAGGTCCACATGACCATCGTCTAATTCTTCCACATGGAGCTTGAAAACCATGAGGACTGATTGAGGTCATTTATGTTAGGTAGAATGCCTAGAGGGGGCTGGATGGTCTCATTGCCTCTGAACCCCTGCAGATTTTATTTTTTTTCTCCAGCCGTCTGCAGTTTTTTTTTTTTTGGTTTTTTTTTGTCCTCCCTGGCCATCGGACCTTACTATGTTAATTAGTGTTCCCTAATTCTATTTTCTTATTTATTTTGTCTTTTTTCTCTTTCTTCATTATGTAAAGCACTTTGAGCTACATCATTTGTATGAAAATGTGCTATAGAAATAAATGTTGTTGTTGTTGCAAGTAAACATTGCACACTGCTCTGTACATGGGACATAATGACCCCATAAACCAACATGTCCATTTATTAGATTTTGATTTTACACTACAAGGTCTCAGGACCTTTGAAAGCTGTGAACAAATGGTGGAAAGCAAGCCAAGCCACAGCAGAGTACAATTAAATTTAATTAAAATTGGCTTGCCACAGGGTGAAGTGCCATTTTTTTGACATTGTGCAAGAGATACCTGTCATACTATTGAGTTTCCATTGTATTCTTGCAATTTCATGGGTACGGATACTAGACTGTGCGTATTCCCCTTGGCAGTCACGTATTTCTTTTACAATTTATTCTGTATTTTAAACATAACACATCAGTCATGATATAATAATAATATTTACATACTGTCTGTTTACATACTTATCTGTTCTCATCCTCTTAGATCTGAGTGCCGCATTTGATACCATTGATCATAATATTCTTAGAAATCGCCTTAGTCAATGGGTGGGCCATTCTGGCAGTGTCTTAAATTGGTTTGAATCCTACCTGGCAGGTAGAAAATTCTTTGTGAGTTGTGGTAATCAAATCTCAAAGACACATGATATCCGATATGGTGTTCCACAAGGCTCTATCCTGGGTCTGCTGCTTTTCTCAATCTATATGCTTCCGTTAGGTCAGATTATCTCAGGGCACAACGTGAGCTACCACAGCTATGCTGATGACACACAGCTGTACTTATCAATAGCACCTGATGACTCCGACTCTTTCGATACACTAACACAATGTCTTACTGGTATTTCTGAATGGATGAATAGTAATTTTCTCAAACTAAATAAAGAGAAAACTGAAATTTTAGTAATTGACAATAATGGATTCAATGAGGTTATCAGAAATAAACTTGATGCACTAGGATTGAAAGTTAAGACGGAAGTAAAAAACTTAGGGGTAACCGTTGACTGTAATCTGAATTTTAAATCGCATATTCATCAGACCACTAGGACAGCATTTTTTCACTTAAGAAACATAGCAAAAGTTAGACCTCTTATATCATTGAAAGATGCTGAGAAATTAATTCACGCTTTTGTTTTCAGTAGACTAGATTACTGTAACGCACTCCTCTCAGGACTACCCAAGAAAGACATAAATCACTTGCAACGAGTGCAAAATGCAGCTGCTAGAATCCTAACTAGGAAAAGAAAATCTGAACACATTTCTCCAGTTTTGATGTCACTACACTGGTTGCCTGAGTCATTCAGAATTGACTTTAAAATACTGCTTATGGTTTATAAAGCCTTAAATAATCTCGCTCCATCTTATATATCGGAATGCCTGACACGTTATATTCCAAATCGTAACCTTAGATCTTCAAATGAGTGTCTCCTTATAATTCCAAAAGCTAAACTTAAAAGAAGTGGTGAGGCGGCCTTCTGCTGTTATGCACCTAAAATCTGGAATAGCCTGCCGATAGGAATTCGCCAGGCTAATACAGTAGAGCACTTTAAAACACTGCTGAAAACACATTACTTTAACATGGCCTTTTTATAACTTCACTTTAACGTAATACTGATACTCTGTATGTTTAATTCTTCATAATAACTATTCACAGTGGCTCCAAAATCCATACTGACCCCTACTCTCTCTTCTGCTTCTTTTTCCGGTTTCTTTGTGGTGGCGGCCTGCGCCACCACCACCTACCCAAAGCATCCTGATGCACCAACATTGATGGACTGAAAGCCAGAAGTCTACGTGACCATCATCATCAAGTCCTTCCATGAGTACCCTAAATACAAAGAGGACTGTTTCATTTATGTTAGGTAGATTGCCCAGAGGGGACTGGGCGGTCTCTTGGTCTGGAACCCCTACAGATTAAATTTTTTTTTCTCCAGCTTATGGAGTATTTTTTTGTTTTTTCTGTCCACCCTGGCCATCGGACCTTACTTAGTCTATGTTAATTAATGTTGACTTATGTTTATTTTTTTTATTGTGTCTTTTATTTTTCTATTCATTTTGTAAAGCACTTTGAGCTACATTTTTTTGTATGAAAATGTGCTATATAAATAAATGTTGATTGATTGATTGATTGACTGAGTTTCTGTTAAAAACCATACATCCCCATGGAGACAAATAAACTGCTATCTATCTATCTATCGATTGCCAAACATATACGCCAGAGAGTCACCCTCCAGGCTTAACTTAAGTAAGTAGAGTCACCCCCAGATGAAAGGGAGCGCCATCGCCAATGGTCTTCTCTGCTTTTTCCCATCATAACCTTGGAAAACTGCTCTATGAAGACAACAAAGCCAAGGATGCCCCATCTCTTCTGGTCCACCTGGTTTATAAGGTGGCATCTCATTTCAGAGCTGACCATGATAACATGTAGACTGAGAGTACAGCATGCCATCTAGCTGTAGCTAAAGGGAAACTACCCCGTACAAAGATGTATTCAAGTGCAACCTTTTCATTGTTTTCCTGATTCAGATTAAACAGGATTTTGCCATGTTGGCACCCCAAACATTTGGCTTTTGTCCTGCCTTTTCATTCACCCAGCTAGACTATCTATGTATTATATAGCACTCTTACTCCAGTTGAGTAAGATAAGTCTACGTGCCAATAGTGAAGAAAAGGCAGTTACAGTTTGTTTGTCTTCTTGTATTCTCACCATTCACACATCAATAAAGGCATAAAATTTATTTTTGTTAATCACCAATTATGGATGTCAACTGGCTAAATGTCATTTTGACAAACAATGCTGTGTTCTAATTCTAGCTGTACTGAACTTGTGTCTGCCTAACTTAATGCACAGATGCCGAGTAACCTGCAATACAAGACTGTTTTAGAAGGATATGTTGCTATTAGATAGATAGATAGATAGATAGATAGATAGATAGATAGATAGATAGATAGATAGATAGATAGATAGATAGATAGATAGATAGATAGATACTTTATTAATCCCAAGGGGAAATGGAATTGATGCACATTACTGACTTATATACCTATTGTAGATATTAAACCATTGTGTTTTTTAGCCTGTCTCTCAGGTAAACGCAACATTAAACAACGGGCCTCTTGCCAGTCTAAAAATCGTATTCACTGAATTTCTTTAGGAAGTGCCCATCCATCTACATACTGTAGGTGAAACAGGCAAGTGGTTAGCAGAACATTATCGAGGGATCACGTTCAAGCTGTTAAAAGTCAAAGACCTTACGGAGCCCATCGTAGAACATGTCACACTCTTGATCATAACCACACTGATCTCTCTGTCTGTGTTCTTTCACAGGCCTTCAAAGATATTTTTCAAACAAAAACAGAAAAAGCTTTGCTCGTTCTTAGCATGGGATCACAGATTTCTTCAGGTCTTAATGACTAATTTTTTTAAATTTCTCCCTTCATCTTCTCCAATGACAGCTTTTTTCTCACCTACTGTCACCTTTTCTTTTTTCATCTGTCCTGGCTTTCTTCCCTTCTTCCGCTGCTATATGTTACCTGTCCTTTCCTTTTCATTTGCACACCTGATGACTATGCAGCCAAAACCTTGTGTCTGTGACCTTCTTTCCTTTAACCTTTTTTTCATTATTGAACTACGGGTTGCATTTATATTAAGGCAAATTTAATGGGATGTCTAAGGACATTTTACAGTATGTAAAGCTTTTATTTGTATTTCTCATATAAGAGGACATTCTAGAGGGTTTCAGGACCTATGGCAGGAGTGAACAAACACCAGAAACCAAGCCAATCCACCATAGTGAGCAATTCATTTCAATTAAATGTATGCTTTTAAGGTGCTCTTCACTGTACATCAGTGGGTTGTGGCGGGTTGTCGCTGTGACAATCCCACTTACTGTAATCAGCACCTCCCCCCGTTCTGATGATCATGCTCGATTCACCAAGGAGGACCCCACGACCCCTATCCTGATGTTCATGCTTGATTTACCACACCGAGGGGGACCTCCCGCTCCACTTTGAGAAACCCTGCTATACATTATTACAAATAAAATAAAATTTGAATTGAAACACAGAACTGTTAACAGCAAAACCAAATACATAATCTGGAATACAGAATGTGTTGTACCAAGATAAAGACTTGCTGTATATACAACTATAGAGAGCTTTTTTATATATATAGGTTTCTTCATCCATCCATCCATTTTCCAACCTGCTGAATCTGAACACAGGGTCACGGGGGTCTGCTGGAGCCAATCCCAGGGCACAAGGCAGGAACCAATCCCAGGCAGGGTGCCAACCCACCGCAGGACACACACACACACTAGGGCCAATTTAGAATCGCCAATCCACCTAACCAGCATGTCTTTGGACTGTGGGAGGAAACCGGATCGCCCGGAGGAAACCCACGCAGACACGGGGAGAACATGAAAACTCCACGCAGGGAGGACCCGGGGAAGTGAACCCAGGCCTCCTAACTGCGAGGCAGCAGCGCTACCACTGCGCCACCGTGCCGCCCTAGGCTTCTTCAACAAGGGTCAAAAATCCTAGTCACAGACTTCAATGTGTTAGATTAACTGATCACCCATCACCAGTATGACCACTCCAATTCCAATAATATACCAGGTCTGACAAAGGATAATTATTTGGTGATGACACATCTACTCTAAAAGCCCATTTCGACATCAAGGGAGATAAGTTGATGAAAATGGAAGTCACACCATGTGCTCACCACAGGGCACTTAGAAGAGAAAGAAAATGAGAAAAATCTCAGATGCAGCCAATCAAAACAACTGCTGCCATTATTAAAAAGCCATTTGAACAGCTTCGGCAGCTCTAACAATAGCACATTTTACTAAAATACAAGTTCTACCTTGATGGAAATGCTGAGGCCAGAAAGGCATCTCCAGTATCAGCAGATAAATAATCCAGCATTTTGGGGAGCCATTGTTTAAAATTCTGTCTCCGAATATCATTTTATTTATTCCTGGTATTTAAGCAGGCCATGATCTTTGTTATAGCCTATGCTCTGAAATACAACTCAGTAAATTCAATAAGGTAACATGGGGATGAAGGCACTTGTAACTTTATATGTTGAAAGGAAATGTTTTAAATCATCACTGAACATTATTAAAAGTGACTGTAATTTTAGAATGTTGGTTACTTTGCTGTACATCGTAGATATTATTCTTGCTGCCATGTTAGGATTTACTGTAACTGTAAAGTACAAAGAAACTTACTTATTCCAATCCAGTAGTCATTTCTTCTTGATACAAATGAATACACTAGCTTTCAAAATCTTGAAAATTAAAGAATATCTGTAATTTTGTGAAATTTGCAACATAGAGAAAGCATCAAAGATATCACCTTTCAAGTGGATTCAACCACACTAAATAGCAATAAATTAAAAAGAAAGCATTGCCTCTCATTCACTGTTTCCCGTCACTGAAATGTTAAATTAAAGGTTTTATTTATGAAATGTGGGTGTATAGATACATATATCTCAGGTAAAGGAGTGTTGGAATGATTGGATGGAAAGACTCTCCCATCAGATTAGATGGCCAGCGCAGACTCCACTATAGAAAACCCGGGAGAGGGTAGTCACACCAGCAACACCAGTTGCCCAAGGTCTTCAGGACTGTAACTTTGTTTTTGACTTTTACAATTTTAATCTTCTCCATTGTCAAATGGCCATAATTCATCTATTATTTCATGGACAGATTTGTTAGTTTCCATTTATGTTTAATTATTTCAGTCTTGTTCTCTGTGTGTTTTAACATATCTGCATTTATTTATGTATCAGTTCTGTACAAATAGTATAATCTATATTTGTATTTAAACTGAGAATTGTTCACGGTGCTCTGCACCAGTACTATACAGTACAAAAAATAAGTTGTATTGTATATACAGTATGTCTTGTAATGACAGTATACTAAAAGTAAATAGAATCAGTCCCAACAGTGAGGGTCCCAGAAGATGAGGGGCATCATGCCTAACTACAGACAAGAATGAGGGAATTATATTATATATTATACTGACTTTTCTGAACAGATTGAAAATTACTTCATAAATATAAAATAAACCAATTAATAGCAATGCATGACAATCCAAGTAAATTCTAAAGCCTATGCGGTGCAATTCAAAGACCAATTATATGAAGAGCTAACTGCAATGAACTGCAATTTGTTGAGATTATTTTCCATTTATCATTTTTTACTTCATTTTGGAGGCGTAATTTGAAGTTATTATCTAGTTTTTTTTATTATTTTGCTGAATCCAACTCATTTTCTGTTTCATTCATTTTGATATTGTTAGAAATTATTTGTCTTTTTATATGGGTTAGGGTTAGGGTTAGCTATGTTATATGGTTTGGAGACGGTGGCACTGACCAGAAAGCAGGTGACAGAGCTGGAGGTAGCAGAGTTAAAGATAATAAGATTTGCACTGGGTTTGACAATAATGGATAAGATTAGAAATGAGTACATTAGAGGGTCAGCTCCAGTTGGATGGTTGGGAGAGAAAGTCAGAGAGGCAAGATTGCGTTGGTTTGGATATGTGCAGATGAGAGATGCTGAGTATATTGGGAAACGGAAGCTAAGGATAGAGCTGTCAGGTAAGAGGAAAAGAGGAAGGCCTAAGAGAAGGTTTATGGATGGTGAAGACATGCAGGTGATGGGCGTAACAGAACAAGATGCAGAGGACAGAAAGTTATGGAAGAAGATGATCCGCTGTGGCAACCACTAACGGGAGTAGCTGAAGGAAGAAGAAGAACATGTGCACACATAGGGGACTGCTTTCGTGCTCTAGTGATTATAATTCCCCACCGCTCCGGTGGTTGGCACTGTGTTTTATTGTCTGTTCTCTTCCTCCCTCTGAATAATAGAAGATTGACAGCTGTAACGTCACCTGGATCTGCCTCTTCCTGCTGGAAAGACTTAAAACTGGAAGATCAGCCATCTTGAATCAGCTCTGTTATGAACTCCCGTATGTGAAGTCGTCTCCACAATTGTTGAATGTTTTCCTTTCATTCTGGTCATTCAATTTTACGGGGTTACCAGGATGGTACGCCAAATCTTTATTGTGGTCATGTCTTACTGTTATAGTAGTGTTTTATGCAGGCTTTGTTACTAGAATGTCAGAGTAACAGGATATGGTGATCTTCAATCAGGCCACAGAAAAACACAATCTAATCACTTCTACTACTGACTTAAATTTGGTCTTCTTGGCTTGAAGATTTTTTTCAGGCAAAACAGGGGCACTTATTCTTCTTATTACATGAAGCGGATCGTTCTTGAATTCCTCATTGATTGGAGCTGCAACCTTTTGCAATAACTTCCACTGCTGAGATCATGAAGACAGTCCTCTCACACTTTATGTCGAGGCCTTCCTTCGAACAAGACATCCTGGATCATAGGGGCTGAGCAACAGAAAAACAAATTAAGAAACTAAAGGAAAGAAAGACTAAAAAAACTGCAAAAAATGAATTAACCTAATTAAATTCTTGAAAGTTTTGTATAACTCATAAGTCGCGGGTAATTATTAAAAAAGAAAAAAAAAAAATAATATCGTACTCTAGAATCAAGTCTTTGAACATTCTTACCCAGCAGATTGCTGCATAAATTTTTTGAGCTAAAACAAGCTCTTCACTTGTAATCCTAGTCTGTAAAGGTGATCAATAGATTAGAGAGTGACCTTATTTAAAATGCAGCATTAGAGTGAGGTATTCATTGACTCATTACATCAAAGTAACTCATAAGTCATCTAAATGAACTACAGTTGATTTAAAATAGCTCCGCTTTCAGCTGAAGGTGTGAAAAAATTTTTCAGTGAGCTCCATGAAATTGGAGATAAGGTTATATCGGCACTCTTTATGTTTTCATTTGTAGAATTTCTTTCAAAGTACTTGGTCATTCCCATCCCCTATTAGCCATTAGCTATTTGTGCCAATTCCCTGAAGATCAGCAAAATCACTCTTTAAAAAAGGAACAAGACAATTAAGATCCCTCAGTAGGTAGAGGGGCCGATAAGAACAGTTACTTCTGTACTTAGAGATGCAACTAGAGGTCATAACAGGATAAAAGAAATTTAGCATGGAAAAACTGAAGAATCTAGACTTTGCTGAGCATTGTTCTATGTTGGCAGGGAATTAAAATTAAAATGCCATGTTGTTTCTACCTCTTTTAAAAAATCCACCATTCTTATTAGTGTGACATTAGTAAGATACATTTTCTGCTGAAAACAGAAATTTTCATTCATCTGTTTTTCCCCAAAATAAACTTAATATTTTTGGCCCTTAACCTAAAAGTAATTTTTTAAAAACAAGTGCCTACCAATGATTAATGAGACATAACACCTGTTTCATCTGTAATGAGGACTTGGAAGGGAAGAAAGGACCTTCTTTACAGCATTGGAGGTCTGTGACAATGTGTAATGCAAAGCTCTTAAAAGAAACAAAACATTCTGAATCTGCCAAAGATGATGAAAGGGAGTATTAGAAAGAATAAATAGGTGGCTGTTTTAGGAGTTCCTTTGATTCTGAGTTGAACTTAAGGCAAGAATGTGCACCATTTTAATAGACATTAGGAGACAACTTCAGGGCTTATCCAAAGGTAAATGCACTCCGAACCAGGGGTTGGCGCTGTTTCCTAATGCCTTTTCTTTTCCTCCCACTGCAGAAGTAGTGATTGATAGTCGCCAGACCAATGACATCACTTCCTGTTTCCAACCTCTTGAACCCGCCTCTTCCTGGCCTCCGAGCTGAAAAATGGTTCCACCACCATCTCGAGACAGTAAACTTCACACTTGCATCTGAAATGATGCAACTCTGTATTTTCCAACTGAAATTGTTCTGTAAACTCAATCGCTATGGTGCTCTACCTCTAAGTTTTCTCTTGTCATTATTTGCACTGCTTTTTAATCTTATCCAACCATAGTGGAATATTTAAAAATGTTCCTAAAGAGTAATGAAGTCTGTTATGATTTGTCTTCGTTATTAATTTTTTTAAACTTTTTTTTTAATCTTTATATCCTACTGAAGGTTTTGTTGTGGTGCAGGATCTATTTTTTCATTATTTTCCAACTAATATTATTTTTGAGGATGATTGAAGTTTGTGTATTTTTCAGTCACCATCTTGTTTTTCATGTATTCTGATATTTTGAACTGTGTTTGACACGATGTTATGCAATCAGTAACAGGCGATTCACAAATGCTTTGTTCTTTTTGAACAACACCTTTCAGTAAATCATAATAATCAATTTACAAATACAAACAAATCAATTAGTTGGAATGGGAGTGCTAAAGTGTCCTGTATGATGTCTTTCATTTCGTTGATTCTGGCAGATGTTTAAGCACATGTGTAAGAACCTCCTGAATCATGAGTCTCCTCTTGTTCAAACTTTATTAATATTAACAAACTCCCAAAGTTAGGGTCTTTGGGGTAATGTGTGAAAATTTCTCTCACCTATTCTGTCGTATAAAATGATCTTATTGCCTCAATTATTTCTTCTTCTGGACTTTTAAGCTGCTTCTTCTTTTCAGCAAAGGCCATTCTTTCTAGGCACAATTGCTGGAAATCTGCTAGTTTATTATCTTTTGATTTATGGAAAACCTCCATTTTAAACGTATTTTACTTGAATTATCTGCAGCACCTTTATTTTAAACTGACAGTCAGTCTCACAATTTGTCCCAACTCATATAGAGGAAAACATTATGCCAAAATTTACTTAGGTTATGTAATTATTTATTTAGTTCATATAAGGCCAGTGGTAGGTGAGGTCTTTGGGGTGCTATGGGGTGGGTGTTTTATTAGTATATTATAATGTACCTTTCTGTGAATTGTTGCAATTGTTTACAATTTATACTTCATTAATAAATGAAAAATCAATATTAGCAAACAAGAACTGTCATTGATAATTTGCTCATTCACCTTACAAGTGCATAGCAACACAGTTATTTCAGAATAAATTGTTTTGTTCTGTACAATTTCTTATTGAAATTGTTTTAAACAAAATATATAAATAATATTAAAACTAATATATTTATGCCAATTTGTACATTCATCAAATGAGTCACACAAAACTGAAGCTTATCAAAAATACTGCTCTAATTTCTAAGAATCACTGTTTTACTTTAGTGCACACTTTTTAATGGCGCATTGACTGCACTGTATCATTTCCTGATTCTTTAGAGTTCGATCTGAATCATTATCTGAGAACAAGTCCCACCATTTTCATTCATTTGGTTCATGAACTGAATCAATTCTTTAAAAATCTGTCACAAGATTCTCATTCATTTGGTTCATAATCAAATCATTACCCGCAAATGAGCATTCATTTGATTTGTGACTAAATCATTACCCAAGAAAAAGTCTCAGGATCCTTGTTCATTCAATTTGTAAATGAATAATTACCCATGAATGAGTTGTAAAATTCTCATTCACTTTTATACAATATTGTCTTATTTGATTTTATGCATGTTAACTATGTTGTTTTACTTTATGTACTGAAACAGGACAATGGAATATGAGTTGTCACTATGTTACATATATAATAACTTCTGTATATTAAAAAAACATGAATTATTTAATTTCACATATATAGACTTGACATGTGAGCTGGCCTTGGATCCTTTTAACGGATCAAACAAATTAAATGAATGCAAAAAAAAAAAAAAAAAAAATCAATTCACTAGACTAAGTACTTTGAAAGAACTGAATCTGTAAAGTTAATTAAAATGCCATTCATTATCTGTCATGTCATCATTGAGACAGGATAAAAATTTGGTGTCATGCACTTCCTGGTCATTTGAGTTTGCAGATAAATCAGAGACATTCTCTGCACAATATTGGTTAATGTTTAGTTAATTTGTTTCATCTTAACTCTTTGAAGGCTGAGTATTTTTTTTTCCATTTTGGGCCAAGGCTGAATATTTGTTTTCAAAACTCAGTTTTCTGAAAAGCACACAAGGCAACGATTTCACACATAAATCAACATAAAATATACATTTACGACAAATGTCACTGCGTTTTATGTTCCATGAGCCTCTACACTATGCAAATTCACATACCTATCACATAGCATAGTCCTGCAAGGTATGGTAACATTAGACGCATCCAATGGTGTGCATTGCCACATTACCCTACTTGCAGTATGTGTAACACTGGTGCCACTGTTGCAGGTGTCGATTGCTGCACTTGCTATTACTGCCACTTGCTCTTCATGAAACAATTTTAAAATAACAATCTCGATCCGCTGGACTAATTCCCTACATAATTTTAAACACATCAGTCATGTCTCCTCTTAATCTTCTTTAGCTTAAACTGAAATGGCTCAGCTGTTTTAAACTTTCCTCATAACTCACTACCTGTAACTCTGGAATCAGCTTAGTTGCTCTTCATTGGAGTTTTTCTCTTTTTATAGCCTGGAGACCAAAACTGCACCCAATACTTCAAGTGAGGCCTCACCAGTATGTTATAAAGCTTGAGTATAAGCTCCTTGGACCCATCAGGGCGCTATATAACCTAATATTCTGTTAGCTTCCTTAATGGCTTTTCTGGCAGTTGTTAGTGCTGAGTCCACTATGACTCCTAAATCCTTCTCATAAGGTGTACTTTAGATTTTCAGACCTCCCTTTGTGTATTCAAACCAAACATTTTTACTTCCTACATGTAATACTTAACATTTACTTACATAAATTTCATCTGCCACAGATCTGCCCAAGCCCGTATGCTATCAACAGATTCTAGATTATCTGACAAGCCATTTATAAGAGATACTGTGGGGTTCAGCAGAGCACAACCAAGGGAACACCTGAAAATGACCCCACGAGACACAAATGGATGGTCTCTGTCCAATAACACTAAAACTGGAATTGATGGGTAAATTTGGGCCATGTCTGACTGGCAAGGTGGAACTAGAAACAGAGATCTGGAGGGAACTTGTGAGAGTGTTAATAAGATTAACAATCAGACAAGTAGCTCCATGATTTTGTAAGTCACAAAAAAAGAATGTAGCTCTGCTAGATTTATCACAATATGCTCTTATACCTCTTTTATTGTGGTTTAATAATGATATGTTTTCAATTTCATGTTATCTTTGACACTTTTGTTATCATTTATGTTTAAACATTCTGCCCATAGAGTTCTTTGGCCATAATTGGTTTCAGAATATATTAATATTAAATATACAAAGTAAAATTACTAATTATTTAAATTATAATATTTTCCTTTCTATCCACAAATACCATGGTAGAAATTGCATAACTAAAACAACATTCTAAAAACATTACAGCAATTTAAATTTGGTCTCTAAGGAGAGAAACAACACTCCAAAATACGAAATATGGCTCATCTATTTTATTATTTATTGTGTTCTGCACCAATTCATTATCATTTTCTTGACATCTTCATCCATTTCCAGAATAACATTCGTTGTGCTTAGAGTAGGAGTAATTTTCTGCCTGAGGAAATGCATGTTATATGTTGGAGAGTCCAAGACAAATAAAAATAGAGATGGTGTCAGACATTTCTACATTTGAAGGTCTAGGAGTTTCATATTTTGAATGTACGTGTATTTCTCTTGCAATATTAAATGCAATTACTGAAATAAGTATTAAGTACACCAAATTTTACAACGGTAAATCAAGGAATATTTTTGAATCATTTTATTGCAAAATATTTAGGCTCCACAACCAAAAATAACTCCAAACTCAGCAAGATTAATTCTTTTAGATCGCTTACACTTTGATAGAATGAAAAACATTCAAATAACACATTCAGTCATAATAACAGCATTATTACATTTCAGAAATCAATCTGCATGGAAGTATTTGTACTGACACTAATATAAAACTTTTGCATTGTGTTTAGTTCACAGTTTCTATTTAAAGGATACGTTTGGTATTTTTCAAGTCAAAGTTATCTCTTCACATATGGTTTATGCATTTGATACACAAAATTGTTTTCTGTAGTTAAGCATTTTCTATACATTTTAAAAAATATCTTGCCCTCTTTGGCACTTTACAATGGAGACTAATGGAGCATGGGGCATCAATGGAAAATAAAAGCTTTAAAAACGTACCTAATAGATTCCAAGACAGTTGTCGAGCATCAGTCCACATTGTGATTACCCTCACATTGTAAATAGTTTATACGTGCCATTGCTGAACCAATAAACACCAATATTATAACATTCAGCCAGTTTTAAAGAAGGCCAGCTGTGCACATCATCTCAGCACTTGTCTTCTTCCACAATAATCTTTCACCCCCTCATGTGGTTTCCTCTCGAAAGACCAAATCACAGTAAACTCTTCATGTCACATGATTGGTTTTGTTTTGATTTAATTCCTTATTCATGTGAGGAGTCACACAAGCGAGTAGAAAACATATCTTTACCACAACAAAATTAGCACCAGGAATATACAATAAAATGATTGTTTCCAGATACATTTTGTTGTCACAAACATGCATCAGAAACATAGAAAGCATGTTTTCTTATATCAAAACTTTTGCCGCTTCATCTGTAAGTTTTCCGGATTTTATTTTCCAGTTCTGCCCCATGCCCCATTAGCCTTTACTGTGAAGTGGCAGTGAGAGCAAGATATTTTTTAAAATCCGTAGAAAACATTTAACTGTAGAATACAATTTTGCATGGCTAATGCATAAACATCATATTTATGAAGAAATAACTTAGACCTGAAAAATAACCTTCTGCTTTTCAGGAGTCAACTAAGTAACGTATTAGTAATCCGTTTTTGGACAGGATTACTTTTAAACCAGGAGGCGAGGCTAAAAGATTTATTACCAGAGGAATTCTGGAATTTTATGCGACTCATGCATGTATTCACAAACTTGCCCACATGACTGATGCTGTTAGAATCAGTTTGAATTGGTTTAATTTGGATCACATGGTGTCAGAGGGGAACATTTTTTGTACAATAGGTGGTTTTCTTTTTTTCTCTTAGGCAAAGAAATGTATGTACTGTAAATAATAATAAATGTAAAAAACCAATTGATGAAGGAACGATAGACACACTTTGTTAAGTGAAAAGGCAAATGTCCTGAATAATCCTGTAACTGATTATTGTGATGGCTGTCTACAGGATGTAGATATTTACCTGTCTTACAAATAAGTCACCTGCTTTGAAGTTTGAACTGCTTAAACATACATACATACAATACAATACTGTAATAACAGAACTATCTTCTTCCATGGAAAATGTTTGTGTTTACCTGGCTTGAAAATTAACATGTCTAGGGACATTACGTTCTAATCAGCATACAATTATATGTATATTCCTTGACAGTTGGCAGCAATACTTTTTGTTCAACCGGTGTTTAAATTATTTGTCAAGCCCAGGAAATTGGTATGTACCATTGTTGAATCCATCGTCATGTTGGTCTAGGCAGAGACTGAAGCAGATATACACTTGTGGGCAGTGGGTGGTGTTCAGGTGGTGCAGCGAAAGGTATGGTCTGCTAAGAACGCTGTCAAGACGACTCGCACACAGCACAGGGGCTCAGAGGCAGACGAAGGTACCTGGCTGGTAAGATTCGAGACACACGACTGGGGACACCTACCTCCAGGGAAGAAGAGACAATTCTACCAGAGAGACACCCGGTCCAGCGAGAGAGGGAAGACTCACAAGAGGAGTGAGTGAAGCCGGCAGACAAGAAGCAAGACATCTGTTGTGAAACAAGCATTTATCCTCTACTGTTATGTTTTAACTTTAGAGTGTGGACTGTAAGCTTTTCTTTTTAAAAAAGGTTTTTGTTCCTGATATTTTAGATTTTTATGTACTTTTTTCTTCTTGGTAGATTTTATATTGTATGGTGTAATACAAGTTGCTGTCGTTTTTCTTGAAATTGCTGTTGTGTCTTGTTTACTCGCCACCCAATTTAAATAAACCGGTGTGGTGTTATCTGTATATCTCAAGAGTTCCCAGTCTCTTAATAAAACTGGGCGGCATAGTTGGATATTTTAACTAGGTTAGGTTTAACTAGGTGTCTAGCTTCGATTGACTATAAGTGTGACCAGAAACCCGTCAAAAAGAGCATGGACAAGTTCAGCAGGAATGCAATTTTCCCAGGAAATTACGAATTTGTTCCTACATTGATTCACACAGGATTTTTTCTTTTAAGACTTTTTATAGAAGGTAAAAGTCTCCGTAATCTTTGAGACAGGGAATTCATAGTCCATAAAAAGATACTGAGTTTGAATGGGTCTAAATTACAGAGGTCCTTTGGTAATAATTTCTTTACCCACCACTTGGAGTAAAACTGATTCTGTCCATATGGGGCTATAATTGCAATCTAGAAACATAGATGCAGTCTGATTGGTATCTCTTTAAAGGACACGTTGAACTACAATAGACAGTTTTCTTCCTGGACATCAATGCTGAGATCAATCGGACATGTCTTACAGCAGAAGACAGATTACTTTACAGTTTGAGAGGTCTGTAGATAAATGATCATCATCCTACAATGTAATTTAATTCTAAAATTACTATTTCCCATTTAGGTTTATCATTTTGTAGGGTCAGTATTGTCACATGAACAGAGTAGAGTAAAATTCAGGTCACCATTGTCTAGTGCTATGATCCATAAGTAATAACCACCTTACCTTGAAGGTTCTGTCTTATTAAAACTGGAAGATAGCAGATTCTGTGTAATATGGGACTTAATCTGCAAATGAACAATTACTGGTTTTTTTTTTTTTTTTTTTGGTTGGGTTCACTTAGTGTTTTAATCACTTATATCATCTGTATATTAAGAGTTGTATTTCAGGTTACAGAATGAAAAACAATTAAAAGACTGGTAAGTCTTATGCAATCTTTAAACAATCGAGCAAGTCCCTTCCTAATAATAATAATAACTTTTTACATGTACATAGCGCTTTTCTCACTACTCAAAGCATTTCAGTGAGTAGGGAGTCACTTCAACACCACTAATGTGTAGCATCCACCTGGATGATGCAACAGCAGCCATTTTTGTGCCAGCATGGTCAACACTTATGAGCTGTTAGGTGGTGAATTGATGAGAGAGATAGCCATCTAGAGACAGGGGATGATTAGGGGTCCAAAATGGTGGGCCAAGACACCAGGATACACTGTACTCTTTATGAAGGATGCCCAGGGATCTGTAATGACCACAGAGAATCAAACCCTCAGTTTTACATCCCAAGCTTTTCCTGTTTGGTCTCCCATCTGAGTACTGGCCAGGCTTGAACATGCTTAGCTTCAGATGAATGACCTGTTCTGGAGCACAAGTGGTATGGCTGCTGTTAAGTGTTGTGCTAAATTTTAAGGGTCTGGCCACTGATTAACTATAGAGAGGACAAACCAAACCAACTCCGGATCCAGATTAGGACCCGAGTGCAGCCATGCAATGGGTGACACCTCAGCACCACAGTAGTTCAGATGGAGTGGAGCCAGTGTGAGGTCTTTCATGGTGGCTGGAGTGCCAATTCTGTCACCAACCCCAAAGTTTTTCCCTGCAGGTTGGAGGGCCTACATGCCCGGCTTAATGCAGATTAACATCATACCCAGGATGGAGTTTGTAGGTTAAGTAAGGGCCTTGCTCAAGGGCCCAACAGAGCAGAATTCCTATTGGCATTTACGGGATTCGAGCCGGCAACATTCCCATTGCCAGTGCTGATCCCTAGCCTCAGATCCACCACTCCGCCCATTAACTATAGAAGAGGTATAATAAAAGATTTAAAAAGCAGTTTATCAGAAACAAATTAAACAATGACCTAACAATTCATAATTAGGGGATGATCAGACAGAGCTATTTCTTTGGTAGCTTGCAGTATATTAAAAACCAATTTTCCTATATTAGAGAGAAAAGGCAACACTCATTATTGAATGAGATCATTTTAATGAGCAAATGAAAATTTGTAGAAGTATAAAACCAGACTTGTAGTATTTCTCATAGAGCAGATAATGAAAAGTTGACACTAATTTAGGCCCTGTAGGGAATTTTATGGATTTAAAACTGTGAAATACGTGGACTGAGAGATGTGAAAAAGTACATAAAGTGAAGTTCTTTTGCTTTTTGACTTATTAATTAGGGGAATAGAATGATCTGTTTTTTGTAGATGTGTAAGCTGAAATCATCTTCATATTATTTCCCCATTTATCAAGTTACTCTTGTTAGTGATAAATGAACATAATCTCAAAATGGATCTGAGCCCAGGGGCAGATTTTCTTATAAAGTAGGTATTAAACATTGAATCAATCAGCCATATTTTTCATATGTTTCTTGATACATTTAGTAAACATCCCTGCATACATTGCCTGAACCCACTGGGGGTTACTGGGAGACGAGGCTATCCGGACAACTTTAGCAGAAAGGCAAGGGTGAACCCACAGTCAAACGTAAAAGACATCTTAAAATGACGGCACATTACTTTACCAAAGCTTGATGATTGCAGCACATAAGCTGCCCAGAGCACATTTCTTGAGTGTCAGGAATATTCAATCAGAATACTGCACTGTCCCACTCACAGAGGAATTATCCAAGCCAACCGCATTTAGTGCTTGAATGCTACTGTGTTCGCTGCCTACATTTTGGCATAATCTCAAGTCAGGATGCGTTACAGCATGAAATTGACGTGACATGTGAAGGCCTTTGTGGAGTTAAAGCAATTGATGAAACTTTTTTTTTGTCTATGAAGTTTGTCAACCAAATTCAGTGTGTTGTGAAAAGCGCAGATTGTTTTGCTGAACTGATTACGTGTAGACATCACTACTGTAAGGGCTTGGATTAGAAATTATTCGAACAGTGATTAGACTCATCTTAAAATTATTTGTATGCATGAATATTCAGAATTATTACAATTATACTTTTGTACAGAAAAAATGAGAGACATTCTTCTACTACCTGAGGGCATACTGTGAGAGAGACACTGACAAATGGATTGTTGATTTTTCCCAAAATTCCATTTAGGTGATAATGTCAAGTATAATGTAAAATCTTTCAATTGTCTATTATCACCCAATGAATGATTACACCTTAATCTACTGTTATTTTTCAATTGCAATTGCTTACTCAGAGGTATTGTTTTTATATTTTAGTTTCAATGACAGCACTTAACTCACCATTAAAGTTACATTAGAAAGCCATGTAACTAAAGAGAAGTTGGGATATTTATCTGCTGTATCTATACTAATAAAAGTAAAGCCCTCACTGACTGACTGACTCACTCACTCACTCACTCACTCACTGACTCACTCACTCATCACTTCCCGTGTAGGTAGAAGGCTGAAATTTCGCAGGCTTATTCCTTACTGCTTACTTACAAAAGTTAAGCAGGTTTCATTTTGAAATTCTACACGTAACGGTCGATAACGGTCGACAATGTCCGCCATGTTGAACTTTCTTATTTATAGCCCCATCTTCACGAAATTTGGTAGGCGGCTTCCCTGCGCCAACCGAAACCGATGTACGTACTTATTTTGATGGTATGACGCCTCTGTCGGCCACCATATTGAACTTTCCAACGTCTCTAATTTTCCAACTTCCCGTGTAGGTAGAAGGCTAACCCCATCTTCACGAAATTTGGTAGGTGGCTTCCCTGCGCTAACCAAAACCGATGTACGTACTTATTTCGGTGGTATGGTGCCACTGTCAGCCGCCATATTGAACTTTCCAACATCACTAATTCTCCAACTTCCCGTGTAGGTAAAAGGCTGAAATTTGGCAGGCTCATTCCTTACAGCTTACTTACAAAAGTTAAGCTGGTTTCATGTCGAAATTCTACGCATAACGGTTATAACGGTCAACAACGTCCGTCATGTTCAACTTTCTTATTTATGGCCCCATCTTCACGAAATTTGGCAGGCGGCTTCCCTGCGCTAACCAAAACCAATGTACGTACTTATTTCGGTGGTATGACACCACTGTCAGCCGCCATATTGAACTTTCCAACGTCACTAATTCTCCAACTTCCCATGTAGGTAGAAGGCTGAAATTTGGCAGGCTCATTCCTTACAGCTTACTTACAAAAGTTAAGCAGGTTTCATTTCAAAATTCTACGCGTAACGGTCATAACGGTTGACAACGTTCGCCATATTGAACTTTCTTATTTATGGCCCCATCTTCACGAAATTTGGTAGGTGGCTTCCCTGTGCTAACCAAAACCAATGTACATACTTATTTCGGTGGTATGACGCCACTGTCAGCCGCCATATTAAACTTTCCAACTTTACTAATTCTCCAACTTCCCGTGTAGGTAGAAGGCTGAAATTTGGTGCTGATTTCGGTGTTATGATGCCACTGTCGGCCGCCATATTGAACTTTTCAACGATCTTTGTTACTTATGGGCCAATCTTCAAGGAATTTGGTACGCGGGTTCCCAACGCTAACTGAATCCTACTTACATATATATATATACGTCCATAGCCTGCAGCTCGGTCACCGTGTGAGGTGGCGTTGGGTCCCCCATCCCAACGCCTCCCACGTTGTTGGCTGCCTGCCTATATAAGGCCGTCCGTTTCTCCGGTCTCTACATTCCCTTCCTTGCTTCGCCATGGGATTCACGTCTCCCTGCTGATAACTACAGCCTTTTTATTTAATCCACAGCTTCTTCGCTGTTATATTGTTCATTTATTACGATTATAGTTATTGTTTAGGTATTTTAGACTTACTTTACATTGTTCAGGTACCCATTTCCTTTATCATTCCGACCGTACTGCCATTAACATGTCTATCGAGGTGATCACCATCGATCAAAGAACTGTCACTTACTGAGTGGTTTCCATGCCCCGAGATGGCACCTACCTTTTCCATTCTCTTTGTTACATATTGCATGGCCAGATCAGGCTCACTCTTGATATCCGGAGGAACAGTGTGTCTTATGTATTGAATGACTGGGACAGGTTCAAGGTGTGGTTTAATTTTCTTCTTAATAAAAATTTTAAGGCAGTACTTCACTGCTGCGAAGCGCGGGTATTTTGCTAGTCATATCATAATATGTGCATGAATGATAAACTTTGGGGCGCCAGCTGGGTTGTTATGTTTAATTCAACAAAAAGTTCAACAAAAAACAATTGTAATGGCTGACCCCCTTACCCAGACTGGCAACTACGCTACCAAGACTATTGCTTTGGCTAACCTGAGGATTCTCAAGCTCATAACAAGCCGTACTTCTTACAAGTAGTCCTTTTTCCCCCCAAACGACAAAATAACAGGCACTACAAGTCTGCAATGTAAAATCAAGTGCAAATATACTGACAGTGGATAAATCTATATATATACTGTACAAACACGAGGGCCAACAAATACACAATACTATATATATATATATGCACACAATTCACCACTATCCCAAAGACACCAGTGAATGATTAATTAAATACCAGTAACGGCGCACTGCACGATAAAGTGCAGTGAATACACTTGACTTATAGTTTTCATCCTCTTTCTCTGTACGTTTAGCATTCGTTTGCTCAGAGGCTGATGTGCTTGCTGCTTCCTGAGCAGCTCTTCTTTTCTCCACCCTAGCGGCCCGCTTCCTCTTTTTTCGTCACCATCTTTTCACATTAAAACTCATTAAGTCAGTGTTTGTATTGCAATTATCTTCCTTAATTTTTCACTTAAGCTGGTAACTTAAGTCTTAAATCTGCATCAAGAATGGTTTAAGATAATGAAGAGTTAGGGGAAGTGACGGTGAAGGTGGTAGGGAATCAGAAAGTTGTCCGTAGACATGCGCCGCACAGCCATCCTGCAGGCTGCTGCCAAGAGTTTATTCTACAATAAAATAAAATAAAAATAAAAAGAGGAATAACCTTGGAGGTCAATCATCACCCCAAAAGCAGATAGTAGACGTCACGTAGAATATGAGTACCAAATTTCAACTCAATAGGTCAAACCGTTTGCGAACTATAGGTGATTTAAAATCCAGGACAGACAAATGAACAGCCATGGTAGCATATTATATATAAAGATTATTTGTATGAACACACGAATATAAAATAATAATCTTTACAAAATACCTCCCTTACTCCTAAACACTAAATGAATAAACACAGAACACAAACACAGATTAATGATAAACAGCAGTTGAAATGTATGTGATATATGAGTTCAAAGCTAATAAAGTCCGACGATAATGGAATATTGACTGAAGTGATATTTTGCTTCTTTCCAAAAATACAAAACGACCTCACCATGTAAGTCCTCGGCAATGGCTGATAGGAATCCAAAACCCGGGGTTTCTCTGCGCTGGTTGTTGTGATGATGATCTGGATACTGAAAAAGCAAGCAGTGGAACTGCACAATGAACAGAAGTAATGAGTTGGAAAATGAATGTGTAAAGTGGCTCCTTTCTTCTCTCGATCTCCTTTGTCTCTCCTCGCCTTTCTCTCTCTCTCTCCTCACCTCTCTCTTCTTTTCTGTTCCTCTCATTTAAAAACTGAATGCCCCAGATGTAATTGGTTGAGTAAACAGGAAATTCCCATCTTGGGGTTGCGGTCTCCCTTCATCGTCTTTCCCCGTTTGACTTACGGGGACAACATTTACTTACACTCACATACATGATAGTAAATGAGACGACAAAAACTAAACGCAACTCAGCACAGACACAAAAGAAAAAAATCCTATTATTATTGTGCCCCGCTACACAATCACTTTGTGCCATTATGCATCTTGCCCGCAGGCTTACAAACAACAAAATTGGATTGGCTTTAGGTGTAGGATCAGGATGTATTTGCTCAGGAGATCTGTCCGGTGGGTCGTTCTTGCCAAAAATATGCCTCCTTCCGGGCAGCCGGGGTTCTTATACCCGGGGACCAGAAGGTTCAGGACTAAGTGCCCTTACTGGCCAGTTTCTCTGTGCTTCAGGGAGAGAAGGAGTAGGCAACAATGCCCCCTCTTGTCCTGGTAGGTCATTACATACCTCGATCGAGTCCGTGAGGAGATCCTCTAACGTGCATGCTTAACAATAGTCAGAATGATGTGAAAGAGTTTTAAACAAACTCAACCACAAAATGGTTTGTGATACAGGTTCCACTAGAAGGGAGTAACCCTATGCTGTTTTGTGTAAAGAATTCTTTGTTGTCACCATATAAAGAAAGGTGCCACACAGGACTGCGACAGTGACAATTCAGTTAACTCTAGCTATAAGGGAATTATTATGAAGAGCGACAGTGGCTTTTCAATGCACATTTACAGCTCTTGAACACCCTTATTTCATAATAATAACACACATAGCAAGGAATTGCCAGACTAAGTAATGGGGTTTGTGTGTCTAGTTTCTTTTAGAACCGCTGTCCTCTGCAGCTGCATGGGCTCATTGCTGTTCCTAATTGTTTTCTCCTTGCCTGTGCAGATGACAACTTGCTCAAAGAAGTTGTGCCATTGTGTTAAGAAATGTCCCTCTTCTTTTGGCCCTGAGTGTGATACACTTCAGGAGTCTTTCAGCACACACATATTTAAAAGAAGTTCATCAATGTGCTCACTTCGAATAACCATTCCTGACCAATGCAAAAGTCGCTGTTAACGTATTCTGTTAATTAACTTCTCTTCAGTTATCTGTGATTTGTGCTCTGCTGCTGCACACCACTACCACCAAGCGTAGCCTCCAAGCATTAACACATGCCGAGCCCACTCTTTCACTTTCATCCTAAGATTTTTCTCTAAGGGGAAACCAGAGCAAACGGAGGTAAATAATCAAAGTTGGGCCAGTTATCTGTGCAAAGAAATGCCCTGCGCCCCAAGGAAATAAAGGAAAGAGGCCAAGCTCACTGCACTCCAGGCACACACATCTGAATAGCCGCTTTTAAATGCTATCCCCAGGGAGGAGACACATGACTTCAAAATTCAGGTCATTCAGAGGCAGAAGCCGCTTTGTCCTGACTGCAAAGGTAAATTTGACACAGTAACGCAGGATTACATTGTCATTTACTATGAAGACTAAACATCCTTAGCATGTTACAAAGGACATTCTGACCATTATGATTGAACCTTTCTTATGTATTTTGTGACATCTTATTTTGTTTATGATTCATAGATTGACTGTGTGAATCTGTGTTGGCTCTGTGCTGTTCCTATTTTGTCAAATTTCCTCTTAGGTAGTCCCTTAATTGTTTTGAGCTGTTTGTCATATAGTGCCTTATATAGAGTCCAAGACAAAGCAGCACTATGTATATAAAGTCCATATAACATTACAGGACTTTTCAAGTGATTTTCAGCCTTTAGTTACATAATCTTATTGAGTCTGAGGCAGGTGCTTAATGTGACATAGATCAGTAAATAAATAGATGGATACAGAGCCCACTGTAATGTTTTGGATAAAGCCACATTTTTCCTTGGTTTACCCCTCTGCTCCACAGTTTAAAATTACAAATCAGTCAATTCAGACTTGTGATTAAAGAGCACATTGCAGACCTTCATTAAAGGGGAATTGCATACATTTCGGTTACATCATGTAAAAATAATAACACTTTTCTACATGGTGCCCCATTTCAGGGCACCATAATGTTTAGGACACAGCAACAGTAAGTCTTTTAAAGCTGTCATATTTAGACCTTTGTTGCGTATCCCTTGCATGTAATGACTGCTTCAAGTCTGTGATTAAAACCAAGAATCCCTGAAGCCTACGAAAAAACTCGTAATCCTGGGCCACCTTAAATTCCTTCGCACCACTCCATTAGTGTCTTTTGTTTTGCAAATGTGTCGATCAGCACAAGTAGCCTGCTATCCTATCCCTGTGGTAATCCGCCTACCAGGCATTACCACTTTAAAGGAAAAAGTCCTTTGGATAGGGTAAAGGCGACTTTTTAAAATAAATGTTAAAGCACTTACCTGTTTAAGTCAATAAGCACAGGGTGCGCTTTCTCGCTCATTTTAACTTTGTCTTCAGCAGGTTCATGCAGCGGGACACCAGCGACGAGTTGGGCATGCCTCCAGATCAGGCTTGCTGGAGGATGATGCGTGTACCCCATCATAAAGATGAATGTCTCTTTAGTCCTGCTGTTGGCAAAGAGTGGTGCGAAGCATTTTTAGTTAAGAACGTGCATGCATGCCTTAGTGTGAGGAGGGAATCCCCAAAGAAAAGAAGTACTTTTGTAGTGCATATGCATTCCAGTTCGCACTCGAGTGCACGCCAGGCCACTAGCCCTATTTATTATATGCTTTGCAAAGGCTGAGAGGAGCACCTGTGCAGAAAGCTTCTGCGTCTACCGTGATTGGTGAAAGGGAGCAACGTGTTGCAGGATTATATGCCCAGACCATAAGAGGCACTTCTTGCCTCGTAAGCATTGTCTTTAGACTCGGTGGTGTGGTTAGTATAGCTCTTTCAAATAGTTTACCAACCAGCAGCTTGTGCCTTATTTTTGTGGATTTCTTGTAAATATATTATAGATATCTCCTAGTTTTGGTGGAGGTATTTATATTTATACCAGTAATGGCGCACTGCACAATAACGTGCAGTGAATACACTTGACTTGAGCATTCCTAGTTTTCCTCCTCTTTCTCTGTATGTTTATCATTCGCTTGCTCAGAGTTTGATGCGCTTGCTGCTTCCTGAGCAGCTCTTCTTTTCTCCACCTTAGCGGCCCGCTTCTTCTCTTCTTTCGTTAAAACTGATTAAGTCAGTGTTTGTGTTGCAAACACTTAGTATGTTTTCCTTAATTTTTCACTTAAGCTGGCACTTAAGTCTTTAATCTGCCTCAAGAATGATTTAAGATATGAAAAGGTAGGGGAAGTGACGGCAAAGGTGGTAGGGATAAGAATGGCTGCCCACAGGCGAGAGTTGGTTCTACAGTAAAATACAATAAAAATAAAAAGAATAATAATTCTAAAACTCTTCGCTTCTAATATAAAGCTGTAGTACAGAGTTTCAGCGTAGTATATGTGTACCAAATTTCAGGCTAAAGGTAATTTGATTTTTGACCTTGACCTTCCTGGGTTGACCGTTGACCTTGGAGGTCAATCATCACCCCAAAAGCGGATAGTAGACATCACGTAGTATATGTGTACCAAATTTCAGGTCAACAGTTTAAACAGGCGGTTTAAAATCCTGGACAGACAAACGGACAGTCACAGTAGCGTATTATATATAAAGATAGATTTTGGGTTTTGGTGCACTTTGTTTTTGTTCTTGTATTTACACTATTTTTTTTTTCCTTGTAAATATTTTTGCCTTCTTTTGGGCTTCTTCCTGAACTCCTTTTCATCATTTAGGAAGACTACCAATTTTTTTATGTATATACATTTCTGTCTGTATTTTTCATTTTTGGGACTGGAAACTTCACTGTATATATTGCTCACTATTTCTGGACGTTATTTTTGTTGTTTTGTTGCATCTGTAAATAAACCCACTCTTGTTTGGAAATCCCACCTTTTTGTGTCTGTGTCTCCATGTCTGACCTCTCACAGATCTGATCCCAGTCGGTCCAGCAGTACAGTGCCAACCTTGCCACTACACGGGTGTCACAATCCCGGCAACGCTGCAGCTCAATTCGAGCAAAAGTTCTACCACCTCAAGTTTGTTTATCTCTGTGTGAGGTGCCTGGAGTTGTATTGGGTAAATAATATATTGTTATACCTAAAACAGAAACTTTTTTCATGTTATAGTACTAATTTTTTTTTTAAATTTTATTACAATCCATACAAAGCAATCAAGTTTTTACAAAGAGAAAAATTAAGAACAGATCGATCCCCACCCCTGAGAGAGAGAGCAAGCCAAACGGCGTTAAATTTAAGGCTTGTAAACATACCTAAATTAATAAATTCTCTGTGCCTTATGAACTTATTTTAAAATATTACTGATTAGATCCTGCCATGTTTTGAAAAAAGTCTGTACAGATCCTCTAACTGAGTATTTGATTTTTTCTAACTTCAAATAATATAACACATCGGTTTCCCACTGACTTAAAAGAGGAGAATTATAGTACTAATTTAATGTGGCCTGGGATTACAAATTTTTTCGTAGGCTTCAGGGATTCTAGTATTAATAGACATCCCCAGGTGCTGAGGATCTTCTCTGGTCATTTTCTGCCAAACCTCTAATGCAGCCATCTTCAGGTCCTGCTTGTTTCAGGGGCTTATGTTTTCTCTTCAGCATATGGAAGAGTTTCTTGATTGGATTTAAATTGGGTGACTGGCTTGGCCATTCAAAAATTTTCCGTTTTTTAGCTCTGAAAAATTCCTATGTTGCCTTAGCAGTATGTTTGGAAAATCATTTTCTCGTAGGATGAAGCACCATCCGATGAGCTTTGAGGCATTTACTGAAACTTGAGAAGATCAGATGTTTCTATACACCTCAAAATTCATTGTGCGGCTGCTGTCAGTGGTTCCATCATCAGTGAAAAGAAGTGTAGCAGGACCTGTGGCAGCCATACATGTCCAAGCCATAACACCCCCAGCACAATGTTTAACAGATGAGGTGGTCTGCTTTGGATCTTGGGGAGTTCTTTTTTTTCTCCACACTTTGGTTCATCTTTGTCTTGTCTGTCCACAAGACCTTTTTCTAGGATTTTGCAGACTCATTTGAGGTACTTTTTTCACAAACTGTAACCTGGCCATGCTATTTTGCATCTTGTGGCCTCTGTGTTTCAGTTCATGAAGTCTTCTGCTGATAGTCATCTCTGACACATCCATGTCTTCCACCTGAAGACTGTTACCTGATCTGTCAGACCGACGTTTGGGTTTTTTTTTTCCTTTATCATAGTGAGGATTCTTCTGTCATCAGCAGTGGAGGTCTTCCTAGGCCTACCTACGATTTCTGAGCTCACTAGTACATTCTTTCTTCTTAATTATGTTCCAGGCAGTTGATTTTGGACATCCTAAGGTTTTACTGAAGTCTCAAATGGTTTTAGTCTTGTTTTACAGCCTCATAATTTCTTCTTTGACTTTCATTGACACAAATCTTGTCCTTACTGAATAATGGCAACTACAGGCTCCAAAGAGTAGAAGCAAGCCAAGGTACCTTATGAAGCCATGAAACACACCTGAGACTGCAATGTACATTTCAATCACATCTGAATTGTTTGATTTGTAATTTTAAACTGTGGAGCAGAGGGGTCCCAAACCAAATGTAGGGCACTGTAAATAGAACTTTATTTGTCCCTAGTGGGATATTCTGAGTTTTACAGAAGCTTGGTAGATGGATATATTCACACACTATGTTCTGTACACTGTGGTGGGCTGGCGCCCTGCCCGGGGTTTGTTTCCTGCCTAGCGCCCTGTGTTGGCTGGGATTGGCTCCAGCAGACCCCTGTGACCCTGTAGTTAGGATATAGCGAGCTGGATAATGGATGGATGGATGTTCTGTACACACACCATAATGACTAAAAAGAAAGAAAACTTCTGACTTGACAATCACATTCACAGTGAAGCGTTATGCAGGCGTATTGCTGTCAGTATAAAGGAGCCCCAGTAGCATCTGCTGAATGACTCATTGTCTGAAAGTTCTCAGTGTTAAGAGTGTCAGAGGTCAGATGTGCAACATTGTTCATAATGGCAGTCAGTTTTGTTTTATTTCTCTCCTTCTGTATATCTAGCAATTTACTCCAATTAGTCTGTGCCTTGCTCCAACAAAATCAGTTTTTCTCTTTAGATATTTGGACTAGCTGACAACTAATGAATGCTCATATTGAAGTACAAAACATATAATGCAGCGTTGAGGAATAAGGAACATGTGTGTTTTGGACCTCACAAACAAAAGAGCAGCTTGTCTGTCTGATGTCTCAGGATTTAACAAAACAGAAAAAAGTGTAGAGATTGTGGCGGGACTCACTGCACCTGTTAACCCTTCATACAGCACTGACTTTACCTGGCAACATGTTATTGGCTGTCAGAAAAATAGGTGTGCTCAAGAGTGCTTGAAAGATGGCATCCATCCATTTTCCAACACGTTGAATCCAAACACAGGGTCACTGGGGTCTGCTGGAGCCAATCCCAGGGCGCAAGGCAGGAACCAATCCCAGGCAGGACGCCAACCCACCGCAGGACACACACACCCACACTAGGGACAATTTAGAATCGCCAATCCACCTAACCTGCATGTCTTTGGACTGTGGGAGGAAACCGGAGTACCCAGAGGAAACCCACGCAGACATGGAGAGAACATGCAAACTCCACGCAGGGAGGACCCGGGAAGCGAACCTGGGTCTCCTAACTGCGAGGGAGCAGCGCTACCACTGCACCACCCCATGAAAGATGGCATGCAGTTGCCAAATTTGATGTGCCCACTGACTTTCAGTCATGTACACTGACCCTCTCCAAAGAGATCAGCAATAGCAGTCATATCCTAAGACCAGAAGTCACATAATGTGACATCGGCATCACAAGGAGACATATGGCAGTTAGTTAATTGACACACATAGGGGTATTTGAATGGAACTTTACAATAGATAGAAATCCATTTTTGATCATACTTAGTATTAAATTCTTTGATTTTCTACTGCTGGCCTGTAAAAAAGGAATTGCACCCATTGCCTACATTTACCTGCCCTGCTGCCTGTTTCTACCATCACACACTGTTTGCCTAAATATATTCTGTTATGAATACTTGTGGGTGAAATGATTCACATGAAGCTGAATTCATTGTGAAACTTGATGTTTGCCTCTGGGAAAAAAAAAAAAAAAAATCACAAAATAAATAGTGTCTTGTTTCTAGCAACATTTGTGCCATTGACACGAAGAAGAAAAGTGTTTATTTCCTGTCTGGAAATATTTCCGTGCATTAATTCCACAAGCGTTGGTCTTTCATTTAGCATTTAAATAAATACCTCTAGTGAAAAAAAAAAAAAAAAACACACACACACACATCACTTGACTCTTTTCCTATCACGTACAGACATTTTATTGATCCATTAGATGTTTCTTAAGTTTGTATTGGTAAGAGGACACCTAATTATGGTGATAATCTTGGTGTTCTACAATCATAAAGATGCATTGGAGTTAGAAATGAAACTTGAAGATCTCTAGCAGACGGAGTGATTGAACCCTCCTCTGAAGCTGTCAGGAAACAGGACAGGGTGCTTGGTGGGACACAGCGATGTAGACCAAGCAGCTTTCTGGTTTGTGTTTGGAAAACACCCAGTAATGTGCAGCTCTTGGGAAATTACTTCATACAACAATCAAGATCACCAGTATAATGGGTCATATATGGACATTTTGTTATTACAACAAGCCTGAGTGAGTCCTGCATATGAACAGCTCAGTTCGCTATACAAGACTGAGTAAATGATAAGCGAGTATAAGTTTATAAAGCTAGGATACTTGGCATATATCAGTTTACACTAAACATGTAATGGCCAGCCCAATTGTTCGGACCGGCAACTATACCACCAAGACCTATGCCCTGGCAATCTGAGGGGTGTTAGAGTTAAAGAAGCCGTATGTCTTCCAATTGGCGATCAAACAGTAGGTAAGTTACTAAAGTGAATATATATGAAAAAGTGAAACAAAATGCCAGACAGTCTAAATATCTTGCCTTCCCCTAATACACACAACCCCACGAGTGGACGGCAGAATATTATGATAAACGGTGCAGCAATAAATATACAAAGTAAACTCTCCCTTGACCCTATACAGATATGACTCAAAAAAACCACACGTAAAGTCCAGGAAAGTGTCCAGAGAATGATTAATAATGAACTTGAACCGGTTAGAAACTATCCAGTGGTTACTGCGATATGAAAGCACTTGATTGTTTGCTTCTTTCCCAAAATAAAAAGAAACGGTCTCACAATAAGGTCATCGGTGTGTCCCGTTACTACTGAACCCCGGGGTTTTGTGAAAGTGGCAAGATCATTACAGGTCTGGCATTGAGAGCAGCAAGCTGTGAAAAGGTGCGTGACAACCTAGATCTGCATTTCTGTTTCTTGATGCATTTCTGTGTTGTGTTCTGGTTTTTTTTCTATTTACCCTGTGAAATAGAGCGGCCCGGACACACACAGGCGGACACCGTTTCAGCCATCACCACACGTTTATTTACACTTCTAATATATACAAAGTCTATGTGCACCGCCACCTAATCCCCCCCCAGTTCCCCAAAGTCCAGGCTCTCAATAGTCCTTTCTCCACACACAAATCACTTGGGCCTCTCCTCGCCTCCTCTGCACCAACCTCATCTTCCTCCTCACTCGACTCCAGCCTTGATTGCAGGGCGGCGGCTCCTTAAATAGGCGGCTGATTGTCGACCACACCCAGCCACCTGTGACAAGCCTTATTTTTCCTTCTTGTTTTTATAGGAAATAACCCAGGTGGGCTTAATGGGCAGACAGAAAAATTACTATGGAGAGTTCACGGTCTTGCAGTATTCTACTTCCCCCAACATTTACTCAGACGCACTATAAACAACATAAACTGGACAACGCTATGAAAGACTCGGCACAAAACACAATAAGTCTCCCCACTACAAACATACAGATAAATAGTATATTCCATGACACACTCTACATCTTTACAGATTGTAAGGTCCCAAAATATTTAGACTGATTTAAAGTCTTTGGCTACATCTTTTCATTAAATAGGAATGTCTTATATATAATTATTATATTTAAAAACTCAAATGGCATATGATGATATTGTCTCCATGGTAAATGTTCTAGAAATAGATGGCACCAAAAGCCTTGGTTACTCAGAAAATGTACACTCTCTCACACAAGGTTTTCTTCAAAAGTAGGATGGTGCATTTTGGTGTTTTTTTATGTGGAAAATATGCGACATATCACATTTTTGAAAAATGGACTTCATCTCCTCAGTGATGTGAATTAGAGCAATAAAAGGTATTGTTTTAAATGGTGTTCAAAAGATGCACTGCAGTACACAGCCACAGAAAAAAACATAGGTAAACAGGGATATACAAATACACCTTTAGAGAGCAATGTTTCTTGTTTCGTACCCCAGAAATTAAATTGGATTGAATTTAAGTGGGGCGGGACAGTGGTAGCGCTGCTGCCTTGCAGTTAGGAGACCCGGGTTCACTTCCCGGGTTGTTCCTTGCGTGGAGTTTGCACATTCTCCCTGTGTCTGCGTGGGTTTCCTCCCACAGTCTAAAGACATGCAGGTTAGGTGCATTGGTGATTCTAAATTGTCCCTCATGTGGGGGGGGTGTGTGCGCCCTACGGTGGGCTGGCGCCCTGCCCGTGGTTTGTTTCCTGCCTTGCTCCCTGTATTGGCTGGTATGGCTCCAGCAGACCCCCGTCACCTTGTAGTTAGGATATAGTGGGTTGGCTAATGGATGGATGGATGAATTTAAGTGGCAGTTTTGTGAAACTGAATGCAAACCACAACCCTTGTTTCGTCCATCACTATGTATGATTAATGCATAGCAGGCCTAATAGGAATGTTCTGAATCCTTTTTACCCAGTACAGAGCTGAGACAATGTCACAATAAGAATTTATTTCATGTATAGCCCACAATCACACAAGGTATGCTTCAATGGGCTTTAACAGGTCCTGTTTATTTGACAGCCCCCTTAGCCTTGACTCTCTGAGAAGCCAACTTCCAAAAAAAACCTTGTCGGGAAAAAAATGGGAGAAATCTTAAGAAGGACGATTTAAAGAGAGACCCCTTAATTCCAGGTAGGTTGGGTGTGCAATTGGGTCTCATAAAATGGGGTAAATA